>OY770126.1:3750000-4375000 GCA_963669345.1 Gortyna flavago
TGTTGCGGAGGTGGATGCAGCTCCACACTGAACTTTAATTATATAGTCTGTAACGTACTAACACTAGTGTGGCAGATGGACACCTGTATGTTTTAAATAAAAGTTTTCTATTCTAAATCAATACCTATGTGATTATTCGTAAAGATTTTAAAAATACTTTTCTTGTATGGAGTCCCCGTAATTTTTAACTCTTTATCTTATTTTTATTATTTGTAGATACAGCGGCCAAAAAAAAAAAAGGAAAATACGGTCGTGCCAGCGACACGAAGAAGAAGATAGCGGCCATAGACAAACACCCTGTGAAAATTTCAAATGTCTACCTGTTACGGTTCAAAAGAACCAGCCCTGTGGCAGACGGACGGACAGCGGAGCCTTAGTAATAGGGTCCTGGACGTACTTGGGCACTTATGAAACATCTGAAGCTAGGAGTACGGTTCCAATTGCTCGTTTCCTATGGAGAAGAGCCGGCAAGAAAGTCTACGGGTTTTTTTTTCTCTCCCGGGCAAAGCCTCCACTCCTTCCATCTTTCGTGAGCCCGCGCGTCCTACATCCAGTTTTGACGGAACCTATCCAGCTCGTCCCGCCATCTCCTACGTGATCTGCCGCGACCCCGCCTCACTGTGTCAGGGCACCAATTCTGTCCACAGTTACTCTTTTCAATATAGTAGTTAAGTTGCATTTACAATGTTTTCAAATTCCAGTGTTAACAAGTATGGGAGGACAGTGTACGTTAGCACCCTTTACGTACGCAACCCTAAAAGACGTCGTAACTCCGAGAATTTGCGTTGAATAAATATTTTCCGGAGTGGTACTCTAGAGACGAGAATGCGAGGCAACCTTAACAAAGGCAAGCTTATGATTTTTGGAAATCGATTTTTTTTTTACAAGTACCCGAATATGTTGGTTTGAGGGTTTTCACGCTTGACTGCTTATGAAAAGTTTCATTTCCTTGAGTTTTTGTATTGTTTACTTTTATTGGCTTTTCATATTCTGGTGGTTTTATATTTTACTAGCTTCTGCCCGCGACTTCGTCCGCGTGAAATTTCTTGTTCCCCACCCCATCGCATCGCATCGCCTAGCCGCGCTGTTACTGTGTTCTTTCTGTTATTGCTGTTATATTTTTGTTATTGCTCAGCTCCTAAGTGTCTTAGCGTGATGGTTCGTAGCCTTATAGCCTTTCTCAAGAACGGGACTACCAAATGCAAACAGGATTTTTTAAATCCCACTAGTAGTTCCAATGATAGGCCCGTTCAAATAAACAAATAATCTCTTCAGCTTTATTTATTCGTAGGTGTACACAGCCGTAAAAGTCATGAAGGCCAGGTCATGAAACCATAACAAGCCCACAATCAGTTTCATTGTCGTGTCTAAGAACACCGCAACGTGACACCGGATTATAACTACCTTTAATGAGTTTAACAATTGAAAATCGAAAAAAAAAATGCCAGAAAAATATAACGCAAATAAAAAAAATTACATTAAATACATCCCATAATGTGAATGCGCAGTGGTAGCCCGCGAAATTATTATTTTTTCAATTTTCATGTCAGTGTTAGGTTGTATCTTGATCAAAATTTGATTAGCGACTATAACAGGTACGTATTACAGAATTATAATCATTAATACATCTTTCTAAATTAGAGTTGTACCATAAGAACAAATCTCTTCAGGAAAAGTGATTGTGGTACAAAATCTAACTTACAAAGATGTAATAATGATTCTAATGAGCGCTAAAATTTGAATTTCGCGGTCTACCACTGCGCATTCACTTTAAAAATATTCATTTTTTCATAACCATACGATCTAAATAAAAAATAAAATCCTCATTAAACATGAAAAGTATTTGTAACACAGCCTCGGGGCTCATTCCCATCCAATCTGCGATCGGGAAGCACAATGGTCTGGAAGAAAACAATCTTTGGGCCGAAACAACGCATCCTCTCGCATTGTTCTGTCCACCACTCGAAAAACGCCCATTTATTGTTTTTTATTTAGAACACGAAAAAGTATTCGTAATAAAATATTTGCGCGTGCTCCAGAAAGTAAAATTGAGGGGAAGCAGGGAAATGAAGGAATGTTGACGACTGTTTATTAACTTACTCTCTGTATCTAGGGCGCTTCAAGTATAATAGGAAGCTACTGCCATCCACAGTCTTTTTTCGTGTGAATTTAATTTGTAACACATTTTGTTCCAAAATTGAAAATAAGATCAGCATTTGTAAACCGTATTTCGCTACAACTAGACAGTTCTACGAGACAGCTACGAAAAATTGTAGCGTGCGTAGACCCGCTACGATTTAGCTACGAATAACGCCCAATACTGCAGATAAGGTTCGAATTCACCAATTCCGACCATTTTGGTCCTGATAACCGAATTTACCAATTGGTCTTTTTATGGCCGATGTACAACATTGTGCGTTGTACTGCGGTCTCGTAATTTCTTCGTGAGTGTGATATAAGTCCGAAATATTGTTTTGTAAATAGTAACAATTTAAATTAGGATTTAACGTGCAATGAGCTGGATAAAATGTTAAAATGCAATTAAAATGTTTGAAACTTCAATTGTAAATATTCTCGAAACAATATTAGAAATTCTTTGAATAGGTTCGCAGTTCGCACGAGGTATTTTATTACGTCAGAAATAGCCAGATTCCGAATCGGGCCTAACTCTGCATGAACACATTATTGCGATCTGTTTTACATTAAATAGAGAGGAAAATTTTCGATTATAGTGCTACAAATAAAAGAAACAAAAGAAAATCACTCACAACTACAGACGCATAGTCACAGACTACTTTTGTAACCAACTTCTAACACTATATCTAAACAACACTGCTCTCCCCACACCAAAACCTCTGTCAGCAGTCAGTACACAGCACAGTACACAAGAGGAGTACACAGTACACAAATACACAGGACGGTGGGGTCGGGCACAGTTTGCAGGAAGCGATTAAATGCGGGTACATTGTAAACATCTTCTACTTAATGTTTACATAACGACAGTCTGCTAGATTTGAGTACGAGTTCAGATTGAGGGCCAGTTGGATTAGTTTTAGTTAAGGTATTGTTAGGTAATAACTGATGATAAGTTTTTGGTCCTTGTGGAATTAGTTTTTGAAATATTCTAAATATTAATATGATGAGCGTTTGCAATAACATAAGGACAAGTTATTATCCTAACTAATATTATAAATGCGAAAGTAAGTTTATTTCTTTGTTTGTTAGGTACCTTTTCACGCCTAAACCACTGAACCGATTATCCTGAAATTTTGCATAGGTATACGTTGTCAGGTGTACAGAAACGGACATAGGGTACCTTTCATCACGAAAAAAAGTACTGTTCCCGAGGAAAACAACAATAACGTTATTATGATAATAGATGGCGCCACGTGTCTTTCGAATCATGACTGAATTATATTATAAAACTATTTAAGTCTAATACATTTTGAGAGTCTAGACTCTGAAAAACAGGTTTTACATCCTCCTATAAAAGCGAAAGTAAGAAGTTTGTTTGTTTGTTACGCTTGCACGCTAATGTTTTAGATGAAATTTGGCACATGACCTGGAGAAGGACATAGGCTACTTATCATCCTGGATCGCAGACGAAGTCGCGAGCAACAGCTAGTAGTCAATATTTAAGTATGAATGTCGGTGGCTATGAGTAGGGGAAGACCAAAGAAACGATGGATGGAACATGTAAATGATGATATGGTTAGAAAGGGGGTGACCGCCGAGAGGACGACTAATAGAGAAGTACGGAAGAAAAGGACGTTGCGCAGACCTCAAATAAATTGGGATACAAGCAGGAGAATGAACATGAAGTTATTAATAGTCAAGTAGTACCTATAGTAATCGAATGTTTAACTTTCCAATTAACGCACATCCTTATTACAAATAAGTACCTACCTACAACTTCCTAAGAAATATACTAATATTAAACACTTCAGAATTACAAGATGAGAAAGTTTCTATTCAATTAAACGAATTTCAAAATTAATTAAACAGACTTTTCTTACGATCGAACTAAACATATTTGCGTTTTAAATTAACCGAGTTTTTAAGTTTTTTTATTCATATAACATTGTTTCAACCGACTTCCTAATTAAGTAGAAACTATGTATAGTTTTAGAACTAATTAGAACAATCACAAAAATAGGCCACTGGTACTAGGCGCTCAGAATCCCCAAGACGTCTCGAAATACGTGCAACTTCGAAGTTAAGTGAACTTGCTTACTGTCAACTAGTTTGCGTCTCTTCAGCGCCTGAATAATTGGACTCCTGATTGCAGGCCAACACATGTTTGTTGTCATAATTGTTTCCTGTTTACTTGTGCTGTTAATTAGATACGTGAGAATGTAAGGTGTGACATAGTTTAAAGATGTGATGAAGAGTTTTTGCGAAGGAATTTTGGAAAAAAAAAGCAGGTTACTGACTTTTCAGTAGCTTATCATTACTTTATTATCAAAAAAGATGATCAGGTTTAAATGTTTATGCTTAGGTGTTGTGAAATGTTGAAAAGAGATCCTAGACACGATGCGGTACGATTACGAAGGACAATAATGGTTGTCCAGTCTAGATTAAAACAGTTACGTATGGCGAGTTCATCTTTGAAAACAGATGAACTGAAAACGTTTGCCTCTTTTCCATTCACTACACATCCATTACCTCAAAAGCCTGTTAATTCTACCACTCTCAACAAACTGACGGTTTCACCAAAAAAACTGAACGACCATAAACACTTTTCCAGATCTTTCTCTAAGCGAAATCGACCGCGTCGAGGGCGCAACATCAAAGAGCGTAGGCAACCTTTCACATCCTTTGTAACTTAGTCAGATTTGGATACCGATATACTGTTGACACAAAAAAGAGAGACATACCCAGAAGGCAGGCTTCATAAAACCAGCAAAAAATGCGCACGCACACTTAGACGTGTACGTATGGCGAGTTCAAACGAATGCCAGGGATTGTCGAAATAAAATCTTGTCGTATTACGGTTTATCGAAATTCAGTTGGTAAGTCACTAAGCAGGAAATCCGTAGTTTTGGCGTTTCCTAGTCTATGTCATCTTCGGTCATAAGATTAGTTTGGGGCCCGAACTATGAATGACAGCACTATTTGACATCAGTCCTAACTCCCGACGTGTTTTTACTCGTCTAAAAAAGTTAATTAATCGGGAGTAGGGTTCATTCTGAAGTATCGACCTACTTTCAGATGGGCCTGTATCTTCGTCTACGGACCAAGAGTAAGCCCCCAGTCCCGAGTGCGCTCGCTGTACGTAGACGCGTGTCTATGTGTGCGTACGTTTCCGCTCGTTGGATAAACCTGACCTTCTGTACCTCTCTATTTGGTGCAGTTGAGCCAGCGATACAGACGTCTGATCGGAAAATATTTTGTTTATCAGACTAACGACTTTCCTTTGACGGGTGCACGTGGTCTTTAGATACTCTGATGGTTTTTGGGAATGGTGGAAGTGAGACTTTAGATTTGGTTTTGAGGACTTTTTGCGGTCATGTAGTGTTTGTTAAGAGTGTAGGAGTAGTATCTTTGTACTTTATTAGCTACTAACATCCGCCCGCGGCTTCGCCCGCGAGGTATGTCGATAAAAACTATCCTATATCCTTCCCCGGGATGCAATCTATCTCTCTGCCAAATTTTATCGAAATCCGTTCAGTGGTTTAGGCGTGAAAAGGTAACATTCAGACAGACAGACAGACAGAGTTACTTTCGAATTTATAGTATTAGTATGGATTTAGGCGCTCGCATCCACACTCACAACTTCGCAAGTACAAAGTCACGACATTCACGTTGACACGATCACCTTATAATGCTCCACGTTTGGGGACTGACTTCCAAAATACAAGCCCTGGCATAGTTTGGGTTTCAGTTTCAGTAAACAAGCAAAAAAAAAATCTATACAACGTGTTTTTTTTTTAATATCCCATAACTCTAGGGGGTCATTGTACTCAAAAGTATTTATAATGATGAGTACAATGACCCCCTAGAGTTATGGGATATAAAAAAAAACACGTTGTATACCAAATTCCTCTGAATGCTTCTTGTGACAAATAAATTTTTTACTGTTTTTAATTGTTTGGCTTATTTATTTATTTAATAGTTTATTTTGAGAGCCTAGGGTTACAGCAAAAAAACAAAAAACAAAAAAACTAAACAAGCAAACCAAAGTGCATAACCTCTTGTGGGTTCTTTGTTCTGGATGGTCTCTTCTAAAGCCGTCATTTTGCCCGCATTTCCGATAATAGATATAATTAAATGCTTTCGTACTAATTTGCCAGTGTGGTGTTTAAACAATGCAAAAATTACTACAATAACGTCGGCAAATTTATGGCAATTTGCCGACGTTATTGTAGCAATTTAAGCTTAATTAATCTGCTGATTAATTTTATAATTCGATAGCACCGGAATAATCCTGTATAACGCTTAAAAACATTAATTCCTGGCTGAACAGTGGTCGTCTGTGCATTGACGAGAGATACCCAGATCAATGTTTTATTTTTGTTATTGGAAGCATGCGGGGTAATTTCGTAACACACTAACAGTAGGAACAGCTTTCACTTTGACAGTTTAACAACATTCATTGCGTTATTTACGTTATTGAACAGACAAATTTTGCGAACGTATGAAGCAATGGTTTAGCAATACCTATCCTTCAAAATTATTTAGGTTGTGTTTGATAGTGAGTTACGTAGGGTGCTGGTCGGCAACCTAGCATCATTATCATTAGAACTTGTATTGTGTGTTTATTTTATTTTTCTTAATTTGTTATCATTTTATGCTGCACCGAGTGACGTCATCACATCACGCCGGCTGTCACTGAAAACCAGCACTGTGGCTCTGTCTCACATAGCATTGTGCTGAACGATGGCCGTTCTGCGTGGATTTGACGCACATTTAGGTACCCCCAATTTATTTATTATTATTTTTAGTGTTAGTTTTTGTTTCTTTGCCGCAAATAAACTTTTTTTATTTGTAAATAAGTTTGCTTCATGATTACGTCATTCAGGATACTCCTCACTCTCTTACAGCATAAAATTTCACCAATTCTGTCACCATATTTTCCACGAAGTATAATTCTTTCGCGATCTTTTAACACGCAATTTACTCCCTTTACTTCTTTAAAAACAACATACTCTACGAAGGAGCTGTCAAATGAGGAAATAAAGTATTTAGACCATTTTCATGACAAAGAGTCGTATAAAAAGTTACGGATTCGCGGCGAGCATTTGAGCCGTAAGGCACGGAACAGAGTAAACCATCCTGATGTGCCGGTAAATCAGACAAGAGAAAATATTAAAAATTCTTTGCTTAGCGTAAACGTGATCTTCGTTTAAAGACTTGGATCCTCCATTTACGAGCAGCGTTTAGTTTTATTAAAGAGAAGCTAGAGCAGCGTTCATAATCTCAGATAATTCATTCTAATTACACATAATTGAACATTCTAATGATATTTATTTTAGAAGTATGTATGTATGTATGTAAGTATATTCTCATAATATTTGTCTACTTTATTAAGTGTATTGTTTTTTAATTTTATGTACTTATTTATTTTTATTTTTTTCTCTGTGTCCTATACTCTTTCACACGCTGTGTACATCTCTCTATTTACTTTCCTATCGCAGGTATGCTGGAAGAGATTTCTTATGAAATAAGCATCACCTTTGTACCTATTTTTCTGTTCTGTTTTTTCTTGTCTGTTTAATATGTGTGTACATAAATGGTAAAATAAATAAATAATTTACATTCCATCGCCATTTGAATCGGTTAACTACTTTAGTGAAATATAGAGGGTATTCCACTTAGAGCACTGATTTGAACCGCACTTGGACGAACGGCACCTGAGCACTTCCACTAACCGCACGGTATTCTAAGTTGATGTTTGAGTGACCATTTGTAACAAAAATGTCTTAATAAGTTTTTGTTTGTATTCGAATTTGAACTTTGTTAAGTATGACATTCACTTTGTTGTTCCATTACTTGAAAATTATCTCAAATTCCTGGCTTCATACCTACTAAGTTGTGAAGTAAGTTAGCTGAGAATATCTCGGCAAAGAATAACGCTTTTATTGATTAAAACTCGTCAAGGTACGTAATACTATCCATGCTTTTATGTCAAAGAAGTAAGAGAGAGGGGTTGGAGGGGGGTTGATTATTAAGGTTGTGGAATTATCTTTCTGTACGAGTCACAATAAATACATTTTATTTATTTCTTTAAGAGTGTATGAAAACCAAAATCATATTTTTGTCGTCTGTGAGGTGTACGTATACCTCACAGGCGACAAAAATATGATTTTGTATCCTAGTCATCCCAGGAAAAAACTTTCTACGGTCTTCTAAAACAAACTACTGTCACCAATAAGTTTATTTACATGCATATTAAGAAATCTTAAATACAATATACAATGTAACTATAGTATGTATTCTGTACAAGTATATAAAGAAAAGAAAAAAAAAGGTAAGAACTCGTAGTAATTCTTCCACATCGCTGTTAGTGGGAAAAGTGCCCAAAAGGCTGGCAGCGTTGCCACGTTGCCAGCCGATTCTAATAAATTAATCGGCAAAGCATATTGATTCTGGCAAAATTATCCACCTCGACAGTTGAGTGGCACTTATCATGCTCAGCAAGAATGTCCTCTACATTCGAAGGTAGACGAGAGAAGAAACTAGCTGTATTATCATTTCCATTTTTATTCAGTTACCGTTCAAAAAGCGAAGGCAGAGCAAAGAATAGTGAAGAGCCTTACGTATTCAAGTGGACGATAATATTAATGAAAACGATTGCTACTAGTTTTATTGAAAAAAACCGGCCAACTGCGAGTCGGACTCGCACACGAAGGATACCGTGCCAAAAGGCAAAAAACGCCGAAAAAAAAAAACAAATTGCTTGTATGGAGAAACTTTTTAATTTTTATTTACATTATTTTATTTTTGTTATTTTTTTGTTATAGCCGCAATAGAAATACACACTCCGTGAAAATTTCTACTGTCTACCTAGATATACAGCCCGCTGACAGTCAGACGGACGAACGAACGGACGGATAGCAGAGGCTTAGTATTAGGATTCCGTTGGCACCGTTTGGGTACGGAACAATAAAAAGGGAAAAGATAGCAATGTAGTTAAGACATTGAGCTCTGGGAGTGAGCTCAAGTTTTTAATTAATAAAGGTCGGTTCATGCTTCTTTTCGAATTGTTGCGCATTAATAGACCATTTGGTAAAGCAGGGCTAGGGGGCTTTGGTAAGTTAAACTAAAGGGTCGGGACCATAGCACAGCATTATTCTGAGTGGAAGCCTTCAAGGTTACCTACAGTCATTTTATTTTATTTATGGAATTTAACATAACAAAATTAGTAATTTGTATTACAGTTCGAAATCATTCTAGCGTAATTTTGGCACTCTCTGAACCTGAATATTGTAAATCCGTAGTTATCACGCTGCACCGGACACTGCTCCGGTATGTATGCGGTGCTGCGGTTTTTAACTTTGAGTGTAGATCGCATGGATGGAGATGCGGTTTTTGTATACAAATCAAGACTCTACAGTCAAAGTTAAAAAGCGCAGCAGATATCCGGTGCACTGTGATAACCCCTAATTCATTGCAGAATAAAAGAACAAAATTATGTAACTTTTAACATACCTACCACCGAAATAAGTCGTCAGCACGACAAAATAAACAATTTTCTTTATTATTTCAAATCATAATGTAAATAGAACACCCATTACCATGACAGATGACGTAATAAGGAAATTGTTTGTAAGGGAATACTTCTTCCAGATTTATTTTCAGAGATACGACAGTTTGACATTAATTAAATAACTGTCAAGCCAAAGGCAACCGAAACTTGTGAAACTGTTTTTTAATCTGACGTTCTGACTTTTATTGTTGTACAGTCAACAAAAGATATAATTGTATTCAGGTAGTCTAAACTATTCTTTAACCCATGTCATGTTGTGTCTGTGATTCAAGATTTTAGGGCTCATAAACACGGCGTTTTTTATACGCGCGTCGACAAAGCGTCGAAGGAAGCGCGTTATTCGCCTTGAAAAAATAAAATTTGTGACGTATGCAGCGCGTATAGTTTAAATTATGCACATCATTAAATAATGAATACTGCCCCTATATAACAAACAAAATGGAGGAAGCCTTCACCCAAACTGGGTTTCGTGCAGAAGAAGAAATAGAAAAAAAAACAAAAAAAAAATTAAATTAATGTAAGTTATCTTATGCCATTAGAACATACCTATTAGAAATTAGAAATATGAATCGTGTTTACAGCAAGAAAATATTTTTTATTTATAGCAAAAATAAAATGTTGTTGAGTGCATACCTCATGGTTTCGTCGACAGTACTTACACATTATAATAAAAATAAAATAGAGTATAAAAGCCATTTAACATCATACAACAACCAGAGGCTGACTACATTTTCGTTTGTTTGTGGTGTTGTGTTAAAGTATTAAATAAATATAATCTAAACCAAACATACTGTCCCGTCAATAAATAAACAAAAACCTCACCAGCATGTACATAGTTTAGTTAAACTCCAGTCTAGTCTACATAGTTACCGTCTAGACGAGTATCAGACAGTTTACATAAGCTAGGTACAGTCACGACTATACTTAAATACCTTACAGTTTACAGTTACGCAAAATGCAAAAGCGTTTTTCTTGTGAAATAAAAACTGCAACTTTAAGAAAAGACCTATTCCATAATAGTGAAGGCCCAAAAGCCCAATGGTGGCCTAGTAAGCAGTGGGGGCCCAGAGGTAACGCCCGCGACTTACGAGTTATTGGTCGTAGGTTCGAAGCCAGAGGCCTTTTACTTTGTGTAAATTATTTCGTCACCACGGCTCTCAAAACGATGAAGGAAAACATCTTGAGGAAACCGGCATATCCAAGAACCAAAAATTTTCGGTAGTCACCCCGTTCCTAACCATGTCATCATACACAAACAAATAAGTATCAAGCATAAAAAATACCACTTCAAAAACACTTTTTTACAAAAAAAACAACCGACTTCCAACAAAAACACTACAAAGTGAAAAATAAATTTAATTTCAGAAGTCGGTGTCGTTGGTTCTGCATTTTCGTTTTTTGAGACCGACTTCTGAAAAAATAAAAAAACATTGAACCGATTTGAGAACCTCCTCCTTTTTATAAGTCAGTTAAAAATACCTACTTACAAATTCTTACTCAAAATGATATCTCATTCAAATGACGAGATCCTACTAATTTAAGAGGCAAAACTTAAGAGAGAATCTTAAGTAAAAATGTCCCCGGTTTTCCGGTTACCCTTGCGAAGTAAATCGTAGGGCGGGGTGTAGGGCGGGCCTGTGACAAATGATTATTTTTATTGCCCTTATAATATGGCCAACTGGAAAATTAATTAAATAGACTTAGAGAGAAGCGGTGGCTCAGTGGTAACGGCCGCGACTTACGAGTTATAAGGTCGTAGGTTCCAATCCAGATAGGCGCTTTACTTTGTGGATTTAGTTTCAGATTTTCGGAAGTCGGTGTCGTTGGTACCGCATTTTCGTTTTTTGACACCGACTTCCGAAATTAAAGTTATTTTTCATTTTGTAGTGTTTTGTTTTGGAAGTCGGTTGCTTTTTATTTAGGATAAAAGTTTTTTTAAACGCCATTTCATTGAAAATTAAACTACATACCTAACATTTCGCCTGTATTCCCCAAAGGGTTCGGCAGAGCGGGCAGAGATGTATGTACAGTTAAAAAAAGAGATAAGTATGCAAGATCGTCGGATATGGTTGAAGTTTATTAAGAAACCAATGGATGTTCTCATGGACCGATGGATGAACAGCTCATTTATCAAATTAAATTTCAGTCGACAAAATCCATCGGTTTCTTACTAAACTTCAACTGTATCCGACGATTCTGCATACTTATCTCTTTGTTTTGTTGACTGTACCTATTACACCCACATTGCGCCAATTTTGTTTAAGTCCCATGTAATAGGGGGCGACGCTACTGCCATCAACCGGGCACAAATACAGACACCGGGCTGCTACAATAAACTAGTCAGCTCAATAATAATAAACAGGATTGAGTGACAAATGAACTAAAAGCAACTGCGTCTAAAGAAAACTTTTAAACTATCGACATAACTCCAAATGTCTTCACAACTTCCAAACTCAGTGAAAATGTAAAAACAGTAATAAAATCTGAAATACAGTATCAATACCGTTTCCACGTAGTCTGTGCGGAACCCTAATAAAATAAGACGGCCTAAATATCGTGGGGAATTCGTTAGAACAATATTGCGTCCTCCTTTTGTTCGGAAGAATGCCTTCAAAGCAAATTACTTTTGTACGGAACCCGGAACTTTTAAAATATGCCTAATATATTCTGTGGTAGTAATGTGAGAATCTGCTGGTTGGAAAGTAGATAAAAATAAAAATTTAAAGAGATTTGTAAGCTTTATGTAGCTCTGAAGAATTGAGGTATGATGAGGCTGTGCTTATGATAATGGACTAATGTTCAGGTATCTCGAGGGCTTGTGGCTAAGTAATAACAGCCGCACGGGTCGATAGATCAGGTTAAGCTATGCTTGCCGCGGTTGGTCCGTGGATGGGTGACCATCTTTACACCAAGACCCCTCCGTGCCTCGAAAAGCACGTTAAGCCGTTGGTCCCGGCTGTCATTCATTGATCTTTGACAATCGTTACGGGTCGTCAGAAGCCAGAAAGTCTGACAACCAGTCTTACCAAGAGGTTTCGTATTACCCAGTAACTGGGTTTTGGAGGTCAGATTGGCAGTTTCTCCATGTAAAATACTGGAACTCAGCTGCATCCGGTTAGACTGGAAGCCGACCCCAAGATAGTTGGGAAAAGGCTAGGCAGATGACGTTCAGGTCTATCGAGATAAAAGAAAAATATGTATTTAAGCATATGCAAGACAATGACGATGATGATGCATGATATAATGATAGAGATGGATTTTTTAATAGATAAGCAAGACCGATTTCACAGCTCATACCTAGTTGTGATTTAACACAGTCTGAAGTTCACAATGGCAAAAAGCAGAGGTATTCCACTCAGAGCACTGATTTCAACTGCACCAGGGGTACGGTCACTGCAAAGTTCAAAATACGCGGTCTACAAACAAAATATGGGTTTTGTTATCCATACTTATTATTACAAATGCGAAGGTGTGTGTGTCTGTCTGTTGCCTGTTCACAATTAAACCGGTGAACCGATTTAGATGAAATTTGGTATAGAGATAGTTTGAGTCCCGGGAAAGGACATAGGATAGTTTTTATCCCGATATTCCCACGGGATCGAAACTTATGCGGGTGAAACCGCGGGGCGCTGCTAGTGTCCTATAAACTGAACACCAGAACTGCACACTATTTTCTCCGTAATATTATTACAAAACATGGATATACTAGTAATAAGCTATCCCAACTTGGCCCAGTAAGGTCAGTCGGGACTCGTATTAACACGCTTTCCAAAGTGGGCCAGGAGTCATACATATTTGAACAGCTGCATCTCTAACCAAATGCATTAGCAGCGAACTGTATCACAACTTGAGGATTATGCCTACAATGTAAGACGAGTTATTTATGATCAGTTGATATCTAAGTAAGACAAGTAGCTTAGTAGTACTTACCCATCTTTATATCACGAATATCTAGGAAAATAGATATCGTTTTGGAGTCGCTATTGAAACATTAGGAATTGAAATTGCCATAATTAGCTTATTGGAAATTAAACGTCATCAGCCAATAATGTTCCCACTGCTGAGACACAGGCCTCCACTCTTCGAGTGGGAGTGGGCTGATTTACAGCGCGGTTTAGTAGATGTCACATGTCTTCGAATTTTTGATTCTAGGACATGTCGGTTTCCTCACGATGTTTTTCTTCACAATTTTGAGAGCAGCGGTGATAAAATTAATATATTTACACAAAGTAAAGCGCCTGGCTGGGTTCGTAAACACGACCTATAACTAGGGAATGCAATCCGGACTATCCGTAATCCGAAAAATCCGGATTACCGCACATTTTTACTCGACTTCCAAATCCGGATTCGAAAATTGAATCCGGATTTTCTGAATAATAAGAAATTGTAATTCGGGGGCGACATTATCGCACGAATATCCGCTTGTTATTTATCCTCCCTATTTGGGTTATAAAAATATTTCGCATTTGTCATTCGCCCAGTTTGGGTAACGCGTCTACATGTCTAGGCCGTTTGACGTCGTTTCTTTAAGAATGTGTCGTGATTTTGCTCAAACTTGCACAGATTTTATGGGATAAAACAAGAAAGGTATATTGCAATACTCAGTGTCAAAATAAATGAATAATCGTGTCGCCTCTAGTGGGCGCGAGTGGGGCACGGGGCGCGGGATGCGAGATGAGCAAGTGCGTCCTTCATCGTTCCGTTCATTCGGCGACAACGACGAGCGAGAGAAACTTCTTGGAGCCATACCTCACCGAGATGCCATGGCGACGTGGCCAGCGACGTCGCCATGGCTACGTCTGGCGTCCCTGCGTCGCCAAATCGCGTCGCCAATGCATTCAGTTCTGTCTCGAGTTCGACACAGTCAGGAATGGACGTGGAAATTACTGCACTGTTATTATATTACCATATATTACCAGTGTCGCAAAAAGATGAAACGAAAAAAGAAAAAGATATGGGTAGATCCGTTTGTATCAAACCGATGCTTCTCTGTAGAGTTTCAAGGAATTTATCATCTTCGGGACACGTAGTGGCCTCTGTTCTCTTTTTTTTTTTACGTTGTACCAACTGTATATCTGGTTCAGAGTTCTCCGCAGGTTCTTAATCAGCAACGTGTTCAGGTTCCTTTACAGCTACAACATTTTTTAAAACCACTGATAGAAAACGGTGACAATATTCCATATACAATTGTAGGAGATGAAGGTTTCGGACTACACGAAAACCTCATGAGACCTTACGGAGGACACAATCCCAGTTACAAACATAAAAATTTCAACTTTCGTTTATCTAGAGCACGCCGTTATATCGAGTGCACATTTGGTATATTATCCAATAAGTGGAGGATATTCCACAGGCCACTGAACGTAAATATATGTAGATTTAGCAAAGAACTTACACAAATATAAGAAACATCATAATAATAAACTTATATGGGTAAATTTGTTTATTTTCATGAATAATCCGTAAAATCCGGATAATCCGGATTGGACAAAGAATCCGTTCTTAAAAATCAGGATTTTAAAATAGAACGGATTTGCATTCCCTACCTACAACTACGAAAAAAGAAAGAAAAATAGGTATTTGTCACAGAAACACGTGCATACAAAAAGACGCACCCAACCAACCACAACCATCAACCGCAACTCGTAAGTTGGGGCCAACCACTACGCCGCTACTGCTACTGCTAATATTTATGATAACAAGGGAAACAGGCAGCCGTTACCAATGCCAGTATTTAATTCATCTTGATCGGTAAATATAATAAGTTTATGCCATGCACCACCTTATATCCTGCCGTATGTGTTCCAAAACATACAGACATGTGACCTCTGCGCTGCCACCGACGACGCCGTGGAAGTGGCGTCATTTTGGGCCAAAAAAATTAGAATTCTGGCGTGCCAGCGACACGAAGAAGAAAAATACTTTTTTTTTTTGTAAGTGAGACGTCATCTACCAATCGGATTTCCACAATCCCTTTAGTGACACAGGTACATAAAGAAGAGCACTTTATTATTTCTCAAAGGTACTCGTAAGATATCAAAAAGAATTAAGACTCCTTAGTACGAAATCTAAAATTTTTACCTTGAGTCGATGATTACAGATTTTATCAAGCATCCCTACTTAACTTTATGATGTCTAGGTAGAAAGTAAAACTTCAAAGCTTCGCCTGAGGTTAACGTTACATAAAACTTTAATATTATTTGGGATTACGATGAGCAGGAGTTGGATATCTACCGTCAGAACGAAGTTAATTTACACGTCAATCATTTTGAAATATTGTTATTAAAAGCAGTATGTTTTATACCGTTTTGTTGTAGATAGTCAGAATGGTATTTTGGTTACAAGCCTCTGTGCTGAAATTAGGTACCAGGACACTTGTGCGAAAGACATTTCCGCGAAAGACACTTGCGCGAAAAGACATTTCCGCGAATGGACTTTTGTGCGACTGGACTTTTGCGCGAATGGACTTTTGTAAAGACACTTGTGCGAAGGACACTTGGGTATGTTTTTACATAAAACTTAAATATAATTTGGGATTACGATGAGCAGGAGTTTGATAATTATTTGCCGCCAGAACAAAATTAATTCACATGTCCATCATTTTGAAATGTTGTTATCATAAGAAGTATGTATGTTTTATAAGTACCGTTATGTTTTAGGTACTGATAGTGGGATTTTGGTTAGCAAGGGTTAATTATATTAGCAAGCCTTCGTGCTGAAATTCAAGGCGAGGCGTATGTAAATGATAGATTACTCTTGAATAGGTAACCGATAGTTTGTATACATAACCCCTTACTAATAAACGTATTATATCAGATGAATAGTTACACTTCGATTTCTCTCTTTCAGTTGTCAGTAATTTGATTATCGAAAGAAGAAGACAGCGTTGTGTAACTATACAGTCGCTATACAACGTTTATTAGTAAGAGGGAAGGTAACAGAATAAACGCAAGTCTCATGACTTGCGTTTATACTACCTTCATAGGTAGTTTGTTCATAATTTACTACTGAATCGATTTCAGTAACTTTTAACATATTTTTCTCCTCATAGATTTCTTTCTCCAACGCCTGATAATTTTATCCGAGGAATAATTTTAAATGTTTAACAGTTCTTCCATACAAAATCTGTCAGACGTAAATTTTTATTCTCCAAATAAAAATTATCTGTCGATTGAAAAATCAGCCCTAAGTGTGACATAATATTGTAACTTGCAAATATTACACACCTTTATAATTTAATTACACATTTCTCAAAAGTACCTATAGTGCACCTCATAATAGAGATCCCTTTTGTCATTTCGAAATCAGAGGACCAGAAGATCTAAACACGAAAAAAAAGGAACGTAATAAACGTATTTTTTTTCTTCCCTTTCAAACTCGTACAACTTACCAATTAGCAGTAAACAAAAATGAGCCTGATGTTTCATATTTGTATGGCCTTACCTGAAAAAGAAAAAAAAAGTAAAATAAGCATGACATAACCATTTTTTTAACAACCTTCTTAATCTAACATTCTAATCAAACCAAAAATATGCCCGTTAAACGAAATAGTACGAAACGAATACGTTTCAGTCGGTTAATCAAAAGTTTTGCCCAATACTTAAAAAAAAATTGAATTGATTACCTACAAAATTCAGTCAAGTCAATTGATTAGTCAGGCAAAAACTAAAAAACTATTAGGCTACGTACGCACTGACTTAACATCCTTCGATACACGCTAGACGACAAGCAAAGGCGTCAAGCGCGCAGGGCGTTCGCGAAAATTCTTCGCGAAAGTTTCACTTCGCTACTCGCAAGGTCACTATAGGCTCTAAGCGCTAAGCAAGCCACCAGTCAATGCGTATGTAGCCTAAGGTAGATACCAGGATAGCACTTCTGTGTTCTAATATCTGTTCCAAATATTAGGTACTTTAGGTTCCAATTTCGTACATTCCCGAAGCACTTTTCTTATGAAACAGCATAAGCAAGCAGTTTTTAAGTTGCCCAGTAAAACGGTTATACGTTCGTTCCCTTGTACCGGATATTGTTTCCAATATTCCAAAATTGGGTGCATCGTACTGAGGATGCAAGTAGGCCAGATAGGGTTACCTATTGCACGGGAAAATGGCTGAATATTGCGCGAAATATATTGGAGATGCAAATTGATTTGAAAAATGAATAGAGCGTGGGATCGTGTTCACTGTTCACATTTGATGTAGATTTTTTTAAAGACATGGCTTTAGTGCTTCTCTTATTTGTTTCACAAAGCAGTGAAGTGGTCTAAAACATACGACTACTACTACGACCTGCACCCTTATTGCGAAATACACTATCAATATCAATCTGAATCATTTTGGTGAATATTGCTAATCCATTGCTTCTTATGTTCGAAAAATTTGTCTGCTCATTAAGGTAAATAACGCAATGAATGTCAAAATGAAACCCATTGCTAGTGATAGTGGGTTACCCAATTACCGCGCTGTTTCTTATGTTGTCTAAAGGCTCGCGCGGACAGGCGCGACGCGGCTCCGGTAGAACTATTTCATGAACTTTTTTTATATAAATCGTTCCACCAGAGTCGCGTCGCGCCTGTCTGCGAGAGGCCTCTTATATCAATTTCTATAAAGAGAGTTTTCCTTAACGTCTTGAAACCAAACAGAAAGTCACTCTTATTTAATTTTGCGAGGTTTTTCGATACAATAGATACTATATTACACGTGCGTATCTTTGAAGCTCAGTGGATTTCCCGCGAAATGTTTTCTTGGATGTAATAATAGATTTTTCTTCCATGTGTAACAACCTTAACTCGCTACAGTACGAAACCATTGAATTTGACTGCTTTCTAAAAAAAATATTTTTAAAATCATAGGTATACTTACCTACTTGAGAAAAAAAAACCGGCCGAGTACGTGACGGACCACGCACAATGAAGGGTTCCGTAGTTGGAATGAATTTATCCCAAGAACAAACTTAACATTGTAGTTGAAAAACATGTTCTCCTATACATTCCAACTGAAAATGTAAGTTTGTACGCACTATATTGAGAGATTTATCATGTTGTTTCAAGATCATAGACTTCTTATTAATTTTCCTGTAATCTATAGGTATAGAACTATTTTCTGTATTTTAAAAAAAAAATTAGGCTCAGTAGTTTCGGAGATAAGGGGGGGGGAATGGTAAATTTCCGTCTATTGTCTTAAATAACTTTAATACAATTTATTTTAAAATTATGAAAAAAATATATTTGAGATCCTCACGGTAAGCCCTTTCATTTGATATGTCACACGGTACAGATTGCGAAACTTTTTTTTTTAATTGTCTATTTACCCCTCAAAAATGACTCCCATTTTCAAAACTCATTTATTTACCTTACACGTCTGTGTTTGGGTCACAGAGATTCATATTTGTACCAAATTTTAACTTAATCGGTCCATAAGATTCGGAGCAAATTGGCTGTGACAGACGGACAGACAGACAGACAGACAGACAGACAGACAGACACACGAGTGATCCTATAAGGGTTCCGTTTTTTCCTTTTGAGGTACGGAACCCTAAAAAATAGAATATACCGAATACGCTCCGCACAGCAGTTCTAGATTAGTTTACTGGAGTCACATGCGAATAAAATGTCCTAAAAGAGTTGAATTAAGTTAAAATTGCTTCGAATTTATATGTCAAAGTACTCCGTTCCCCCATTTTGTAGCATTCTGTTGTCAGTAAAAGCTCTTAGACGATGAAAGAATAACCATCTAGTTTGTTGTTGACTTAAAAAGAATCTTCATCTTTTTCAAAAGAACTTACAGTTACCCTTTTAGTGAGATTCTGGGTCGGTTTTGTTCAAGTATAATAGGAAGAATTCAATGTATCGTTTGCGGGTTTCCCCGAGGAATGAACTGAATTGCGTTTTTTCAAAGGGTTAAGTTAATCGGATTACTTTAATCGCTGAAAACATATCAGATAGTGAAGATAAAATTGAAAAATGTTCTCTTTTTCTAGAAGTTTTACTTTGAATATCATTTCAGCCGAAAGACGTCCACTGCTGGACATAGGCCTCCCCCAAGCACCGCCAGTCCGACCGGTTCTGTGCTTCCCACATCCAGCGGATTCCTTCGACCGTCACAAGGTTTTCGGTATACCTTGTGAGAGGCCTAATTAAGCTACGTCTTCCGGTACGGTCGCCACTCCAGAACCTTTCGGCCCCATCGGCCATCTGTTCTGCGAGCAATGTGCCCTGCCCATTGCCACTTAAGTTTGGCAATTCTTCGGGCTATGTCGGTAGCCTTGGATAAGAAAAATATTAAAACAGAAGAAGAATTAGCATGGGATCGAGGAAGGGGGTGGAGGGGGGGGGGGCTCAGGGGATCAGACCGGAATGAATCGGTTCTTCTGTGGATCTCTTCATTTCTGTTGAAGTTTTACTTTGAACTGAACGTGATAATACGATTTTGAAAGATTTTTAATGGATGCGGTGAGTACTTACCTATCTGGGAAACCAATATCCACATCGTAAGCTTTTCGGCATTATATAATTTCGTTTTTAATGAGGAAAATGTGAAAGAGGAAAGTTTCGAGTTTAAATGTGGATGGCTATAAGATCATGGAAAGACCAAAGAAACGATGGATGGACTGTGTGATGATACATATATAGCTAGAAAGAGGTGACTACCGAGTGTATAAAAAAGTATGGAAGAAAAAGGCATGTTGCGCTGACCCCATAGGAATTGGGATAGGGGCAGGAGTATGAGGCTTTTCGTCGTTAGATATGACGCCATAGTCTGAAAAACGAACCATGATGGCAAAATGGAAGTCGCAGTAAAATTCTGATATTTATTAGTCTTTGTGTTATATGAAACACGAATCAGACAATACAATCCTTATTTTAACACCACAATTGCGGAACAGAGTGCGATAAAACATAAAAATATACAGGTACTCTACAAAAACAGTTGCTTTTCGTTTCCCTAATTTTTTCCCAATAAAAATATCGCTATAAATTGTATGTGGGTACATTCACGAGCTGTAGTTTCATGTTTTATTCATCGTACGTGAGTTTCAATGTGTAAATCAGGTCTGTTTCGCAGTTAATTCGCGTTAGTCCAGGCGTTATGACGGAAATTGCGAAAATTAAGGACTATGCGAGGTCCGGTGTGCGAAAACTACTCGATTTATGCGACGTGTAGTCTGATATTATACGTTATTTTTTATTGGGACTTTAATATTTTAAGACATTTCAATGGGATTTGTTAAAATAATTTAAGTAACCGAAAGTTTTTGGTATAGAAGCATAATCAGCCTAAAATGCCCCCTCTGCTGGGACACAGCTCACACAGCCCTCCTCGCTTCAAGAGGGCGTAATAGGGGGTTATAGGCTATGTGACGTCACAATAAATTGAATACGGCGCCCTCTAACGGAAATAAAGTCATTACCTAAAAAAAAAAATATCATGCCGTGTTGGGTATCAAAAGAAAGGGCTTAATTAGCACATTCCAAAAATATCAATATTACTGAAATAAGCCCTAAAACAATTAAATTAAAAATAAGTTTAAAAACTAAAACCCGACTACTGAAACGGATGAAACAAGAAAGTACCTTCCCGTGGTCGCATGCTACCATAGCTTATAAGTATGTTGGTACAGGGTTTTAGTTTTTAAACTATTTTTTTTTGTAGTTTCAAATACTTAAACGTTGACAATACGGTTACTATACTATTTGGTTTTATTTCTATACTATTCGATATATTGTGTTGTAAAATGCTGTTTAACTCAAGTACGACATCCATATTTATCTATTTAGTAAACTTTGTGCACTAAAAAGGTACAAAGGTGGACTTAATGCCTTAGGCATATTCAATCAATGAACTCAGCCTATCACAGACCACTGCTGAATATAGACTTGCGGGGTAAGTGCGTAACGCACATAAAATGACAATTATGGATCGCATCGGGTTTCATTTTGACAGGCCACCCACGTTAATTGCGATAATTACGTTGTTGAGCAGACGAACTTTTCAAACCTATGACCAAGAAATGTAGTAGCAGTATCCTTCAAAACTCGGATTACGATTGAAAGTGTGTTACGAAATCAGGATGCTGTACCAATTTTGCCCACATTCAATGATAAAAATTGTGCTCCATAACTAATCAGCGACGGGTTACCCCATCCTAAACCGAGTTTAATCACCCGTATCCCGAGCCTTGTTTATCATGGAATTTCTTCCGTCACAATCTCACTATAGCACCGAGTTACGAAGATTAAACTATAGTTAGCAAATAGTTTCATCGGGCCAGCTGCGACGCGATGACGAAAGTTCTTCCAGCGTTATCTAAATTAATCTTACGGTGCCGAACTTGGGACTCTTGTGTCACTTGCTGGCTGAAGATGGGGAGTTCCTAATGAATTGTGTTTCTGGATGACTTGTGAGATTTTTTGGGATAAAAGTGTTAAATAATGGTTTTATTTAGGTATGTGTACATGTCATAACTAAACATAAGGAAGTATAAGAAAAAAACCTCTAGTTAACAAAAAAAATAAAACTCGAAATTTGCCATAACTTATAACGATACTCGAACGCAATCGCTTGATCTCATCATTTGCACCGCAATTGGCTGGTTCTAGTGGTAGATGACTAGGTGTTAGGATTTTATCATCGATATCTACCAAAACATTATGCGATAAGAGATTTACATATTTTACTGCTTCAACCAATGCTATCTTCTCTCGACTCCACAAGGCTCTACTCGGCTTCAAAAGCAAAGCTGTGTTCAAAATATTAGGCAGTAAGGAAACCTCTCTTTCTCGCTTTTGGCAGTAAGACCCAATAAGCACTTTTAATGAGGCTGACTTACTGAAGAAGAAGAACTTCTATTTCAGTCACCTAAAGTATGCTTAGTATCTTTACTCACGAAGGGTTTTTTAAAGAACCTATGTAGGTAAACTTAAACTATCCGTCTCGCAGTGGTTTGAATCCTCCACCATTGCACTATAGAAAAACATCTCAATCATCGCTTACTTCTCATACCCTGTACCACACAGCGAACAGCGTTATAGCAGTAGGTAGGTACAGTCAGCGGCAGCTGCACGCCGACAGAAACTCTCACCCGTTCCCAACACTTGCACTGCTATTACTGAACCCTGTGACTTTGTTCTTTGTACGCCCGGGGCATTTTTTTTGGAAGTATTTGGATATTTTTTTTTATTGTTTGAAAGCTGGGTCAAGTTGTTGAAGATCACGGGAAGGCAATATGGTAGATGCTATGTGGGTGACATGAAATGTATTACTCATCAAAAAGTATTCATATTTCTTTGATGCATATTATCTTTGTATTTACTAATCTTCTTCTTTTTCTTTGAACTGTCCGTTTGTAATGTCAAAATAAGAGCTTTTTACGAAATGCATATTTAGCTATATATACGGTACTTATACAAAAAAAAAACGTCTCGGTGCGGATTAGCCGGAACAAACGTCTGTTTGTTCCGGCTAATCCGCACCACTCTGGCAGATAGCTGGTGTTATAAGAAGTAACACAGGGTACTTTTTGTCCCTGTAGCACGTTCCCGTGTGATAATTTCCGACATCCTGGATAATTTCAGAAGCTATTATTTTAAATTTAAAGCTGAAGAGTTTGTTTGTTTTTTTTTGCATTTGATAACCCTGTTCTTAAAGTAAGGTAGGCTATTAAACATCACGCTACGACCCTTAGGAGCTGAACAAAAAGAAAAAGTAAAAAAGAGCGGCTAAGCGGAAATAAAGTAGGTACCTAATAGAGCGGGAGCCCCGAGAGAGTTGTATATAAAAATAAAACTGTTATTATATTGAACTAGCAGTGCCCCGCTGTTTCACCCACATATGTTTCGATCCCTTGGGAATATTGGGATAAAAACTATCCTCTGTCCTTTTCCGGGACTCAAACTATCTCTATACCTACCAAATTTCATCTAAATCGGTTCAGCGGTTTAAGCGTGAAGAGGTAACAGACAGACACACTTTCGTATTTATAATATTAAGTATAGTATGGATTGTATCTTACTTAAGTCGCGAGCAGAAGCCAGTAAAATTTATATGTAAAATCAAAGGAACAGAACACTAATTGCGTAATACACTATCAATCACAATCTAAATCATTTTGAAGGATATTGCTAATCCATTGCTTCATTTGTTCGAAAAATTTGTCTGCTCAACAACGTAAAGAACGCAATTTATGTTGTTGCACTGTCAAAATGAAAGCCATTCCTACTCTTAGTGTGTTACGAAATTACCCCGCAGTTGGATAGGTAGCTACTCATTAGTCACGGTTTAGTAACTGTTTATCGAGACTACGTATATTATTCACGACTTTCTGCCACTTTCAATCCTCTACGTTACCTGCAAATAAGAAAATTTTCAACATAGATAAAATATGGAAATTAGTATTATTACTTTCCCTCCCCAAACAACCAGAACAAAAACAAAGTACCCACACATTGTCAACTAAATCACAAAACTTGACGAAAAATTAGTTTGGCAACATTAAAACTTGCTAATATCCAAGTTGTATACTATATGGAACATTTAGGCGCTCGGCTCCTGAAAACGAAACAATTAATTTTGCGTCAGCATCACGGACGAATAAGTCGCAGACACTGACAGAAATAAGTAGCTCTGTGCTAAATAACTAATTGAGTGCTAAACGACTTTGAAACTAAATGTACCTACATGGAATCCATCTGCCTAGCCTTTTTCCAACTATGTTCGGGTCAGCTTCCAGTCTAACCGGATGCAGAATACCAGCGTTTTGAAGCCGACCCCAACATATTTGGGAAAGGGCTAGGCAGATGGTAAGATATAGCTGAGGTAACATTTAATTTGCAACTTAAATGTTTAAATTACGATACAAAATATTTTTCATGAAACATTCGAGTTACCATCACTTATCATACACTATGCAACTACTACAATAATTCAAAATGGCCGACACATCACAGCTGTCGCCTGCTCGGGGCAGTAAAGCGAGTAAATCCACGGCTGAAAGCTGGCGTGTCAACAAACCGTGGCAGTAGCACATGGGCCAACGAGTGTCACGCTGTTATGTCAGAAATGAAGTAACATAGCGGACCTGGCTAGATTACTATATTATGCAGTCCCCTAAACTAATCCAAGTCCTATAAGTATTTCTTTTTTTATGACAATGATATGAAAATGTAGAGGAGCTTGTGGCTGAATATCAGCCGCACGGGTCGATCGATCAGGTTAAGCTACGCTTGCCGCGGTTGGTCCGTGGATGGGTGACCATCTTTACATACCAAGGCCCCTCCGTGCTTCGGAAAGCACGTTAAGCCGTTGGTCCCGGCTGTCATTCGTGGATCTTTGATAATCGTTACGGGTCGTCAGAAGCCCGGAAATCTGACAACCACTCTTACCAAGGGGTATCGTATTACCCAGTAACTGGGTTGTGGAGGTCAGATAGGCAGTCGCTCCATGTAAAATACTGGTATTCAGCTGCATCCGGTTAGACTGGAAGCCGACCCCAACATAGTTGGGAAAAGGCTAGGCAGATGATGATGAATGATATGAAAATATAGTTTGGTGAATAATAATAATTCTACCTGTTGTAGTGTTTTCAAGAAGTGACGATTATTTATTTCGGTCATTCATCACCACCCTACATGTATTTCCATCCTTATTAATAACATTACCTGTGCCACATTGAAATACTTACCAATGAAAGTTAGTTTAGACAGGGACTCTTATTAATTACTAAGTTAAATGGCTCATATATTAATTGATTTTAAAGTTTTTTAAATTTTGCGTCTGAGCTGGCATTTAATTAAAACATCCATTTACAGAAATGTAATGTAATCATGTTTGAAATCAATGAGTATTTAAATTAAGTAAGTAAATTAAATTGCAAGTTAGGTTAGGTTTCACTATTTAAATTCAAGATTTAAATAACTTAGTTGGAAAACAACATTAGAAAATATAGGTAATTTATTAGAAAGTTAACGAAGTTGAAACGTTGACCGGAGTGGTGTTTAATAATATAGCCCTTGATTAAAAGTAAACTTTAACGTAGATCAAATTACGGAAAATCATTTCCTTTATCATTTAAATTTTTCAGTAAATATTCGAAAAGAAGCTTAATTCAAAATTCTATGTTTCATTAGATTATTTAATAAAAATAATTTTATGAAAGCTTATAATTATGTTTCTTTGTTCACATTATGATGGTCTCATGTCTTTTTGGAAGAGATGTGTAAAAAGCAATCCCCTAGCAATCGTGCAGTTTTTATTAAGTAAAATAAACCCCTTACAGAGACAGAGAGGTTTGGAAGAAAAAAGGGATGCATTTGCCCAGCAGTGGGGCACAATAGAGGCTAGCAAAAAAAAAAAAACCTTTTTAAACTAAATGTAACGTGATGTTTTGAACAAGAATTCCATCGTAAACACAAAACAAGTACCTACAAATTGGTTTCACAAACCCCAGAATCGTCTTAGCGACAACTAGGTACCTATCGGAGATTTTCACAAAACTCCTTTAATACGTCCAAAAACTTAGCATTAAGAGAAAGGAAGCTATGGGGTTAGGTTAAGCCGGATTTTCTGCCTTCAGATAATCCGATTAACTGATACCCGATACCGATTCATCCCCCGATTCTGATACCGGGTATTGACCCCAACAGAATGATTCATCTATAAGTAATCCATCGATCGTCTGCTGCTCGTGTTTGACAGATTCAATCTGTGTTGCAGGCCTTTGATAGTTTTTTTTGTTTTAAAACGATACAATTTTTTTTAGACAAAAGTTAGACATATGAAAGTCTGACATCATCATCTGCCTAGCCTTTTCCCAACTATGTTGGGGTCGGCTTCCAGTCTAACCGGATGCAGCTGAATACCAGTATTTTACATGGAGCGACTGCCTATCTGACCTCCACAACCCAGTTACTGGGTAATACGATACCCCTTGGTAAGACTGGTTGTCACTTTCGGGCTGCTGACTACCCGTAACGACTGTCAAAGATCCACGAATGACAGCCGGGACCAACGGCTTAACGTGCTTTCCGAGGCACGGAGGGGACACGGTATGTAAAGATGGTCACCCATCCACAGACCAACCGCGGCAAGCGTAGCTTAACCTGATCGATCGACCTGTGCGGCTGTTATTATTTAGCCACGGGCCCCTCACCCCTATGAAAGTCTGACATATGGCGGATAATTTAATTTAATGTTCTGAGGCTCGTAATGTAAACACAATAACTTATATCATCGTTGCATCTAATGTACAAAATCAAGTTTTTCTAACTGGACAGACAGCTGTGCTGCTGGGGAGTTTGTTGCGCCACTTCTTCTTCCCAGCGAAAGTACTAGGAAGTGGTGAATATTGCAGCCTATAACAGTCCACTGCTGGACGTAGGCCTCGCCCAGGCTGCGACACACTGTCCTCCGCCTTTCGGATTCAGTCTGTCCCAGCCACCTTCTTTAGGTCATCCGACCATCTAACTGGGGGGCGTCCCACACTACGAATTTGACGATTTTGACGTTTGAAAAGTGCTGATTTTCAGCCTAATTTGAATAAATAACTTCAGATTTAGATTTTTTTTATCAACATGTTCAGTTGTTCTCTCTGGAGAAGGAGATTTAAAAAGTTTTTTAAACCGAATGAAACGTGTGTATGAAATTTAAATGACTGTTAGACACTTTATGAATTTGTTTTTGCCATGTTGAGATTGGTTTAATTAATTAAAATTTTGTTAATGAAACAAACAACGTCCCTTGTGCTAATATTACAATTTTATTAATAAGTGTAGTTGGTTTGTAGCTGAGACTACTTAAGAATAACTGCCATCCCACGCAGAAATTAAACAAGCATTTAAATAAAACGTATAAAATAAAACGCCTTTTGAAAACGTTTGCACGAACGAAACGCGAACGTTGTGACAATGTGTTATCAAATTACTTAGTGCCATGTACGAAATCTGAACCTAGATTTACTGGATGCGGTTTCAGTGTAGTATTTTTTTAATCTCAAAAAGGTTTCACTAGCCTGAGATGATAACCATTAGACATAGGACTAAAATGTTTCATACACTTAGGTCAGATTTCACCAATGAAACTCAACGTGATTATCTAAACTGCGTTCAAGAGCGGTCAGTGTCAATATTTCAGAACAATGACAGTGTTGAACGCAGTTCAGATGTGCTAATCGCGTTCAGTTTCAGTTTGATGAAATTAGCATTTACCAGAAGTTTGGACTAGGGTTATTCCAGTGCATGTCAGTAGGTATTATGCTGGACTACACCAACGAAACTAATAACAATATCAAAGACTTCAGCGCTCACAGACTTAGCAGCTTTATTAAAATATTACCTTTGTAAATAGGTAACTATTTTTACTGCAAAAAATATCACTTAAAATATTTTGAGTATTCCTGATAATTCGTGGATCTTTGACAGTCGTTACGAGTCGTCAGAAGCCCGAATGTCTGATAAGCAGCCTTACCAAGGGGTATCGTATTACCCAGTAACTGGGTTGTGGAGGTCAGATAGGCAGTCGCTCCAAGTAAAATACTGGTATTCAGCTGCAACCAGTTAGACTGGAAGCCAACCTCAACACAGTTGGGAATAGGCTAGGTAGATGATGATGATGGAATGTAAATTATGGAAACTGGTATATAGGACTGCAACTATTTGAAGTTCTAAAGTAAGGTATAATTTCAACATTTTCAACTACGCCTTAAACATATCCAGTAAATCTTATTCGTGTAACTCATTCAATTTCATTATTACGCTAGGGTGCGCCACGAGCGCAGTGCCTACCTACCTTCTTTGCGTTCTACACCAAAATGTATCCACTTGAGAGTTATAAAAATATATTTTTCTAATGCCAACGTTGCAAAAAAGTAGTGTTTTGAAATAAGTATTAACTACGTTTGAGGATTAATGGGATCTGGGGTCGTATCACCGCAAAAAAAGATATGGTGATTCTGCCAAAGTGGCCTTTTTAGGCCCCCTGGTTTGTGAATTCAGCTTTTCTATGTCACGTCTACGTGGGGTCTACATCATCAACTGAGGATTGCCTAAGGTTATATCACTAATGTTGTAGACTTAGAAACTGAACATCAGTGATGATTTGGTTTGGTACAGTTACCATCAAAAATCGACTAAGTACTTACCTAAAACTACATTTTTATAAATCCATAAATACTTACCCATCGCGTTTGCGGAGTTTAGCTAGTCAATAAAAAAAAAAACCTGCATAAAACAATTACTTACAAATAATAAAAAAGAGATAATATTACAGTAACACAAACGTGAAAAGCATTCAATATAAAACAGCGGCCATTCCCGTATCTTATCTGAAGCACCCTTTTACAGTTGTTTGTCTAAATCGGATCCATAAAGGTAACACACTTTGTACACTAGTTGAAGTTCGACTTAATTGTTGTATCAGAACTTAGTTCGGCGTTTGAAGTTAGTGCACGCCACTTGGCTCGTTCTAAGATAATCAAGCACCTACTTGAGTTTACTTGAAAACCGCCTTCATTTTGAGCTTGTGTTACTAACAATGTAAAGTTTTGTGTAGGCTTTTACAGAGTAAGGCGGAGGTAGTGGAATGTTAAAAGTTAATGTTAAAAAGTACGGAAAGTATCTATATTTTTATTATTGTTTCAATTTGATTAGTTGCTATTTCTAAGTTTCCGTAGGACTAATCGACGATCAAAATTGTTATAGTTAGAGGGTGTTCGGTAGACTTTTAATTTTGAAATGGGAAATGGTGAGTCGTGTTATATTACATAGTTTAACTTATATAACAACCCTTTACTTATTTCGGCTACTTTCAAGATATTGACAAGTTATCCTATTTAAATATTGTGAAATCCATCTGCCTAGCCTTTTCCCAACTATGTCGGGGTCGGCTTCTAGTATAACCGGATGCAGCTGCGTACCAGTATTTTACATGGAGCGTCTGTCTATCTGACCTCCACAACCCAGTTACTGGGTCATACGAAACTCCTTGGTAAGACTGGTTGTTAGATTTTCGGGCTTCTGACGACCCGTAACGACTGTCAAAGATCTACGAATGACAGCCGGACCAACAGCTTAACGTGCTTCCCGAGGCGCGGAGGGGTCTTGGTATCTAAAGATGGTCACCAATCCACGGACCAACCGCGGCAAGCGTAGCTTAACCTGATCGATCAACCCGTGCGGCTGTTTTTACTTAGCCACAAGTCCCTCATTTAAATATATATTTAAATATTGTAAAATGTCATGAGGAAAGTTTTGAGTATGAATGTCGATGGCTATAAGAGTAGGACAAGACCAAAGAAACGATGGATGGACCACAGTCCATCCATCGATTCTTTCCCTTTCAAACCATATCATCATTCACAAAATATGATGATATGGTTTGAAAGGGAGCGTTTACCGAGATGACTAATAGAGAAGTATAGAAGTATTGCCCCGAGCCCAAATAACTTGGGATACTTAAGGACAAGGGTATGAAGATTCTCTTTAAACATTTTAAGAGAACCTACCAAGTTTTTATTGACCGCAAACTACCAAAAACCCTAAAGCAAAACAAATACAACCAAACAAAGCCACATAAAATTATTAACTACGGAAAAAAAGAAGAGAAAAATCATAAAATAAGAAGGTAACATTTAATAAATGAGGGAGGTATGTTCTCACATAAAAAGTTAGTCGCGTGGCATTGCTCGCGTAGGTACTTATATCGTGTTTGTCTTCGTAAAATATTTACTTAGGCCGAATGGCTTAGCTTGGGGACCGACCAGAGCTTTGCTTGCTACACAGAGTATACTTACATTTTGGATGTAGGTACTTATGTAAATATCACGAATGAATGAAAAATTGTAAAAGTTATGGCGAAATATGAAATGTCATTTTTGTTTTCATCTTTTCAGTAAATATCTAGAGTAACTGCATCCGGTTAGACTGGATCTGGTAGTCGACCCCAATATATCTAGTTGGAAAAGAAAGAATGAAAATATATTTATTTAGCACAGTAAAAGACACACATTACACCAGGTACATACATCAGATAAAAACAAATAAAAAAAAGTGTAAAGTCCGATGTTACAAATTAGCAGGAAAGTGTGCCTCACGGCTGCGCTAAAAAGGCCCAGTTCAGCAAAAATGCCAGACAACTAGTCCTTAGTAGCAGTACTAGAAAAAGGCTGGGCAGATGATGATGACCTAGAAGTCATTCTTAGACCAAATTCTAGGTAGAGCCGATCCTTTAAGTAACATTAATTACAAACGATAAATTGACTTGGACTAAAAACGGAGACAAAGGAATAAAGGTTGACTGAACTAAAAATAGTATATGATCTTGTTATAGGTTTGTTGATAATGTTAGGATTTCTTTGAAATAAATTAAACTTTGAATAATAATATGTACATGTATATGAAAAAAGAAGCAAAATAATCATAGGGCATCAAAAAATTCGTCCGTATCGCTGTCAACAGGAACAGTGCTCAAAAGGTTGTCAGCATTGCAATCAAGAAATATGCCAGGTGTTTAAAATAAAACACACACAGTACCTAACCATATAAAACACATAACCGTTTAAAAGCTACTAAATCCACAAAATGTTAACACAAATCCTCCAAAAAAACCTAGCTTTCAATAAAAACTTTGCACAAATAACAAAATAAACTGTGCAAATTATAACCAAACTGATATCCAGTGCAGAAACAACCGGTCTCGTTGCTTCCGCGTAATTAAATTTCAGCGTTTCAGTTTACTGAAATTCCATCGCCCGCCGAGTTGAGATTCTCGACGGCCAGCTATTGTTTCTGAGAGGAGCTAAATAGAGCTAAAAATGATGGGCTTTGTGCTTAAGACTCGTTTTGTGAAGGATAACCTTTATTAGCTGGTTGGATTGTTGATATTAGCTGGGTCGTTGATATTACCTGGGTTGAAGAAGCTTTTCAGGTAAGCTAAGATGTCTTCGTTGTTGAGTTTATTAATTTCTGAGCTTGTTGTCAGGGTTAGGTCGCGTGGGTATCAAAAAGCTTATTAGAGTTGGATACAGCAAGCCATTCCCGTAATTAAAAACATTCAAAATCTAGTCGCAATCTCATCTCGGCGACAATAAATGTCAAAAACTTGTCAAAAATGTAGACAATTTAGAGGTATTTTTGAAACATTGAGACTGAGATCAGACTGTGAACGTTCTTAAAATTACGCGAATTGACCTACGAATAAGTAATCCTCAGATTGTTTTTATTTGTCCTGTTAATTTCACGTCATTCACGCGTCAGGTCCGATCGCGCAACATTTTAGAATGTCAAATTAGCTGATTTAATGAAACAAAAACCGGCATAAATTGTCCGTATATTCAAATCACAACCACCTATCATTCTTTGAGAGTTTTATGTTGTTGTTCTTAAGTAACTTTTTAGACCTTTGTATCCTGCTCATGCGTATGAAGTTTCATTAAAATCGGTTCATTCATTTCGAAAAACAAGGGCTTGAAATTTTGTATGAAATGCCGTACGGCGTAAACGCTCTTAAGTAGTACTCACAAATACATAATATTCACAGTTACGATAGGAATTCTAGCCGAGTACTTAGGAATTGTCTTCTGGCTAACTCGGGAATGAATACCAGCAGACTGAGAGTCTCTGTAATCCTCTTAGCTGGAGTATTTCAGTTAAATGTACTGCTTTATGAATGTTAAGTCGGAATTGTCACTTTAGCTATATTTTTGGTGAATTTTATGCTTGATTGTCATCCTTATCATAAAGCTGAAAGAAAGGTGAATATGTTGAATTATCTGCTAATTTATAGGGTTCTGTACCCAAAGGATGCCAACGGGGACCTAATAAGGGCTTACAGGACATAAACGCAAAAAACGCAAGTTTTAGAAACAATAAAGTATATAATGATCAACTACAGTAAACAAACTCAGAAAAATATATGACATTCTTCAGGATATATGCTAGGTCGATAGTGTGTTGAAAACATAATAGATACTACTAATTTGATACCTACGGTAGAAAAAAATCATCAGAGACCACGAAAACACTTTATTTTTACAATAATAACCATACTTAAATAGATACAATCATTTTGATTTTTTGTCAGATTATTCTGCAAGCAACATACTAGAACTCTAGTGTTTTATTTTTTTAGTTCAAATAATAGATTTTTTGTAAATAGCAATTTGCAACATATTTTACAATATTTTTACAATAATTAAGTACCAGCGATGTGTCATCGCACTTCTCTTTCTTTTTTATGCAGTCCGACAAAGACCGCGCTTTAGGTCATGTAGTCGCTTAGTACTAAGCCTCCGCTGTCCATCCGTCCGTCCGTCAGCTAGCTGTTTGTCACAAACAGTAATAGGCAGTTGAAATCTGGACAGAGTTTATTTCTATTGCCGCATATAACAATAAATGATAAAAATAAAATAAACATAAAAATTAAAGGCAAAAAACGCCGAAAAAACAAGTTTCTTGTATGGAGACAAGAAACGTGTTTTTTCGGCGTTTTTTGCATTGTACGGATCCCTTCGTGTGCAAGTCAGACTCACACTTGGCCGCTTTTTTTATAAAATCAAATACCTAGTTTTAAGTGTTTGTAAATGTTTTATTTGAATGAAAAGTCTTGGTTTAATATATCTTTGAGTAATTTGCCTAAGAGTTATGTTCTGAGAAATCCCAAAACTTGATTGAAGAGAATTTATTCAAAACCATAATTTTAGAATAATGAAATTATATGTATGGTTCGCCTAGCCGTAGATTATAAGTTGATCTATGTAGCGGTATTCTTAAAGAAATTTAATAAAGGAAACTTCGTGATGCAAAGAATTCCTTTCGTCGTAGCTCCATTTCAAAATTCCACAAGTTTTTTCAGGTAGATAATAAGAAAGTCCACGGAAAAAAGTCTGAAAAAGAAACCTTGATGAAACAAGTAATCTGCAGCAGGTATTTATTTTTTTAAATCTTACATTATAAAATTGTAAAGATACTCGTACGAGTATGTCATTATAAAATAATAAATTCTAAGATTTTTGTTTCTGAGAAAAATGTTGAGTAATAATTTAAGTCTTATTACTTTTTTTTAAATATTCATAATAATGGGATAAGGGTAGGAGAATGATGAACTCCAAATATTTTTTTTTCGTCTTTGGGTTGTTTTAGGGGCGGAATTGTAGGCGTTGGAGTATACGCATTGGGGCACTAAACTATGAGCAACAAGGAGAACAAAAATTAAGAAAAAAGAAAAGAATGATTTTTTGGTCAAAAACAATTTTTTTGACTAAATCCAAAGTCAACCAATTTTATTGCAGTATCGTGTTAACCTTGACCATAGAGACCATTTACGATCTGAGAAGCGTGGCCCTATGACGCACCGTTTCCGAGTTAGGAACTTTCGAATATATACAATGTGTCAGGTTAAACGAGGGACATACTATAAGGGAGTGTGGTGCCCATGAAAATTCAAAAACTTTTACTAAGAGACAACACTGAAATCAAGAAAATAAAACCAGTCCTTCTATACATTTATGTTCGCATTACTGGACAAAATGTAGGGAACAGCAGTTTTATTTTAATATTTTTGAGGCTGCCTCATATTAAAAGTTGTTCATTTTCATGAGTACCTACTGCACTCCCTTAAAGTATGTCCCTCGTTTAATCTGACACACTGCATATTCTTTTTTATATAAAACGCTCTAGGTATAATATTTCTTACATATTCTACCAAGGTGCTCTACACCTTGTACAGACGCCAGCACATCAACCTACCCGAAACTGTCAAATTTTCCCAATCAACTTTGAACCTTATACTTTAGCGATAAAGTTGAAAATCTATCAAGGAAATTTGACAGATTGTAGTAGGTTGATGTGCTGGCGTCTGTACAAACACTATTTATCATCTAAGAGGATAGGAGGGGAGGACCCCAACCACACCCCTCCCGGGTGTGGTGACGTGATGCGAGAGCTCAGTGATTCGTCAACTTGTGACAAGTATCACCCCTCCCGCACTGCGCACTCTACCTCATGCAACGTCTCAGTTAAGCGGTCGGCCTACGAGTACCGACATAATAAAGCCATCCAAAGCACTACAAATAACTATGTATTAAAAGACAAAGTTTGAAACAACTGCCATCTTGTTAATTGCGGGATAAATCACGAGTCCCATCTATTACAGACATCGGGACAATAAAACAGTACAATTTATCTCCATCTATGTTACATTTAACGCCTGACACTGAAACATCTGAAGGCCAATTCTCGTAATTTAAAACGTTCAAAATCTAGTCGCAGTCTCATCTCAGCGACAAACAAATGTCAAAAACTTGTCAAAATGTAGGGAAATTAGAGGTATTTTTGACAGATTGAGACTGAGATCAGACTGTGACCGTTCTTAAAATTACGAGAATTGCCCCTCTGAACTGTTGTAAGCAAATGCATTGAACTCATCATTGTATTGGAGTGGGTTTGTGTTAACAATGGAAAGTATTTGGAAGTTTTTAACTAACATAACATCACGCCTGGAATCTCGGAAGGGTTAGGCAGAACTGTACCTATATAAACAACCATATTTCGCCAGTTTTGTTTAGCTTGTAGCGGTATCTACAACGCCACAAACGAAATTTTTTTTTGCGAACTACGCGTCTTACTGACGTCACGCAAAATCCTGCATCTCGCTAGCAGAAAATTATTTGGAAAAATTCACAATTCCCAGCAAAACACAAGCGAAAACAATTTAGATTTCAAAAAGGATTCAAAGAGTAATACATAGATACATTTCCCAAAAACGATTTTCGTCGTTTGATTTCAATGTTCTGTAAATTGAAACAATAAAACTGTCTAATATATCGCCATCAATACGCCACATAACCGCTAAAGCTGCGTCCGTGATTTACACCACCGCACTACAGAGGGCACCACGCTCTAATGTCGCTATCGAAGCGCAAACGCTGTTTAGTGACATCACAAATCATATGCCGCCATTTTGAGAGCTCCGCCATTTTGACGTGCGTTATAGACGCAACTGTCAAAATTGCTTATGTGTTTTGTATAACGAATAGGGATTAAACAAAATTATTATTTACAGCCTTCAGTTTTTTATAAAAAAGCTGGTTGCGAAGTTGTAAAAGATAGGGGTAAAAATATCGCCGATTAATACTGTGTGGCTGTGAAATTTAAAAAGAATAAAATGGGAATTGGTATTCGGTAAATTCGTTTTCCGCAACAAAAAAGAAAATAGATAACGAGGTGAGTTGGCACGTACGTGACAGGGTTACTTGAATAACAACGCAAAGTGGAAGCAGTTGTAGAGCTAACCTTACAAAAAGTACTTTCGTTTTAAATATTACGAAATGAGTTGGACAATGGATGAAAACTAAAAAAAAACCGGTCAAGTGCGAGTCGGATTCGCGCACCGTTCCGTACAAAGTAGGTACCTATGTAAATAGTTTATCACGGATTTTTTTTTGCAGTGTAACTACAAATTTACGGATTTCGGATTTTTTCCTTTATTTGTGCTTTTTGCCAAATTTCATGATTTAAGGTCAACGGAAAGTACCCTACTTATAGGTTATAGAGTAGGTTTTCATTCCGGAACAAACGCCCGTATCTTTTGATTGCGTTGACTTAGAAGTTTGATTTTTTCATTGCTTCAAGCGACTCCACGCGTTCCTAAGAAAAATGTTCTTGACCGACGGACAGACAGACGGACAACGAAGTGATTTTATAAGGGTTCCATATTTAGTTTTGAGGTACGAAACCCTAAAAATACTGAAGAAGAGACTTATGTCCGGAAAATGGCCAAGAGATGTTCTTGCCCAACCCTAATGGATACCTGCTTAAGTATATGATATGCAGGATACCGTGACGGTTGACAGGGGAGAATAGAAAAAGAAAACGTGTTGCGCTGACCCCGAGTACAGTAACATTTGACACGAGCAGGAAGATGATGAATGGATACCTACCTGCATATATTGGTAAACAACGGTCATAACGAACACGCATGACAATCATTTTGGCATAGATTAGGAGATTATTACAATAGTCGTATGTTAGCAATAAATATGGCATACCCCACACGGCTTGAATCTAATAAAGTTATCTAAATTCTTTATTGATAAAACAAAATTTATTGTAGGTTAATAAAAAAACGAAGCTAATTTTATTAAAAACTTAGTAGAAGCATTAGTTATTCTGTGGTAGAAGTTGATAGTGTTTGATAGTGCTTCTGAATTTTAAACCAAAGAACATAGTTTCCGTGGTGTAGCGGTTATCACATCTGCCTAACACGCAGAAGGCCCCCGGTTCGATCCCGGGCGGAAACATAGTTTTTTGCCAAGTCACAATTTTCCCCACCAACATCGCTTCAAGTCAGCACTTACTTTTTTTTATTTTTCGCTTTTTTTTTCAGGGTTTAACCAACATTTTACTTATTTATAAATAAGCATAGCATGAACTCAACCATTCACATCTATTAATCCTGTGCCTATCAATTTTCTCTTCATGCTCCACGATCACGCACTTACAAGTTACGTTTCTAGTTCTAAGAATTGCGCCAGTATCACTTGAAGCCTTATTTATATTCAGTAAGGGATATCGATGTGTAGGACGATACACATTTGTAACGCTAAATGTGCACGTAACACGGTATACAGAGACGTGTAAAATGTATACCGTGTCGATGGGTGATGGATTTACCGTATCTGTTAGAGCTGAACTGTTTTGTGCAAACAAAATGTATTTTTGGTAGGAAAACTGCAAAGACCATTGCTTCACTATGTGCTGTGAAACTATGGATGGACTGTGTGAAAGATGACATGGCTAGTATGGAAGAAAAATACATGTTGCGTAGACCCCAAATAAATTGGAATAAGGGTAGGAGAATGATCTGCATCCGCCACGCCGCTCTTTTGCGCTTTTTCCTCTTCTCTTGTTTCATCACAAACTATATAATAAGTCGGAAATAGATGCAACCGGCGTGCGTGTATCACCTGAATGAAGGCTTAATTCCCGTAATTAAAAACGTTCAAAATCTAGTCGCAAACGCATCTCAGCGACGATCAATGTCAAAAATGTAGGGAAATTAGAGGTATTTTTGAAAGATTTTGAGACTGAGATCAGACTGAACATAACTAAAAGAGACATACAAGGACACAGTTAAATGTACGAGAATTGCCCCTCTAGTATAAATATTAGTCATTCAGCAATGTGGTAGCGTAGTACCCAGGATCTGCCAGATGCACATTTAAGTAATGCTACTTTAACGTCTACCCTCAAAGCTACTTACTACAAGTAAGTACGTACTGGCACTAACACACAAAACCCTCCAGAACCGTTTCCTCCGAAAGGTCACGGGAGCCCCCTTCTATGTCCGAAATGTGAATCTGCATCTAGATCTCAGACTCCCCACCATCCAGCAGTTCATGAAACGCCTCTCCAAGCGCTTCTTTGACTCTGCCATAAAGCACCCCAATCCCCTGATTGCGGCGGCCTCCCGATACACTCCCTCCCGCATAAGTAGGATTCGCCGACCAAGGCATACCCTCACTATCCCCGACGACGCCACTACCCTCCTCCAGGAGAGCAGTAAGGCCACGAGTACTCTCAGTCGACAACACAAACACAAGCTCAGACATCCGTCCTTCCGTCCTCGCCGCCGAGGCCCGTCGCGACGTCCCGCACCATCACCGTGCCCGCCCCGACCCTTGCTCGAGCCAGCCCGCGCAGCTGAGCCTGTAGTTTTAAATTCGCCCCTAAACACTAATAATAATACCGATCCAGCCTGTCCCTTGCTGTCCTCTTCCAGCGACGCCCTGAGCCGAGGTCCGAACCCCGCAGGGGGTTACCCTTAGCGCTGTCGCTTAGTTTTTAAGTTATTGTATGCCCTGGCTGGAGGCCTTAATTCGAGGCATCCACAGGAAAGTCCGGTTAAGCAGTAGCCATCCTCATAAAGGATGAACTGCGAGATGCCATTTATAAAAAAAAAAAAAAAAAAACTAACACACAAACAGATGTAGCCAATATCTAACTGTCCTACACAACGTGACAATATCTAATAATGTAATAAGCAAAATATCGTCAAACACTATTGTGTTGCTCCGTAATTAACAGCTAATCCCCTAACTCTATTACACCACTAATTCCCGGCATTAGTTCCCAATTACGTCCCTATTATATTAACTACATCAACACATACAAATCACATTGCTGATGCCGAACGGGGATTGAATAAATTATTATCATTGAATGCGAATACATTCAGGGAATACAAATAATTAGCTGGCTAGTATCTTTATTGAATTACTAAGGTACGCATAGTCTTCTTCTGGGCAAATTGATTAAACCTTGTGCAAAAAGGTATCTTAAGTTGCCTCGTCTGTCTGTGAAGGTTTTTGAGAAAGAAATCTTTGTAATTTTTAGTTTAATTATCTGCCTAACAAATATCCTTGCGGCCTGCTATAGTGTTGTTTGAAGCTATCATAGAACACGCTGTTTTATTCAAAGTGTTAAACCGTATATTTTGTCACGTCAGTCGTCACATTAAAATGAAAAAAAATATCCACCTTTTCTGTTAGAATCCATGTAAAATCTCCCGCAAAAATTCTTTCAGAAGACACTGTCAGCTTTTAGCATTCCAAAAATACCATCCTCCACGAGAAACACGCTTTTATTTAGACATCACGCTGGACAGAATGCACTCGACGTCGCACCGTTGCACGTTGTTCGGAGTGTTCCAAGAAAAATCAACACAAGAGGCGGCCGATTTGAAAATAGACCGTCCGAGTCACGTCCGTTGAAAAAGAGAAGCACGCTCGTGTCAGCTGCGGTCTGGGCGGCGTGTTCGTGTCACGCGTTTTGTGGTACAAATGTTTATTGTTCAGTTTATTACGTTTTTAGGCCCTGGGATAGGGTGGATGCGATTTAATGAAATATCGGATTATATAATATTTTATTTATGGTTTTGGTCAGAAGAATAAAATAAAAGATCCTAATTATGATGAAAATAAAAATGAGAAATGCAAAATAATGAAAAAAACAAAAATCTATGTTTCCGCCCGGGATCGAACCGGGGGCCTTCTGCGTGTTAGGCAGATGTGATAACCGCTACACCACGGAAACTATGTCTCATGTGTTCAAATTGCAGATTGTAATTAGCACTGACGACAGTAAAACAAACAAGGTCAAGCCCAAGAAGCTCAAATTATGTGCACCCGAGTGTGCATCAATTATTCTACCAAGCATTTGGGTGTGATTTGATAATGGTAGGTATGATTCTATCTTCACACTAGCAGTCAATACTTAGCAGGTTCATAATATTGATATTACTTACATAAGTAATGATGACATTAAAAAACCTGTGGGCATGTAGATACATAATTATAGTCAACCAAATAATTATCACACTAAGGTTCAAAGTCGCACGTCATAAAACAACAAGATGTGTTGTGACAAAGATAGTTAAGTACAACCATACCGAAGTTTCAATTTACTGGGAATTGCTGTCAAAAGTGTTAAAGCAATTATGAGATCGACCATACCTACTTGGTTACTGTAAAAACTTTTTTATGCGAGAATTTATTTCTAAATAATACAAGCTATTATGAAATTCGATAAAAGTTGATTAAATTATAAAAAACGGTACTATTGTAATACTTTAATTGACTTTTATATCTCCTCCTTTTATTATGGTTTTGAACCACAAAACATTTTAATTTTGTAGCCATAACGAAACCCTACTCAGTTGCTCTGTAACTTGTTAAAATAAATCACTCAGAAACTAAAAATAAATTAACAAAGGGCACTTACGTCTAGACGGCTAACGAACTTTTATTAAAAAGAGAGTTTTTTAATAAAATTTATTTACATTTCATTACTTTTATCTAACAAAGCGGTTAAATGTGGTAGTTTCATTTATTTATTTATTAATCAAACCTGAAATTTCGATAAAGATTTTGTCGTGTATGGTATGGATACCAGACAAAATCTTGAAATTATAAGATATATAAAAAGATTTAAACCTTATGCAGACACGTCATGGCTGGAATTTGTAACCTCGACTTTTTCGAAGGCGGTTAAAAAAGGAGTCGTAGCTAGCTGCCTAATTACTTATCCTTTTGGGTGAGTCTACCTAATTTATTTAAAACAAGTTGCATAAAGTATTTTCTCTGAAACATAACTCCATAAACAAAATATTTCGCACAATATTCCAAGAATTGAACACAGTGACTGTGTTCACCATATTGTTCTCGGTGTTCTCATAAGTAGAAGTTAACTAGATTTAATTAAACTTGCCTTTGTTAACTAAATTGTGGGCAGCGGTTTATATTTTAATGTTAAAACTATTGTGTCGTTTGTGACATTGTGCTCTAACTTCATAAACACACTGGTATTTGGTAAGTGGCAAATATTTTGGTAGTGTTAAAAGTACAAAGGCTTTCGGGGAGTTTTGGTTGAATTGTTGTTTTTAGTTCTCACGAAAGCAATAAAAACAAAACACAAAAACAGGCCGTTTCGTAAAAAAAAAAACACTTGTCAAAGTAGTTTTACATGAAAAATTTACTACTGCACTTTACGTAACACTCTCTCAATCACAATCTGAATAATTTTGCAGGATATTGATAACCCATTGCTTCATATGTAAAAAAAATTGTCTGCTCGATAACGTAAATAACGCAATGAATGCTGTTGAACTGTCAAAATCAATCAATCGATCAACTTTATTTTCTCACCACAATATACATGATTTATTTCACATTGGTCAGATTCGACAATGACACATAGTTCAGGTAAGTATATATTGTGGAAGACTGAGGTGCCTAAGCCAGGCTCGTGGCCTGTATTTCAAGACACCAGGGTGCTAACTCTCGAATATAATTCCGATAGATCAACATTGGTCAAACGTCAGTTGGTCGAGTTAAACGTCAGGGATTGGCTAGGCTCAGTGAGTCCAGCCAATCCCAGATTAGCTAGGCTTAGTGAGTCCAGCCAATCCCAGACGTTTGACTGACAATTCCAATGTCGATCTATCGGAATTATATTCGAGAGTAAGCACCCAGGATCCCCCACCCCTTTACATTATCATTTCATAATTTTTGTACTAAGCGCGCTGACAGAATGTAGTAAGGTATTATTTACGACATTTTGTAGTTTTATTTATTTTGATAATAAAAATGAAAGCCATTACTATTGTTAGTGTGTTACACAATTATCCGTCTGGACTGGAGATTATCTGCACTGGAGAGGGCTTTAGGGTCATTTGTGAGTTCATTTAAAAATGTACGAGAAAGCGTCAACAGAGACCCAACTTTTTTATACCATCTCATTTGCAACATCAACGCCACACAAAACGAGCTCATCAAACTACGAGTTCATCACACTAAAAGTAAAAAAAAATGTCTCTCATTTCGTCATACTTATGCAAACGACCTACAAACCACCTTTATGTATACTACTTATAATCAACAGGTCCCAAAAACACACCAAAAAGACACCTGATCACCCATATCAAACCAGCAGTAAAGGACAGATTAAAAACGTTCCATCTGCATTTAACCCTGACTCCGCAAACGAAACAGAGAAGTTCTCAAAAGCCTAATTTATCTCCAGTGAGAAAACAAAAGAGACAATGTTCGTAAGGCTTCACAAAGAGGAACTATCGGGCACCTGCGAAGGCTTTATTCCAGTTCAATTAATCGCGGCAGCAAATGAAGTTGGTCGCCACCTCCTTCGTAGGTATTTTTAATTAAAGCAAGCCTCGGCGCCCACTAAGCGCTTTAGGGTTAAGTTTAAGTGGGGCGATGTAGCGGAATCTTGTGAAAAATCAACCATTTCTTCGGTGCCTAGAACAGAATTTTCGGTGTGAAAAGTTTAGCCAGCGGCTAGGAAGCTCACAAAATTTATCCGATGTTATTTAGCACGTCACAAACCACAAGAAGTGCCGCTATATGCCTTCCAAATATGAAACGAAAAACATCACAAATCATAGAAGGCCATATGCAAAAAAACACTTCAATACAAGGACAGTGTTATCAACACGAAACGAAACTACAAACGAATGTGATGATGAATCAATATAACCAATTCGCACGAAAGTAGGAAAAGAAGAAACATATTTCACATTTTGAAGAGGGTATAAGCCTGGAGGATCGTGGCAGGCCCAGACGGAGATGGCGGGATGAGCTGGACTCCTTCAACAAGAACTGGTCCTCAGCAGCTTTGAGCAGAGAGAAGTGGAAAGAGAGTAGGGAGGCCTTTGCCTTGCAGTGGGACATCACAGGCTAATAATATTAATAATAAGCCTGGAGACTCCAGCTCTCACGAAGGTTATTTATCCACCTATGAACTTAAAATTGTACTTTAGTGAGAGACATAAATGAACCATGATTAGATACTATTATCTCAAGATCAAGTATTCATGACAGCGCATGGCTCACCGCCTCCGCTCCGCTATCTTCACTCCTACCTCCTTTAACTTAACCCATCCTTACCTGCTGTAATGGGATAAAGTTTTATGGGTGGAAAAACTCCTTCAATGGAGCGTACGGCGATCATATGCAGGTCTAATGGAATGCTGCGAAATGCCAGCGCTGAACTCCGCTCAACTATTTGGATTAAAAATGATTAATTAATGCCTTTGAAGTGAATTCAAAAGTTTAAAGTTCTGAAGTTTTTGAAAGGTATTTTATGGAGAAGAGAAGGTTTAGATTATAATTGATAAGCTTTGGCGTTTTATCACTTCAGGAATAGCCACATTATGATAAATTTAATGCATACCCATCAACACTGAAGAATTATTTTTGAACCAGTTTTCTGGGCCTTTTGTAAATGTTCAAAGGATAGATTTATCTAGCCTAAAAGGATCGATGAAGGAAAACATCGTCAGGAAGCTTAGACAATACTAGACATATCTATCTATACTAATAAATAATAAAGCTGAAGAGTTGGTTTGTTTGAACTCGCTAATCTCGGACTTAAAAAAATCCTATTGCTCAAAAAAGTCAGAAAGAACGTTAAGCAAAAACTAAGTGAGATGCAGGCGATGAGATGCGACAGGGTGGGTCGAGGGAACAAGCAATTTTACGCGAAAGAAGTCGCGGGCAGAAGTTAGTAATTGATATAAATCTGAAATTGCCAATCCGCCTTGAGTAGGTAAGCGTGGTGATCAATGCTCGTGCCTTCTCGGTATTAGAAGAGGCCTTTGCTATGTAGTGGGACAATAAAAGGCTGGTATTATTGTTTAAAAGCTAATGCATTGGTATGTTTTAAAGGAACAAGAACTCTATTTCCCATCCTGCAAGATACATAACAGTCATACACGCGTTCTAATCTCAAACAAAATCCCCCCACACAAGTACGTAACCCATAATTCAAAAACCCACATCACCAGTTGCCACACAGTAAATGACTTTCGAAAATGAATTCAATGAAATCCAGCACTCGACCTCGGCTACCAGCTACTACAGCACGTGTATAATTCAGCAATTGAGCGAGTAAAAAGTTAGAGCTCTGAAACCCACGCCGCGGGCCTAACGAACTGACTGCAGACTAGATCGAACTTCATAGACTATTCAATAGTTTCTTTACATCCGTGTATTGCCTTTTTTGAGTATGCATTTTACCATTTTTCTGTATTTTTTGGAGGAGGTATTGAGTTGTTTATTTAAGTGTATATGGGCACTTAATTGGTGAGCAAAGTGTTATGTCAAAAAATATGCAGACACCAAGCCAAGCTTTTAAATGCATGACAAAGAGTGGCGATGTACGCGCACATTGCTAATTTGTATAAAACGGTAGTGGGTACCTATGCACATGAACTAAGCATAGTGTTACCCTATTTCGTGCATGTTGCACCACATTTTACACGTACAGCCTGTGGGTAGATTACACTCAAAAATCGTACAGCGCCCTTCGCATTCAATATAATTGGTAAATGTGTTGATGGGGCTTTTCCGCTTCTGTAGCGCATTAGGGATATTTGCTGAAGCTCGTGTCGGTGGCTTCTACGCTACGATGCCAAAAAGATGCTCCTCCCTGGTGCGCCGGGTGCGGGCCAGCCCCAACATTATACTGCGGTGTATCGCGAGCAGAATGGACTGCTTGTGTATGAATCGCTGCTGCAAGTTTTCCACATCGGTGTTGAGCTTTTAGCAGGGTTTCTCATATGGCAGTGTCAGGTTAAGTTTACTAACATAGTTTTTGAGAAATATTATTACTTACATCCGTTGACTGCTGAAAAATCAAAATTTGATTTATAACAATAGATATTCAATTGTGTCCTATTAGCCTCAATTGAGCTATTACTTGAGTCCATTATTACTTGTATCACACTAATATTATAAAAGCGAAAGTTTGTGAGTGTATTGTGTCTATATGTTTGTTACTTCTTCACGCTCAAACGGCTGGACCAATTTTGATAAAATTTTGTATGGAGGTAGCCGACACCCTGGATTAACATATAGGCTACTTTTTTCCCGATATTCCTACGGGATCGACACTTATACTGGTGAAACCGCGGGGCGCAGCTAGTATTAAATAAAAATAGCGAGAATAACTCGCTATGCTTAGTTTGTGTCGAAATAAGAGAAGAAGTTTTTAGTACCTAAAATATAGCGAAATTCTGGTATAAAATTGAATTTAATAACCCAACCCAGAAACCTAAGGCAACGAACTCATTTCTCATCGAATTTCAGATGGGTATTTCAGCTGCAGGCGTCCTAATCATAACAATATCCACTTTACTGAACATCCCTCACTAATCCATAATAATTATGCACCAATTATTAATAGTTGTATGCTCAGATGAATTACACACCACAGTTATTAAATTAATAATAGCGGTAATAATTATCGTATTATAGGATATTCAGTATTGTTTTGAGTTTTGACGTAAAACGTATAATTATAAATTTTATTTTTCAATCAACTACATGCTTACTTACCATATTTTGTTAAAGTAGGTACCTACACAAAAGTTTTCTGTCTGCATGTGGATGTCATGCATGTGAAAAAGTACTTATTCTAAAACAAAAAAGCAGAATAGAATAGTTCTTTATTTGCACAGAAAGTAGGTACAAGTTAACGATGCGATGCTGCGACAGCACAGGTGGTGTTACAGGTGTTGCGATGTTGTGATGTTATGTTGTTGTTGTGTTGTGATGTGTGTGTTGTAGTTTTTTATTTTTTTTTTACGTTTAATTAGCAATATCAGTTTGGTTTATTACCTGGTCCAAAAAGCAACATTTTTTATGGATTATTATAGGTAAGTACCATTTAAACATGTTTTTAAAATAAATGTTTAAATGGTAAACCCTCCATATTGGTGCCCAAGATACAGGCTTGCCTAGTTTGGGGCCAATGTAAAATCTCTGTAATGTTTTGAGCAATAAAGTTTTTTTATATTTATATTTATTATTAAGTACCTACGCGTATTTTATTTGTCATCCATAAAATAAAATCACAACCACTCTATTTTTAGGCTCACACACATATTTTATTAATCCTACCCAAAATGGCCGCCGATAGACAAATGCGTTCCCGCCAAAACAATCGCAAATCATAACCACTAGCCGATGAACCAACACGCGTCCATCAGCAAACATACATCGATATATCCCCTCCCTCCTATCCCCTTGACCTATCATATAAAAAGTCAATACTTCAAAACTGAAAGCCAGTCGTGGTCGACAACGTATTAAACTTTCAATCAAATTGTTCTCAACGATTGGCGCCATACGTAACTATACCACGCTAGGCATAAGCACCTAAACCAGCGAGCTCCGCGGGCGTTTTGTGAAAATATTCATTTTAATTAATCCCCCTTTTAGAACCGGGGTGAAATGTTTTGATAACCTACCGTAACGTACCTATTAGATGTGTTTTTGTTTTAGTGCATGAACGGAAAACGGAAAGGTGCAGTGTGGAAAAGTAGTGTAGAAAATGGATGAACGGTTTTTGGGCATGTATTCATCGACTGCTACTGCTTCAATCTGACATTTCCAGATTATTCTCCGAAATTCCGATTATACATAGGCACCTATTGTATCTGTGAAACATAAACGAGTTGATTCTGTCCCTCATTGCAACAACTTTTTCATACCTTGTTTTTTTTAATACATATAATGGTGTTTTAAAAATAACGTCATTGATTGTATTAAATACAAACTTACTTGCCCGAATACCTTTACCAGACAACTACAAACTTTGCTATAAATATTAGATTTTCAGCTGAATCTAGACCAGACTTCGGTGAATTTTGTCGAACATTTTAAACGAACTGTCTGCTACATCCAACACTTTTACTACTTCTCACCTTGAAGTTTTATTTCAAGATCCCAGACAGACAGACTTTTCCAGAAAACAGGTAAGTTTCTGGCTGTCTAGGTATCAGTTTTGTTCACAATTTCTACAGAAAATATATAAGAAAGTGTTTACCTAAAGTACTTATATTGCTGATACAAGTCATAAAAATTTTAGATGTGTCCTAGTAAGTACCTACGCACAGTTTTGGAACCCTTGAGGGGAGAATTTAGCGCACCCCTTGCCAGACCAATTAAGGGGTCACCCTAATTGATCACTTTTAGTACTACTTAAGGTTTATAAGTATGTAGGTAGATTGTATAACATATACCTATCCATTAAAGATAGGTTGTTCATAATGAATTGATGAAAGTTTCGTAACGTGATTAGTTATTGGCGACTTAGTGCTCATACAGACTAGCGGCACGTGTCAACGGCAGAGGCTACGGCAGCCGCCGACACACGTCGACGGCAGTCGTCGACAACGTGCCGCTCGTGTATTTGAGAACGTGCTCAAATACCCGAGCGACATGTTGCTAATTGCAGCCGCCGACGGCTGCAGTTACCTCTGACGCTGCACTTATACGCTGCAATGTGCCGTGCTATCCAGGAGAGTCCAGAAGTAGACTGTAATAGCCCAACGTAAATCAAATCAAATCAAATTATTTATTTGCTGGAATACAGGTAAGTATATAAATAAGGTCGTGAAGAATTAAGGTTGAGCCATACATTCTGCCCAAGATTCGACATGCAAAATTTAAATGAAAGTATACGATGATTTAACTAATATAAAATAAGATCATTTAAACAATTATCAGATAAAAAAATAACAGTTCAGTACAATTAATAAGTACATAATAGTCTTTAAAATATCAAAATGTCATAATAAACTTAAAATGTCAAAATATAATTCCAATGTTAAAATACTATTCAGATGTCAAAATGCTAATCAGATGTCAAAATACTATTAAAATGTCAAAATACTATTAAAATGTCAAAATACAATTCCAATGTTAAAATACTTTTCAATGTCAAAATACTGTTAAAATTTGAAAATACAATTAAAATATCAAACAAAATAGAATAAAAAAAGTCATTTTAGTCAAAATCTTTATAATATTCAAAATTCAATTTATTTAATGAACAAAATTTCAAGGTCTATAATAATCGGTCATTTAGAAAGTCATTAATGGAGTAGTAACATTTTTCCACTAGAAAAGCCTTAAAGTTTGTGTTTGAAATGTCGTACTGTAAGTATCATTTTTTAAATATTTCGGTAATTTATTAAATAAGATTGGTCCCATACAAATGACAATTTTCTTAAATAGTGCAGTTTTATAGCCAAAGGTTTTTATATTGGGTTCTCACGGGGCCTTTTCTGGTGCGTGGTGCGCTTTTAACGTAGCTAGTATCAAATCAAATCAAAATATTTTATTTCACTTAAACCTACATGGGTACTTATGAAACGTCAGATGCCAGGTGCATGGTAACCAATGAGGGTTATCGCGTATAAATTCGCCGCTAGAGGCGCTAGTGTAGCTTGAGGTCTCCTAAACGTCAAATGTCAATGTTTGTGGGTGGGCTACGGGGGTTTATTTCTAATTAAAATAATGTTGTGAATATGATTTTGAGATTAATTATGGCAAATATGAGTTACGGTAAATGAATGTTAGTGCTTTAAAAGCGGAGGTAAGAAAAAGAGGTTCAAAATTAAGCTGAAAGAACAGCTAATTCAGAGGTAAGTTTGTTTACTGTCTTTTTAAGCGACTTCAAAAAAAAAGGAGGAGGTTATCAAATATTTGATAAATGTAAATCTTTTAAAAATATGTACCTATGTATTAATCAATTCTAAAATCATGATTGTAATTTATTATCACCTGTTACAACATCAACAAACACTATATCTGCATCGTCAGCTTTACCCCTCTAAAAAAACAAAAGCTATGCAACGGTTAATCCTACAAATAAATCTCTTATAAGCTCGGTATAAAATACCCGCGAGCCGACATAATATTATCGTAAGCCAGAACACTGGCTGCTGATCGGCTGTCGCACTTTTAAACGGTAAGTATTTTAAATGAAAATGTTTCATGTAAAACCCTGAAAATATTCCATATCATTTGGATGCGAGTCAATCGAAATTTCTGATATGATGAAAATTAACCTGTCTGTGTTTGTTAAGTTATAATGACAGTTTTTCATGAGAAAATAACGTGGAATCAATTCCATTAATATGAAATTGATGAATATATTTGGAGTAATTGCTACTCTGTGTCCTAACCGAAAGCAATTGTCGCGCGAATATGCGATTACGCGATCGTTTAATATGAATTTATGACGTAAAAACGTGACTTGATTAATCGCACGGGTTCGTACGTCATATTATGCATTTAGACAGTAGCTTCAAGTTAGGTCACGACTTTAGTTTTTGAAAATTTTAAATTAACATTCTTATGACGACATTTTCTATCATAAAATGTCACGAAACGCTTAAATAAAGGATCCAAAGCCTCTGAACTAAAAACCATAAAACCTAAAATTGTTTTAAAAAAGAGATTATGAGAGTTTTAAGCGCCCAATTACTGTTAAGACCTCACCTAGCTCTTAAGAGCTAAACATTTAATAAGTAAACACTTTAGCTACAAAGAATATTCTTGAATGATTCCATTTTCTATTAAAATCTTTGATAAAGCCGCTAAGCCGCTCCAAGAGTTGAACGCTATTTACTTTTTCCCGAATTTTACTTCAGTATTTACCTTTTATGAGGTAAATAGTCGATATTTATGTAGGTACAGTAAAAACGTTTCGGGGTAAGTATTGACATTTAAAACTCAAATAAAGTTGTAAAAAAATAATTAACTGTAGCATTGTGCTGGTTTGATATATTTTTCCTTTGATGTAGGTATAAGGAAAAAAACTCATTTTATTATACATACAGGCTGCTTGTTAATCACTGACAATCTAACAGGGAACGAAAGTAGACATATTACCAAAGTTGTTCATAATTCAGGAGTCCCATAGGAATAACAAAAAGCGTATACTTAATATGCTTTATTTTATACGTTTTAATTTGGTTAGATTTGAATTCAAATATTATTATTTTCGTTATTAACGGAGATGGCGGGATGAGCTGGACTCCTTCAACAAGAACTGATCCTTAGCAGCTTTGAACAGAGATAAGAGTAAAGAGAGTAGGGAGGCCTTTGCCCTGCAGTGCGCCTTCACAGGCTAATAATAATATACAGGGGGTCAATCGCCTCGTGGGAAGCCAGTATTCGTCAAGCTGATCTAAGTTGACGTTCACTCAGATGTACCCAACCCGTGAGGGTGGTAAATTGGCGAGTTTATATAGTGTGTTGCGTGAGCATGCACGGTGCGAGTATATTTTTGTTATTCCAGACTAGGTCCTTTCACCCTGCTTCACCCCTATAAGATTTTTATTAAATTTAACTAGTCAGTCTCAGAGGGTCTATTCTCTAAGTCTGTCAACGAAGCTACGGGCCCGTTCGAAAATAGTACGGTACTTCGTGTCGTGATTTCATTGATTTTATGTATTATTTTAATACCGCGTTTATAATATCCACTGTGATAACACTGTCAAAGTACAAATTGTTAATATTGTAACAAGCTTTCAAATGTATTTTCATTACTAACTGATAATATGTCCGTAAGTGATACGGAGAAGGAAACGACCGCAACTTCGGCCGAAATCTACGGATTTCGTGCCTAGAGAGTTCAACGCACCATTTAGCACCGACAGCTGAAAATCCAACAGTGTACTTTTTTTGACGTGCTGGGATTCACTCGGTTGGAACAATCCAACCGGCTCAAAACCAAAAGCTGAAAATTCAGTGTGTGAAAAAAAATTGCCCGTGCGTTATTAGTTAGAACACGCCTTTATATTACCGATTATATTCTAACTCGTTTTATATCAGAGGCCTGTAGTTGAATACTTTATCTTTCCTAGAATCTGCGGACATGTAAAATATATAAAAGTCTTATTATGTATATTTTGTAGAATATTTCCATACAAAAAGTTAATAAAATGTTTAAACATTCGTGTACCGAGTTGATTTTAACACGTGTAATTCATATACCTACAATAAATAATGCATGTTTTTAACATAACATCACGGCTGTACCCTGAAGCGACAGGCAGAGTTGTACCTACTCAGAACACCCACATTTCACCAGTTACGTTTTTAAGTCTGCCTACCCGTGACGCCGTAACGACTGTCAAAGATCCACAAATGACTGCCGGGACCTACGGTTTAACATGCTTTTCTAGTAATAGATGGTCACCCATCCATGAACCGACCTCGGCAAGCGTAGCTTAAACGACCCGTGCGGCTGTTATTATTTAGCCACTAGCCGATTATGCTTGAATTGTATAGTCACCAAAAAAACCCCAACAAAAAATATGATAGCATAAGTACCTATAAAATTGCATTTTTACAACCAAAAAGTTAGATAAGCGTTGCACTGGCGACAGAGGGATCTTTGTGTTGCATCGTTACGTTCATTGCATATTCATGCCGCGTGTTTTGTACAACAAAATGGCCGACGTTGCTATTGTACTTACACGATTTGTGATTCGTTAGCGATAGCCCTGGCTTTTAGTTTTTTATGTATATGCTAACTATGACACTGAGAGGTCAGTTTTTTATGTTAGATCTCAGACCAAATAAAAAACCAAGACAGAGGGCTGTCAACAGGAAAGTGAAGCCGGTTTCGTAAACATGTGTGCACTTAGTGTGGTGTAGTTTGATTGTAAATGGTTGTAAATGTTTGCGTGTGAGCGTGTATGCACAGAGCGTAGGTGTAGTTTTGGCATGCTTCACTATCGTTCTCAGCGCTCTGTCTTGGTTTTTTATTTGGTCTGAGTGTTAGATAAGGCCGTTCAGAAAGATCAGGTGCGTAAGAGCGAAATAGATCCTTGTTGAACTTTAGTTTTCGACCTATTTCAACCAATCAGTAAATTTTATTCAGGTAGGTGGGCACAGACAAAAATAATAAGGAGGAGCTCTGGCTAAGTAATAACAGCCGCATGGGTCCATCAATTAGGTTAAGCTACGGTTGCCGCGGTCAGTCCGTAGATGGGTGACCTACATACCGAGACCCCTCCGTGCATCGGGATGTCCCGGCTGTCATTCTTGGATCTGTGACAGTCGTTACGGGTCGTCAAAAGCCCGAAAGTCTGACAACCAGTCTTAGCAGGGGGTATCGTGTTACATATTAACTGAGTTTTGGAGGTCAGACAGGCAGTCGCTCCATGTAAAATACAGGTATTCTAGCTGCATCTGGTTAGACTGGAAGCTGACCCCTGCATACTTGGGAAAAGGGTAGACAGATTGCAGGTAGGCACAGAGATACAATTACTTTATCGTTAAAAGTGTTGTTTCATATTTACTATCGAAGTGCATCCTAAATATTTAAACTGCATTCAGTTAGTTGGAAATGGAAATTTCTATTTGTATTTGATTTGTGAAATAGAAATATATTTTTAGAGAGAATTTGTAAGCAATGCAATTTTGTGAGAGTGAGTGATAAATTAGTCAATGGTCGCAAAATGTTATCATTCTTTAGTATTGAAATGTGTTCCGTTATAGTTATAACACTTATAACTCACAAAGTATTAGACACTATTATGCGATAAAATAAGGAGGCAGGTACAGACGCTAGCACATCAAGCTACCCGAAACTGTAAAATTTTCCCAATCAACTTTGAACCTTATCTTTTAGAAATAAAGTTGAAAATCTATTAAAGGAATTTGACAGATTGTAGTAGCTTAATGTGCTGGCCAGCGTCTGTACTTTGTAGATTATTAGTAATTTTAACACAAGGCAAGTTTTGTTTTTGTATCATGAAAATATAGCTCGATTAGCATAAGCAAAACCAGCCTATAATGTTTCCACAGCTGGGACACAGGCCTCCTCTCTGTGAGAGGGAGAGAGTCATAATCTACCTCGTGAGTCGTGGGTCTACTGCGGGTTGGTAGATGTCAAATGTCTTCACCAAAAATTCGAAGACATTTATGACAAATCTCGATTATTTTCAACCAATCCATAAAGTAATAAAATATTTCTTTACTTTCAAATAAGTTGCGCACTTGACCAAAATAACTAAGTATCGATACAATCAGACAAATCAACCTTTTGTAAGCATACATTTTTATCATCGACCGTTATCTAACAAAAGTTAATTGAAATAAGTAGACGTTAAGAAAACTTGCATTGTTTGCTTTTAATTAAACTTTGCCCGCCATCTTGTTCACACCCACGTACCTGAAACAATAGAAAATTTATAAGTAACTATACGATACATGTATATAAGCAGGTATCTATTGATGTAACGTAGTTATGACTTATATACATTCAGGCTTTTTAGACATGTAAACGGAATTAGTGACGTTTAAACGTCAAAAACCATGTTTACACTGTTGTTAATTTATTATTTTTATGACATTGATTTACATTCTGTATGTATATGACTCATTTGTTAGTAAACTTGTCCTATGTTAGTAATTAAAAAAACAAGCATACAAAATCTTGTAAAACATTTTGAAAGAGTAATGGTGGAGTTTCTGTCCCATTCCTCTAGGGGTGATTAGAATCAATTCTATGTTATTGTAAATTTGGGACGATCAAAAGTGCCTTTAATGAGCCTATTTAAAATAAATGTTTTGACTTCAAAGGTAAAATAACTGTAAAGGACTGTAAACGCTGAATACAAAAGAATTCCTGTTTTACGAATTTAAACTTTATTAGATCCTTATCGTGTCCAACTGACAGCTGTCAGGAACGTATTCGCACGGAGGCCGAAATATACACCTATTACCTTTGCTAATACCGAGCTTAATTTTTTGTTACAGACATTTGCATTGTGCCCAGATATATAAAATTGCATATAAAATAGGATTATACGTTTTTTCAATATAGCTTACGTTAATCTGCTAGGTCCAGCAGCATAAAACGGCTTACGTTAAAAAACATGCCTGTAAAAATCTCATAGATGCTTCAGAATTTATTCCCGATTTATAAGCATTAGTCAGTTGTTTCTTCAATTTATTATCTTCCACTGTCAAACAATTAATCCAGAAGTGCGAAGCTACAAGAACCCAAAACCTCCAAATTGCTCGTTGTATTAACAATCCCAGCGTGGAATCACATGCAGCTGCAGAAAACATGAAGCGAGTGGCACTAGGCGAATTCATTTACAGTCAGCAAGACCTGTAAATCTTCTTGGCGGAGCACTGCTGTCGTCGTCACTTACCGCGCTAGTGAACGGACCTTAGAACCAGCGGTTCAGCGAAAACCAGTGGGTAAGCAAGAACTAGCGTGTAAACGACTGATGTCACGACATACTTTCAAGTAATAAAAAAGTGTTTGAAGAAATGACAAGAATAAAGTTACAATATGAAAAACTTTATTTCAAGTGGGTGGCAAATTATCAATTAAACATAAGAAGGAATGCCTGAAGAGAAAGGGAAGTGAAAGAGTAGCAAATCAGTTAAGCCGTTTGACATTTGGCTGCAACTCTTTTTTTTGGTTTGCCATTTTTTGGCACTTCACATCTGCTACTTCCCTATTTGCCACTTTAACAACAACCCTATAAGTGCTCTCAACTTAATTTATTTATTGGTTTTACAAAAAAAAAAAAAAAACAACCGACTTCCAAAAAGGAAGAGGTTATATGTTCGACTATAAGTATGTTTTTTTCAGATGAATGCAGTATGAAACCAGTATTGGAATATCTAGGTACCTACATATTGTCCCAACACAATTGAACCTGCATAAAAAAATATGGTTTATCTTTTTTTAATCCCTTCAAAAAATTTACCTTGTGTAGCTAACTTCATGGCCCCATCCAAATTGTTTATATCCTTGCCGCTGCGAGTTCTTGCGATGCCAAATTTATGTGCGACGACAGTTCCTATTTCAACGTCTTAAGACCTACAATCGTATGTCACCTGCAGGTCTGCAGCTTTGTTTACTAATGTCTGCAGTGAATTAGCACAGAGTTCAGTTGGCGAATTTCTGAGTGGTTATTCATGAATGTTGCAGTAAGCGGAAAAGCGGGGTAAATCGTGGGAAACGCACCAAATAATGAGGAAAGTTTGGAGCCATTGTTAATGCTTGTAAGTGCTCGAAATTTGCAATGTTCGAGCGGAGTGATTAACGAAATACTGACGATGTTTGAACGTTGCATGTTTATGAAGTTTGTTGTTTTACTGAGAGGAGGGCACTGGGTAGGTATTGCTTTACTTTTATATTTGTTGTACACAGCTGCAGAAACAACAGTATTAAGTATCTATTTTTATATATTTTCCAGATAAGAGGGACCAATTTATTGTTCACAAGTTTCAATGTTAAACGGTTTTATGCAAGCCAGTCTTTGCAGTTGCCGAGCCCGCGCGTCATCCTTCTAGTTTTGGCGGAATCTGTCCAGTTCATCCCGCCATATCCTACGTGGCCTGCCGCGACACCGCCTCACTGTCTCGGTTTTTGCTCAGGAGTGGGACAGCCCAGGCTAACAAAAAAAAGGACGTCTTTGCAGCACCAGTACAGCGGAAAGATTAAACAAAACCTAATAGGTACCATTTCCAAATCACAAGCTCAAAACATTGCAGCAGCAATATAACCCTCAGGTAATAATCATCTCGCAACAAAGGCTTATAATAACCCACGAAGATTTCATCAGTAACTTCAGGGTAACCCGCTAATTACGAGTTGAACCACGTTTCCTTTATATAATCAAGTCGACCCTTAATTGAAACTTGTTTAATGAAACCAATGCAACGACGACACACTTAGGGTAGATTTCACCATAGAAACGTCCAAGAGCTGTCAGGGTTATACATTTTGTGGAATATTTGACACTGACAGTCTTTGGTATTGTTCGTCTAGTCGTTGAGCTCCTCAAGTTCTGAGTTGAGCTACACGTTATTGACAAATTCTTGCACTGAATGGACTGGTCCACTTAAATCTGTGTGGTACTTTCTTCAAAAGACCATTTCAGACATCAATCTACATGGTCTTAACATGATCTGATAAAGATTATGTCTGGAGTTTAAAAGAGACTGTGACCTCTGAGTGTGGATTGTGAAATTTTCACTAAGATGGCGGATTTTTCTTTTATATTGTCCCACAGAAAGGTTTCGTACATACATATTTATATGTTGGTTTAAGACTAAGATAAGGGTTTACAGAAACTTGAAATCTTATTTTCTTGAATATTTTATTTACAAAAACTATTAAAACTTGTTCTGATAATAATGTATATTGTGGGAATAACCTATAACTCAGATTATGTAATAGCGGGTTATAATTGCCAAGAAGATCAGAAGGGCAATTCTCGTAATTTTAAGAACGTTCACACTCTGATCTGTCTCAATCTGTCAAAAATACATTTAAAATGAACGTTTTTAATCTTGGGATTTGACCCAGTTTGCAGCATCTTCGTGTAATCCAACTTGTATATTGACTGGGAGAGACTAACTCGAAGAATACGAAAAATAATTCGTAGGCAAAAAAGGACAGATACGGGTTGGTAACATTGCTTTTTAAAAGGTTCATTGGGCCTTGAGTACTTACACTGTAAGGAATAAATTAATCATACTTTTCCTTCGGAATTCTTGATCAGGTCAGTTTTCTTCAGAGATTTAATAAACAGAATATTTTTTCTTTTTTTTTCTCATACGCCCGGCTAGATGGCCGGAGTATTTTTTAAATTTTAAATTAGTTTAGATTTGGCTCCTTTTGCTGCTTTAAGAGATAGTTTTAGAGTTTCAGGGATGTTGTGAAGGATTCCTGATTAAAATTGAAACATGAACGTAAAACTTTTCCTAGTCATGTCTTAAAACATTTTTATGTTTAATTAGGTACTCCTGCTAAAGAAAGTTTTTACGGAAACGATTGCAATATATATAAAACTTTTTGAATAGGTAGCCTATTCAAAAAGTTTTTAACTTCACTCACCAAGTACCTAATTACTTTTTTTTTTCTAGTTGCACAATGAAATCGTAATTGGTAAAAAATAACTAAGATATCAATTCTGAAGCTTATCTGAAAAACGTAAGAAGTAATTATATCGTAACTTAAAAGACCCTAACTTGTAAAAATTTATAAAATGTTAATTGCCAAGATATATTTTTTTTCTTTGGTTTTAGATAAAGCTACAGTTAATAACCAAGAGAATTTGAACCTAACTACAGACCGAAAACAAAATACCTACAGCGCGACAGAAATCAGATATTACAGCGAGACAGAAATCAGATATTACAGCAACACTCCAAGAAATGGCGACAAATTCCTACGGATAAAAAAAAACACCTTGGTAAGTTTTACTTATGTTTATAAGATGACTAACTTTTGAAAGACAACTAAATAGGCTTAATAACAAGAGAACCGAATTTATCTCCCACGAAAAATATTCAACCACACAAAAAATAATAAATTCTAGACCTTTGTTACCGTAAGCATATTTTCATAAAACGAAAAAAAGTAAATTGGTGTCTGAAAAGTTGACGTCTGTCACTTTGACTGTCAGATAGGAAATAAGAATTGGGGAGAAGGGGGCAAAGTGTCAGTTTCATTTCTACAGACTTTTATATTACGACCTCGCATCGGCCAAGTTGGGGTTATAACTTTTGACACCACGCTTGGCGGACAATGTTTCATGGCTAACGGCATCCGAAATATGAAAAAAAGTTTCGGAGTGATTGCGGTGTGATTGAACAGAGGGCAACTGTGACAATCGTTGTTTTACACTCCCGAGCCCGACATCGAGCCACTGTGCATATTTACATGAAAGTTTATAGGTCTAAAACAAAAATAATTATAAATAATAAAAAGTTTTTATGTAGTTTTGAAACCGACATTTATAAGTACTGGCAATAATTTTAGTGCCATCATTGTTCAAAATTGGAATTGGATGGTCGTTACCATCTAAAAAACCAGACCGACGCGCGATGACTCAGAGGGGCAATTCTCGTAATTTTAAGAACGTTCACAGTTTGATCTAGGTCTCAGTCTGTCAAAAATACCTCTAATTTCCCTACATTTTGACAACTTTTTAACATTTGTTGTAGATTTTGAACGTTTTAAATTACGAGAATTGGCCTTCAGGTGTCCGAAAATGTATTTTTAGAATTGCTTTTAGGATGTGCTGTGTGTGTGCAGTAAGATTTAATTTCATACGACAAAGTGCTTTGTCCATCTCTTTGTTTAAATGTTAAGTAGACGTACGAAATGCGTTTCGGTTAATATTACTTTGCCTTGAAGCTAAATTCGTAATATCATAAAATCACATTTATAGGCCGTAACTTGTTGCTGCTGGTGTCGACAAAAGCAACAAGCTTATTAATACTGTGCTAAAAATAGGTGCTAAGAAAAAGGGGTTTGCGGTTTGCTATATGAATATAGTCGCATAGGTCGATAGACGCGGTCAGATCTTGGATAGGATGATCTTTCATTACATATCGAGACCCTCCGTGGCTCGGAGAGCACAGTAAGAAGTTGGTCCCGGCTGTCATTCGTAGATCTTTGACAGTCGTTACAGGTAGTCAGAAGCCCAAAAGTTTGCCAACCAGGCTTACTAAGGGATATCGTATTACCCAGTAACTAGCTTGTGGAGGTTAGGCAGTCACTCCATGTAAAATACATTCAGTTAAACTGGAAGCTGCCCCAACAAAGTTGGAAAAAGGCTTGGAAGATTCATCGATAAGAATAAAATTCTGTATGTTTTGAATGCCTATCTACAAAAAGCCTGCAAAGTGAACAGTTATGAGTAAATAGAAAATAATATTCATACCAAGGGAAACAAATTAACACGCACAACCTTGGCTTTATTCAGTTTGTCTCGGAAGGGACACTGCTTAATTATAACAAACTAGTTAATAGCTTCTCTGTAGCTCTTATTTTCCCCGGGGCCAAGTTTTCCTATATGTTTAGGCTAAGGCCAAGAATTTTTCAAATCTGTGTTATTATTGCCCGAGTATACCTACTCGTAATGATTCACTCCGGAGTTCCGGACCCACCGTACCCCTGGCCATATCCCTGGGAGTAGGGTGGGAGTGTGGGACTGAACCATACCACCATAGTATTTAAGATTTTTTTCTTTTTAAATTGAAGATCAAAATGTCTTCAAAATTGGAGACTAATGGCTAATATTCTCAGTAAGGAATCAGCCATGCTCATCACGTAAGCAACAATAGAAGCAAAGCAGTCTAAACGGTTCATTGTAGTTTAGAGTTGAGCATTACTTGGCGCCCAAGGTGGGACTCGGTCCAATCTAGACTGAACCGGTCTGAACCGGATTTTACAAGTTATTACCAGTAGGTACGTTATTAGTGCACATGTACTTTGTAAGTAATGAAAGTTTGGACTAGTTCTAGAGTATTTTGGGGAATAGAGGGTAAGTCCAAAAGCCGGATTATCTTAAGTCAAGTGAGTGGATTGATGGCATTTGATGGTGAAAGCATATTGCTTTTAGAATTCACTGGTTATTGATGAAGAAATTCGGTGAAATTCCACGTAAGCTTGCAGCGTTATCCTAATAGAATTTAATATGATCCACATGCGAGCAAAATGGGTACCAAGTTAATGCTATCTAGTGAAGTTTGTAAATTAATAACAGGATCCCCCCTAAAATGAAGCTCCACTACAAACAAACAGTAATTAATAAAAACAATACTGCTGGCAAAGAATGGACCAAACTAAACAAAACTCCTTGCAATCCGAACTCAGCTCTAAAACTACACTTTTCCTTGGCCTGGGGAGTTGATAATAATTTTTAATTTATCACAAAGTGGTTTCTCCAACCAATTAGTGTTGTGTCACAGTTAGTGGGGGTGGTCCAAGTTTTAATGGCCTCCGAGCCGGCACCGAGATAAGAGCCCCTAGGAAACTCAAGGAGCACTGTTTAATTTAATAAGTTCTGTTTTAAGAGGGGACACAGTTAACGTACTATAATTATGCTGTATGTTCGTAGTGTGTGTTGGTAGAGGGGCCCGTGGCTAAATAATAACAGCCGCGCAGGTCGATCGATCAGGTTAAGTTACGCTTACCGCGATTGGTCTGTGAATGGGTGACCATCTTTACATACCGAGACCCCTCCGGGCCTTGGAATGCAGGTTAAGCCGTTGGTCTCGGCTGGCATTCGTGGATTTTTGACAGTCGTTACGGGTAGTCAGAAGCACGAGTCTGACAGCCAGTCTTACCAAGGGGTATCGTATTACCCAGTAACTGGGTTGTGGAGGTCAGATAGGCAGTCGCTCCATGTAAAATACTGGTACTCAGCTGCATCCGGTTAGACTGGAAGCCGACCCCAACATAGTTGGAAAAAGGCTAGGCGGATGATGATGTTGGTAGTGTATGCTGTTATGGCATTTTGGCCTGTTTGCCTGTATTGGAGAATGTTGAGAGTTGTTTGAAGTTTGTACGGGTTGTGTTGGACAGTCTCTTGATCTCTAAGTGTCGTAGGAACTTAGACATGAACAAGGAAGGAGAACGATAAAAGTTTTTAGCGATGCTAATAGAGATGCGGTTAACTTCAGCAACTAGAACTAGGGATGTAACTTTCTAGCGATCTGTTTTAGTTAGTTCCCGTAGAATATTTTTAGTTGCTCATCGTTATAGTTTGAGTTATAGTATTTTTATCTCACGAAGAGACGCGCGCTTTACTTGCGGTTACTAAGTGTATAAACACGCTGTGAATGTGTGTGTAAGCGCAGGAGCTCTCGGTGCCGTCTGAGACAATGATGGCGAAGTCGGAACGTGTGTGTGTTATGTGCTGAGACTACTCGTCTTCAAGGACAGCTTTACAGCGTGTTTGTACATTTGGTAACCACAAGTAAAGCGCGGGTCGCTTCGTGAGACAAAAATACTATGACTCAAACTATAACGATGAGCAATTTAACGTTGGGACATTACTAAAGCGATAGAACGAGATAACGTTACATGTTTGAAAATATAATGGTTACCAAAATGTGTAAAAAATCTCCGAAACTAAACTCCAACAAAAAATATAAATCAAAACTACAAACATTGATTGCACTCGTGTGAAAAACAAATTTCATATACCTTACATACCTTACTACCTTAAAAATGTAAATTAACCGTCAAAGTTTAGATGAAAAAAAAATCAACGGGAGGATAGAATTACCAACATAAATATGCAGTTGGAAAGCGAGGTTTTGGTTTATTTTGTTTGAGAAGCGGCCGCAAACGTAGTTGGTAGGTACACAGCACACCCCATTTTTTGTAATTATCCACTGTCAGTTGCATCTTCGCCGGTTTCTTGTCTCTGTTTGTGTTTAAATGTCAGAATAGATGGGGTGGCGAAATGCGGTTGAGCCAAATAGTTGGGAGGAATTTAAAGGCTCCCGCAGACAGGCGCGACGCCGACGGTGCTATGCGATTCTGGTAAAATAATTTCCATGAAGATTTCATAGAAATTGTTCTACTAGAGTCGCGTCGCGCTTGTCTGCGGGAGCTTTTTAAAGCTGAGTGGAGCAATGCTGAAATTATGAAGTTTTTAATTAGATACCTTTTGTTACCGAAAATACTGAGGCAATAAGAGAAGACGTGGAAGTATCTATATGTACTTGGAGTGGCATAACCAGCCTATAATGTTCTCACTGCTGGAACACAGTAAGAGGGAGCCGTAATCTAGGGCGCAGTGCGTTTTGGTACGCCTCGCCAAGGAATTCGCGATCGCAGTCAAGAAAAGGTATAGCTAAGGCCTTTTTTTTTAGGAACAAATTTAGATACTTATAGGTACTGAACAATGTAAGTACACAATTGTTTTCATGACGAATCCATACTTTAATTATAATATTATAAATGCGAAAGTGTGTCTGTCTGTCTGTTACCTCTTCACGCTTAAACCTCTGAACCGATTTAGATGAAATTTGGTATAGAGATAGTTTGAGTCCCGGAAAAGGACATAGGATACTTTTATCCCGATATTCCCACGGGATCGAGACTTATCTGGTGTATGTATTATGTGTATTGTGTGCCTTCTAGTCTGTGCTAAATAAATGTATTTTCATTCTTTCTTTTTCTGTATAGGCAGTCCCTCCATGTAAAATACTGGTATTCAGCTGCATCCGGCCGGTTAGACTGGAAGCCGATCCCAACATAGTTGGGAAAAGGCTAGGCAGATAATGCAGATGATGATCATATGAAAATGTCGAGAAAGTATGGATATCGTTTTGACGTGGAAACAGTTTTTGGGACCTTCGTTAAAATGTACACGAAGTTTAAAAATAATGGATAGGCTCGTTACATAAATTCTGGCCTTACTCAAAGTAATGTGCAGCAGATGTGTCTGATTTATTAACGTCTACACACCGTTCGTTTTAATTTTGTTTCTAATTTGGTTCGTTGCTTTTAGCATTTGTATAGGTAAAGTCTATCATCATCTGCCTAGCCTTTACCCAAATATGTCGGGATCGGCTTCACGTCTAACCGGATGCTGCTGAATACCAGTATTTTACATGGTACTCATGCTGCAGCCTATCTGACCTCCACAACCCAATTACTGGGTACTTAATACAATACTGATTGGTAAGACTAGTTGTCAGACTTTTGGGCTTATGGACTACCCGTACTGACTGTCAAAGATCGACAAATGGTAGCCAAGGCTAACGGCATAATGTGCTTTCCGTACAGGTAAAGTCTATATGGATAAATTATTCTGGAAGGCAGTAAAATGTATCATTATCATTCACAGTTTGTTGGAGATAAGCCTTCTTTCTTGTGTGGCATAGTTTTCAGTTTCATACCTTGTTATTTTAAAGTACGACAATTGTTTACCTTGGTTCTATCCCCACATAAAATTGTTACTACACCTAGCCATGCAATAATCCCATAACCAGATATTTCACATAGAATAAGGTCAGCTACTCTGCTTGAGTACACGCATATACATAATTAATGAATTGAGGAAAGTTTTGCAATTGATTGTGGGTGGCTATAAGAGTAGGGGAAGGCCAAAGAAACGATACATGGACTGTGTGAAAGATGATGTGGTTAGAAAGGGGGTGATTCCCGAGATGACGACTAATAGAGAAGTATGAAAGAAAAAGACATGTTTCGTCGACCCCCAAATATAAAGACAGGAGAATGACGACTCAGCTGTCTTATTAAAACCAAAAATTCCAACTCCCACTCATAGAAACCACGATAACTGCCAGAACAAAATTGCCACCTACAATTTTCACCAGCCATCGTAATGCCGGGTAATGTGCACAAAAGTATGGAATGGAGCCAATGTAAAGGTCACCGCGGGTCAGCGTATGCGAACGACGGTTAGGTAATGCTGCCAACTTAACTATTCGTTATAGTAGTTACCAATTGTTGCCCGAAGCAGTAACCAAGCCAAATGTCGCCGAATATATTAATGTTATATTTTTTATTACTCAATTATTGGTTGTTGTGGTATCAAAATGGTAATGTTGGTACCTACATGAAAATCATTTTTGGATATTTTTTGGTTGGATAAATTGGCAAGTCATGTTATGCTGGTCGATCAAGTGGCCGATAGGATATTTTCGCGGATAGCATCGCAAATGTAAGCTTAAAAGCAAAACGACACCACTTAGCCGTTCTTCTTGCCATGGAATTTAGGTATGTTTTGGAATGGGCAACTAGCTTCAACTTTCTGACTAACTCTCCGGACCGGCTTCTTGACCATTCAAATGTGCCTGTAAATGGCTTCAATGAAATAAATGCTTTGAGTTTGAGCTTACATGAGATTTGACAACTGATTTACCGACTATTGATAAACTTCACTGAGAATTACAGTAAGTTTAAAATAGCACATCGACCCTAAAATTATCACGACATTTTCGCTTTTCCTTTTCTCTTACAATAACTGTATAAACTTACCCTAGCCTGGCATTTTTAACCGACTTCTAAAAAAGGAGGAGGTTCTCAGTTCGGATGTTTGTATTATTTTTTTTTATTATGTTTGTTCGCGCATAACTCCGTCGCTTGCCAACCGATTTGAAAAATTATTTTTTTGTTGGAAAGGGTATACTTCCCAAATGGTCCCACGATTTTTTTTCGAAATATGACAAGCGGTTTTTGAAAAATCAACAAAAATCTAAAAATTCTAAAGCAATATTTTGTAAAAGGTGATGAGCAGTTGACATTAGGCTACTGTAACTTAGATAAATTACAAACTCTCCCACTAAAAATTAAAAACTTTTTTACAAAAAACACAACCGACTTCCAAAAAAAAAAACACTACAAAGTGCTAAATAACTTTAATTTCGGAAGTCGGTGTCAATAAACGAAAATGCAGAACCAACCGCGAAGTTGGTTGTTTTTTGTAAAAAAGTTTTTTATTGTTACAACTTATTTTAAGTACCTACCCACAATCTACGCAAATAAACTTTACTTCACTTGCATAAAGAATTACTTATTAAAAAATTAAAGCAAAATCAATCCTCCAGATTTTAAATTACAAGTGCTTTCGTAAGTGGCTCACTTTTGCTCCAGAGAACATAAAACCATGTAACTATATGAGTGAGGAAATCTCAAAACGCACAGCGGTTTGCGCTTCCAATTAAATTAACTTGGTCCTACAGGGGAGTTGGATGTGCATGTTGACATAATTGGATTTCAAGTACGACTGATGGATGCCTGTAGATGTGTTGCTCATTGTGTAGTTAAGAGTAAACTAGTCGCGAGCTCGAATCTCGCTCTGGTGGTCATGGCCAAGAAGCACGCTGTCTCATCTGGCTTCATGTCTGACAGAGCTAGTATCAGTGAAGAGCAGTTATAGTAGTTAGACGCCAGTCTGCACGCACGTCTAGTTCTCACGCACAGAAACACCGTTCCGAACTGATAGGCACGTAAAAAAATTGCTTTGGAAAATCGTGTTTTATGAAAAAACCACTGCATAAATCAATTATAAATAAATTTTAATTAACTCTTCGATAACTGAGCTTTGTCGGTACGGACTTGGTTTTGAATATTTTACAGTTATTATTACTTATTTATACCCAAAGTTACGTTAAAAATAGTAAGAAAAACGAATCTTTGTTGGCTCATAACTTTTTAATGTATTTTTATTTTACTACTTATTCTGTTTCCGTACAGACAAAATTAATAATAAGTCAAAACGATATCATGTTTAACTTTGGCTGTATATATATCAAACAGTGGAGTAATACTCTCCCGAAATTTGTATGGAAAAGATATCGACTAAGTGGCACGTTTAACGTGTAAACGTTTTCCTGCAAATTCTTCACTTTGTTCCTGGATAATAAAATCTTAATGGAACTGTCTTCGTTGATCATAATATCAACTTTTATAAGTATTGGAATCGTGGCGTCGATACCTATAATAAATAGGACAATATTCATTGTTTTCAATAACAACTGGTTCTACAATATTTTTTAAAATTAAGTAGTTGTTACATAAAATATTATTTTTACGTTTTATTTGTAGTTTGTGTATCAGGAACTATGTCCAAATAAACGCTAATATTTCTTTTTTCTTTTAATTGTAACGTGCCACAGATCCGCCTCGATACATCGGATCGTCCCTTGATACGTCATCTTGAAGGGACTCACCCTCAAACAAAACAGGTAAGTGAGTTTGTGTTTGTTTTGTACTCAATCACATTCCCTTATCCAGTATTTGGTCAGACATCCCTTCTGTAGACCAGTTCGGCCCATAACGAAACATTAGTTACTCGACAAAGGCCCAAGTTTCGCGACCCGTCCATTAGATTCAGCAATAAAATCAGTCACACTGTTTGTTATATTGAGTGCTTATAAAAAGCATATGGAGCAAGCGTTCGGAGTGGTTCAAAAGCGAATAATTTTCACGTTTCCAAAGTTCTAATGGGAAAACTTTCATGTCAACGGTGGAGTGTGCAATACGTATTGGCAATGGAGTACGTTAAAACTTTTTGTTTACCACTAAAGTTGCTGAGACGTTTTAAACAAACGAAAGAGTGGAACCTTTGAGTGCTCGGCGGTGTGGCGACGGTTTTATTGATATAAATAGAGTGAAGTGCCTTTCATGGCACCAGGACAAAGGAGTTGGTACTGTCAGAATTTGGTGGACCGTTGGGAAATGAAACTGTGAGTTGTGTTTTTGAAGCATTTATGGATTTAGGCTTTTGATTTTTTCTATCGGCCAAACCTTTTTTTTTTGTTAGCCTATATTGTGACACACTGCTGGACAAAGGCCTCGCCTTTTTCCTTCCAAACCTTCCTGTGCTGTGCGACTTTTTAATAACAAAGAATGTTTTTTTGACCACACAATCATGATCATCATCATTATTGTACCATTATCCCAATTTATTTGAGGTCGCCGCAACATTTCTACCACATAATCGTGTAACTTTATTGCAAAAAAATATTTATTTATTTATTATATTTTACAGAAAGCTTACAGACTAATAACACAATTAAAAATCATTCGTAAACAGGAAAATTTGCTAATTACAAGCTTCCACATTTAAACATCTAGTTACAAATACTATGCGTTGACTATGTTTGTTAACAGCAATTTGCAAACCAAAAGAAAACAAAAATTAAAAATGAGTTAAAAGGTTATAAGTGTAACAAAGGTAAATTAGTCGAGTCGTGCAAAATCAAAACAGTGAATCACATAATATATGAGCAACCACATTACAATTACAATACAATAGATATCATTATTTCGAATTATTTATCATGACTATCTCCGAAATATTCCTTGTTTAGGATCTTTCTAATACTGTGTGCGTTGGTGCAAAATAGGTCGATCTCCAGGTGCGGTGGTAAAGTATTGAAGGCTTTTACACTACGAATGAGAAAGGCGTTGCGCCTATAATTAGTCGATGCGCAAGGTGCCTGCAGCAGAGGTCGTCTGCGTAGGTTATTTTGATTAGTGCGAAGAAGTATTTTGCTGAGTAGTTCCGGACAATCAATCGAGCCATTTGCTATGCCTACTAAATAACATATGTCACCAATATTACGTCTCATGTTTAACGGTAAGTAATGGTATCGCTTGCAGTGTTCATAGTCCACTGAGAATTGCTTCGCCTTAAAATCCAAGTAACGTAAAAATTTCTTCTGAACGGATTCAATACGAGATTTGTAAATCTCGTATTGAGGGTTCCAGACTTGCGAAACGTACTCAAGGTGGCTACGCACAAGGGAACAGTAGAGGACTTTTACTGGTTTTAGAGACCGAAAGCTAGAGCAAGCTCTAGTAATAAAGCCCAGGGTCTTGAGAGCCTTCTTGACAATGGTTTCTATGTGATCGTCAAAAAGTAACTTGCTGTCATGTACTACACCAAGATCTCTGATACTGCTTGTCTTGCTTATGTACGTACCATCTAGTGTATATCCTGAACCTATAGTAGTTATCCGGCGCGTGTATACTACGTGAAAGCATTTGGACACGTTAAGTTGTAATTTATTAGTTTTGCAATATGAAACGAATCTGTCAAGGTCTGACTGAAGTAGCTCGGTATCAGATAATGTACGTACAGACTTAAGAACTTTCATATCATCTGCGTATAATAAAATATTTGAATTAGTAAAGCAGTTCTTTATGTCCGAAATAAATATTATAAAAAAAATTATGCCCAGAACACAATTTTAATTACACTAGATTAGCATGTATACGGCTTTATCTATGAACTTTCTTTATCTCCATTCAATCATCCTCATATCAATCAACCACCGCATTCATAGATCACAATATTTCATCCAAAATGTTGGTTCATTCAGATTGCGAAACTCGAAGGCATTGGAAAGTTCGAGTCGCGTTCGGATTCGGATGCATCTCGCGTCTCAGGTATTCCTCGCTTTCAACTGTTTATTGGGAGTTCGGGAATTCATTTCGAACGAAAAGTTTCCAGCAATCATTTGTTGATGTATTATTGCAGAGGATTTATTATGGCTTTAATTTTTGAGTGTGAATAATTTTGATTGGAATTTTTGATAGCTTTTTTAATTCGGATATCTCTTGGCCGAAATAAATGCCTCATAGATTTGATAGAGCTGTAAAAGACAAAGTTGAAGTAGATTTTACGTAAATTACATCCGCTGTACAGTCAAAACAAACAAAAATGGCCGAAATACCTACTAGGCTAGACCCATAAACGTGTGCGACAGTGTCCGTGCATAGATTTGTAATGTGACCATAATTTTTTCCCACAATCAGTATAATTTAATTAGTAAGTAAATAAACAATGTTTTTACATAGTAGTAAAACTCAATGTATGTATTATGATTATAAACATAATATTCTAATTGTTTGGTGGAGTGCGTTAACTCCGGAACATGTTGTTTAAGTAGGTACCACGTACCACCCCATATTTCCATCCGCAAATAATTTATCGCACTTGTCGACTTAAAATTCTCCCCAGAGAACTTCCGAAATCAATTTTATAAACAATCAACGAACTTTTTTAGAAAAAGAACAAATCCAGCAAAAAGCCATAACAGTTGTAACGCCGCATATTGTGACGAGAATTTTTGCAAGTTGCCGAACAAAATTAAAAAGTTGCCGATTACCAATAAAACAAGAGTTTAGAACACGTTTGTTTATGGAGGAAAGATTTTATGATATGATTGGTGTTACTCATGAACCAGTACGTTTTTTAAACAATAAACATGAGTTCAAACACCAAGACTCATTTTGGCATTTTCATAATGACGATTTTCAATTCCTCAAGGGCGAGCTCACATTGATATACACAATTAAAGATCTTGTTTTAAATAAAAAATAAAAAGGAGAATTCTCCAATTTTTTGCTTTATCGTGAAAGCTACTGCTGAGTTTAAAATAAGTTTGTTATATAATAAATAGCACCTTTTAAAATAAATTATTTGATCGTCTGGTTTTCGGGAAAAGAATAACGCAAAGACAGCTTTAGGTAGATATAAAAATAAAACAGTCCGACCTCTTTAGTCTTCACCTACATAAAGCTTTATTTTCAGAACATTTTGACGATAAAGCAACATGTCATTTGTTGCTTGCATGAGAAATTCTATAACATTCTATAACATAATGTTATAGAATTTCTCATTTGTTAATCAAATTTTATCAGCGGCTGTACACGCGCTCTCGTCGTGATTGTAATTTACATTCACAAAGCAAAGGCAAATTGGATTGTTGGCTGTTAGCTGTTGGCTCGTCGACGTCCACATTTCATTGCGAATGCCCTTCGCTGGGCTGTGCAGAATTCGGAACGAAACCGCGAAAAATGATTGAATTATTACGATTTGGTGAAAAAGATGGGTGAATTGAGCGAGGGATGTAGTCTTTGGTAACTGCTGAAAATATTACCCTTCCTTTTGACTTTGCCGGAGTCGGGTAGAAAAGAGTGAAGGATACAGTGCCAGATAACAGGAACGATAAAAGAGAATATTATAAAAAAACACGCAAAATAACATGGGTCAAGGGCAGGAAGAAGATAATTAGAATTTGGTGAAACACCATTTTGGACCAAGTTGGATAATTAGGATTTGGTGAAATACTATTTTTGACCAAGTCGGTCGAAGCCATGAAGGGAGATTGATTACTTATCACTGTTTAATGATCGGTTCGTATGAAACGTCAGAAACGCCGTTTGGAGCCGCCAAGACACACGGTCACTTAGAAATAATTGCCTTTTACAATGTTTCACTTTCATTTCATTAGCAGATTCATAAGTAATCTTTGTAAGCCCGAAGCAGCCAACCATTTTTACTACGGCATGAATTTTTGTCATATACCAGGCAATATGAGAAAAAAAACGTTATCCATGTTCAAAATTGAACATTTACGAATGAATTTGCGTGTCTGTCTGTTCAAAGTTGCTGTGTTGCATACGCCACACAGTTTACTGCCTGCATGAGAGTAGCAAAGCAAGTCCAGTTAACTGAGTGTGTGACTGGATGCAAGTGCTCGAGGCTAGTCGATAACCTACCTGACAATATTGGAACACTTGCGATTATTCCCCCGTCAGTTACAGAACAACTCAGTTTAATAGTCGTAGGAGTTCGTGTTACTAAGGCGATTGGCACACTGCTGCGTTTCACGTAGCGGTGTGCGGGAAATGGAGCCAAATTCCAAGCTCGTGGTTGCCTGATGCATTGCAGTGTGTGCAACAGCTGCACGCAGTGTCACTTCGTTTTCGCTTAGCAATCTTCTGACTCTTTTTGCTCAGCTCCTAAGAATCATAGCGTGATGTTAAATAGTCTTCCTTAAGAATTGGGCTAGCAAATTGAAAAAGATTTTTTAAATCTGACTGGTAGTTTCAGAGATTAGCGCGTTCAAACAAACAAACTCTTCAGCTTTATTATCAGTAGTATAGATTAAATAATTACATTTTCTAATAGAAACATCACCGACTAAGATTCTATCGAGTCACATTTAAATCCCATCCTAAACTCAAAAATTCGTTACAAAAAATTCATACAACTCTGCCATCGAATTCGAATATAAAGCCTTGCAGAACACTTAGACCTCACAAGAGCCTTTGATTACAGTCCGTAAGTAAAACGACGCTTCCTCGCTTTCGACTTCACTTGTCATTTCTTTCTCTCAAAGAAAAGAGGAAAAAAGAATCTTAGAATTTGTAGGCAAGATTTTAAAGGTGCACTCGTTGAGTCGATTTGAAACTTGATTTTTGGTTGACTGATTTAATATCTTGTGTTTTTAGGATCACGGTTACGTGCTTTCTGTCTCATTGTCTGACATTTTCGTGTAAAGCGTCGCACAGTTTTTTGGCAACAGTCGATATATTCTGTAAAAATGTCACCGTGAAAACTTCGGTGAAGTGAGTTTGAAGTGAACTGTCATTCCACCTCAAGCTACCGATTGTAGCGTTGACAGCTCACTTCACGCTCACTTCACATCAGGTTTCACGGTGATGTTTATTACAGCCGATGTATTCTGTAAAAAATCTCACCATGAAAACTCAGGTGAAGTGAGCTGGAAATAGTGTAAAATCCAGTTGCACTAGGTGGAGTGACAGCTCATTGCAATCTCACTTCACCTAAGTTGTTACGGTGAGATTCTCACAGAATAGACCGGCTGATCATCACAACTGTTTTCGAAGTCAACGTAGCCCATTTGCATAGTCTAATCGTAGGTAATTTACCAGTCTATAGACGTACATATTCTTAGATTCACTTGCAACACACATCACTATATACGTTTACTAAACTAAAATAACCAATTTAAAACAGCGTTCTATTTCTGTCAAATGTTTAAAGTTGACTTCACTGATGTCTTAGCTTTTAAGGCCAGGGTCCGTAATACAAAGTATTAATGCCATCGTGATTCCAGTGTGAAAAAGGGATGGTGCTATCGCTGTCATGTACAGCTCCGTCTCTCTCTTACACATGAATCATGATGGCATTAAACCGTCATAATCCCTCCTGTCCTGATCGGTAAATATTCTGTTCAATCTCTGTAGCATGGTTTGTTTGGTTTACTAAAATAACAGCAAATAAACTTAAGTAAGTTATAATCTAAGTATATTGGATGTTTTTATTGTTGTCTCGAAATTTTTACAGGATGTTCTACCCATGAATATGAACAATTTTCATTATAGGATTTTATCTACCTTTTGTATTAAGCAGTTGATTTTTTTTCGTGATTTCAGAGTTGGTCCCATATTGAAAGTTGTTCATATTCATGGGTAGAACACCCTGTAAAAATTTCGAGACGGTAAAAAAATCATCCGATATAATACAGCCTTTCGAAAACCAGACTTAAACGTCTAAACACTGCATGACAAAACAGCTCAAAACCCAAACAAATAAAAACACACAGTATCTTAAACATTGTAATAAAATATATCAAGTTCAAGCACGTTAGCGTCTCTAAATGCAGTTAAACTCGGAATTGGTCGTTGGAGAACACTAGACTCCTTTTAAGGTGCACTAAAGAGTTAGCCAAAGTTTGGAGTGCCTTAAAACCTTCATGGTACATTTGAAACATTTGAGGAAGCTAAGTTTGGGATAGTTGTGCTCGTGTTTAGGTGTTAAGCGGTAAATAGAATGAGTGAGAGTTTGTTGTCTGAAAATAGAAATAACATTTCTTCTTCATTTGCTTTGTGTAGAAGTTGTAAGAGTCTTGTGAAAGACAAGACATTTACAACTTAAAGTTGTGTGTGTCTATCCGAGGGAACCTGTCACCACAGATTCTGTACATGATTCTGAACCTAGTCTAGAATCATCTACTGGATCCATGATAACAAGTTGCGCATGTCCCATGTCAAACTGTATTAAAAAAAAATGTAATTGTGTAAATGTTATGTTGTTGTTTGAAAATAAAATAAAATTTAAAACAATTTACGATATAAGTTTCTAGAGAAAGAAATATAGACACGAGAACCGCAGGCGCCACTAGTCGATATTTTTTCCATACAAATTTCGGGAGAGTATTACTCCACTGTTTGAGATTGTACATCCAAAGTTAAACATGATATCGTTTTGACTTATTATTAATTGTGTCTGTACGGAAACAGAACAGTAAAATAAAAATCCATTAAAAAGTTATGAGCCAACAAAGATTCGTTTTTCTTGCTATTTTTAACGCAACTTTGGGTGTAAATAAGTAATAAATGAACTGTAAAATCTTCAAAACCAAAACCGTATCGACAAAGCTCAGTTATAAGAGTTCAATAAACTTTATTTTTAATTGATTTATGCAGTGGTTTTTTCATAAGACTCGATTTCCTAAAGCACTTTTCGAATTTTTTTACGCGCGCCTACAGTTCAAAACGGTGTTTCTGTGCGTGAGAACTAGACGTTGTGCATGTAGACTAGCGTCTAACTGCTCATCACTGATACTAGCTCTGTCAGACACGAAGCTAGATGAGACAGCATGCTTTTTAGCCATGATCACCAGTGATTTCGAGCTCGCGACTAGTTTACTCTTAAGAACAGTTTGCGCATCGATGCCACTCCGTATAAGCCAACTAACGAAAAAAAATAAACGTGTTAGTCGACAATAAAGGTAAATAACTCATAGAAATATTAAATTAAACCTTTCAATTTGGCCATCATCAATCACGAACACTCACTTAATTTCTTCAATTACTTGTTTATATAGTTCAAATTTTCATTTAATCTTGAAATATGATTAATATATTCTAATTAATCATTCTCTTAACCGGGTTAAACAAACATTGGCACGCACTAGTGGTATTTAACCGACGCACCGTTCAAACAGAAGTCGGAAATGAGTTTAGCCAAGTAATTAACAGCTGGGGCTCATGTGTGAGTATTATTAGTAAATACAGTACCCGGCCCTAAATATAGAACATCGTTTTTTTTTTTTAAACTTCGGTTTTGTCGAGCGCCGTTTCTGTCACTCATACCTACCTGTGTGAAGCCTCTTTAACGATTTGAGCTGTGGGGTAATTGTGTCATTTCGACAATTTAACAGCATTCATTGCATTTACGTTGTTGAGCAGAAAAATGTTTCGAACATATGAAGCAATGGCTTAGCAATATCCTTCAAAATGATTCTGATAGTGATGGATAGTGTGTTACGTAATTAGGGTGCATATCCAGGTACTAGCTTTTGCCCCCGGCTTCCACCGCATGGATGTCGGAAAATATCCCATGGGAACTTACTTACTACCGGGATCCGGGGTTAATCCAGGGTTTATACTATCTGTGTGCCCATTCAAATCCGTTCAGCCGTTTTTGCGAAAATCCGGAATATACTTCCACTGACAAACAGAGTCACGGATAAAGAATTCAAAAAATTATATTTGCGGCATCAGACTCACACAGTTTCTAGAACTTGTAGCAATTTCTTTTTTTTTTTAATTCTTTGAACACTTGACTTCGCTACAATTTTTTTAGAATAATAATTGTTCACTGCATGCTATAAAACTGGTGACAGTAATAAAAGCAAGACCTTCGATTCTTGTCCCATCATCATTCAAACCATTTTCAACACACAAAATCAAAATTTATTTATTAAAATTAGGCTGAGAATCAGCATTTTTCGAACGTAAAAATTACATAAGACAGTCCCCCAAAACGCCTGCCCTTTACCAGTTCCTAGTGCTGTGGCTCAAACTCAACTCAGAGCATTTAATACAATTAAACCTTCTCTTCAAAGTGAGAGTGAATAGGCTTCTTCTGGGTAAGCTCACTCCATCGTCAACTTTGTCTCTGTCACCTCTGACCTAGACTAGAGTCAAGAGCAAAGCCATTTCAAATAAAAAATAATAATTGTTGGGAAGAAGAAATGACGCAACAAAGTCCCTAGCAGTAAGCAGAAGCATCACCCTTTTATGCCATCATTCCCTAATTTGATTCAACGCAATTTATCCCATACATATACAGACACAATACCTCCCAAAATAACTCTTAAAGTTTCTTCTCTCAGATGTCTTCACAATTTTTCTCAACCGCAAACCTCAAACATGAATCCGCTTGATTATCAAACAACAAACACAACGACACGCCGCGTCTTTACTTGTTTGCAAGTCAAAAATTGAGTTGTGAAGTTTATGAATGCCCTTTAAATGAGACGACGGAAGTTGGAAGCACAATTATATCCTGAGGAAATCCATTTGCATAACATAGAGGTCGTAATCTGACTGTCAGAGTTCGTAACGAGTTGGTCTTGTGTGATATACTGTGGAACAAGTGGTCGAGTAATTTGGAAGTGCTCCTTGTTACTCCTGATTTGGTGGTTTTTGGGATCAAAACATACGCCTTTTCTAGACTGTCCGGATAGCACTGCTATTCTAAATGACCCTAAAAAGGATTTTTGTTGGAAATTATTAGCCTGAAATATAACTGTATAGCATATTATATTTTGATCGTTTTAATCATTAAAAGGGATCATTGTACTCATCTTTATGAACAAATTTAGTATGGGACCAACACTGAATTCGAGAAAAACAAATATGCTGATTCATACATTTATGTTTGCAGAACTCGACATAATCTATGGATCAGCAGATTTTTTTTTCACGATTTCAATGTTGTGCCCACAGTAAAAGAAAACTTGTTAGAGTTAAAATATCAAAAAGGAATTCATCATTTCCCCCATTCTTTGATACTTTTACAAAGCGATCTTATTATATTCGCACACAATAATTTCTCGTCTATTTCACTCCAAAAAACTTTTCATTTCAACATCTTTGTCTCCAAACCTCAGCGAAAAAATGAAGTCGCGCAAATACTGCAATGCAAAACTCGTTTCGCATAAACCATATTAAAAGATATCCGGACGATATTAAAGTATATTCGTAGTAGAATCGAGCAACAACGCACACTTACGTCTAATGGCACTTAGCGGCGACTTCGGTTCAAAACCCAGCACTTTTGTAGCGAAAAATATAAATTCCCTTATAATGACTTTTGTAGGAGAATCATTTTCATATTTACCCCTCGCAGCTTGGTGCTTATTGAGTTTTTATTATACCGCCACCCAGGACAACTTTTCTTAAGAAAGAACTTGAGCGGAGGTTTTTATTGCTAGAACTTTTAGTGATGTAGGTAGTGTTGACGCTTTGTCGGAACTAAAAATGAGTTGAGTGTTCGTTGATACGTGTATTAAATTGTGTAGCTTTAAAAAGTTTTCTGAAGTGGATAAATATGTTTTTTTTTCAGCAAGTTGGCAAGGCACACATTGGTAGACACTTCGATGCCACACAATATGCACAATAGGATATGCTCCCAAGACTTTGACGACAGAACGCACACAGACCATCACAATTTACTCAACAAAATAAAACCACAGATTTCAAAACCTAAATAACTACACCACAAAATGCAGTTAGGTATTGAAAAACTACACAAACGGATTTCTCACGAACATGACTCATTCCACAACAAAACCCAGTGACGGACTTTATACCGCTGAACACATTCCACAAAGGCTAGCCGATGTTTCGACAATGATCAAAAACATTCCATCTGGCCCCAACCGAGCCCAAGTTTGGAAAAAAACAAAGTTTTAATTAAATATCCAGGAAGCATTCGCATTGAACTGATCCGTTTGATTTGTTTAGAGAAATATTTTCATCTAATTCGCGCATTCTTTCACGATTCGTACCTATTTCTCTATATATATATATATATATATGAAATACTATCTTGAATTCATGCAAGCCTAGTACTTTTTGTCAGGTTACTGCTCAGAATGTGTCGTGGGCAATTTTTTTTCTTTAAGTACCTACATGTAAATTGCGGGCGCTAGTCGTAAATAAAAAGAGTAACTGTTTCAGGGGAATGGACATCAGAATATCCTTTGAATGATTTATTCCGGTCTGATCTGAGCTGAACCCCCCCTCTGGATCCCCTGCTAGTTCATCTCTGAAGAAGAACTCTTTCTTCTTTCTTGGAGACCATTATTTTCGTTCACTGAGACCAATCGCTTGTCATGGTGTGTCCCAGCCGAAATGAGCCAGGCTTCCAACTGCAGATCTTTGACATGAGTTGTCAATTATGAGTAATTTTGAAGGATATTGCTAATACATCACACTAATATTGTTAAGGCGAAAGTTTGTGTGTGTTTGTATGTTTGTAACTTCTTCACGTACAAACGGCTGGATCAATTTTGATAAAAATTTGGTATATGATAGGTAGCTGACACCCTGGTTTGACACATAGGATACTTTTTATCCCGATATTCCCACGGGATCAAAACTCATGCGGGTAAAACCGCGGGGCGCAGCTAGTTGCTTCATATGTTCGAACAATTTGTCTGCTCAACAACGTAAATAACGCAATGAATGTTGTTGAACTGTCAAAATTAAAGCAATTCCTACTGTTAGTGTGTTACAGAATTACCACGCAAGCCTTTTTGTCCTTCTTAACAGAATTACGTACCATCGAGGAAACTTACATCGCCCAATTTGAAAACAAAATCCCGTGCAAACGATGACCACATCATTCTGTTAAAAAGCGTTACTATAGCGGCCAAGCGCTGCAAGCAAGAATAGCCCTTACGGTGTATAAATGTAAATTTCCTCGATGGTACTACATAAAATAGCAAAATGAATGACAGCGGGCTCAGGCGTATCATTTACCGCGTATCCAAGGCCTTACTAAGCCTTTCCAGATGACAAAAAAGGGCCCCGAACCTTGAAACACTTATTAAAGTAATATAGGGCTTTTGGGCAAAGGACAGAGACTGAGCGATGTAATAAAGTTTTGGGACTAAGTACAGTTACTTTTGTCCTTGATACATGTATGGTGTTATCAGTGGCGTAGCGTAGTAGGGGCGGCACCTTTAGGGGGCGGCAAAATTTCACAATAAATAATAATAATATCTTGTTTTTATATCATAATATTTAAAAATATAATTTATATTGTGTTTATAATGAAATAAAGGAGATAATATCTTGTAAATATTTGAACCATGTTTCATATTTTTGTCGCACCTACGATTCGGACCGATCGAAATGAGTACGGAATTTTTCATTACTTATACTGTGACGAAATCGGGGAATTTCCTTTCTTTAAATGTATGTATAATAATAACATATAAAATACACAATAATGATGCCTGTTCTTGCAGAAAATTTCTTTAGAATTACTGTTTTTATAGTCTATATATATAAAACTAAAAGGGCGGCAAAATTTTCTTCCGCCCCGTGCGGCTGACATCCACGTCCACGGCCACGCTACCCCACTGGGTGTTATTGGCTTAATACATAGCTTGGCTGATTGTTCTTTCCAGAACTAAGTTATAGCAATTTCGCCTTTTTCCGAAGAGCTACACAGAAGTCAGAACAGATAAACAGAAAGAATACCCTTTATTATGTAGACCATGTAAAATACAGATATAAGGGGCTCGTGGCTAAGTAATAACAGCCGCACGGGTCGATTGATCAGGTTAACACATTGGCTGCCAGGCAACAGACACAATAGAAAATCTATTGTTCGCGGTCACCGGTGACCGCGTTGGCAGTCAATGCCTTAAGCAACGCTTGCCACGGTTGATCCGGGGATGGGTGACCATCTTTACATACCAAGACCTCTCTGTGCCTATTTCGTATTACCCAATAACTGGATTGTAGAGGTCAGATAGGCAGTCGCTCCATGTAAAATACTGGTACTCAGCTGTATCCGGTTAGACTGGAAGCCGACCCTAACATAGTTGGGAAAAGGCCAGGCAGATTATCCATACTATCCATACTTTACTACTCAGTAATTCAAAAATTCGGAAGTAACTCTGTCTGTCTGTATGTTACCTTTTCACGCCTAAACCACTGAACGGATTTCGATAAAATTTGGCAGAGAGATGGATTGCATCCCGGGGAAGGACATAGGATAGTTTTTATCGACATACCACGCGGGCGAAGCTGCGGGCGGAAGCTAGTGATGATATAAAATACAGATATAAATATAATTTAAACCTGCCATATTTCTAAAGCATTGCTATCTATACCCGAATATTTTTTTTTCGAAGAATGAGAGCTGTATTTCTACGTACATTTTCCAAGTGTGCTTCAACAAAAACTATTCCAGGAGCTAAAAAACATTTAAATGGACTTATCTCACCATCCGTCTCGGTTGTAACGTTTCTGAACCAATTTCAATAAAGGCGGACCCCGGCCTACCATCGGATTTCGTTGATTAAGACACGTCTGTCTGTCTAATCTAGCTAAAGAAATCCTTAGTGTTTGTGCAAGTAAAGTTCTTTGATACTATAAAAAAAGGCATTTTAGTTCTTTTCGAGATTGAGAATTTTATTTCTTTGCGGCACTTACTTAGGCAGTCTATATCTAGGGTTAGCTCGTAAAAGATTTGGGCTGTCTAGCCGAAAAAGCCTGTTCTAGAATTCCAGAGATAATAAAACGTCTATTATAATAAAGACACAGACAAAAGGACCAATTTCGGGTTCAATCACGAAGCCCTTACAACTTAGGCATCTCATGTAGTGGTTTAAGTTATAGCATTAAATATAGGTACGGGTTGCGAAATATTTTTTTTTCTGGATATCTGTTACAAAAGGGTGAGACAGAAAGTGAAATCATGTATAGTGAGTGAACTATACTGTCTTATATATATACTAACTTCCGCCCGCAGCTTCGCCCGCAAGGTATGTCGATAAAAACTATGTCCTTCCCCGGGATGCAATCAATCTGTCTGCCAAATTTTATCCAAATCCGTTCAGTGGTTTAAGCGTGAAAAGGTAACATACAGACAGACAGACAGAGTTACTTTCGAATTTATAATATTAGTATGGATTATTATACCATTTATTGTGGTGCAAAGTAATAACAGCCCCACGGGTCGATCGATCGGGTTAAGCCACGCTTGCCGCGGTCTGTCCGTGGATACTGAGAACCCTTCGTGCCTCGAATAGTACGTGTTCCCGGTTGTCATTCTTCGATCTTTGACAGTCGTTACGGGGCGACAGAAGTCCGAAAGTATGGCAACCAGTCTTCCCAAGGGGTATCATATTACCCAGTAACTGGGTCGTGCAGAGAGGCAGTCGCTCCATGTAAAATACCTACTCTATTCAGCTGCATCCGGTTAGACTGGAAGTCGACCCCAACATAGTTGAGGCTAGGCAGATGATATCCTTTTATTGTATTCTTTCAAATTATTATACTAAATTTTTTTTTTCCTACAAATGTTAACATTTCTGCTTTTTGGCTATTATTAATTGTTTATTATTCAACGGGATTGGCGCTGATAGCTCAAACACAGGCTTACGGATCATGGAGCGACAGTGATCGTTTAGACGTGGTCGCGATACATACTGGCCTAGGAACTGCTGTGTTTCCTTTTAAGTTTAGAGTATTAATTAGTACAGTAGTGTTAGTAATTGACTCTGTAACAATAAACTGTGTAGAAGATACAGGAGCTATTTCTCTCGTTTACCCGTATCCCAATTCTGCGCCCACGACTGTATGTCTGATCACAATCCAATGTACCTGGATTCGACGACATACATATAAATGTTAGATACTAAGAGAATGTCTACATTCTCTCCTATCGATTATTATAAGTATTACAACCATTGTAACCGACTCACGGACTGATAAGAAAGGTATTGTGTCCAGGACCGTCTGTACAATCGAATCAATGTCCCTCTAGGGTTAATATAGTAGATATGTGGGTACTATTATAATATGATATTGTTCTATATGATTTTATTATTGCTAGTAAGTATTTGTAAGAAAATCGTTGTTTGCTAGATTACTGCTTTGGTTAATAATGCTACTTACCTCAAATGTTTCTTCTTCACCGCTAACATAAATCAATAAATAATAAAACAGGTTTTTAAATGCAGTACAGCTTTAGTTAAAAACATACCTGAAACAAAGAAAAGGGTTCATTAGTCTACATATTTATACGTAACAATATGAGAGTTTCAAAGACTTTCAGTTATCAATCCGACCTTTTATATAGGTACTTTGGTATCATGGTCATCATCTTCCTGTCCTGGTTCCATGTTACTCGGGGTTTTCTTCTTTCATTCTCCCTGTCAACCGTCACACCATCATTCCCCCCCACCCCTACCCCCTTCTCTTCCTCTTCCTTCTTTTTTCCTATCTTTCATAATCATTCCTCACACAAAATGATGATGTATTATCATCATTTTCATCATCATAATCAATCATGATTGTTGATTGATTCATGTTATTCATTCATCTTTTCTTTGGCTGTCCTCTCCCACTCAATCCATCAACATTTGTATCCCTTCAACTATCAAGAAATCTCCTAGAGATCGGTAACAATAGAAAAAGTTATTGTGTCTCATTAGTAATAGTTGATACATTGGTATAAAGAAAACATATCGTATGTCAGTAATGTACCCAATCAGTACGAAAACCGAACCGATAGGAATAGAACCTCATTGTCCTGAAATCAATCTGCTTTTACATATTCAGATCACGTATTGTTATAAAGCATAGTCTTTCGATTAGGAACCGAACGTGACGCAAGTAAATTGGGTCCCATTACTGGTACCCTAATACCGGCAGAGATAACCGAGGATGTGGCTTTTTAGAAGCAGTTACTATGTTCGTATGTAAATGCTGTTCCAAAAATGAGTAGAGTTACTATTGATCGATAGAGAGATATGTACATAGTTATAAGCAAAATTGTGTTCTCATTCAAGACTTCATATTGCTTAATGAGCCACGTCGTTTCAAAAATACTATTTAGATGAAAGCTTAGTCTCAATCATCAAGCAATATTAATCTGCCTTGCCTTTTCCCAACTATGTTTGGGTTGGCTTTCAGTCTAACCCGATGCAGCTCAATAGGTACTAGTATTACCCATTTACTGGGTAAAACGATATCTTTTACCCGTAACGACTGTCAAAGAGCTACGAATAACAGTCGTTACGGGTATTTAGAAGCCCAAAAGTCTGACAACCTGTCTTACCAAGAGATATCCCCAAATATTATTATTAAATTTAGCCAGGGTTCCATGGGCTCATCGCAAGATTCCCTGTAGATTTATTCCAAGAAGCAACGAGATCATCTCTGGCAATTGTCCTATATCTTTTTACATCTATGTCGTGTTCGATTCAACTCAGCATTACCATTCTTGCGACATTGTTGTCAGCAGTTTCGTGAAGCTTTAGGCCAAACCACAAATTAACGGACACTTCTCATTCCTTATTTAGTTTCTCTTGCTTGTCTCCAAATCGACAAAAGCCTTTACCCAAAGGCTATCAATAAACTTCATTGTCCAAGTAGACAGCATTTTTACGACGCCCAAGTTTTGTCGTAAATGGTCAAAAACTATTGCGAGATTGTTTCACGCTGGTAGTTTTCACGCCAGTTACGTTTTAACGTTAAAACTGGTGCCTCGTACAAGATTCATAAAATTTTTAGGTAAGCTTTCGATCGTCCGTCGTCGGTTGGTTGGTGGTGATGTTAACGATTTAGATTGGCTTGTAGTCTGAGGTGGTTTAATATTGTTTATCAAGTTCGATTCTGGAATGTTCTGTTTTACATACTTTAACTGGTCCTAAGCTAAATTATATCAACGTTTATCTTAGCACCGAGAGTTAAAAATACAACAGCGCAATTTATTTAGAGTACGACACGCTAGTTCATTAGATTCGTAACGAAAATTTGTATATTACGTCTTATCACAGTTAGGATAAAACCTGCATGACCGTTTTTGGCAGTGGAAAAGATTTAGGTTATTTAGATGACAGCGATGGCCATGAGCAGGTTTGCCCTGGCTGGAGGCCTTAATTCGAGGCATCCACAGGAAAGTCCGGTTAAGCAGTAGCCATCCTCATAAAGGATGAACTGCGAGATGCCATTGTTAAAAAAAAAAGCCATGAGCAGAACCAAGCAAAAACGAATTCTGCTTATTAGGATCTCTAAATGATCACTAACGAACTTTTTATAAGAATCGATGTCCTTTTCGAATCTTGAGAATTAAGTACTTAAGGCTTCTCTTATGAGTAAAACAGTAGATCCAGCAGCGTCAATAAACTCTTAAATCAAGTGCCAAAGACTTCCCACACAATAAATCTGTTAATTTACTCGAACAGCTTTCATATTAAAAGCTATTATGGCGCTACGAGCTCGGCAATTATAATTTCCAAATTAAATTATTTCACAGATTGACATTGTTATATAAACAGCGGGTATTCTCGTTTTATCATTTTAAGCGCTAAAAATATTTTACTGTTAAAATACAGATTATAACCTAACAAAGATAGACTCGCCTCTAATTACATGGGACTTTACAATATATTTATTTTCTTTCTTTTTTAGTTTGCCCATTTTCAAAATATTATTTTTCTAAAGCTCTCCAATTTTTTTTAACTTACCTTCTGTCGCGAATCTGAAACAGCTGTTGCCATGATTATATTTAAACGTGTAATATTATAATAATATAGTCGTAACATAGGGTACATAATTTTCTCTTGGTCTCCTACTGCCCCCCTAAAAGTCTCAAACACCCACGAGGGGGCGTTATCGCCCACGTTGAGAACCTATAGTGTAAACTATACTACTAAAATATACTATAGGTACACCTCTGCCTAAACTTTCGGCGATTACAGGCGCAATGTTACATAAAAAATATACTTTACCTCTTCCATAGATATCGTCCGAAATCCAGCAACAACAATAATTCGGAATTTCACTGTTCGTTCCCAAATCAATATCGACTTGGGCACACTGCAGTCCACAGTGAAACCGCCTCGATTCAGCGGAATCGAACGGCAGAATCGATTACAATACATCGTAACACCGCGGTCGCCCTGTCCAATACAACCAACCGGTCGATTTATTAAGACGCAATTGAAATCGGTATGTAGTTTTCACTTGCGATTTTTGATGTTAGTCTAGTCATATATCTGTGTCGTGCTGTGCATAATCAGCGTATAATTTTCCCACTGCTGGGACACATACCTCTTCTCTTCAAGAGGGAATGGGTCATTATCTACCACGTGGGCCCAATACGGGTTGGTAGATGTCACATGTCTTTGGTTCATATACATTTGAATTTTTGGTTCTAGGACTAATCGGTTTGCTCATGATGTTTTCCTTCACCGTTTTGAGAGCACCATGTTGTGGCTGTGATTAAATTAAATCTACTTGCTGCACATAACATAACATAATCAGCCTATAACGTTCCCTCTGCTGGGACACAGGCCTCCTCTCAGTGAGAGGGAAAGTGGGCTGTAATCCACCACGCGGGCCCAGTGCGGGTATATAGATTTATTTATTAACATTTTTTATTTTCAAACAAATTAGGTATTTACATAATATAAGCTAACAGACTTAACATAATAATAATAATAACCTACTTATTATTATTATTATGTTAAGTCTGTTACATGTAAAAAGAAGGAATATAACCATAATCATCAAAACATTCGTCCGTATCGCTGTCAACAGGAAAAGTGCCCAAAAGGCAGCATTGCCATGATTAATTCTCTACATCAAAGATTTGTGCTGATCCGAATATTGATAAAAAGCTGAACAGGTTTTATATTAATACGTTTATTTATTTCATAATCAACAGGTTTTAACAAATAGATTTTAGAGGTCTTCTTTTAAGTATAGAGATACCTAAGATTTCAAGTTGGTAACGTTTTTCAACAAAGTTTCATTGTTGTCTCACGTCTGATATTTATCCTTTTCTACGAGCAGATCTAATTAATTAATTCAAGAAACCCATTAAAATGTCTAACATTTCTGGAATTGAGAAGAATTTTAAATTTTTGTTTGTAATTTAGGCTGAAACGTTACGAATTCTGGAGAACGAAGACGTTACTGAAATAATTCCTTGCTAAATTATTCTGTTAAATTCTATAAAATATTTAGAATTGGGACGGCATTCTTAGAGCTGAACGTAAATTCTTGGCCTATATTGTTTAGGAATATTTCATTTATTGGCATCCCTACAGTCGGCAGCAATCAATCAATCATTGTTTGTTTCCAAACTGAGGGATATTCAATTGATAGCAGCTAAATTGGTACTATTAGGTAGGTACTATTTTGTTTTCATGTTACCCAGTAAGTGGGGCGTGGAGGACGGATAGGCAATCGCTCCATGTAAAATACTAGTATTCAGCTGCATCCCGTTAGACTTGAAGCCGACCCCAACATAGTTGGGTAAAGACTAAGCAGATTGACTGTAGGTAACTACTATTTAAATACCTAATACTATTTATAAAAAAGTAGAAACGTTTAATTTATTTTAAGACACGTTACCGATAAAAGTCTTATGAGCCAGCGAATGTTCAATAGAAAATCACACTCGAAACGACACTAAATATAATTGTGAAAACCGTTCAGCGCTCACACGCAAACGGCTTCTAGTCGACGTCCATTTGACGAGTTATAAAGTTACCTAATTAGAAAAAACGTTGGCAAAAACAAATACAGAGATTCTTACACTCGGTGCCAGAACCCTTTACCCACACTACACAAGGACAAGTAGATTTACCCCAACTTTTCTGATCTACAACATTTTAAAATTCAAAGAACCGACTTGAACTTCTGATTAACAACACCAAAGAGTGCCGAACAACTAACTTTCTCGTAGACTCGTAGACACGACTGCATTTTCATAAGAAACCAACTTCTACATACGATTTCTTTTGTAAGAGATTAAATGCAATGTTTTCATTGCATAGCAAGTATGTTTGAAGGAACTTTGGTATCAATAGGACTGTCTGCGCTTTTTATTAGTTTGTACAAAAAGGGTTGTTTTCTGTGATCTTTGAAGTTATTAGGAGAAAAGACAAAGTAAGATTTCTTATGAAATAAGCAACACCTATGTAAGTAATTATTTTTCTGTTCTGTTTTTTCCTTGTCTGTTTATGTATGTGTGTACATAAATGGTAAAATTAATAAATAAGAAGAGTCTCGAGTGATGATGTCTTGTTTTCAGGATTGCTTGGTCTGCAAGGCGTTATAACTTGAATTTCGAATTGCTCGATTTGAAGAAACTCACGAGATGAAAAATTTGAAGTGTCCCTTTGATAAAATGATACTAATTTCAAAATATACGCAAATATGCGTAAGCTTACCCTTATAAGTACAAAATAATGTATTTCAAAGAAAAAGTCAGAAATTTACTTTTAAACGGTAATTTTGGAGCAACAACCAGAAAATGGGGGACCCAAAATAGTTTTAAAACCATAACAGTTAAAACTAAATTTTCTTCCCGTTCCAAGGGTTCGGCAACTACCCATACCTACTTAAACTACCATACAGACTCCAATCGACCCAGCTGAACAAATAATTAAAACGCATAATTGACAGCCCTAGCACAAAATAGGAAGTTACAGAAGGCAGGTTCCAAATAGGCTCGCACCCTAATACATGGGATTTAAACATATAACTGGTGAAATGTGGACGTGCAATAGATACAATCAATCAATGAATCAACTCAGCCTATCTCAGGCTGAGTAGGTACACTCTGCTGGACATAGGACTCTCCCAGACTGCGCCACAACACCCTGTTCTCTACCTTCCGCATCCAGTCTACCCCAGCCACCTTCTTTAGGCGGTCCGACCATCTAGCTGGGGGGCGACCCACACTACACTTGCCTATACGCGGTCGCCACTCCAGGACTCGTCTGCTCCACTGGCCATCGGTCCTTCGACAGACATGGCCATCCCACTGCCACTTCAGTTTGCTTACTCTGCAAGCTATGTCGGTAACTCCGGTTCTTTTCCGGATAATTTCATTCCTGATTTTATCCTTCAAAGAGACTCCAAGCATAGCTCACTCCATAGCGCCCGGGGTCGGGGCCGTTACCACTGGGCCACCAGCACCACTGCTCTCCGATGTTATGATGATGATGAACGAAATCGCACGCACATATACTGTGTTCGTTTAATTTCCAAACATGTAAAAAAATATGTGTTTACGGAAAAGCAACTTTAATGCCTAAACATAAAGTTCAGTTTGCGCTAGAAAAGCAAACATTTTATGACTATTCAATAGTTGTAGTAATTCAGAATTTTACTTAATTATCTCTGGCACAAAGTTGATTTTTGTTTAAGAGAAAGTAACATCAATTGAAAACAAGGATTTGAATAGATTGTAGGCATGCTTCACCTACAGCGAGTGCGAGCGCACTCGCGACTAGCATTTGTTTGACACCTGCGTATGCTACTATTTGCGCGTGAGACTGCTTACAGTCGCTGTACGGAGACGACCTTCTGTCTCTGTTCTTTTGTGACTCTCCGTTAAGTAATTCCGTGTCCGACACCCAAAAGTAATTAAATTCAATCGTCCTTACGCAACATTAACTACAGTGGAGTTCGGTGTACGGTCAACGACAATTACCACACATACCACACAGTTTTGACCCTTAAAATAAGGACGTAATGACCAGAATGGCCTGCAGAGTTTCGGCAAGGATTATGGAGCTGTGTTCTAAGAATCACTAGTCCGCTGTTGGATAATTTATTAGGTTTTGTAGACATCTTGGTACATTAACACTGTTCATTGCAGGGCTGCGGGGATCATCTGCGACCCTACTGAAGGACATCACCCCATCTTCAAGGTGAAGTCAGTCTGCTCCCTCTCGGGTATCTCTATCGAGAAACCCAGGAAGTCCAACCTCATCGGACAATGCCACAGGTGTCAACTGTATGGCCATTCCCAATCCCACTGCTACGCGACACCTAGATGCGTCAAGTGTCTAGGTGCCCACGGCACGTCAGACTGTCCCCGCCCTAAAGACCGCTCTCAGTGCACAGAGCCACCGAGCTGCGTTCTTTGCGGCCAATCCGGGCACCCGGCTAACTACCGTGGCTGCCCCAAGGCTCCCAAGTCTTCTTCTCCCAAACTGACGAAGCGCGCGAGCGACCGTCAGCAAAGGGAAAGCCCCTCTGTGAGGATCCCGATCCCTTCCTCCCAGATGCCCGATAGGCTCAGTCCCCAAAGGCCCTCCCCATGGGCGAACCTCAACCACCTCAAAGCTCCCGCAGCTTCGGTGCCCCCCCCACCCCCGACTATCCCAGCGCTGATGGCAACTGTCATCCCCGCGCCATCAGTAGGCCCCTCGGTCCCAGTAGCCCCACCGGTAGCCCTTCCCGCCGCCGCGCCCAGGGCTCCCGCTGGTCCCAGTAGGTCCCCCCCGACCCCCGCCTCCCGCCCCCAGCCTAGCAGCATGGAGGTAATAATCGGTGCTTACGCAGCTTTTATTGCCCCCGCAAATGCCATGGCAGCGGAAATCCAAGCCTGTAACGGCAATCCTCGGCGCATCGCCGAGATTTTCAATGCGTATCCTCAGATTACGCAAGTCATGCAAACCCTCAACTTCTAAAAGCTCCAATGGCTTTACAAAGAATGAGCGTTACCAAACCCCGATCCCTTAGACTAGGGTTTTTCAATGCAAACGGCATTAAAAAACAACGCGAAGAGATCGCCGCGTTCCTCCGCGATCACCAGCTCGATGTCCTCTTAGTCCAGGAAACCTTCCTGAAGCCCCATCTGCGGAACCCGAGCATTGCCAACTACAAGATAGTTCGCAATGACAGGTCTCGCTGCCACAAGGGCGGTACCCTCATCTACTATAGGAAGTCCCTCCATTGCATCCCGATAGACCCGCCTGCCCTCCTCTCTCAGCTAGAGATCTCTATCTGTCGGCTCGGCATGACCGGTCACCCCTCAATCACCATCATCTCCGCTTACATCCCGCCCACCAATGGTGCGGAGGATCCCATCTCTCTCTCTACCGATTTCACTACCCTCTTCGGTATGAGTGACTCCGTCATCATGGCGGGGGATCTCAATGCCAAACATCCCGCTTGGAATAGCAGCACGACCTCTACCAGAGGTAGGATCGTGTTCAAACTAGGCGACTCCCTCAATTTCGATATCATCGCTCCGATGTATCCCACTCATTTCCCGGGCGACCCCGCCCAACGTCCTGACGTTCTCGATGTAGCGCTTCTCAAGAATGTAAACCTCCGTTTGCAGTCTATCGAGACGGTACAAGAGCTCGACTCTGACCATCGCCCGGTCATCTTGCACCTGGCCCCCTATTCGGGCCTCCCGCACGACCCCAACCAGCCCCCCCAGACCAAAATAGTCACCGACTGGAGGAAAGTAAGCGAAAGACTGAAATCCACCACGTCTCCCCACTTAGACTCCATCCCCGAGCAAATTATCTCAGTCGCAGACACGACTGGGGCGATCGACTCGTTCACAGAGCACGTTCAATCCGTACTGACGGATTGCTCACGGGAAGTTCCAGTGATGGAAGACCATCGCTGGAAACTGCCCGATGACGTACGTGAACTGGTGACCGAGAAGAACGCTGCCATTCGTGCCTATGACTCTTTTCCCTGCGACGCGAACAAATCCCACATGCGCCATTTACAGCGTGCTGTAAAGAAACGCATAGGGGAATGGCGCTCCGAGGGATGGGATAAGATGATCGGCGAACTCGAGCCCACCCACCACGCCTTCTGGCAGCTCCAGAGGAAGCTCCGCTCCTCTGAAGAGGCCACAGTTCCTCCCCTCACACGCCCCGACAAAACGGTCGCTTTCGAAAATCTCGAAAAGGCCGAATGCCTAGCCGACAGCCTAGAGGCTCAATGCACTCCCAGCTCTCAACCAGTAGACAGAGCGCACCTCGACGAGGTGAACGCTGAAGTCGAACGGAGAGCCTCCCTCCCGCCAGTCGAAGACCCTGATGATCCTCTGCCTCCCGTCACTCCCGACGAAGTGCAAGACATCATAAAAGGGCTCGCAACCCGCAAAGCCCCCGGTTCGGACGGTATCACCAATAGGGTGTACAAACTCCTCCCCGCCCCCCTCATACTGCTCATGACCGCCATCTTCAATGGCGCCCTGAGCAACAACATCTTCCCCCAAATGTGGAAAGAAGCCACAGTCATAGGCATCCCAAAGCCAGGCAAGCCCAAGTCTGAGCCCTCCAGCTACCGCCCCATCAGTCTGCTCAATGTTTTCGGTAAAGTCTACGAGAGGCTTATTTATAAGCGCCTCAAAGACTATGCCGAAGCAAAGAGCCTCATCCCCCCCGAACAGTTCGGTTTTCGCACGAAGCATTCGTGCATCCACCAGCTCCACCGCATAGTCGAGCACATTAGCGCTGCTTTTCAGCGAGGTGCTTCGACAGGCGTCCTGTTCTTCGATATAGCGAAGGCGTTCGACAAGGTCTGGCACAATGGCTTATTATATAAGCTGTACCTGCTAGGTGTGCCAGACCGTCTCGTGCTCATCTTACGAGATTTTCTGTCGGACCGCACTTTCCGCTACCGTATCGAGGGCGCTCTCTCTCCCCCTCACCCCATCCGCGCCGGAGTCCCCCAGGGTTCCGTTCTGTCTCCCCTCATTTTCACCCTGTTCACTAGTGACATCCCGAACAGTAAAAAGGCACAGTTGGCGCTCTTCGCCGACGACACTGCCATATACTGTTCGGGTGTCAACCAGTCATCCATAGCTCGAAACCTCCAAACCTCCGCAAGCGCCTTGAGCGATTGGTTCCGGAAATGGAGAATCGAGGTCAACCCCGATAAGAGTCAGGCGGTCATCTTCTCGAAACCGCGCAAACTACCCCCCCCCCTCCCGCGCCCGATCTCTATGTATGGCAAGCCGATCCCCTGGGGAAAGCGAGCCAAATACTTAGGTGTCATCCTAGACCACAACCTCACCTTCAACGAGCACATAAAGACGGCGCGTTCGCGCGCCTCTTTCGCTCTCGGTAGGCTCCACTCTATGATAACTGCCCGCAGCAAATTGTCACTCAAGTGCAAATTGCGCCTCTACACCGCGGTCATCCGTCCCATCATGACCTATGCTTGCGTAGTCTTCGCACACGCCAAGCCGCGATTTCTGCATAAAATGCAAACCCTCCAGAACCGTTTCCTCCGAAAGGTCACGGGAGCCCCCTTCTATGTCCGAAATGTGAATCTGCATCTAGATCTCAGACTCCCCACCATCCAGCAGTTCATGAAACGCCTTTCCAAGCGCTTCTTTGACTCTGCCATAAAGCACCCCAATCCCCTGATTGCGGCGGCCTCCCGATACACTCCCTCCCGCATAAGTAGGATTCGCCGACCAAGGCATACCCTCACCATCCCCGACGACGCCACTACCCTCCTCCAGGAGAGCAGTAAGGCCACGAGTACTCTCAGTCGACAACACAAAAACAAGCTCAGACATCCGTCCTTCCGTCCTCGCCGCCGAGGCCCGTCGCGACGCCCCGCACCATCACCGTGCCCCCCCCGACCCTTGCTCGAGCCAGCCCGCGCAGCTGAGCCTGTAGTTTTAAATTCGCCCCTAAACACCAATAATAATACCGATCCAGCCTGTCCCTTGCTGTCCTCTTCCAGCGACGCCCTGAGCCGAGGTCCGAACCCCGCAGGGGGTTACCCTTAGCGCTGTCGCTTAGTTTTTAAGTTATTGTATGCCCTGGCTGGAGGCCTTAATTCGAGGCATCCACAGGAAAGTCCGGTTAAGCAGTAGCCATCCTCATAAAGGATGAACTGCGAGATGCCATTGTTAAAAAAAAAAAAAAAAAAAGGGCTGCGGGGAACTGCTCCAGTAACTCAAGGATTTCCAGCGTTATTTTCAACTTCAGCATCGGTTTCAGTATTATATTAATAAATACTATGTGCGATACGAGTATTTGCAATGCGAATACCGTTTCGATTTACGTAACGTTAATCATCATCATCATCATCTGCCTAGCCTTTTCCCAACTATGTTGGGGTCGGCTTCCAGTCTAACCGGATGCAGCTGAATACCAGTATTTTACATGGAGCGACTGCCTATCTGACCTCCACAACCCAGTTACTGGGTAATATGATAACCCTCAAAAAAAAAAAAAAAAATAAAAAAAAAAAAAAAAAAATAAAAAAAAAAAAAATTGTTACATTATTTACGTAACGTTAATAATGTAACAATTTTTTTGTAAAATATAATTTAAAAGAGTTTCCATGGAGTTTCTAGCCCGTTCTTCTCCATAGGTACCTACGATTTGGAATGGGTAACTACATAGCTTCATATTTTCTGACTGACCGACTTCTTGACAATTCAAAAGTGCCTGTAAATGGTTTAATTGAAATAAATGCTTTTAGTTTGAGTTTGAACTTAGTAGCAACCCTGAACCTAAGTACAGTCGGATTCCTTGAACTCAAGTAGGTATACAGGACTGTAAGGGCAACATTTGTTATGTAGGTACTACGACAATAACAAGGGCTTCGGTGTGCCTAAATCTATTGTATTTGTAAGGGTCGGTCCTATTCTTTAGAAAAGGATGGAGAAGGGTATTTTTAACTGCTAGATATTGCTGTGTATAGAGAGAGGGTTATATGATATTACTACTTGTTTAGAAGGGCTAGGTTTCTACACCGTTAAATTTTGATCGTTTTAATCTTAAAAAGGGGTCATTGTACTAATCATTAAGAACAACCTTTACTATGGGACCAACACTGAAATCGTGAAAAAAACGGGTCGATCGATCAGGTAAAGGTAGTAGGTGGATGGGGTGACCATCTTTACATACCAAGACCCCTCCGTGCCTCGGAAAGCACGTTAAGCCGTTGGTCCCGGCTGGCATTCGTAGATCTTTGGCAGTCGTTACGGGTTGTCAGAAGTCCGAAAGTGTGACAGCTAGTCTTACCAAGAGGTATCGTATTAACTGCTAGGCCGATGATGATGAATTATGCCCATAACCACGAAGGTTCTGTAGAGGTCCAAGGCCTTGTATTCAACAAGAGCAAAGATCTCGTGCTAAATTCCGCTGTAAATATTTGTATCCACAATTCAGTTTCTAATCAAACCAAGGTTTGTATAGCAATGTCTGGCAGTCTTGTCGATTTCGCTCGGGATATCATTCATTTGTATTCACATGTGATCAAAGGGTTTGAGGGTAGTTGCGTCATTATTATTCAACGCTTACCCGCGATAAGATAACACGTTCCATTGATTACATTTGGGTACTTAGAATATTTAAAATGATTTGGGACCTCGCTTTCATGAAACTAGCGAGCCGTCCCTGCTTCGCACGGTTTTCACAAAACTTCTAGATTTCTTTCTTATATTTACGAAAGTTTAATATAAATGTAGTATCATGAAATTTCCGGGATACATTTTCTAAGTGATGGTGAAAACCGCTGCAAAATCCGTTGCGTAGTTTAGAATAACAACGCGGTCAAACAGACAGACACGAAAAGCGACTATAATTTATAATATGTACGGACATATTGATAAGTACAGCACCCTAATACTTTTGAAGGATATTGGTAATCCATTGCTTCATAATTATGTTCAAAAAATTTGTCTGTTCAACAACGTAAATAACGCAATGTATGTTGTTTAACTGTCAAAATGAAAGCCATTGCTATTTTTTGTGTGTTACGCAATTACCCCGCAGGTTTATTTCAATATATTGCTTCAGACTGACTTCAGTCAGAAGTTTTTGTTTTTTTTTTTTTAATAGCAATGGTTTTATTTTTATGTCAGTATTGGAAACTGGCAGGTTCTGATTCTCTACTGGTCTGAAAGTGTTCATATTGTGTCATAGGGTCTCATGTGTCTGTATTGCCCTTGGCAGATTTTAGGGGTTTCCCCTACTTAATTTCGAAAGTTGATGTTTCGATTTTTATTATAACGAACACGGTGTGTCGATAATTCAGTTGTACGATGTTTTATTCCACTAATAAGGTGCAATGTAATATTTTTGCGATAAATCCTGTTGCGAAAAACCCTACAGCGACTGCTCATTAGTTAATATATTAGTTCGATCAGAACGGAATGAATCTTCGATACTATGTCGGTTTGAAACGACTAGATGCTCTTAGAGAATTCCATCCTATTAAATGTTTCTGAATTATAAAAGAAAACTATTCTAATGACTATTTAATTGTTAAGGGAACCACAGGTAATGTTTTATTTTTAAAAGTATGTATACTGTAACATAAAAAATCAACCAATTTATTTCGTCTACTTAAAAAAAACGTGTGGTAATCCTGAAAAAATACTTCGCAATAAGTGTGCAAGATTCGTAAAATCCCTAATTCGGCTGTACCATTGGGTTTCACGTAACTTCTGTTATCTCTGCCGATCCGAGTGTGCGCGGATTTTATCTTAATGCCTTTCTCGAGGAAGAAGTAGGTAAGTAAGTACCTGTAATCTGTGATTTTGTTGTAAGTGGTGGAGGTACTGTTTTAAAGGATTTATTGGGGTAGGATGTGCTTAGGGTTAGTAATTTCAAAATCGTTCTTCTTGGCTGTTTATGGACAAAGTTGAAAAGACAATAAACTAAAAATGCATTTTTTAGTTTATTGTCTTTTTAGAGATTGATGTATGTTTAATAAACCTGAATAAAAAAGCAAGTAGGTCTGCACTTACATAAAAATATAAGTAACAGCAAAAACTAAAGTATGTTTTTGAACCACTGTATTTAGGGTGGCAGGTACATCGAGGCGCAAACTGCAAACATAAATTCAGCACATGATTCTAGACGGGTAGCGTGGACAATTTATGTTCGTGAACCAAAAAAATATCACTATTTCAACATCATTATCATCATTTCAGCCGAAAGACGTCCACTGCTGGACATAGGCCTGTCCCAAGCACCTCCACTTCGACCGGTTCTGTGCTTCTCGCATCCAACGGGTTCCTGCGGCCTTCACAAGATCGTCGGTCCACCGTGTGGGAGGCCTTCCAACGCTACGTCTTCCGGTACGCGGTCGCCACTCCAGAACCTTTCGGCCCCATCGGCCATCTGTTCTGCGAGCAATGTGCCGTGCTTACTGCCACTTAAGTTTGGCAATTCTACCGCCTATGTCGGTTACCTTGGTTCTCCTGCGAATCTCCTCATTTCTGATTCGATCACGCAGGGAAACTCCAAGCATAGCCCTCTCCATTGCCCTTTGGGCTGGAATTTGGGCCACTGTTTCATAGAACAGTGTAATACCTACGCGGTCAAAATGTACAGAACAGCATTTTGTTTTTTAAATAACCGACGGAAAAATTCAACGCATCAGTTGGGTTCAGAATCATGTAACGAATCCATGGTCACCGGGGCAGCAGGATTGTCCGAAAGGGTTACCGCTACCCCGGAACATAAAGGGCTAAGGAAGGAACACGGATGGGTTTTAGTCAGTAAGAGTCTGACACTCCCTTCCGCTCCACCCAGAGCGGGAGGGGTCATTTGATGACTTCCCATCCATAAAAAAAGGCTTGCGCGTCGATGTCCCACCATCCTGTATAGTATTATTATATTTTGTTACGACAATAGTTTTTCTTTCAGTTCATTTCGCCAAACCAGATTTTCTTCGGGACCTACCAAAATACGGACTCTTGCGTCCTTTTATCTTTTCACGCCAGTAATTTTATTTTCCCCGAACACATAACAGCTCTATTAGATGCTCAATTATCTTACGGAAAAAACCAGCACTTACTCCGGATTACGTGTGAATACTGCCTTAATCAAGACGCGCGAAAAATACTTACCTTATTTTCAGGCTTTCATACAAAATCTGTAATAGTACAGAAGGTTTATTCGCCAAAAAAACGTAGTTTAATTCCAGTTTCTTCCACAGAAATACTGGATAAAGCCATGAAATACCTTTGTCGAAACGTTGGTCAGGCTTGGCCTATAAATACGATAAAATATTGGTGTGGAGCCTGTTATTGTTTTATTAATTAAAAATATAAGTAAACACACACAACTATCATCATCTACCTAGCCTTTTCCCAACTACGTTGGGGTCGACTCCACCCATCCACCGACCGATCTCGGCAAGCGTTGCCTTAAGGGGATAATGTTGAAAAAAATGTGTTTTCTCTATTTCGTGTAACTTGTTTAGTATGTGGAATAGGGATTTTTGACTCTTTGGTCTAGTATCGTGTAAAAGGAATGCACGATTCAATGAATTTTTCTCGATACAATGATCTGAGCGCACGCACATTATAGCCATCTCTCTTCTTTTGCGTTTCAAAAATAATTTCAAAAGTATCAATTTCGCTCGCTTAGTAAGTTTTCGAGGATTTTAGATTTTCCAGGTAGCGCCAACCTTGACCGAAGATCGATCGTCGTGTAATAAGTCACTGTTATTGTGTAATTTTCCTCAACACCCCATTTTTTGACAGTCCTGTTTGTGAGTCACGGGAGCACAAAGGGTTCTCTGTCCCCATATTTAGCGCGTTTCCTGTCCACCCAGATCGTTACACACCCAATTCTCCCTACACATGTTTTATTTGCATAAACTGGACCTTCTATACAACTTTATTATGTGGCTGCGTTCCGGACATTACCAGCGGAAAGGTCCTAAATAAACCACAATATGTAAGTGTCGACGAATCTCGTTTGTTATTTGGTCCTCGTAATCAGATGATGTGATCTAGATTTAATTCAGGGAGATATGGACCTCTAGTTAAGGCTTGCTTAAGTAGGTACTGTTTTGGTATACATAAGGTTCAAAACAGCGATGCCTTTGATGTTAGTAGAATCGATTGATACCAAAATAAAAGTAATTTAGCAATTTTAATTAGGCAATTTTAAAATAAATGCACGGCTGAGTGGAATAATTTTTAGGTATTTCTTCAGTTGATTGAATTCCCTTGCTATTAGTATTACATAAAATATGATAGTTTATGCTCAAAATTTTGATAATTATGCGACGAACTGTTTTTCGATTGTTTTATCATGATACTATTTTATTTTTATGAAAAAAAATTTGAATAAATCTTTTCATTGGACATTTGACTTTAAACTCAGTTTTTTCTGGCTTGTAATATGTACCAATACGCCTAACTGTGCGACAAAAACTGAGCGTTTTACGTTTTAGATAGTAAAAGATAGGATGTAGAGTAGAGATGGATACTTAGATAAAAGGGATAAAGTTTCAAGGAGTTTTAAAAAATCATCAGCCTTATCTGACTATGATTATTGCAATCAGTTTGCAATCTAATCAACCGCCTCTCCGAATGTCAAACGACTGAGAAATTGTTTTAGTATATATATTTCAACGGAAACTTGTTTACTTCTGCTTGTATTTGATGTTTGAGCCCGTGTAACAAGCGAAAATTTTGTTGTGTTTTTTTTATCTACCCTAGTGTTAACGCCTTGCATTATGCAAGGCGTTAACACTTGTGTGGAACACAATGTGTGGAAGTGCATACACACACACATACGCAAACGACGTATGACGTCTAGAAGATTCTAGAAGTCTGCGCAAACGAGGCGCGCACACGACATGCGCGCCCTCTTTAGTTTTTCACATTAACTTTGATTTTTTGACTTGAAGAATGTCATCTTTGTTTTCTACGAATTTTTTATGTTAAACTAATATTATATTCTTTTATTGGGGAAACACATATAATTTATTTCCATCCATCGCCCTACAATGAACACCATTGCCATTACACCTAGTTATTGTTGTACTTACTACAAATGTCTACTTTTTGTAAAACGGCTAACAATACTGACTCATGTCATAGTTTTAATATTCTCATGTAAGTGAACTATTGTATTCTTATGATAATAAAGTTATTTCAAACCTAACATTTATATCCTCCCCACTTACTCACAACCGCAAGTCCCAGCATTCTCAACTTCAAACAGTTCATGAAAAACTTTACCCCTAACTGCACAATTGCCTTCCAAAGCTCAAACTAAATAAAAAAAATGACGATCGCCACACAATAAACCCGGATACACAACCGAGCATCGATTACAATAAACAGTTCGGAAAACTGTCCAACTTGTGTGAACTTCTACAATAAGCTTTTATAGAAACCACTCCAGATAGTTCTTTTTTACTTCAATGTGTCCCACGGCTTAATCGAAGTTAAATTGACGGGGCGTTACGGAGTGAATTGATTTCGATCAGACTGGCTGCGCGAAAAGTAAGTGCATTGGAGGGAAATAAATGGCGGTATAATTTTGTGGAGGCCGCTGTGAGCTCATTTGTTATTAAATAGGTGTTTGAGGTGGATGTGAACACAATTAGGTAAGGTACTTATGATTCATAGTTTTTTGCATGGGCGTTGGCAGTTCTGGGTTTTACACACCATCTGATATTGGGCGTTACAATCAATCCAATAACTATAAGATGAACATTTCGACTATTCACAACCACTCGACAAGTTGTCGAATCGAAAATGACACATTTTCAATGACTAATTCGCCTAGCCCCGACAGAAACTTAGCTGTCGGAAAAATGGCAGTCGTTTATTTGATTTAAAGTCACAAAATTGGGTTTTGGATTTGTGAACAGCCTTTAGAGCGATTCTTTTGATGGCATTGATTGATGTTCAATTCGGCACGGAAGCGTACCGAACGATTGTGAATAGCTATGCTAAACTCGCAAGCCCAGCTTCAGACGGGATACTTTAGATTAGCTTTGCTTAGAGACTAGCTTTAGCTTTTTATTTTTAGGACTGGAGGACGAGATGTCGATCGTTCGGCGGTGACATGGGCGGATGACATTGTTGCCATCGTGGGCAAGCCCTGGATGAGGCTGGCACAGAGGTGTGGGGATGGGCACAAGAAAAGAGAACTCGTATGGAAGTCGGGCTTTTGATGATGGTGATGAGCTTTTCTCCGCGGCTTCACTCGAAGATCGGAAAATATCCTTCGGGAAAGTAATACCGAGATAAAAATAATTCTGTATTAATCAAGGTTACTTATAAACTATCTGTGCGCTAAATTTCATCCAATCCGTTCAGTCGTTTTTGCGTGATTGAGTAACAAACATCCAAACTTTTACATTTATAATATTAGTAGAACGTACTCGTAGGATTTATAAAATCCCCGAAAAGATTAAAAACAGATTTTTCTTCGCTGGCGAAAAATGCAAATAGGTAAGTTATAAGGGACGACATAATTTCACACATTTCTGTCCTTGAAAAAATTGCTTAAAATAAATTGCCATTTAATTCCAACATCTGCATCAGAAATTGCCATTAAAACCAGCAGCTCTGATATTACCTATCATTGAATAGAATGTTCGATAAGGCAGTCTACACACGTTTCTACAACGCGGCAAGTTAATTGGTCGCACCGCCGCGCCGCCATCTACCGTTACCGTTGGTACGGTCATTTATGGCGCGTGTGCAGCATGCCTAATGGCGGTGATGCCGAAAACTTTGGGCGTGAAAACGGTTCGCCCTTTCTCACTCCTTTTAGGTTTATTTTTTTTCGGGGACATTATTTAGTGGGTCCTGGTATTGGTGGCCTTCAAAGGACGGAATTTGGTAAGGGTGATAAGTTTAATACGAGAACAATACAATTAAATGGACATGAACTTTTTATTAATGATTTTAGGATTCGTGGGTTCCAGCATTTGACAACTGAAAACTGAGTGAGGTCTAGAAAAATTGCTGTCTAGTAAATTATTTGATATTCAAAACTGTTCGTGCTTTTCTACGAAACTTAAATGTTTCAAAATGACTTAGTATTTTTTCCAGTAACCGTTCCATTCAACACAAAGCCACGCAATAAGAAAGAGAAGCCATACCGAGCCATACGTATTCGAAATTGATTCACGTCCCCACGTTCCCCCCTAATAACACGATATTGCGATCAAAATCTTCCACCACAAATTCAGCATCGGATTACCAGTTGAATCTTCTATACGTACAATCCCGGAGCCAAGTGGAAACCTTACCGCCAGCCAATTACCTGACTGATTCGAGGAGGATACAGGAGTTCCGGACGTACAGACACTCAATTTGTCAGAAACTTAATTCGGTGGAGTTCGGCTGTTGTATCGGGCGAGCTCGGCCGTTCTGATTATGAATACATCGTAGGTTGGTACTTATTGTATTGCAGTGTGAATTTAGTTGTGTAAAATGTTGACGATGCATGGATAAAAGAAGAATATAGCTTTTATTATTTTTGATGAATTCATAGGTGGTGTTAATTTGTCATTACGACAATAAACAACCATGAGTTTAAGTTACGATGAGAATAGAGGCAAAAAGGTGTCATTATCATTTGTGTAATTTATTTCATCACCATTGTTCTATCATTGCTCTTAAAAACGATGAAGGAAAATATCGTGAGGAACCTGGCATGTCCTAGAACCAAAAATTCGAAAACATGTGACATCTACCAACCCACACTGGGCCCGAGTGGCGGATTACGGACCATTCCCTCTCACAGAGAGGCTGTGTCCCAGCAGTGGGAACGTTATAGGCTGATTATGCTAGCCTTAGACTGTTTGCTTCAAAGCCACAAAGAGACAAAATCATTTAGACACACACTGACATTTACTGACCCATACAGGCTATCAAAACTCGTTACCCAAAATCAATAATGTATATTTGGAGTCCTGGACCGTAAATCCAGAGTTATGTTCACAGCTGCCTTTAACGAAGTTACTATGGAACGTTTACACAATTACGGCAACAGTATAGTCCATCGTTCGTATGAATATTCATTACGAGTAGATTTTGTGCTGCAAAAATAATTTTGCTGTCAGCTGCTGAAACGAAAGCTGTTGGATTCGATAAGGCTTTTGATAGTAAATTGTTGTTGCTTGCTTGAATGTTAATTTTTTGGGTTTGTTGTAGTGTCTTTTTGATGTATTTTGGACTGCCAGTTGTAGCAGAAAGGAGTATGTATACATACATATTATGTAAGTACCTAGTCTCCTGTCCCTCGCACAGTCTCTGCGCTCAACTCTCTCTTGGTCGCTAAGCCTGACTGTGATGTGTTCGCGGATGAATGGAAGAAGATCTTGTCAGTATTTTTGGAGTATTGTGAGATGAGCGTATGACTGCCGATTAATTGTACAGGTACTTTTTGTTATTGTACTTAACTCATGACTGTGTTAATGTAATTAATTGGCTTTGGCCATTTTCCGTTAAAATAAATCTATAGGCAGAGGCACTAATAATAAAGCTGAAGGGTTTGTTTGTTTGAACGCACTAATCTCTGGAACTTAACAAGCCGGATTTGATAGTCTAGCCTTCATCAGGCTATAGGCTATTTAACATCACGCTCGGGCTCATAGGAGCCAAAGAAAAAAGTAAGAATGAACGCGAAAACGAAGTAATAGCACGGGCAGGCGTTGCGATGCGACGGGGTAGGTCGGGGGAACAAGAATTTTACGCGAACGAAGTCGCGGGCAGAAGCTATAAATAAACATACGTTGCAACTGTACTTTTTATTGATCAATGGTTAATTTTAGTGAGATACGGTTGGCTAAATAAAAAACTGGCTCCGTAGGTAGGAGATGGTACTGAAAACATTCTACAACTAGCTGTTTTCCGCGACTTCGTCTGCGATCCAGCATGAAGCGTAGCCTATGTCCTTACCAAAGTCTTGGTCTATCTGTGTGCCAAATTTCATCCAAATCTGTTCAGCCGTTTTAGTGTGAAAGCATAAAAAACAAACAAACTTACTGTCGCATTTATAATATTAGTTGGGAATTTAAGAACTACAATTCTGTTTGTGGCTTAAGTATATAAAGTTACCGCAGAAAAGAAAAAAAGTTGCGAGATAATGCTTTAATAGAGAATATTTTCGAGCCTCATCTTTTTCCATATTATTCACGATTGACCTGTTCCTTTTTAAGTGGGTAAAAGTTACCCTTTGAAATAAAGAAGAAAAAAAGGGAGGATTTCGTTCCTAAGTTAGGTACTGAGGTAAAAGTAAAGTGTGTTATTTTTATACTTGTTAATAAACTAATGCATTTGAAGGATTTTCATTAGCAATTTACTTCAAAATGATTCAGATTGAGATTGATAATGTGTGTGTGCATGGTTTAGGTATCTATACATGTCTGTAAACGGAGCCGCTTAAAAACGAAGGCGGTTGCGGCAGATACTTCATCCGATACTTCATCCGATATAATAAAACAATTTGTGCGGGAGACTGAAACTCTAGATTTCTTTCCTTGTGTCTAGTTGTTGAGAGGTCTTTATATGAATTCGTCTTTAGTTTAATTTACTTACAATAAATAGTAGGTAATGTTAGTGCAAACCTGTTTACTATTATGGATATTTTTGTAGACCGAAATAAAATGGTCTTATTTAAAAGGAGAAATAAAAAGGAAAATCCAAGTGAGCGAAGTTTCTTTGAAGGATAAAATCAGAAACTAAGCACCGACATAGCTTGCACCGGTGGCCAGTGGAGCAGACGAGTCCTCGAGTGGAGACCGCGTACCGGCAACTCCCCCAGCTAGATGGACCGACGCCCTGAAAAAGGTGGCTGGAACAGACTGGATGCGGAAGGCGGAGGACAGGGTGTTGTGGCGCAGCCTGGGAGAGGCCTATGTCCAAGCAGTGGAATGTGATAGGCTGAGAGAGATAGATAGAATATTCTTTATTATGCACACCATATAAATCTGAGCTGGCTGATTTGATTCAAGTACGCACTGATAAAAAAAAAGGATAGGTATATGATGTAACGAACACGCAGCTGTTCCCGATGAAGAAACATTTATTTTCACAAAATATACTAAGCACCCAACTGGATGATATGAAAATATGACACCACTCGTGTTTAAACGAGCGCGAGCGTTACTTTGAGTTTCATTCAAAATAAGACGTCTCAACTGAACGCATTCTACGAATCGGCATGAGAAAGTAGAAATACGAAATATTGAAAAGGCCTTTCAGCATATAATCATTGTGTAAATACTTGCGTATAGAAGGGAAACGAGCATCCAGAATTCTTAGAATTCCTGGATGGATACAATACGACAGACAGTATGGGACCACCTGGTATTCCCTTGGAGGTACCACTGAGTTACCTACTCGGTAGCAAACTGTGATTCTAGGAAATCGAATGCTAGCAAAGGTTTGTTGGGGTTTCCGTACTGAATATGGATATCTACTGTTGTGAAAACGTACATCAAAAGGTGCTGAACGAATAACATTTAAGTTTTTACCGATGTTTCACACAGAAGGTTTATTCCATTTAACTTTACTAAACTTTATGCCTGGATGAGAGACGCACGGTACCGGGAAGTATGGCAGAAAAAAGCAGAGGTCCATACCCAGCATTGGGTGATTTCGGGCTCAAATGGTGATGATAATGATGATGTAGCGGTTTCTCACATGCGAACTATGCGTCATACTGACGTCACGCAAAATCCTGCATCTCGCAAGCAGAGTTTACCGCGCAACTAGCATATGTATAAAACGGCCCGACATGAATCATCGGGCAGTTGCCCGCCAGATACAACACCCGTCTGGTCGGAGGATCCTCCCTGTTCTATGGAGGTTTTGTGAACTTTACACCCGTTCCTCACACCTCTATAATGACGATGAATTAATAAATACGACATATTTTGTATCAACAACTACAGAGTTACCGGGAAATACTCAAATAGACAAATTGGAGCATAACCAAGTCTCCGTTTTAAAAGCAATGTATTAAATACCATCTCCATTACATTCCGAGCCCCATCTTAAAACGTTAATATGTAAATACATAATGTGTCAGCTCGTATATCATGCTAAGTGCTCCAACTGAATTGTGTCACTTTTGCGTCCACAATCATCTATCAGGGGAACACAGTTAATGGCACTACTAATGTGGAGTAATTAGAATTTATTATTCACTAGGCACATAGTTCCATTCGCGATTCTGCTTATGTTCAAAAGTTTTAATTTCATGGGGGACTATTCCCCTTTCTTACCTAGCTCTCCGAAAAAATATTTAGTCGTGTTAGGAAGTATTAACATGACATACAGACAAACTTAGCTGTGCCCGTGGCTTTGCTATCGTTTCTACATCAAACGACTTGACAAAACAATCGGGATTTCTCCATTATGTGTTAGGTTAGGTTCTCATGTTCAAAATCGCATCAAAATCCGTTGCGTAGTTTAGAAGAACTATAGGTCCATCGCTTAACTGAGACGTTGCCTGAGGTAGCTGCGCGGTGCGGGAGGGGTGATAGTTGTCACAACTTCACAAGTTGACGGATCACTGAGCTCTCGCACCACGTCATCACACCCCTCCCACACTGAACTGTTCTACTACCTCAGGCAACGTCACAGTTAAGCGGTCGGCCTTAGGTGGTCGCACTGACTGATGATTTAAATTTGCTTTGTTTGATCTCATGCTGATGGCAATATATATTTTAAGTCATCATCTGCATTTATTTTAGACCCGTTTCATTTTAGTTTATGTTTTCCTGTCTTGCAATAATCAATATGTACAGACGCCAGCACATCAAGCTACCAATTTTCCCAATCAACTTTGAACCTTATACTTTGGCAATAAAGTTGAAAATCTTTTAAAGAAATTGGACAGATTCTAATAGCTTGATGTGCTGGCATCTGTACTTCACTTTGAAAATGTCGGGATTCGGTCCACCTGCTTAGTTCACCTGGGTGGACCTTGGGCACTTTTTCTTGCCGGTGGTCCATCTTTTTAATAATATTCACAATTCCGACCCCCAGGATGCAAATGCCTAGTTTGTGGGTCACAGTCTAATCTATTCTTGTAAAATATGATTACTTATTCATAAATTTGAATTTTGATACAGGCACGAAAAGCTAGATTATTTTTTATTCTATTTTGTGATAAGTGTCTAAAAAATGTCTTTTTCTAGACACTTACTGGTCTGCCAAAATTGGGTTAATAGTTTTGCAGTAATAACGTAGTAAACATATAGACAACTTTGACATCTATAATATTAGTGCGGTGTTTTAATGACATGTGATTCCCTGTTACTGATAACAGCTCGACCCCATGGGTGTCACAAAACGCGATGTTCTGTCGCAGCCCTCATGTTTCTGTGAATTAATCACATAAAAAACATCACACTGTAATCACCTTTCTCTTTTAGAGTTATAGTAGCCTAAGGGGGAAGGTTATGTTAAAAAGCACGCGAATGAAAGGTGCAATAAGTAGGGTTCTTAATGAAATTCACCCCATAAACCTTAGATTACTAAGAAATACCCAAAGTGTAGCGGCATTTTCTATCTTTATCTAGTAAAAACAAAACCGCCCAAGTGCGTGTCGGACCACGCACAATGAAGGGTTCCGTAGTTGGAATGAATTTATCCCAAGAACAAACTTAACATTATAGTTGAAAAACATGTTCTCTCATACATTCCAACTGAAAGTGTAAGTTTGTACGTACAATATTGAGAGATTTACCATGTGACTTCTTATAGGTTTTCCTGTAATCTATAGGTATAGAACTATTTTCCATATTTTTTAAAAATTTTAGGCTCAGTAGTTTCGGAGATAAGGGAATGGTAAATATTCGTCTATATTCTTAAATAACTTTAATAGAATTTTACTTTGAAGTTATGCCAAAAATATATTTGAGATCCTCACATTAAGCCCTTTCATTTGATACATCACACGCTACAGATTGCGAAACTTTTTTCTTTATTTTTTATTTTCCCCCCAAAATTCATTTATTAACGTTACATGTCTGTCGTCACAGAGATTCATATGTGTACCAAATTTCAACTGAATCGGTTCATTTGATTCGGAGCAAATTGGCTGTGACAAACGGACGGACAGACACACGCTAAGGATTCCGCTTTTTCCTTTTGAGCTACGGAACCCTAAAAACTAAGTATTCTATCTATCTTTTTAGCCTGTAATGTCCACTGCTGGGCAAAGGCCTCCCTTTCACATTTTCCACACGTCTATTTATTGCTATTGTGGGCCAATACTTTCGGTAGGAGTCTTCGCCCCTCCTTCTTCGTCTTGGTCGTATTAGGTTTGACTGCCTCGTTGATTTCGTGGTTGCAAGCGCGACTGCCGAGCGTGGGGTCCTGGGTTCGATTCCCAGGTCGTACAAAGTGTTATTGGGTTTTCAATTAGGAATTTCTTAGTAACAGTTCAGAGTTTGGAAGTTGGTGGTTTAATACCCCCGTGCCTCGGAAAGCACGTAAGACCGTTGGTCCTGCGCCTGATCTCTCCCCGGTCGTGCCGGATTGGCGTCCCGTCGGCCTATGAGAGTAAAGGAACAGAGTGCATCTGTGTTGGCGCACACATTTGTGCACTATTTTATCTCCTGCGTACCTGGCTGATCTCCGTTGAGATTGGCTACCGTGGCCGATATCGGTCGGGAGGCTATTATTGTACTTAACATTATTTGTTACCCACAGAAGACACGACAATCCCAGATTGATTACGGGATCAAAATCGTTGCAATCACTGAAATAAAACAAACCCGAATCAGCATAAAAATACTGGCTGTAACAATTCATCAAAACAGTCCGCAGAAGTTTTAGACCAGAAAGCATAAAAAGCGTCATAAAGCGCACAGTCCCTCAAAGTTGACTGAAGCAGATTTCACAAATGGTAACTCAGTATTTACCTTCATTACTCGGCAATATTTTTGACGCCGCCTTTCATTTACACTTCAGAATCCACGAGCTGTTCCATAAAATAATATCGTCTAAAAACCGCTGTACCAGAACATAATTTGATGAGAAAAGGTTAAAAAGTTAGCCCAATTTGTTCGCTAAGCTCTTTGTAAACTTACGGTTTTTATTATCTGGTACCGGTTTTTTATAAAGTCTCTTTTCTCAACTCTTAGTAGTGGGTATAACTTTCAGTTTGGTAGAACAACAAGTTATCTGCCCCTAGACGACTTTAGAATGTATTAAATGAATGAGTTTGTCTTTAGAGCGGTGTTGTATCTGCGTTGAGGGGACTGTTCGCATTATTGCAAAGTTCTTTTAGATTTTTAGGTTCTGTGAGCAAAGTTTAAAGTGGATTTTACAACGATTTGAAAGCGATGTTATTATTTGGTCTTAATATTAAGGGTTAAACTTAGCTATCGCATATTCCTCTCCGTATACAAGATGTAACAGAACTAAAGTTCTGAAAGTACTGCTGTTCATAATTGACTACTGAATCGATTTCAGTAACTTTTAGTAGTATTTTTTTCATTAATGTTCTTTCCCATACTGACCGCCGATTGAGCCAAAGAAAATGAAATCTTATTTCAAGGCAATAAAACTCAATTTTAAATACATAATGTTAGGGTAAAACGATTTTTTAATAAAAAAAATTGCTTTTAAAAAAATAGTTTTAGTCATTGTATTATGCTTTGAACTCAATACTCTAATTGGGGTGTATGAGGTCTTGCGTTAATTATGTTACACATTGCTGATGTCACTGATTTCTGAACCATAAAAAATGAACAAGAAAATTAAGGATGTCCAGTCCTTGTTGACACGCCGAAGCTTACATAAAGGCTGAGATACAATAGTAAAGTTTATGCAAATTCATAAAGTTTATGTGAGGTTGGAAGACGTAAATCCGATTATGACGTGGTCCGCCTTGGAATCTCAGAAATTAGGGGCTTTGAGCGGCCCACAAACGCCCGAATTACTCGTAACTTTCAGACGAGATAGGTTCCTACATATTTTAATTACTTCGTCAATATGCAGATTTATTTCTCTTTGTATTTTTCGCATAATCGTGTCAATTTGCTGCTGTTGTGATTCGATTTGGGATTCGGAACTTTTGGGTCTGTGTGACGATAGCTTTGAAATAAACTTTATAAAATACGCTTCCATCACAGACATTAATAATGTTTCCAGGATTTTGGGATTACTGAGAACAACCGAGACAGTATAATAACACAATTTTTTTTAATCTGGAACGTAAGGGTTAATTGCGTAACACACTAACAGTAGCAATGGCTTTAATTTTGACAGTTCAACAACATTCATTGCGTAATTTACGTTACTGAGCAGACAATTTTTTCGAACATATGAAGCAATGGATTAACAATATCCTTTAAAATCATTCAGATTATGATTGAAAGTCGATTACGCTAATGGCTCTACAGCCTAAACTTATACAGTTATTATTCTCAAAGATTATTGTAACACGTTGACTGCCACCGCGGTCACCGGTGACCGCGAACAATAGATTTTCTATTGTGTCTGTTGTCTGGCAGTCAACGTGTTAATTTAAACATAACATTTGTTTAGATTTTAATTAAATAATCTAGTTAACAACTACGTTATTTTAAATTCACCCCTAGATTAACTTACAAAGAAAAATAATGAATATTTAAACACAAAAAACCAGAAACTTTAAGGATCCTTTGGACGAAGTTTGAAGAAGTGCCTCTTTTTATTAGTGTATGAAACACTAAGCAGCTGAATAATAAACTTGTAGATATTAAGTAAACTAAGTTAGACTCAAGTTACACTCAAGTCACTGGCTAGAGCTATTCTTCATGCTAAGTCTGCATGATTTAGGAAAAATGCTTTGAGATTCGGGAGACTGGAAGGAGTCTGGTTTACCGGTTCTCGGATAAGGATAATACTGTTGGTATACTTATTTAGTTTAAATAATAGTTATTTATACAACTGTTGTATAATAAGGGGTATTAAAACACGAATGTGATAATAGTATCACACCTAATTATGTACATACAAGACTTTATCTACTCCCATGATATGAATCCTCTTTATTATGTTTTGAAACAGTTTTTTGCAATATTAAAAGGCGGCCGGGCGGGATACGACGTGAATTCGAATAACATACCTAAGTTCTTTTTTTAAATTACGGCGCTATGGTATTGAAACGCGCGTGCATGACGAATGTTCTTTTTTTTTTAAAGGAGTTGGCTAATGAAATTTAGTATTGTACAATATTATAACACTCGTTTGGATGATATTATGGTTACTATGACACTGGTTGTTTTAATGTTGGCAATAAGCTAATTGTTTCAGAAACTTTTATAGAGGACTAGCTTCCGCCCGCGGCTTCGCCCGCGAGGTATGTCGATAAAAACTATCCTATGTCCTTCCCCGGGATGCAATCTATCACTCTGCCAAATTTTATTGAAATCCGTTCAGTGGTTTAGGCCTGAAAAGGTAACATACATACAGACAGACAGACAGACAGACAGAGTTACTTTCGAATTTATAATATTAGTATGGATTTATAGCATGGCTGTAGATAAAAGTTATTATGTTTCGAGTAACAAAACATAATCAGTCTATAATGTTCCTACTGCTAGGACACAAGCCTCCTCTCTGTGATAGGGAGTGGGCCTTAATTCAGCACGCGGGCCCAATGCGTGTTGGTTGCAATGAGAACAGTTGTGATGAAATAATTTACACAAAGTAAAGCGCCTGGCTGGGTTCGAATCTAAGACCCCCATCCCGTATGTCTCTTTAATTGATTCGAGTGATGATATAAAAATACTTAGAAAATTAATGAATTAACCATTCCCTTTCCGTGGATGTGTCAGAGGTTACTCGAGTATATCGTAGAAGAGTTGAGCTTCAGAAATGATCTTTTTAAAAGCAGTATTCTTGGTATCTGTATTGTTAATAATGAATAATGTATTGACCAATTTGGTGATTGAAATCACTAAACGCTCACATTTAACCTTTTCGAGCTAACAAGCCGGTGAGAGGTCTATTTTAGTATTTATTGAATTCTTAGTTAAGCCCAGATTCTCACGCTTATAACAACATTTATCAAAACCGACTTCGGTAACCCAAACTAAAAGACCCATTACTTCAGTGTCTACTGTTTAGCCTTCGACAACAATACCGACAACTCACAAACTTACACTAAACACAATTATGACCTAATCCCCTTCTTATCAGACTTACTGAAAAGCCACCTAAACTCACTTAAACTTCGCCAAATTCACAAATCATTTTAAGACATTGGGAGTGCCATTTATTAAGTTTTCAAAAGCATTTTCAAATCACCTCAATAAGCTCGTCTTAAAGTGGTCCAGACATTCTTGTTCGCCTTCATAAAATTATATAAATTATAAAAGTAAAAGACACCACCGAAAAATACTAATCCGGAAGTGACGTAGGCGTTGTTGACGACAGTCATGACGAAGCTCGAGATGAGTAAGAGGACCATGATGGTTATGTGGAAGAAGAAGTACCAGTAGTGGTACTTGAGAGGCAACGGATGATTCCTCTTCATGAAGCTGATAAGGACTGACGTAGCGACGAATAGTTGCACAAACAAGAGCCCAAATACAAACTCCACGATGAGACTTGTAGCGAATTCTACTTGTGGGTCCATCTCTCCGGTCACTGTCACGAGAAGAAGGGAAGCAAACAGCACCATCGGGAGAACAGCTGTTAATGCTATCAATATAAACGTATGTCGAAGCTTGTCGCAGTATGAACATGGTATCTCCTCCGAATCTTCGATGATTATCGTCATTGTATCTTGCTAAAATCTGGATTTACTATTTACAGGTGAATGTACTAATAATATATTTAAAGAAGACTATAAAATAACTGTGATTGATAATAATAGAAACTGACGTTTATTGGTGACCACAGAGTACTTTTTGATAGAAAGTACTGTGTTGGTGACACAGACATTGAGAAAAAAGGTTCAATAAAAAAAATATTATTGCGAAGTTTTGTAGCTACGATAAATATCTGTGATTTAGAACAATTTTAGGATTTTTTCTGCGTGATTTAAAATCTGAAATAAACCTTATCATATTTTGATGTTGCTCTAAATGTTGAACCAATCGTTGTTCAATATAATATGCTCTATTTGTATCCTGGGTACTTCGCTCTTATTATCAAGACCTATGTAAAAACATAACCCTCCTTCTGGCGCAGTCGGGTAAATATAGGAGAGCTTTATCCTGAAACAGTTGACAAAACTTGGTATTCTTAGGTCGTTTTATTTAAATATATTATAATTATACAATCCCCTAGTTGAAATCGTTTCACAAAAGTTAATTCCTCATCCAATAAAACTCGAATTACGCTCATTGCAAAAGGATGCGCCTTTAGCCAGCATGCTGGCTATTCAGACGATCCATCAGCGTATACATACAGCATTGCGGCCGTCTGACGGGGCATTTATAACGCTGCATCAGAGACTATCAATTCTGCCAGCATATGGCATAGATATGCCAGAACAGACTGTACCCTACCTACTTGTGTATGGCGTTTAGATATTTGCAGTAGGTGGTGCTGTTTTAAAACGATTTTGTTTAGATTCTTGTAATATTCTAATTTTATGACCGACTAGCTGCTGCCCGCGGATCCGCCCCCGTGGATGTCGGAAATTATTCGATGGGAACGTGCGTGAATTCGTCCAGCCGTTTCGGAGATTCCTCGGAACATACAGACAAAAATAAAAGTTATTTGTAAAAAGCTGTTACTTTGACATTACACAAACAGACACTTCAATTTTATTTATCTGTAGTGTAGATGTATAGATGTCAGTGTTAGACAGGAAGACAAAATTGAATTTTGAAAGAACACACATTCACTCTTACGTGAGCAAATCCTTTACAAAACATCGTGACATACTTTGAGATATTTGGAATGACATATGAGGTGACAGTGTATATGAATGTATACGTACACACATATGTATATTTTGAGTTCACGTCGATGTCAATCGGCCGCAGTCTGTTTGCACCATCAGCCCAGGTACGCACGGGCGATTTTTTTTCGCACAATGGATTTTCGACGCTGTGCTCAGCGCCTAGAGTTGAAAATCCAACAGTGTGTTTTTTTCGAAGCGCTGGCAACTCTGTTAGATTTTCAACGCTCGACTCAACATCAAGAGTTGAAAATCCAATGCGCGATGAAATCCCGCCACGACAATTTTACGTTCATGCGAACGTGGGCTTAAGAGGAATAATAGACCCCTTGGGTTTTCTAATGATAGAGAATAGAAGAATCTTAAATGGAACTGAAACTGGTGAAGAAGTGGACGGACTGAATGCAATGAAAATGGATTGAAGCGTTGAGGCTGAATGTGTGGGCGACCTTCTGATCTCCAGCAATAGACTATCTGTTAAAGGCACAGTTACAGTCCATTCAAAGTTAATTTACCTCTGACAGCAGCAACCCAATAGCAACCTTATTGTAACGAAAATAAAGGTCACTGTGATTTTTTTACAGACATGTCAATGGCAGCAGGCGAACTGGAACCTTATTACAATGTCAATAGAGATCACTGTGATTTTGACAGTGATGCAAAATCATAGGTAAAATAATTGTAGAAAGACTTCATTAAAAATATACGTCTGCACTTCCCGACATACCTATTAAAACATTCACATTAAAAAGGAAAACTGTAAACAAACTAAGTAAATAAAAACTCTATGACCCGTTTTAAAATAATGCAACCACCATTATCGTGGACGCCAAATTAAAACTTTTTTATACAACGCAACTGCTGAAAGTATAACATTATATTTTATCTTTTTAGAGACGTTTATAAAAAAATATTTTACCGATATAAAATACTGTAGGTAATCTTAAGTGGTATAAAGATTACCATCCCTTATATTACAGCCGACCCTAATGGCTTAAATATACGGTTATTGGCTGAGGAAAATATTGAACAGGATTTTTGTATACATAGGTAGGTAGAAGCTAGTTGGATTTATCTGTGGACGTTATAGAATGACTTTTTTATGAAATATCAATCAATTGAATTATATAAACGTAGAGGGTTATGATTCTAATAATTATAATTCTGTAAAGTCATATTTGTTACGGTCCCGAATCATATTTTAATAAACATACAACCAGACACTGACCTGCAATCCTGCAAATTGCAAAAAAACGTAAGAAAATTTGAATTTCGCTGGCTACCTTTGCGCCTTAAGAAAATAGGAGTAGCATTAACTAATAACTATGTAAATTGCTTCAATTCTACGGTTTTTTTGGTATATTGGTTTTTGTGCATGAAACAAATACAGGGGCAAATTAAATTAGTTAGCGTAACTCCGCAGACGTGATGCTGATAAGTCTTGTATCAATCATAGATATATAAATATAAAAATATGTATTTCTTTTATTGTGGTCAACGACCGCTCGTTGTGTAGGTAGTTACAACAAAAAAAAACAGATTTTCACCCATCACGTCTGCGGAGTTTCGCTAATTAATCCAATTTGACCCTGTAGATTTGCTATTGAACATGGAACGGACGCCTTCGTGAATTTCTTACCTCATTTTCTGAGGTTAAATGAGTGTGAGAGGTAACCAATTAGTATATAGGTACGGTACATAAAGCCACCGATGAGCCAAATTAAGATAATGTGCTAGAATAAAAATAAGTACTTGGAAATTGCCTGATATTACTTGTAAAATCAAACTTAAGTGGCTATGTTGAAAAAAATGTGTTTTTTTCTATTTCGTGTAACTTGTTAAGTATGTGGAATAATTATAGGGATTTAACATTTTGGTATAATATGTATTTTGACTCTTTGATCTAGTATCGTGTAAAAGGAATACACGATTCAATGAATATTTCTCGATACAAAAAAATTGCAAAGTATATCTAATTTTTTACTTTTTTCGACATCACGGCGTAACGCTTAATGGAATTTACTTTAAAACATAGAGAATTATCATATCACAGTTTACTCAAAGTAGTTTTAAATTTAATTCATTTATTTTGTTAAAAAGGAGTAAATTCGTTTTGGCACATACGTTGTTTTATTCCGAGCGCACGCACATTATAGCCATCTGTCTTCTTTTGCGTTTCAAAAGTAATTGCATCACTTTCTCTCGCTTAGTAGGTCTTCGAAGATTTTAGATTTTAGATGTAGGGCCCTTACATGAGGAAACTAGTTTAAACCTAGCTTGTACCTATGGTTGTGTACATTGCGCATTAAATAAATAAATAATTAAGTACTTACCTATAACAAACATTCGTTTACAGTTTATTTCACACCAAGTACACCCACTTGAATTTATTTAACGCAGTACCAAAAACGAGTCATTATTACATTTTGACGGAGTTTATTATGTGCCTGTGTTTGGGCCAAATTGAAATTCCAATCAAGTTTATGAAAATATTTATGACTTCGGACTTGGAACTCCAAAGCGAGCTTTTATTACTTAGGCTTTAAATTTTACAACTCCCAATAAATGCGTGATGTCGTAAAATAAGGGAGAAAGGGTTGACAAGTACCTAAGATTAGCATCTCGCGTCAGTTCAACTTATTGCATATGTATTTTTGTCAGGCGCTGTTTTTTTTTATCCTAACAATTTAGACTGAGATGGTATTGAATGGAGATGTATCTTTGAAAGGACTGAGGTGTAAAACCTGAACATTTTTTTAACGAAATTTTAAAGCTCAATCTAATAATTATGTGACCAAAATGCTTGCTCATTTTCCACGATGACGTAGCCGTACGATTTTCGATGTAAGTATTTTATCTTATATTTTTCCCGTCTCACATCATCCTTTTATCATTCTAGCTTTTCGTTGATATTTTCTGAGAGCATTTTTCTTAGCTTGCGACTTACGAGGAAGGCAAGCGTGTGTATCGACATCCTGTCACGTCGAGTGTTTAACAAAATAAATGAGGTAATATACTGTGACGTCACATGTGAGGAGGGACTTATGTGCACCGCTTAAGAGATTGACCTTAAATGTTTTGCATGAAGACTTAAATATTGATTGGGGAAAAGTGCTACCGTCGTAATACGACGGTTTAATGCCATCATGATTCCATTGTAAGAGGGAGACGGAGATATACACGACCGATAGCACCATCCCTTTTTCGAACTGGAATCATGGTGGCATGAAACTGAAGCTTTTTTAGACGATCTCAATTCGGAAAATGTTTTTTTAGATAAGAATGTAAAGATTCAAAATGTAATTTTCAATCAATCTAGCACCCCTAATTTCGTTACACAGTTTCAACCACAATCCGAGAGTTTTGAAGGATATTTCTAATCCATTGTTTCATAGGTTTAATAAATTCGTCTGCTGCAACAACTTTAATACCGCAATGAACGTGGCTGAACTGTCAAAATTTAAGAAAAGCGATCAATTGTCATTTTATGTGTGTTGCGCAATTACCCCGCTGAACATAATGCACACGTTCAAAGATTTTTGTAATGGAACATGAATACTGCAACATCAGATTGATAAGAATTTGTTGTCTCCGTAGTAAACAATTCTACAAATGACCCGTATCTCCTTCATCTACATCTATAAATCGACCGTTTGGAATAAAAGGGTTCCAACTAGCATTTTTATAAAAAAAATTGTTTTAACGTAAAATGGTGTTGGGTCACATTGAAACCTTTTTAAAAATATCAATTTTTATAAAAATGTTAGTTGAAACCCTTATATTCCAAACGGTCGAAATTTCAGTATACTTATTTCAACCTTTCTATTATTACAGATTCATGAAAAATTTCGAGTGGACACAGTGAAAAACTCAAGGCACTACATTTATCAAGCGGTTGAGTCGAGAGCTAAAAGGACACGGTCACACATTAGACGGTCCGACACGATAACTGCACGACACCAAAATGTGGATTCATGCTAGGTATTGTGATTATTCGGCCTGATGGCCGATGGAGCAGACGAGTCCTGAAGTGGAGACCGCGTATCGGCAAGCACAGTGTGGGACGCCGCCCAGCTAGATGGACCGACGACCATAAGAAGGTGCCTGGGACAGACTGGATGCGGAAGGCGGAGGACAGGGTCTTGTGATGCAGCCTGGTCCAGCAGTGGACTGTGATAAGCCGAGTTGATAATTATTCTGACCAACCAGCATGAGATTAATGATCAGATACTTAAGATTTCAAAAACCAGCGAAAAGCTAGCACTAACTAACTGCAAGTTTAACGGTTACTGTTTCTGCAAGTAATTTTAGATATTATGTGTTGTAGGAATGTGTTTACTTTGCATGTTGTTTCAACTCTTCATCCTTATGAATGCTTTTCAGCAACGCTTACCTGAAACAAAAGAGATGATACTATAAGTAAAGAAAGAAAGAAAATAACAACAAATAATAATTTGCCCCAGGTTAAGTACTTAGTTTAGTACAACAAACAAACGTTCAATGGTAGGTACTTATAGGTACTAGCGGCCCGCCCCAGGAGCATTTTTTTTTCGAATTTCTTAAATTTTCTTTCATACAAACTTGTCCTGACAATACCGAACACAACAAAAAAAGAATTAGGGAAATCGGTTCAGCTGCTCTCGAGATTTGCGCTTAGCAACACATTTAGTGATTCATTTTTATATTTTAGACTAGCTTCCGCCCGCGGCTTCGCCCGCGAGGTATGTCGATACAAACTATCCTATGTCCTTCCCCGGTATGCAATCTATCTCTCTGCCAAATATCGAAATCCGTTCAGTGGTTTAGGCGTGAAAAGGTAACATACATACAGACAGACAGACAGAGTTACTTTCGAATTTATAATATTAGTATGGATTAGCTTCAGCCCGCGACTTTGTCCGCGTGAAATTTCTTGTTCCCCGACCCACCCAGTTGCATCGCATCACCTGCCCGCGCTATCACTTCGTTTTCACACAGCGTTCTTTCTGACTTTTTTCTATAACCTTTTTCAAGAATTAGGCTTACAAATGGAAAAAAGATTTTTCAAATCCGACTTGTAGTTCTAGAAATTAGAGCGTTCAAACAAACTCTACAGCATTATTATTAGTATTATTATAGCGGTATCTACAACGCCACATGCGAACAACGCGTCATACCGACGTCACGCAAAATCCTGCATCTCGCAAGCAGAGTTTACCGCGCAACTAGCATATATATAACGGCCCGAAATTAATCATCGCGCTATTACTTCGTTTTCGCTGTGTTCTTTCTAACTTTTTTTTGTTTGCTCGGCTGGCAAGGATCCTAGCGTGATGTAAAAGTGAGCCTTTCTCAATAATTGAGCTATAAAATGCGAAAATAAATTATCATATTCTACTGAGAGATTAGCGCGTTCAAACAAGCAAACAACTGTTCAGCTATATTAAATTTTAAATTATTTGTATATTTGTATGTAATTACATTTGAATCGCTAGAACAGAGTGATGAGCTTGCTATGTAGGTACTTTGATAACCTTCAAATTCAATAATGAGACAATGTTCTACTCTTATTTTTTCGTATCGTCATCGTGTCGGAATCGTGTCGTCTAAATTAAATCGTTCGGGAAACGGTTCCGATGGCAAACGATGGCGTACGAATGTCAGGAGTCGTTGACACGGCCATCCGTCATTGTATTTGTTACAGCTTATGCTACACCGTATTATGGAAACACTGCTTTACATGCGGTTTTGTGGGGCTTCAGTTTTTTTAATAAAATGTTAGAACAAAAATATTAATTCCGTAGCATCGATATAACATTGTGATCTTTCAGAAATAAAACAAATCAATATTTTTTTAAATAGGCACACTATTTTACCGTAGCTTCTGTGTGTTGGCAACACAATGTGTCACTTGTTTTAAAGATCATATGATAAGATGATAAGGAACAGCTCTGTTTCCTATACAGAGTAGTTCCGCGTGCTTAAAATTCACTAGGTTTTCCTGAAAATGATAAGTGGATTAGGTAGACTAACTTTGGGGCTATTAGCTAGCGGCTGGTGGATAATTATATTATTTCTCTTCTGTCTGTAGCCTTTTCTTCCTCTTTTTATTGAAAATTTTTTGTTTATTTCCAATTGCCGTAGTGGCGTTTTACATCTACAAAGACACAGTATATGCAATGGATCCATTAAAAGAAACACAAACGCATTTCGCACCTAATCTCACTTCAAAATTCACAAAGCACATTTAAACCAACATTGACGATGAACACAGGAACATACATCCTTAACATAGAATAGATGCATATGTCACAGGTAGGGCTGGCACTCGCCGGGACAGTTGGCAATTACCGCGGGATGTCCCGGCTTTCGGTCACGCCCGCTCGCATTGTGCACGGGACGTAGAGTCCCGCATTTTCAATGCAGTTTAACGCCCGATTGCTTTGATCCCAATCTCTAATCGGCGTTATTAAACTTTTAAATTTTGTTCAGCGAAATTCAAATTGTTCTGGAAAGCTATTAGCTGAAATGTTCGGGCTTAGGTACTTTTATACTCGCTTGTGGAGAATGTAGGTAACATATTTTTAATGGAAATTTATGATAGAGATTTAGGATAAACACGGTGAATCAACATAGGGGCTCGTGGCTAAGTAATAACAGCGGCACGGGTCGGATCGATCGATCAGGTTAAGCTACGCTTACCGCGGTTGGTCCGTCGATGGGTAAACATCTTTACATACCGAGACCCCTCCGTGCCTCGGAAAGCACGTCACGTCTGTCATTCATGCAAATTCTGACAGTCGTTACGGATCGTCAGAAGCCCGAAAGTCTGACAACCAGTCTTACCAAGGGGTATCGTATTACCCAGTTACTGGACTGTGGAGGTCAGATAGGCAGTCGCTCCATGTAAAATACTGGTACTCAGCTGCATCCGGTTAGACTGGAAGCCGACCCCGACATAGTTGGGAAAAAAGGCTAGGCAGATTGACGGTGAATCATCATGAATTGGGTTGATAGTTCAAATATTTTCAAAAACACTTGTGTTTTCGTACATTACCTTCGAACATTATTTTTATATTTTTTGCAACATATTTTTTTTCTAACAAACATAAAATTCTTATTTTTAAGTCTAGTGTCTGGTAAGTAAATAAAAATTTTACGTCGTTAGCATCCCATTGAAGTGAGCTTGAAAAGAAAAACGTAGCCCGCGCGGGTTGGCTCGTGTTTGTCTTTTAACATGAAAACGAACTTGTAATGATTTTAAAAAGAAAAAGATATTGTTAAATTTTCATCATCATCATCGTCATCTGCCTAGCCTTTTCCCCACTATGTTGGGGTCGGCTTCCAGTGTAACCGGATGCAGCGGATACCGGTATCGTTAAATTTTCTTTGTTAAAATATATGCGACAATAGGTACCTACTCAATATTTATACACAAATAGCAATTTTTAAACTCCAAGCAGTAAGCTGTAATGCATTCGATTTTAATTACAAAATATACGTCGAACATTTATCGCCGAAGCTTACAACATATTTCACGTTGCAATATTTCAATATCCGAAAGTAAATCCCGGTCGCGGACGTATCATAGCGCAGCACTATTAGTGTTTAATAATTAAGTACTATGGTACAGACGCCAGCACATCAACCTACCCGAAACTGTCAGATTTTCCCAATCAACTTTGAACCTTGTGCTTTAGCGATAAAGTTGAAAATCTATCAAAGAAATTTGACAGATTGTAGTAGCTTGATGTGCTGGCGTCTGTACTTAATTATTAAAGTGTAATCCCCGATACAGCGAACTAAACTGTCAAGCTTAAAATCCAAGGAATGATAGCCGAACTGGGACCTACTCATCTGTCACCGTTTCATAATTTATTAGTGACAATAAATTCTTTAGTTAGAACGTGAAAAACGGCCAATTGGAACCGTGCATCTAGCTTCTGACGTTTCATACAAAAGAAGAAAAACAAGAAGACAAAAAGATAACAAGTTAATAAAGTAAAATTCGCACATAAACTTAAAAAAAAAATATATTAGATTCTATGTAAGTGTAGGTATTAAGTATATATGTCGGAGCCAACTGGTTAAATTAGCCGTTCAGTTAACTGCCTGGCCTTTAGAAGTAGTGCTCGCCTCGCTTCCTCCCTCGGCTCGAACGCGGTTGATCACAGTTCTAACCTAACCTAACCCACTTGGTCGGGGTGCAATTCCTTAATTACTGCAACCAATTCGGCTCGCGCGTGTTTGGTTACAGACTTCCAACCTAAACTGTAATTGAATATCATTCAGGCCGTTAGTTGAACGGCCGCCGTTTAGTTGAAAGGCTAGGCAGTTAACTGAACGGCTAATTTAACCAGTCGGCTGCGACATATACAAGGTTAAAGATGTACCTACCTGATATTAAGTATACTGTAAGAGAGACACAACGATCTCACAGTTAAACTGCGTAAGCAGTTTTGTGGGGCAATGTACAGACGCCAGCACATCAACCTACCCGAAACTGTCACATTTTCCCGATCAACTTTGAACCTTATACTTTAGCGATAAAGTTGAAAATCTATCAAAGAAATTTGACAGATTGTAGTAGGTTGATGTGCTGGCGTCTGTACCTAGCGTTAAGAAATTTCAAGTGAATAAATCATTAATTCATTCATTTATAAGTGCCCATGATGTAGGTTTATGTGAAATAAAATATTTTGATTTGATTTGAACATGTAATTTATTTTCTCATCTTGGACCTTTAGAACTTGATCCTAAGAAGGAGAAAAAAAGACAATTTAGGGCAAGTAAGATATTTTGTTTGGAAATTTAGTTGGTTTGATCTCTTTAATCAAACTTAGAATTAGGTTCAAGTTTGTTAGGGCTGAAAAATGGAACCTTTTAGTATAAACGTCGGGTTTTTATAGGTAAGTTAAAAGAAGGACCGTCGACAGGCAACGTTTTTTGAGTATTTTTTGCTTAATTAGAACTTCGGGCTGAACATGACCTTTTAATCAATAACACTACGGCCTATTATGTAGTTTCTTGTAAGAGAATTAACTAGCAAGAGATCAAAGGTTTAATTATAACTTCTTTTGTTTTGAAGATGAATTAATTATTTTCTAAAGCCGCAGTGTTACCAGCCCGTGGCTAATACCTATTTCCTTCACCTAGCTTTCACCTGACTTGTAATACTTTTGCATTTTCTCTTGTCTTTTTACCCGACTACGGCGAAGCAAAAAGGAGGGTTATGATTTTGACCGGTATGTATGTATGTTCATCTGTTCGCTCATAACTTCAAAAGTACTTTTAATAATTTGACAAATGAGGTATCGTTAAGAAGCGTCTTAACCGTCCGCTGGTTATAGGCTATGGGCTAGGCTTTCTTAAGTTTTTTGCAATTTGCAGGTTAGTTGTATGTTGATGAAAATATGATTCGCGACCGTAACAAATATAACTTCATGAATATGAATAATAATCATTAAAAGTTGTATTTTTTTATGCAAAAAATGTGAGAAACGTACGTAAGTACTCTGGCGCTTTCCCCTTAAGATAATGTAATATACACTTTTAACCAATAAATGCCGGCCGACCAAATGTTTCGCTTTTCAATAAAAAAAGCAAAATATGCCAAACCAATCTATCCAAACCTACCTTCACAAGTTGGAGAGGCACCACACTAAGAAAATAAAACAGTTTCAGTAAATCAGAACCTACCAACGAAACCTCATCTGAATTGATTCTAACTTGGAAAACCAACCCTTTAGATTTTTAAATGGATCTTTCCGATCGGTTGAAATGAGCGGTACGTGCTGAGAGTGCAGTTTCGTTAGACTTGGACGTGACACTACATACCCGCACCTGGCTGTACCGGCGACCTGCGTCCGATAACTAAGCAATAGTAGACTTTTTATTGTTTTCTACAATTTTATTTATTGGTTTTGGTTTTATGGGAGTTGTAGGACACCTTTGTAGGAAATCTTTTCATGATCGTCAGTTTTTGACCAAGTTTAAACGTAATATCCCAATGATATTTAACATTGATTCGCTCTATAAAACACTCACTATATTATATACTTTCAGCAGTGGTGGCTCCGTGGTTTAGGCCCCAACTTACGAGTTATATAGGTCTTGGGTTCGAACCCAAACAGGCGGTTTACGTTGTGTAATTTATTTCATCACCACTGGGTACAACGCGGTGAAGGAAACATCGTGAGGAAACCGGCATGTCCTAGAGCCGAAAATTCGAAGACATGTGACATCCACCAACCCGCAATGGGCCCGCGTGGCTCACTCCGTGTCACAGAGAGAAGGCCTGTGTCCCAGCAGTGGGAACATTATAGGCTGAATATGTTAAATGTCGTTGTGTCATCTTCTTCTCCACCACGAACTTAACTGAGAATAGTCTACACCGCGATAAAAACACAAAGATAGTCAGTAAGGTAGTACCATAAATCTACTATACGAGAATGAAATCCATCAAAAGTAAAAGCGAACTAACTTTAGGTACATCTTACCGAAGCTAAAATTCACAACGTACCTCCATACAACTCCGTCTTCAAGGGTACGACAGATTAATAGGCCTATAAATTCTAGAAGCGGTCCAGATAGTCACCAACCTTGTCTTTGAGTGTCGTCATCAAAAACTTTCCTCGTTACTCATTCGTACAGTTTATTTGTTTCAACTCGTCCCAGTCTCAAGTTCTTTTCCTACGCCATTAAAAGTTTTGATTCATTTAGAAGTGTTACGGTCTACGAATTCCTTGATCTGAGTTATCTTGCTCCAATTAAAGTGTTTTTGATGTTGCTATACTTTGCGGAGTTCTGGCTATAATGTGGTGGGCGGTTTCTGAATTTCTAACTGTGTTCGGTGTTTAAGGTTGAATTGATTTTTGTTGAGTTTATTTAGGTATCGTATTAGTTTTGCAACTGAAGATTATGAAGAATGCTCTACTATAGGGTGCCTAGTTACCCTAATGACAAATAGCCTACAGAAGGTCATCAGTTATCACGTTGTAAGATAAACTAGTCAGTTCGCAATGGTCTTTGAATACAAAGCAATGAATAGATCGAAATGGAGAAAGATGACGAGGGAACTGACCCGATCACTGTTTAGAGCAACGCCGACAAAGAGTTCTACATAGAGGAGAGGACAACAAGAGGGGTTCTACAAGAGGTCTACTTCTTATCCAGAGAGATCTACGTTTTGAAATGGGCAATCAGCTTCAACTTTCTGACTAACTGACCGCGACACTTTGACAATGCAAAAGTGCCTGTAAATGGGTTAATTTAAATAAATGCTTTGAGTTTGCAAAAGCCAATATAGTTGGGAAAAGGCTAGGCAAGATGATGATGACTTGAAGACGAGTTGAAATATTTCAACAAGAACACATATGTCACTTCTACTGAAGCAAAACCACTTATAAAAGGTTGAAACCTAAATGAAGGCTTCGTTTATCGAAACAATTACACAAATTACGAGGTTAAATTAAGAGTTAATTTGGGGATAAATAAACAAAATGGAGTAACAAACGGTTACACCTACCATGTCGGCGTGGGTAATGATGTAAACACAGCCTCCCTAATGATCTTATACGTCGCTATCCATATAATAATCTCTGTTAATATGCAGGGTTGGCATTTTGTAAAATGGTCTTTTAAATTGACCGTTTTGGGTTTTAATGCGAAAAAAGGCGTGGCTGTACATGGACACAGGAAATCACTAAATATTGAACAAATAATTGTTTTTATTTGGTTAGTCTTTGCTTATTAACATAAGCATAATCAGCATATAACGTTCCCACTGCTGGGCAGGCCTCCTCTCTGTGAGAGGGAATGGGCCGTAATTCACCACGCGGGCCCAGTGGTAGATGTCTTCGAATTTTTGGTCCTAGGACATGCCGGTTTCGTCACGATGATTTTCTTCCGTGTTGAGAGCAGTGGTAATTAAATAAATTTGTCTTTGCTCATAATTTGTATTTCGAGCACGTTTCTTATCGACTTGTTAGCTTAAGTTAATTGCTTTCTACAAGTTCTACTTATTAAAGGGTAAATTCAACTACGTAAAAGAAAAATAAAAGTTACCAAAAATTCTCTTAAGCTTATGATTAACTTACTTAAGTACTTAATCTCTATTAACATAACGATGTCGGCACGTGGAAAGTACTAAAACATTATACTACTCAGGTTCAAGCCGTTACTCCAAATGAGACAGCCCTATTCCGAGATAACGATACCTTTTAACACAACGAGTGCGAAGTAAAGTTCTTGCTTGATGACTATACTGTGGATGTCACGAGTTACCGGAATAGGGCTGCAAATGATTGTCCCTTGTGATTAGACCCAGATTATGCTAACAGTGTGTAACAGGGCAAAGTGGACTACCCACTAAGGCTGGATTTAGTACTCGATCGTCGCGCTGATTATCGTGACCGAGCGTCTGGTGTTTAGTTGACGGTAAACTAAATACTCACAAGAGATATTGAGTACTGGGTTGCACTAAATACCCGTTGACTGGATGCGGAAGGCGGAGGACAGGGTGTTGTGGCGCAGTTTGGAGGAGGCCTATGTCCAGTAGTGGACTGCGATAAGCTGAATTGAAGCTACATTAGTAAATCTTAGTTATTTTTCGATCTTGCTCAATAGTCAGTACTTCTCAAAACATCGCCAGATATGCCAGCCAGTAGCAACCGTTTCGATAGTATTTAGGTATAACATTTTCCATTTTGCCTAGTAAAATTATAAGCTTAATTCTTGGCCCGTAACGCTCTCAAGCTCACCCCTGTTGTGATGTCCTGATAACATCAACCGGTAACAAGATTGATTATCGGCATATATACTAGCTTCTGCCAACGACTTAGTCCGCGAGAAATTTCACCCTCCCCCCATTCACCCTCTTAGGGGTGAATTTTTGAAAAACCCTTTCTTAGTGGATACCTACTCTTCACAAAGAACACACTCTCCAAATTTCATGTCATTATGATCAGCGGTTTAGGCTGTGCGTTGATATATATGAGTCAGGACTTGGAATTTTGACAATGTATAACAGCAGATTTTTTTTCGTGATTTCAGAATTGGTCCCTTAGTGAAAGTTGTTCGTATTCATGGGAAGAACACCCTGTAAAAATTTGGATGGTGATAAAATCTTCCTGTATATCTCATAGCGGAGCAAGTTAAATTCAAGTTACGGTTTTTTTATATAATATTATCAGTCTCCTGCCCTTATCCCAATTAATTTGGAGTCGGCGCAACATGTCTTTTTCTTCATACAAGCTTCTCTATTAGTCGTCATCTCGGTAGTCAGCCCCTTTCTTACCATATCATCAATTCAAACAGTTCATCCATAGTTTCTTTTGTCTTCACCTACTCTTATAGCCATCGAAATTCATACTCAAAACCTTCCTCCTTCAGTTTTTTTTATATACTCGTAATATACCAATCTATTTAAATAAAAATCAATTTTTGTATGTTTGTCCTCTATGCGTTCCGAAACCATTGGTCAGATTGTGATGAAACTTTGGTAGGGTGTTCTGGGGGGTCCCTAATTGTTGAAACACGGGAAAAAATAACAAAAAAAAAACTGAGTACGAAGTTCGCCAAGTCAGCTAGTACTATATAAAGCAATAAAAAAAAGCAGTACAAACGTGTAAACAGTAACGCTGATGATAATGTGGACGTTCAGGCCAACTGTTCCTCTATAAATAATATGAATCGGCAAATATCTGCTCGTCAACGAAATAATGCAATAAATATTGTTGAACTGTCATAATTAAAGCTATTGGTACTGTTAATGTGTTACGCAATTACCCCACAGTTCAAAAACACAGTAAAATGGTTGGACACTATGGATGACCGATGGAACACCTAGAATTTCCAATCAACCTAACTCATCAAATATGGGTATTTATTACTCGCCTTAAATAGTTATGTATCGTCTTAAGCCGATAGGCAAATCTAAAATCTACCACTTTACAGGTATCTATACAACTCGTAGTAATAAAACGAATAGTATCTACTGTAAAACAACTGATAAAGGCTAGGGTATAAGTAAGACAGAACAATAGTCATTTTCCAGTAGTTACAGTCACTATGGTGCTGGGACGATTGATTATAGGATGTGTTTTGTGTGTGGTGTGGGTGTCTTCAAGTGTTGGCCAAACTTTTTCAATATACCAAACTGTGAGTAAATATACAGCCAGTACCAGAGTTAGCGTTATCATTAGCTTATCAGAGAGAGCAATGTTTACTGCTGAAGATGAGCTACCTTCAATGAATGTCTGTAGCCTTGACAATGAGATAATTGATAGCAGTATATTTTTATCATTGCGATTACAGAACTGAGAATTTAACGTCGTCACAAAGAGTAGTATTGTCCAGATATAACAACTGACTTTTAACGTACTTAGATTTTCATCACCATTCCACTCTCTGTCAGTAGCCAACCACGGTCTGCTGTTATGACAGCCTAACACGTTTTTGCCGACCAATAATGGGCGTATAATCTTTCGGTAGATGGTCGTTCGCTATCGTTTCCGGTCTACGTCCGTCGTCCATCCAATCTTTAACCCTTCGTACCCTTTAACCCTCGACCGTGGATCCACGCGAGACACAAATTGTTTCTGTTAATACGGCATTCAAGAATTTCACCAATAATACTGAACGCTATCCACATATGCGGAATGATTCATCTATACCTCTATTAAAAAGTACTCTGTGATCTATACCGCATTCAAGAGCCGTCAGTGTCATCATTGTTGTGAAATATTAACACTGACAGCTCTTGGTCGCGGTTTTAGAGCAAAATATAATAAATGTGCTGATCGCGTTCAGGTTCCTTGGAGAGATTCACCCTTAGAGTAGACACCCACGCAAAGGAGGTTCTTTTCAAATTCTTAATCCGTTTGCCAATATTCTTAACTTTAGTTCTCGTTTACCTTTGTCTTTATTCAAAGCCCGGATTAAGACCTTACATTCATTATGTTACCTAAATTAACGATAGTACTTAGATATCTTAAGTCGGATTGTAAAGGAAATTACGTCCTAGAATCTAGACGAATAAATTTAAGTCTACCTAGAAATTCTGTTGCAAAAACGGTTGAGTGAAGAAGGTTTTCTTAATTTACCTCCTCCACAATGTCGTCCCACATTTCTAAATGTCTTGTATTTCCAATTTACGACTATACACAACATTATTTTTAGTATATGCGAAACCCGAAACACGTGTCTAGTACCTATTTTTATGTAAATCTATCATCATCTAAGTTGTGAATCTATGTACAAAATTTCAAAACTGTATCATGAGATATCACAAAGTTATAAGCTTGTTATGTTACGTTCAAAAACATGCTCACCACGCGGCGCGGCGCCGGGTGGCCATGTTTTATGCTCCTCCAGCATCGTACGCTCATTGATAATAGTTTGGCAGTAGGTGCTTAACTGTACGGCGATTTTATTGTAATTAAATAGTGATAAAATATTTTTGGGATAAAATATAACATGGTGTAAAAATTATTGAAATCGATTCAGTTACTTATTCTGAACAAACTATATTCAGGTTTCGCATATACTAAAAATAATGTTGTATATGGTAGGTATGTTAGAAAAGTAGGAGTGATTTGTAAGATAAAGGACATTGTAAAAAATGGCCTATGAATCAACACGTATGAAACCTTTAAAATAATTACTAGTTTTTATTATAATTTACATTACAATTATTAGAATAGAACGGACACTTCATAATTTTGAAAACATTTTAAAAAGTAATTCAGTTGGGTCTTATTCCCCTGCGTCATTATTTTTTGTATCAATTTCACGTTTTGAATAGGCAAAGGGTATTAAGCTCATTCAGCCAAGACTTTGTATGCAGCGGAGTGTAATTACAAAACTCAACACCCTCAGCGCTTGATCTATGAATAAGTTTTTTAGTTACAAACAGTATAAAGCGCTTGAATGCGCTGTGTAAAACGAGCAACATCGACACTGACTTTGACATTTGATTGTAATGACAGTCTGTGTGACTGCAATCTGTGCTCGGTCTTGCTACATATTATATTAGTAATCTGTGGCTCGGTCTGCGTTGGTTGTGTGTATTCGTATGTGTTATTGTATTTTCTTGGTATTCTGTTTTGATTTTGTCCAACAACTTGGCGTGGACAAAGGACTCTGATTTCTTCTTTGAAATATCGACTTCTTGCTGTGATTGGCTAATATGGACCTACTAAGAATGACGACTTGGCATTGTAATAAATGTTAATTATAACCTCACAATCCGAAAGTGTTTTGGATTTTTTACAATTCTCAGAAGTGTCCGTCATTTTAATTTAGTTTCAATCGAATATATGCATTATTTAGGACACAAAAAGTATATTCACGTCTCTGCTGGTTCTTAGGAAAATTATGTATGGACGCCGAACAATGTCCTTAAGACTTATTTTCGTTGATTTCGATTGTTTGGGATGGGATTTCAATCCTCCTGACTCTTCGTTTACACCACAGGTTGAAAAGATAACAGCAGATGGCTTCCAAGCAGAAACCCACACAGTCACCACTTCCGATGGCTATATCCTGGAGATGCACAGGATACCACAAGGAAGATCAGTGACGGAGACGTCAGAAGACAGGCCGGTGGTGTTCTTGATGCATGGACTTCTATCTTCCTCGCAGTCCTTCATTCCGCTTGGACCGGAGTTAAGTTTCGGTAAGAATTGGAAGACCAATAATGTCTTTCTAAGCTTCGAAATGCATAGATACAAGTTGGCTGAATTCAGTACATGTTTCCGAAACAGCATTCAAAATTGTAGTTATTAAAAAAAAAATTGTAGTTCCATATATTTTTGACCGCGTGGGTATTCCACTTTTATATGAAACATTTTTTTTTTCTTGAATCCATTGTAACAGAACCAGGTTGCGCGTCGATGTCTTTGCGACCCTGTATAGACTACGTTTAACTTCTAACTTATATGCTTTCTACAACGGTTTAGATCCAAATTCAGGAAACAGTTAAATTAAAACAGAAAAAGTAGGGTACTTTAAAAGTAGGGTACCTTTTCTCGCGAGCTCATTCCTATCTCAATCGATTTGTTGTCGACGCAACTTAACTTTTTCTACCATATCTCTAACAATATTTTGTCAGTATACGCTACTTTTTTAGGCATATAATCTTACACTCATTCATCTTTTCTTTGAAGAACCACCTAATTTAAAGTACTAAATGGCAATAAGATCTTCGACTCTTTTGCAGCTTACAATCTAGCAGACGCTGGCTTTGACGTCTGGATGGGCAATGCTCGAGGAACCAAGAACTCTCGATTCCACACCACCTTGAACCCTGATGACGAGCAGCAGAAGTTCCAATTCTTTGACTTTAGCTTTGAAGAGATCGGAATGTATGACTTGCCAGCTATGATCGACTACGTTCTGGAATTTACTAAGAGGGACAAGCTGCATTATATTGGGCATTCTCAGGTATTTATGGAATTTATATTAAGAAAATTTAAAAGCTTAAAGTCTTAAAATAATAATATTTACAGTATAAAAAGAAAGAATTATCAAAAAATTCGTACGCATCGTTGTCAACAGGAAGTGTGCCAAAAAGGCTGGTTGCATTGCCACCACGGAGTAACCACCCTGTTCAAAAAACAGGCCAGCCCTCTGGTCACGTAAAGAGACGACCAACCACTTGGCGATGTCTCTGGAATTTATAAGCCTATGTAGACTGCTCTTGGGATATATCAAGTTTTTTTTTCTATTTCTATATAGGTACTCGATTTCTGTTTTAACATTGAAGGTACCTATGCGGAATTGCGGATCGAAGAATCCTATGATGAATATGTAATGCCAACTTTCGACAAACATTGTACACAGTTTTCGTCACGGGTTTTCTTAAACATACTATTATTTCTTTTTAGGGTGGAACAGTGTTTCTGATCATGGCTTCAATGTTGCCGGAATACAATCAGAAACTGATTTCAGCACACCTCTTAGCAGGGGTTGGCTATCAAGGATTTTTCCCTGATGCAGAGTTATTGGAAACTGCAGCTATGACTGATTATATTTATGTAAGTATTCCTTTTTCTATTATACTATTAGATTAGTCTATAGTCGCCAACTGGTCTTGAGCAAGCGTGGTGATCAATGCCTTCTTTGAGAAGAGGCTTTTCCCCTGTAGTGGGTCAGTAATAATCTGGTAAGTATTTTGGTTATTATTTATGTGAATCACTTACAAATGTCGTCGGCTATATAGCATACTGAAAACCCCTTCCATGAATTTGGTGTTTTATATTCACGAACTCAAATAAAAAAAGGAGATTTTTTTTTATTTCTATCGAGTTTGTGACTTTAATTATATAGAACAAATCGGTCCTGTGGTCCTAAGAAAAATTCCTTAAATAAATATAACATAAAAAGATAAACTTTACAGTATATTAAATACATTACCGCGCCTGCGTGGGCCCTAACCGTAACCCTAATGAGAGCAGACATTATCATCAACCTGCCTTGCTATATACAAAATATATTCACCAGAATATAATAAAAAACATTATAGGATCCTCCTTTCACATCGGAGGTAACAAAACTGTATTATTATGACAACAACGTGAAAATTTATTTAATAAAAAATAATATGGTGAGATGGATTTTGCCTCGTGAAGTAGATTTTTACCGGGTTAGACTCCACGCTGCCAACTTCGTGATAGAGCTTGAGACTGATAAGCAGATGATGATAATATAATAAAAACACACGAATGAAAACAATCAATAAACTTTTGACAGCCCCAAGGGAGATATGAAAGTCCTCAATAACAGGTTTAAGTAGTATCTTTAAAAGTACATTTTTAAATGTCTCCCGTCATCATCATCTACCGAGCCTTTACCCAACTATGTTGGGGTTGGCTTCCAATCTAACCGGTTGCAGCTGAATACCAGTATTTTACATGGAGCGACTGCCTATCTGACCTCAACAACCATAATGTCTCCCATATTCCATTAATTTATTGTCAATTGTTCGTCTTTTCCAGGCTGCAGTCCTGCAAATGGGAGCAGTAGAGCTATATCCACCAGGCTCTACAGAGATGCTTCCTGGCGGTATAATTCCATTTCCAACGTCAGAACTTTGCCTCGGTAACATACAGTTGAGGTACATGTGTCAACTCTTCGGCATACGTCATATTTCACCTAAGTTGGTAAGTATCTTTAATTATATTTTGTGGACGGCCAACAAGCAGGTGGGATTTTAATTAGTCTGCAATATCAGAGATATGGCAGACATGTTGCCATTGAAAATGTTCTACCGTCAACCTTTGGGTGATGCAGGGACAAAAAGTGGTAGGTGCAATTTTGAAAATGGTGTAAAAAATATATTAATTTAAATGTAAGTCAAAGTCAAATAATTTATTTCAAGAAAGGCAATTTTGAATGTCAAAATTTAAACATAGAACTGAGTCTAGTTGTCCCATCCAAAAGAAATGGGCAAGAAACTCTATAGTTACTCTTTTTAAATGGTTTACAACAAGGTAAGATAAGGATATAGGCACCTGCATGCTCATTTAAAAAAATCACTACGAATTCCGTACTATCAAACATACCTACAAATACATAAAAAAGCAATAACATACAACACAAGAAGTAAAAACAAATTTCAAGTAATGACTGCACGTGCACGGACTAATTACGGTAGACAAACAATATTGGTTGAGGGAGCACAACTGTTTAATGATTTACCAGATTTAAAGAAATGTGATGGTATATTTAGGGCAAAACTTAAGAAACATGTCATGTGGGCTGTAACGTTGCCAACGATGATATTATTTATTATTTTCTTTCTTTCTTTTCTTTATTTAGATGTAAGCACTTTGGATCTCATTTTAAGTGAAATGTTTTATTTAAGTTCTTATGAGAAATAAAATATCTTTAAACCTATACAGGGTGAAATTTTAATCACTGTTTTCCTCTTAAGAAGTCATTGTACTCATCATTATGAACAACTTTTACTATGGGACCAAACAAGAAATCGTTAAAAAAAAATCACCTGTTCCCTAAATTTTATGTTCGCATAACTCGTCAAAATGTAGGGAACAGCTAATTTTTTTTTGGTTTGGTTCCATAGTAAAAGTTGTTCATAATGATGAGTACAATGACCCCTTAAAAGGAAAAAAGTGATTAAAATTTCATCCTGTATACATAACAACGCACACAGTAACGCTGAAATAGGTATTGTGGTGGTACTTTTCCGGAAGAATTCCATTACAAAGACTACCTATTACATTATCTAAATTATCTTCAGTTTTAATCGCAGTTTGATTTCGCAGTGACTATGGGATTACGATAAAGTTATTTACATCGTCCCATTTTTATGTTCCTTTTTATCTATACCGGAATCTTTATTGTGATTGTTACCAGAAATAATACTTAATACTTTTATTATCGCAGTAAATTATTTTACGGTTCAACTTCAAGCATGCCTGATTACAAAAAAACGGAAATAATATATTATAAACAAAAAGAAAACTGGGTGTAAAAACATTGTATACAGCGTTATCAGAAATGTGTGGTTATGTTTAAGGGTGGTACAGGCCATCGGACTGAACAACTTTCTCCATAGGACCATCATTATAGTCGTGAAAAAATAATTAGCTGTCCCATACATTTGCGTCGAGTAGGTATTGAAGTTTTGTATGGGATAGCTGATTAGTTTTTTTGCGAATACGATTTCGATCCATCTCTGATCAATAGAGAAATTCGTATTATAGTTTGAGTTTGGTACACCGCCTTCAATTTGACAGTATCACGACCTTTAATTTGATCACGCCTTTCTGATAAAACCTACTGTTTCAGGGACATGTTCTATCTATTACTAAATTAATGTTCCTTTTATGTCTATTAAAACATCATCATATACCTAGCCTTTACGGTTTAAGACATTTATTTCTCAAAAAAGAATACAATTCACTTAATATGAGAAACACAAGGTAATCTTAAAACTAAATAAGAATTACTTATGACGAAGGATTTTTTTACAGTGTTGCAGGTAAAAGAAAAAGTTGGTTTTCTATTACGTATCGATTCTTAAAGGCAAGTCAATAGCAATTACACATTAAACTATTTAAATGAACTGTAATGTTTTAGAAATACATGGTAGGTATTCTAGTTCTCTTAATCCGAGTACTTAGCAAATAATAATAATTTATGAGGATGTAAATTAAATTCATGTGGTGGGTTAAATTTAAAACCTAGAGAAGTCTTTCAAGATGTGGTGCTTTATGGTTCTTTTGTATAAAGTAAAGGATTGTATCTCTTTAATGTCATTAGGTAATCCATTATACAACTCTGCTCCTTCGTATAGTATGTTTTTTCTTCCGTAGTTAGTTCGTGGTGGTCTTAAGCAAATATTGTTTTTCCTTCTGGTGCTACGTTTTTGTGTTTGTCCTTTTTTTGTAAATGTTATTTTTGAGTGTATATTTTTATTTAATAGCTTATGTACTAGGATGCATGTATTATATTTATATATCTGTGATAGCGTCATCAATTTAGTTTCTTTATAAATTTTTTCAGTCTTATCTTCTTATCTTATCTATCTATATCTTCTTATCTTATCTTAGCCTTTTCCCAACTATGTTGGGGTCGGCTTCCTGTCTAACCGGGTGCAGCTGAATACCAGTATTTTACTGCCTATCTGACCTCCACAACCCAGTTACTAGGTAATACGATACCCCTTGGTAAGAATGGTTGTCAGATTTTCGGGCTTCGGACTACCCGTAACGACTGTCAAAGATCCATGAATGACAGCCGGGACCAACGGCTTAACGTGCTTTCCGAGGCACGGAGCTGTCACGGTATGTAAAGATGGTAACCCATCCACAGACCAACATAGGGCAAGCGTAGCTTAACCTGATCGATCGACCTGTGCGGCTGTTATTATTTAGCCACGGGCCCCTCTTTTATGTCTATTAAAATAGTAACTTTAAAAAAAGATATACCGTTGCAGTCATAAAAATATTTTGTTGGCATAGATAAGTAGGAGGCAAAAACATAATATATTTTTACGTTAAATGAGGTTTTAATAAAAAAATCCTAGTGAAGAAAGCTAGATAAATTATGAATACAATATTATACATGTTTTAGGGCTGATTTTTCAATAGTAAGATAACTTTATCATAAGAATAAATCTGACAGTTTGACATTTTCTTTATCATTTTCTATAAAAAAAGCGGTCAAACCACAATAATTATTCCTCAAATAAAAGTTATCTGACTATTGAAAAATCAGCCCTTAGTTAGCTTAAAATATGTATAAATAACACAATTATGCAGAATCCAGCTAATTTATTAATTGTGTACAAAAACAAGAGGAGTCTATTTTCATCTGATTACCATGGAAACAGTTCAACGAATTATTTAACTGCGATGTGATTGAATAAACATTAACAACATACATATGTAGGTAGGAACAATGACATAAAAAAAAATACATAATTTATATTTATGCCATACATTCATTCATAGAATTTTAATCTACGAGTGAATTATTAATGTCCGCACTTTTTCGCATGACTGTACAGTGTACAGGCTTTGGGTTTTTATTGGCTCAGCTGTGACCGCGATTAACCAATCAATTGTTCATATTAATGTCGGAGAAATATTTCTTGAGGGAAAACAATACTTTTACGTCACGTTTCGGTATTCCGCTCAACGCTCAGTACAAGAAACATAAGTATTGCACCTACCTCTAGGTACCACTGTTTGTCTCTGCATCAATCAAAGATTGACTGATAGAAAATACCTATGGCATTAAGTCCGCCTCTGTACATTTTAAGTATTTTTTTTTCTTTTTTTGTTCATATAAATGTACGTATCATTATTTTAAATGTTAGCTTTTATTATGTAAATACTTAAAATTAAATAAATAAATAAAAAATAATAGAACAGAGTAGCAGTTTTGTATAACTTGTTTGAAACCCGAAAGTTACACAGCTAACAAAAATAATATTTTTATTATTATTTTAATAGAAGTATAGAGCAGCTAGTGCAGTTAGTGTAATAGCAGTAGCTTTTGTAGCAGGTGGCGTTCTGTAATTTCAGCCTACCCCCATAAAAGAAGGCGTGAGTTTATGTATGTGTGTGTATAGTAGTATATGTATAGTAGTATACGTATAGTGGTATACTACTATACGTAGTGGTCCCGACGGAGGATAATTCTTTATCTAAATTAGATTAAGAGTTGTCCTAATCATCCACAATCCATTGCTAGATATAGTCCTTCCAAACAAAGACGGCTGGTAATTGTATAGTCATTTCTCGGAATCAACTTTGTACACAAAATTAAACAAAATATGTCTAAAAAAATCTTCAATTTATTTTACAGAGCAGCTACAACGCGGCAACAGATCAAGCGGGAGCAGCAACAAAACAAATAGTTCACTACGGTCAAAACATTAGAGACAAACTCTTCCGTAGATTCCACTATGGTGCTGATGAAAATCTGGCCAAATATGGAACAGAGGAACCCCCACTATACGACCTTAGTCGCATCAGTACTTTCGTCACAATGCACTACACCCTGAGTGACAATCTACTGGATGAAAAAGATGTGCTAGCTATGGTAGCTGATATACCAAAGGCTATTGCTCGTCAGGTGGCAAGGACCACTTTTGAGCATGAAGATTTCGTTGCAGCTATAGATGCTAAGGAGTTGGTGACAGATCATATTATTGAAGCTATTCAAAATGCAGGGTGAGTATTGCTATTTTTTTTTTTTCCCGGGCGTCGGGAGCCGCGTGACGACTCCCGGCCACCGTAGGCGCGGGCCTGGGGACGGCGAGTAATGGGTAGCTCGCCGTCCGATCAGGACCAGGCCCGTGCCGGACGGCGCGTATGTGTTCCACGCGCGCCTCAAAGAGATGTCAGCAGATAAGGAGGGGCCCGTCAGGGCCGAAGCCTGCCGGGGCAGCGGGATTGTCCGAAAGGGTTACCGCTGCCCCGGAATATAAAGGGCTAAGGAAGGAACACGGATGGGTTTTAGTCAGTAAGAGTCTGACACTCCCTTCCGCTCCACCCAGAGCGGGAGGGGTCATTTGATGATTTCCCATCCTTAAAAAAAAAAAAAGAGGAAGATCAATAGGTAACAATCTGTATGTAGTAGCCAACTGGTTTAATTAGCCGTTTAGTTAACCGCCTAGCCTTTTAACTAAACGGCACGGCGGCCGTTCAACTTACAGCCTTATTGATATTCAATTATAGGTTTAGCATGGAACTATAACCAATCACGCGCGAGCCGAATTGGTCGCACTAACTAAGCCAGGGCCCCGACCAAATGGGTTAGGTTAAGGTAGAACTGTGATCAACCGAGAGAGAGCGAAGCGAGGCGAGCACTACTTTTAAAGGCTAGGCGGTTAACTAAACGGCTAATTTAAGCAGTTGGCTTCGACTTTTATATTGATGCTACCAATTGTAACTAATATTATAAATGCGAAAGTAGGGTTTGTTTGTTCAAAACGTTCGTTTAAGCAAAAGCCAGTGTTTCCGTAAACTCAATAGTTGACAGAAAGCAGGCTAATCTGCCTAGCCTTTTCCCAACTGTGTTGGGGTCGGCTTCCAGCCTAAATGAATGCAGCTGAATAGCGGGTGTTATCATTTAGCCAGGAGCCCCGGGGTCCCAATTGCAATATTTAATAAAAAAGGCAGTGTTATGTAATAATATAATATTTCATAAAAAGGTGTCAACTTGACCTGTCCTGCACTTGAACTTTCATGATAACAGTACCACCTTAAAGACTTAAAAAAAAAACAGTTTCAATTATGATTTCAGTCAAGAAGACCACTACACTGAGAATGATGGAGTACTCATAGTCGATGGCACGACTACACCAAGTGAATATACTTCTACTGATGCAACAGGTGGTGTTACCATCACCGATGCACCAAATGATGATATTACCACTGATGCACCAAATGATGATATTACCACTGATGCACCAAATGATGATATTACCACTGCTGCCCCAAGTGTCGATGCCACCACCATCACCACCACCACTCCAGTTCCTGATGGAGCAGCCACGATACTGATCAATATGTACTTGATGGTACTGAGTCTGTATGTTATGCTGAAGTAACAGTTTAAAGACGGAAAGTTGTTATCAATATTTGTTTTGGTATTGCTTTACTTATGATTGAATTGAGTGAGCGTTAAACGCGGTATTGTCAATTAGTTATACTATTTAAGACATGAATAGCCATTTAATCAATAAACTTTACGAACTTTGTGACTATCATCATAAGGTACTATGATATTAATGTAGTAAATATTATAAGCAATATTCAAATACACACAATTCTTCAGCAGTCGTATTTCAGTAAATAACCCAGAAACAGAGGAAGCAAAAACAAATCATATGAAACGAGCATCGCAAAGAGACTCGCTAGATGACGTCATAAAGGAAAGTGTTGCTACAGCAACATTAACCATAATAATAAACAGTGAACGAGTAAACAAGACTGTAAAAGGAAAATGTACAGAGTCATTTGTAGCATTTTCTTTTTGTTCATAGATGTGAAAGAATTTATAGGAAGCTAAGCATATCACACCGGGATCCGAGGGGGGGGGGGGGGGGGGGGTTGAGAGGGGCGACATTCTGCCTCGTCCGGTTAAACTGCCAGTCGAGTTGCGAGTCGAGTTCCATCATTGAAATTCTGGAAAACATTTAGTGCAGGTACAAATTGTAGGCATCGAGCCAATCATACTAATTATGTCAGGACAATATGAGATACCAGTAATGATCTAGACATCAGTTTCTCATACTCGTATTTCAAAATGAAAGTTCCTTAAACTTACACACGTAAGAAAACCGGCATGTCCTAGAACTAAAATTTTGAAGAGATTTGACATCTACCAACCCTCACGCGGCCCACTCCTTCTCACAGAGAGGAGGTCTGTGACCTAGTAGTGGCAAGATTATAGGCTGCTAATGATTTTGGAAACTTTGATAAGGAGAAAATTGTAGACGCAAGAATAATAATTATCACGATTGGATTCCTCCAATCAAATATAGAAAATATGTAAGTAGTTTAAATATGGGATAATTACGTATGGTATATATTACACACTAAGTGTAACATACACGTGTACGTTACATATATGTTTCTTCCCACATTCCCACCTATTCAACACGGTTTTTTCAAAATACTCCCCGTAATATTTCAGATTTGTGATAACAAAATAATGGTATAGGGGGAAGATGGTGAAAGGAAATTAGTCTCCACCCCGTATAGTGATAAGGAGCAAGCAAGGGGTGGTTTACACGTTAAATATTTACTTATCGAAGTCTACGAGTAAACAGACAGGAACACCGCCGATGTGTTCCGGCGCTGGAAGAAATATTGGAGATTGGAAGTGACGGTCGATGAGATCGTGATAGCATAAGATGGAAGACGGTATGATGCTGTATCTGTGCCGCTGTTTACGGAAGCATAGTTAGGCCCTTTTTACACGGCATAGTTTCATTACGGTACGGCGAATAAACCGTGCCTTAGAAAAAACCTGCCTGCCCACAGCTACCAAAGTGATCTATACAGCACTGACGACCATAACATGAACAATGACACATGGCAAATAAAGCGCAGTTTTTCACCGCAAGAAAAACTTGTGTGTAAAGGGTCTTATGTTTTTCTCTCGGCAAAATGTAAACTCTTTTATAAGGTAAATGATACCGATAAAGATGATTTATTTCAGTTTTGGCATGCGTTGAACAACATAAATGTAAGTAGACGTTTAGAGCAGTGTTGACAAAAAACATCATTATCATGTGAGCATATTTTGCAATAGTATGCTTTAGCAAACTATGCTTAACTTATAGTCTACCAAAGTACATTTTCAAAACCATGGTAATGCTATCATGGATATGCAATATTTCGACAACTGCGTCTCGTTGCATTCCATAAGAAGTCCAATAAGTACAAGCTGATCTGGCAGTAGGTATAATTAAAGTCACCTGCTAATCACAACTACCACCAACTAATATTAACCTCAAATCAAAATCGACCAGATAACTGTCCCCACTAAGTCTAAACTCCTTAGAAATCCTCGCCGTTAACATCGCGACTTACAAACCGCATTGACACGATGCCCTTGGCATTACCGCCTAGTTTTGAGGTCTAGTAACGAGCAGTAGTTAGTAAGCAATATTATCGTAATATCGTTAGCAAGCAATACACCATGATATCGCTCACACTTGATACTTCGCTGGTTTCAGTAATTAATGCTATTCGTGACAGTCAGTGACTTGAGTTGGATACGCTTGTTAGTGGATAGTTGTGTACTTTTGATTGCTTTTACTGGATTCTTAGAATTATATTAACTTGATCAGATGTATTTATTTTTGGATGGTGCAAAGATATTTGAGGCAACAATATGTTACATATGGACACAGTTTTCTACAAAAATAACGTGTTTCTTGTAAAAATATCTGCTAATGCACAGATTGTTTGGCCGATTAAAACACAGCGTTAATCTGCTGTGTTACAACCGCTTCATTCGACTGTTAAAGAATTGAGATTTGAATTGACAGAGAGTCAATTTGCTAAGCAATAATTTTCCCTGACTTTATTAACTCCCAATTAGCAGTGCGAGATATACAGTAGGAACATCGACTCTCCATTCCTTCAACCAAAACCATAAGTACCCAAAAATCTTATTCCTAAGTTACAAACACGAGAATCAAAAACGACTAAAAACTCCAACCCTTTCGTGATAAAGCTAATGACAGTCGCCATATTGAAGACCGGTATTTCACGACCAGTGTTGGGTATCAAAGAGGACTCCGGAATAAATCACTGAGGTCCTGTGACGGACCCTTGTCAGGTCAAATTAATGATGGCGGACCACTGAACCGTTCGCAAACATTTGTCAGAATTTTTGCGTTGATATTGTTATTTGTGCTGATGTATGCATGGTCGAATTTGACCTTGTGACTGTTGTGGATATGTTTTGAGTTATGGACTTCGGAGTATCCATATTTGTGGAGGATTGATGGAGGATCTATGACGGATAGATCTGAAAGTCAGAAATCTATGAGCAGTGGTGGCCTAGTAAGCGGTGGTGATCCAGTGGTAACGGCCGCGACTTCCGAGTTGCAGGTCGTAGGTTTGAACCCAGACAGGCGCTTTACTTTGTTTAAATTATTTCATCACCACTGCTCTCAAAACGGTGAAGGAAAATATCGTGAGGAAGCTGTCTTAGAACCAAAAATTCGAAAACGTGTGACATCTACCAACCCGCACTGGGCCCGCGTGGTGTTTTATGGCCTACTCCCTCTCACCGAGAGGAGGCCTGGGTCCCAGCAATGGGAACGTTATAGGCTGATCATGCAGATCTGAAAGAATCTAAGAAATGGGCTTCCCACATTCTTAGGAATGATCTCAGGAAGGTAATACCACATCAATAGTGTGGGAAATCAGCCGGTCTCACCCTCTAGCTGGAGTATTGCTGTTTTTAATTGGATTGCTATTTTCTTTAGAAAAAACCAACACAAAACTCCATTCATCCACAACCATTCATCAGCAATAATTTAATCGCTTGGATCCATCGTCTACAACGGGTCTAAATTCCAGAGTATATTTCAAACGAAAACCCAAATAGGTACATTTCAGCAAATAACAGTAATTAAATTAACAATAATGTAATTAAACTGATTTATTTTAAGGGTGAACGCACCCGTAATTTCCCACAACGAGTGGGTTCTTTCGCAATCCTCGAGTAGGATCACCATCTCCTAAGGTAAACTGACACAAGAAAATGCCAACATTCTCTTCGAATTGAGACCACATTATGGTTTCACAGCAGCAAAATTTGCAGCAGTAATGCAAAACTTGTGTGGCATAGTTTTGATGTCCTCTAAACAGACTCTAAAATAAAAAGAAATTAACAATGGGTCGATTTAACTATGATACTGTTTCCCATGGCATTCTGGCCCACGCATTCGGCCAATTTTTCCACCACTGTTCCAATGTTCCACTATTCCACTGTTCAATGTGGGCCACGGACCAAAGGCCAGTTGCCCTCTAAGCCAATGCAACACGGGGGGGCCACTTTTTTGTAAGTCTCTTACTTATACCCGGTTCCTATAATTTTTTTTAAAGTTTTTTTTTATTAAAGTTATTTAAAAAAATACTCATGTTTGTCAAATAAATCGCAAACGGTGATTAGGTTTAAAATATTTACCAACAAAATATTCTACTTGCAGAAAAAATAAATATTATATATAAGTCGCAGCCAACTGGTTTAATTAGCCGTTTAGTTAACCGCCTAGCCTTTTAACTAAACGGCGGCCGTTAGACTAACGGCCTGAATGATATTCAATTATAGTTTAGGTTGGAAGTCTGTAAACCTATCACGCGCGAGCCAGGGCACCCCGACCAAATGGATTAGGTTAGGTTTGAACTGTGATCAACCGCGTGTCCGCGTGCGAGCCGAGAGAGCGAAGAGAGGCGAGCACTACTTCCAAAGGCCAGGTTAATTTAACCAGTTGGCTGCGACATATAAAATTCAGGAAGTGTCCGTGAAATCCGCAACAAACAGCCACCGTACAAGTCATAAACCTAGTTATGTGGGTCACAACACTTTTGTTATCGGGTCATGATCGCTGCTGTTGACGGCTTAATATATAGCGTAGTTATACCTTTAAATTAGCATTCCTTTTGTTTGTAGTTAGTTGATAAGGAGTGATTTTGTTAATTTAGATGTTTTTTATTACTCTGACTAAGAAGTCTGAATATAAAACCTGAAGAAAAGGTTAAGTCGTTCTGTGCTCATAGAAATTCAGGGACGTTCTGAACCTTTTGAAATATTTCATTCTCCAATATTCAAAAATCTAAAACCGCAGAACCGTAAACATTTCAGACAGCTTTGTTATAAAAATCATAGTAAAATCCTTTGAAGTCACTTAAACTGCGATAAAACTCGGATACTTGATAGAAGAGTCGCATCGTAACTCCGACTTCCGTACCACGCCCGAATTTTATGGCATTTAGGAAATTTTCGCTTTAAAGCGTCCCATTCACAGGCTAACGCTTCCACGTTTCTCAAAGGACAATATTATGTCAATTCTCGCCTTTTCAAAGCCATATATCTCCTTCAGACTCGAAGCAGCTTCGTTCAAATGGAAATTTTGCTTTCACAGCCAATAAACACCGTATCGCTACGCGGTAAAGTTTAGTTTCGCATAGCATGTTGTATAAACAAATCAGTATGGAATATCAAGGTGAAAAAATGAAATGTCTCAGCAAGAATGGATCCATTCATTCGTTTGAAGGGAAATCAAAATAACAAAATTCTTTTTTCTTTTCATTTCAGTGCAGGTGATTTTTCACTCGGTGTTCAATCAATTTCGTTTACATTTGTGTTGATGATTTTCTAAAAAATATTGGGTGCTTTATGGATTCCATATTTCATAGGTGTAAAACGACGTTGACGAAAAATAATATAGAAAGAAAGAAGAAGAAAGAAAGAAAAGACGCAAAAAAAGAACAAATACAAAAAATAATAAAAGGTAGGGGGGAAACATGCGTCACATTGACGCAAAACGGCCATCGCTCAGCATTATGCTGCGACCCTATGCTAGACAGAGCCCCAGCGCTGGTTTTCAGCGACAGCCGGCGCCGACGTATTAATATCGGTTTTGTGTACTCAGAAGTTTAGTTTAAAATTTTTCTATTCTGATAAATACCATACAATAGAGGCTGGCTCGATAGACAGGGTGAAATTGTACCTAATCACCGTTATCCTCTTAAGGGGTCATTGTGAAAAATTAGCTGTTCCCTACATTTATGTCAAAATGTAGGGAAATGATTTTTTGTTACGATTTCAGGTTTGGTCCCAGATTAAAGCCTTTTTATTGTAGTCAAAAACGTGATGTTTATTAATATACATCCAGAGCAGCCATGTAGAGCTGTGGTGGCCCAGTAGCAACGGCCCCAACTTAGGAATTGTAGGTCGTGGGTTCGAACCCAAAGAAGCGCTTTACTTTGTGTAAATAATTTCGTTATCACTGCTCTCAAAACGGTGAAGGAAAACATCGTGAGGAAACCGGCACGTCCAACCATAAATTCGAAGACATGTGACATCTACAAACCCGAACTAGGCTCGCGTGGTCCCTTCGTCTCAAAGAGAGGAGGCCTAATATCCCAACAGTGGGAAAATTATAGGCTTATTATGCATACTAATATTATAAATTCGAAAGTAACTCTGTACGTTACCTAATCACGCCTAAACCACTGAACGGATTTCGATTTTTATCGGAATCCGTTTAGTGGTTTAGGTTTTGTGGCAAGGAGTTAGATGACATCCTGGGGAAGGACATAGGCTTATTGTGCCGGTAGCACGTTCCTGTCGACGTCCACACGGGCGAATCCGCGGGCAGAAGCTAGTACATATATAAACTCTCCCATGTTTTCTTGCTTCTCTTCATATTATTAATAAACCCCAAGTTTTCGACACACCATTTAATGTAGGTATTTGGTACTTCATTAAACCAGCTACAACGATTTGACAGCTAGATTTGGGTAGCACTTACCAGAAGTTAGGTAAAGCTTTTACGTACGAAAACGTTATATGAACTAATGTTTTACCTGGAGATTTCGCAACTCATGATGTTCATAAAAGTAAAATGAGGTATCCAATTTAACTAGAAATATATTCGAGGTGCTTACTAGGTATTACTTTTAAACATACTAAAAGCAAGCTTAGAAGTAGTTCAACATCCACGTCCATTTATTACTCGATTTACATACCTGAAACAAACAAAAAAATAACATGAAGACAATGTCACTTTCTTCCAATTTGGTTAATATTAATTACTATTAGGTACTAACAAATTGGATTTTATGATCTGGATAAATAAATGATTGATAAAAATTTTCACGACATCCTGGTAAGTATAGGTATTAATATTTTGAAAACATAAAGACTGAAACGCGGATTTTTCAATTCATTTGTCCTCTCTGTGTTTGTCTTGGACATTACTGCCATTGGTGAAGGAAAACATCTTGAGGAAACCTGGATGTATCTAAACTAATTTTGTAAAAAGAAAAGGTCAGTACTGCAAGTAATAATACTTGCAGTACTGACCTTGGGTTTTGCTTGGCTTGGCTTTAAGTAAAATAAACAGTATTGTTACGAGCGAGTGGACATACTAGTGACATCGGTGGTGCTGTCCAAAGAGATTAGAATACTGGAAGATAGCGGTTAAACGCAGCGCATTCCTTAGGTATCCTCGAATATAACATCAGCAATGGACAAGCTCTTTTCTCCTTTGATTCTCTTGCTGCCCTAGTCGAAGGAGTGCTAATATAGACAGAGGATTTTGAATCTCAATCGAAATAGATTTTTAATCCTGCTTTTCATAAGTATCCTGTGTTATTCTGATGTATTAAGTTATATTACAGTAAAGTTTCATCAAAATCCGTTCAGTAGTTTTTGCGTGAAAGAGTAACAAACATCCATCCATCCATCCTCACAAACTGTCGCGTTTATAATATTATTATTAGTAGGATAGTAAGATTCACATTGTCAAGCACTCGCGGTGATGCAAACAGTATTGTTCCGAGCGAGTGGACACACTAGTGACTCCAGTAGCCTGCTGTCCAAAGTGATCCCATTTATAGAGGATGGCGGTCAAACGCAGCGCATTCCCCACGCTCCATAGACACACAACTAGTCTCCAATATAACAATAGTAATGTAAAAGCTCTTTTCTCGGATCTTTATTGTGTTACAGTTCGTGTGGCCGATGGGATTCGCCATTGGCAAAAAATAATGACGAACTTCCATTCAAACTGCCATCCCCTATTTAATGTCATCGAGTGCTCACTTTCGTTATAAAAGGTACTTTTCTGCAAAATTACATGCTTTTTTAGACCAAGATAGTTCTCAAAGTGGACGATAACGCCCCCTCGTGGGCATTTGCCACTTTCAGGGGGACAGTAGAAAACCAAGAGAAAATTATATATCCTATTGTACGACTTTATAATATTACACGTTTATATATAATCGTGGCCATAGCTTTTTCAGAATAGCGAAAGATGGTAAGTAAAAAACATTGAGAACTCTAGAAAAAAAAAGTAGCGGTGAGCAAAATAAAGTTGAGAACCTATGTTTTAGACCCAGTGGTTTAGGCTATGCGTTGTGAGTGAGTGAATGAAATGAATTTAAGATTTTTATTACGAAGCTGTTTAAGATGTAGGTCTGGCACAAATAGGGCAATTGTAGCCTAAAGACGAATAAGAAAGAAGTCGAGAGTAGGTAGTGGTTGGAGTGGTCGTGAGTTCGAACTCAGGGAGGCACTTTACTTTGTGTATTTAATTTCATCACAAAACGGTGAAGCAAATCATCTTGAGGAAACCGGCATGTCCTCTACCCAAAAATTCGAAGACATCCACCAACCCGCACTGGGCCCGTGTGGTGGATAATGACCCACTCCCTCTCACAGAGTCCTCTCTGTCTCGGCCTGTGTCTCAGCAGTGGGAACATTATAGGGTGATTATGTTATGTAAGCCTAAAGATCTATGATGGTGGAAATTTAAAACGTTCAACACACTAAGGTATTCAAATTGTGACAAATGGTTACTTGTCTCAAGCACATAACGCAGGTCGTCCTGCCAGATTCCTCACATTCTAGAGTCTAGAACAGATGAATGTGGTTTACGTTCACTTAGGCAAATTAGACAATATTGATTGTCTTGCCGAGACAGTTGTCTAGGTGCAGTTAGTGATCAGTGGTAGGTACGCATACAATGTGTGGTTGTTCCTTATAACTAGTACTTTAACTTACTGTACGTACCCATCTTATAAATTAAAGTCGATGTTCGTGTCTGTCTGTATGACCGCATTGTTCTTCTAAACTGCGCAAAAGATTTTGATGAGGCTTTAACCACCATTTAAAGAATTCATTCCGAAAAGTTCAAGCGTTAATACATTAATAATATCCTTCCTTAAAAGAAAAAAGTCATGTTTATTCGAGTTGAAATTTTTGATGCATGTAGAAGCCTCCTCGTGTAGCGCAGTTTGTTCCGCCAATTACTCACTCAACTGAACCGAGCGCTCGGCGCATCCTGGACAGTCACACTTAAGACCTTATTTGACTGGCCAATTCTTCCCTTGCGGTGGCAGGGATAACGCCCGCCTGGTTTGCGACCACCCTCTCACCGGAATCCGGCGTCAAGCAGAATGCTGTGTTTCGTCAATGCGTGGGAGTTCCAGTTCCTTAGAAATTTTCTGGGCACGCTCATGCCATCATAGACCTCATCCATTGCTTTCCATCAGGCGTGATGGAGGTAAAGAGCGGGCCCATTCAGCAATAAACAAAAAGTCGTTAAAATCGTGCGAATCAGGGGCGGGTTGCTAGTACACAATAAATACATATTTCCAACGATGTAAGGAGCAAATGAAATGGTAAGTCATGCGAAGGAGGGGCAAATCAAATCAATTTATTTGCTATAAGTGTTGGCATGAAAACGTACGACCCAGTGGGTCCCGTTTAATGGAAAACGACATCGCGGCAGGCCCAGACGGAGATGGCGGGATGAGCTGGACTCCTTTAATAAAGATTGGTTCTTGGCAGCTCCGGACAGAGAGAAGTGGAAGCAGAGTAGGGAGGCCTTTGTTTGCCTAACGGTGGGACATTAAAGGCTAATAAAAAAAAAAGTGTTGGTACAATATCGGACTTTACATAAGTAACTATACATAACACTTAGAGCGGTTTTGCACTACATCCGATCCGAATCCGAATTAATGATCCGACTTCAATACGAATTGGGAATGTTCTTAATTGGGACGGATCTACTGCGCAACCCCTCATACAAATAGGACTATGGTCACTTCGGACCAGCATTTCTCGGATTCGGATCGGATGTAGTGCGAAACCGCTCTTAGCCGTGATATTTATGGCAGGTTGCTAATATAGAATAACGAATACTGTTTCCAACTATGTAAGGAGCAATGAAATGGTAAGTCAATAAGTGAAAGCCCGTAGATAATTAAAGCCTTCCCTTGTCCCAATTAAAAAGATTCTACTTCTATTGATCCAATCCAAGACATTAAGACTAAAAGCGAGAAGGTATTAGCAGTAAGGCAAACAGTATTGTTCCAAGTGTATAGACAAACGAGTGTGCCACGGTTGAGTACGGCACACGGACTGGTATCCCGCCGGGCGGCCGGATACCTCGAGGATGGACGGTGACCACATCTGTGATTGCATTCGCAACTCCGGCGGCTTCAGCGTCAAACGTAATGACCGGAATGGGAACTATCTTTTATCCATGTATTTATGAGACAGTTTGCGTTTTAATTTGCAAAAATGTACATACATACTTTCTATTTTCACACGGAATGTTTGAAAATAGAAAATATATACGTACTCGTACATTTAAGGTATGTAGATTTTTTGTTATTCTTCAAGTTTCGCTCAGTTTTGTAGTGATCTTCTTCATCAATCAAAAGGTTTTTGGCTTTTTCAGAAAGTTATTCTGTTAAAAACTGAATTCTATCGTTTCTTTTAGCTTTTCCATAGAGTAGATATTCTGTTAAAAAATTTACTTCGGTATCCGCAATTCCAGTTTTCAGTGTCATAATTCTGTTTTGAACGTTATTCTATGACTCATAGGGAATAGAACAGCACCGATTTGTTATCGTTTTAGTAACATAATCAGCCTACAATGTTCCCACTGCTGGGACACAGGCGTTCTCTCGATGAGAGGGATCGTTATAGGAATCTTTTTAGTAATTGCGTTATTTTCCGCATTCAACTCAGAAGTTACTAAATTTTCAATTAAAATTAACATAATATTTTCCCTACCGACAAAATAAAGATAAACAAACAACAAAATCCCTCAAGACACTCAAAAACTTGACAGACTCAAAGAATTGCAAGTCAAACAAAATTCCGTGAGCCAAGCCGAGGTGCAAATATTGGGACGATCGGAGAGCGTTAGTCCATCGGATCCGCGGCAGCGTCATAATAGAGTCTTAAGAGTGTCAACAGAAGTTACCTGACCAGTATAAAAAGACCTATCAGGCCTTTAGAAATTCCTGGAGCCTCCAAATCCACGCAGGGCTTCTTTTCTGGTCGTGGTAAAATGTTAGTAGCTATCGTGAACATTAAGCAGATAAACAGCGACTCTTAAGGTTCCACAACCTAATGAAGGAAATGCTTCCAGTCGTTTAATGTGTAATTTTCATCATAATAATAATTCATCCGGATAATATATTTTTTATCCCATTTATGTTCATGTCTCCCTTTGTCCTTTATAATAAATGTTACGTGTATATCTTTGGTTTTGATGTGGTTTTTAATTTTCCGTTCCTTTGACTGTGAAATGATGTTACGTTCTTTGAAAATGTATCGTTGGTTTATTGGTCATAAGCACTACTGTTGGATTCGAGTTATTGGTTTTTTCCATCTTTAATTTCTCAGTGGCAGCTCGGAGTCTAGATTGGTGCCCAATTGATGGCAATAGGCTCGCCCCCTATTACATGAGACTTAAACAAAACTGGCGATATGAGGGTTACGAGTACACTTCTGCCTGACCCTTCGGGGTATACAGGCGTGATTGTCTTTGAGCTTTTGTATCGTTAGCAATATAGCGGTGTAATTTCGTAACATACTGGCAGTAGGAATGACTTTTATTTTGACAGTTCAACAACATTCACTGCTTTTTACGTTGTTAGGCAGACAACTTTTTGGAACATAATGAAGCAATGTATTAATTAGCAATATCCTTCAAAATGATTCAGATTGTAATTGAAAATGTGTTTTGCAGTTAGAATACTGGTTACATTTATCAAGGTAAGTACTGTTTAGTATTTTATAATAAACTACCATGCCACGTTCAAGATCTAAGCCTTAATAAATTCAAATCATTCATTAAACGTAAGTTGTGCCAGAAAGCCTTTTATACTGTTAAGGATTATATTGAGGACAAAAAGGCTTGGGATTGAGTTGCTTCCAATTTTTACATTTTGAATGTTTTTATTTTTTTTTTCTATATACACATTGACATTAATTAATGAATTTTATATAAACATTGACATTTGCTTACTTTGTAAAGTATTATATTATTTTAATTATTGTGCATGTGAAGACAATGTGGGTCATTTTATTATTATTTTTTTGTTTAATTTTTATTATTCTCTTTGTTCTGTTAGTTTTTTTTCTAGGTCTGGCAGTTTGAGTAATTTATGTGGCCTACCCAAATGTCCTTTCTTTGGTATTGTTCGTCGAATCGTTGAGCTCCTTAAGTTTTGAGTTGAGCTGCACGATTTCTGACAAACGCGTGCACTGACTGGACAGGTCCTCTCAATCTGTGTGGTTCTTTCTTCAAAAGACCATCTCAGACATCGATCTACATGGTCTTCATATAACCTGACCAAGATTATGTCTGGACTTTAAAAGAGACTGTGACCTCTGAGTTTGTTTCGGCCTTTCTTCTCAGAAACGCCGACCTCATCTAGTTTTATAAAAAATATGATTGACGTGTAAAAGTGTTTGTGCAAACCTACTTACAAAATAAAAATCATTTATCATTTAAGTATCATTTATCAGTGTACGTAACACATTGACATCCGTGTAACATTCGTGCATGCATGCATGCATGCACGCAGGATCCGTCGTGCGTGCTTGCTTGGGTGGTTACTCCTCATAAAATTAGCTATCTGCCAGTGAAAATCCCGTCAAAATCGGTCCAGCCGTTTCGGAGACACTTAAATTTTATTTATTTGTATAGGCGTATAAAAGATTATGTCTGTTCGATCAATCTACTTCCATAAGCATCAGCTTAGCCCACTAACCAGGCCAACAGCACTAAGCAGAAATTTCCAATTTGCAGTATACTATTTAACGTTTGTTGCAAGAACTGAAAGTTTTATAGTTCCTATCTATGTATGTTTAAACCTGTTTCCTCTCAACTTTTGCTAGACCGATAACACGCTCGTTGTGCAGTAAGTGAATGACCAAAGTTTGATTCTATTGACTTTGGATAAGGACAAGTTAGATTTTTGTATCGCTTGTATGAGTTTGAAACTAGTGCAAGTTTTGTTCGATGTATCTTTTTGATCGTAGTTTGAGACTCCAGCAAACAACAAGTTTTATTTTTATTTTCTAACTACGGAAGAAAATATGCTGTACCGACCCCAAATAAATTGGAATAAGGCATGGAGCACAAAGCCAAGCCTTGCAAAGTTCTTGTCAAACCTTGCAAAGTGACCACAAAGACCGCAACTGACGGGAAAAGTCAGAACTCAAAAAGTCTCGCTCTTGTTGCAGCTTAGACGTAGCCAACAGTTATAGATAGGCAGGCAGGTAAAAAAAATAAGAAAGAAAAAAAAAGTGCTGTAGAGATTATGGACTATTTGGTGCTCACATGCAACCTCCGCAAGTACAAGTTATTGGCAAGAAATACGAGACAAACTGATTTTTCCAACGCCAGATAATTTTATCCGAGGAATGATTTTGAATTTATGATAGTTCTTCCATACAAAAACTGTAATTCCATACAACAGACGTAAATTTAATTCCACGAACAAAAATTATCTGTCGATTGAAAAATCAGCCCTTAGTTTAAGATTATAAGTCAGTAGGCAATAGGCAGTAGCAGGTAGTAGGGATTTGGCTGACAAGCCAAAGGAAGGAAATACAAAAGCAAATAGTCTTTTATGCATTAATCCTGATACAGTTAGCACCCCTCGATGCTAGTGACATTTTAAAATTAGGTATCTTCTCCGAAGGGTTTGCATTACCAACTAAAATCTAATCTATTTAAAATCTATTAAATTTTATTAAGGGCTGATTTTTCAAACGACGGATAATTTTATTCGTGGAATAAAACTGACGTCTGACACATTTTGTATGGAAGAACTGTCAAAAATTCAAAATTATCTGACGTTGGAAAAATCAGCCTTAAGTATAATAAATGTCAAAGAAGAATAAACAATGAATATTTTTCAGCAGCTGACACGTTCCGCGCCTCGAAGCGAGTTACGTCACACGTTGCAGGGTACAATGACGTCACGCTGGAGTTTCCGCTTTGTTACACGGTAACTCGATTTATTATACGGTAACACTTTACTCTAACTGCATTTTAAAAGTCACTAGGTATAGGAAAATCATGGAGCTTTATTGTTTAAAGTGACGGTGTTGGTTTTGGCAAACTTAAAAATATCGCTTTATGATAAGCTTTTTTCTATACTTCTATTATAAAGAGGTAAAGTTTGTTTATTTGTAAGTTTGTATGTAGGGGTAATCTCCGGAACTAACAGTCGGATTTGAAAAAAAAACTATTTGCATTTCATAGCTCAATCGTTCAGAAAAATTATGGGCTATTTAACATCAAGCTACGACCTTTAGGAGCTGAGCAAAAGGAATAAAGTCAGAAAGAACGCTAAACGAAAGCATAGTTGCACGGGCGAGCGATGGGATGCGACGCGATGGCTCGGGGGCCGAAATTTCACGTGGACGAAGTCGCTTGAAAAAGCTAGTTAGTGAATAAGAAGCCGTACGGCCGATAGTACTTCCCATCGGCAAAAATAATAAAATTCCTTAAAAACTTTCACTCTCTATTTGGGGATGAATTTAAAGAAATCCTTCCGTAGTGCTCACCTTCGTTATACAATGTGTAACATAATTAACGCAAGACCTCATACACCCCAAATAGAGTATTGAGTTAAAAGCATAATACAATGACTAAAACATTAATTCTTTAAAGCTAACTATTATTATTAAGAAAATCGTGTTGACCCTTGCATTACTTTATGCATTTAAAATTGAGTCTTATTGCCTTGAGATAAGATTTAATTTTCTTTGACTCAATCGGCGGCCAGTATAGAAAAATACATAATTTTTGAAAAAAATACCTATGTTCAGAGTTACTGAAATCGATCCAGTCGTCTATTATGAACAAACTTCTTTCAGGACTTGCGTTTAATCTGTTACACCTTGTATTTTAAGGAACTCTTATGCATGCGCATAATTATGATTCTAGAACGAGCACCTAATTGGACAACACACTATCAATCACAATCTGAAACATTTAGAAGGACATTGCTAATCCATCACTAATAAAGGCGAAAGTTTGTGAGTGTGTTTAAATATTTTTTACTTCTTCACGCACAAACGGCTGGACCAATATTGATAAAATTTAGTATGGAGACAGTTGTCACCCTAGATTAACACAAAGGCTACTTTTTATCTCGATATTCCCACGTGATCGAACATATGCAGGTAAAACCGCGGGGCGCAGCTATTTGCTTTATATGTTGGAAAAATATTTAAGCTCAACAACGCAAATAACGCAATGAATGTTGTTGAACTGTCAAAATTAAAGCCATTGCGCAATTACCCCACAGGCTGTGGGTTGTCAATCAGTGAATGAACATAAGATTTGCATTAAGTATGTAGATCTGTCATTTAAAAAAACGATTGTTAAAAAAATTAATACTGCAGCAACAGCATTCGGGGACAACCGAAATATTATTTCAACAATTAAGTATAAAAATCTTCCTTGTTTGTTTGGCGTGTGTTTGAATATGTACGTCAGCTTAAATAATACTCCTTTTTGTTTTTTTTTTTTTCAAATATATGTGGGTACATACACATACTTACCTACTTTTTTCCCCCGCGTAATTATATTATAATTTCAGCAGATTTGTTAAACCATTTTGGGAAAATTAAATTGAAGACAAAAAAATTGCAAATTATAAAATAAAGTCTGCAGTGGTACGGGCCTTGTTCGGCCTGACGCGCCGAGCGGAAGGACGTGTTCACAATGTGTCCATCCTCACACTTCCATTTGTTGCGTTGTTGCAACGACGTATGAATCTGATTAAATATTGTCATTACGGAACTTACGAATGATTTTTTTAAACATAAAATACAGATGGAGAATTTTTTATTTTTTCTGTCTTTCTGTTTGTTCCGGCTAATCTCCGTAACGACTGGACCGATTTTGACGGGACTTTCTCTGGTAGATAGCTGATGTTCGTTGATAAGCACATAACTTCAGAACGATTGCGCTTTGGCAAAATTTTATTTGACCCAGTGGTAAATAAAATTGAAGACAACGAAAAAATACAGAATTGAAAAATAAAAGCTGCAGTGACACGGGGCCTTGTACGGCCTGATGCGCCAGGAGGAAGGACGTGTTCACACGTGTGTTCATTCTCACACTTCTCGGCGTTGCAGTTTCAGAGAGTTTCAAGGTGTAACTGAATGGTTTAATTTGTTTCGGGAAATGGCAGCTTTTTGTCGTGCTTAAGTTAATATTGGACTGTTTTTGTTGTTTTTAAGCATGATTTTGCGTTGATTATTATTTATTATATCTTATTATTTTTATAGGAAGTATTACAGATTTTTATGTCACCACCACCGAAGAAGGGGTAGGTACATTTACTTGTCATTTTATTGAGCTAGAAGCGAAGCGGTCATTCCACTAGATGCTGTACAGCCACTGCCGGTCGATTCTGTTGGAATCTCACCGTGAGAAGTTAGTTGAAGTGAGCTATCATTCCATCTGATGCAATAGGGATTGATATGATACTAATGCAAGCTCACTTTAAGCTCACTTCACCTGAGTTATCACGGTGAGATTTTTACAGAATAGCACTACTGACCTCTATTAAACAAGTGTATAAAACAGGTCAGTTATGTGAGGTGTATACAGCTATATAGATTGACACTATTGACAGCTCACATCACGTTTTCATGGTTAGATTTTGACAGAATAGATCGGTTGGAGCGACAGGCAAACACCACAGACATTTTATGTCTTACATCTTATACGATTATATCCATAACTGCTAGTAACATTAGAAGGCACACATTAGACACACTTCAACATTAACATAATTAGCATATAATGTTCCCACTGCTGGGACATAGGCTCTGTGAAAGGGAGTTTGCCGTAATCTACTACGCGGGCCCAGTGCGGGTTGGTAGACGCCACACTTCTTTGGATTTTTGGTTCTAGGACATGGCGTTTCCTCACGATGTTTTTCTTCACCGTTTTGAGGGCTGTGGTGACTTGTTATAGGCCCAGGCAATCCACCAATTGACAGGATAGTAATGGCACTGCAGGAAATTAATAATAAACATATCTACAACTATTGAATGCGTAGTGCCGCATTTTGATGACAAAATAAAATTGATAGCTTTCAGTATACTGTGCGAGTTATTTAATGTAGAATAAACTGAATAAACCTTAAAAAACCTACAATTTTAAACTCGAAAATGGCCTGACTGGAAATGTTTGTTTTATGAAAAACTAGCTGTCCCAGCGGTACCGCCTCAGTCCCTCAGAATATGAGTTATATTATTTTTTACTCAGAATATGAATTACTTATATGAATTTTTTACTCAGAATATGAATGATATTAAAATTTTTTCGTTAATGGTTAATTTGCTATTCGGGGCGGAGACAAATCTAACATATCAAAGATAATAAAAATCGAGTCGAGCCGTTCTTGAGTTAGAAATGGTGTAACCAACCAGACTTTTATCGATATAAAAGTGACTGACTGTGAATGTCGACAAAATGAAAGCTTTGCATTGCTACTGGTAATGTGTTAAGCAATAACCCCGCTGTAAAATTTTGACGGTATACGGACCTTACAACACCTTTCCATAACAAACCTTAAAACAACATAACAGCAGAAAAAGTATAAAAAAATATGAAGTTATCCACCGGTAAAAGCCTGTGAACCCACAGGTCTGCAATGCAATCTACGAAAGGTAAAAAAACGTATTAAAGCAGACGTTCCGCCATTCAATTTTATTTCAAAGCGCCGCCGCGCCGGGTGACTTCAAATCACTGGAAGTAAAAGAACTAGTATTGCTTTAGAAATATCCAATGTTACTTTACTGAACCTGGACAATCTGACATAAGTAATGGGAAGAGTTTTTAATGTGGTCGCAAACGCTACTGCAAAAAATGTGGTCCTGGGTTCGATTCCCGTCGTTCCGTCTGGAATTACATAGTAGCAATCTGCACCCTAATTCCGTACACACTATCAATCTGAATCTGGATCATTTTGAAGGATATTGCTAATCTATTCCTTCATATGTTCGAAAAATTTGTCTGCTCAACAATGTAAATTAAATTAAGTAACCCTTTCGATTAAGCTAAATCGAGATGAGTGGGTTCACGTCAATGGTGCAATGCGTAGTATTCAGACATGCATATCTTGACCGGCATTTGGTAGTCCGTTTGTTTCCTTATGAGCCCTTATACGTCAAACGTAGTAAATTGATGTAAGTAACAATTAATTAGACTCTGTCCGCGATTTCGCCGTGTGGAGGTGGGATATTATCCCACCGCCGGAACGTACTACCGGGATAAAAAAGATACAAAGATCTACGTATAAGAAACATAACCCTTTTTTTACTTTCGCGTAGTAGAGTAAAAAATATCCTATGTCCTAACCCAAGTCATGGTCTATCCGTGTGCCTAATTAGTTTAGCCATTATGATCTGAAAAGGTCACAAAATAACGGTAACTTTCGTCATATTTACAATATTAGTATGGATTACTTAAAAGACAGAAATCCGCGCTCAGTCTGGGAACTCTCCCTCGCTCTCTGTATTGAAGCCAAAACTGTTCGCAAATCCTGCTTAACAGCACATAATTTCAGCAATAAAACAATCCTAACAGCGCCTAACACAATCATACCAAATGAACACTTTCGTCCTCGATTGTATTCATTTCCCTTTATTCAGCTCACGTCCTAACAGAGTACAGTTAAGGTCAACTACTCCCCCGGGATTCGATTCCCGCCTAACGAACTCTTCGCGGTAAGGTCTGGGCTACACTTGGCGCACTTGGCTACGCCTCTAAGGGTCAAGCACTCGAGCTTCACCTCGAGAGACAAGCACTCATTAAGGAGGTACTGCTGTCAAAAAGTCTTCAGTTTTTTGTAGGTGTGAAACTGAGGTTTAAGTTTTTTTTTTGTGGGAAAATTCGTTTTGATTAATGTTCTGTCTACCTAACTGTTTCAATAGTTTTAAACCTACCAACTGTTTTACCAAACATTATGGAATAGAATAAAGAATTGAGAATTGTACTTTGGATCGGATTCTTCAGAGTCACCATTTACTATTAAAAAGTTACAAAAGTCAAGTACAATGTCTAACACCGATTTATTATCTATTTCCAACCACAAGAGGATACACAAATATACAGACCATTTTCAGATCCCAGAGGTCTGGTTCATAAACTATTCCTGAACTTTCAGCCTAACATAGCAACACTTTACATAATTGATTGACGTTGGAAACTCAGCTTTCAAGAGTTTTCAAACATAGCAGACATGCTTTGTTTTGTAACAATAAAATATAATTTTACACAGACGACAAAAAAGGGTCAAGTTTTCTTTGTTTTCAAAATTCGCCGAATTTTGTCTGGGTCCTTGCTTTATAGCCATGAAAATATCTAATTCTTAGAAAACCCTTCAATTTGTTAACGTAAGCACAGAACGTAGATCGTAGACTTCTCATAAAATAATGATGATAGGCTTATTTTACGCGCGCGTTTCTGACCTCCGTAGTTCGAAATTCTAAAGTGCCTGTGTCTTTGCGGGACTAATTTGCTTTAAACGACTTTGTGCCATATACTTTGTACACAGCTACTAGGTATACATACTACTCCACTACTATCCACCTCTCCCACTCTACTATAGGTACATACATAGCTACTCAAACTACCTGACGCCACGCTAGATACATTCAGAATTCTCTTCAGAATACAGAAAACTCTCTTTGATGGTATCTAAGGTTGCAAAAGACAGCTCTAAAAACGTTCCACCTTTTAATCTGGTGTAGATATAGTATTTTTATCTCACGAAGCGACACGTGCTTTACTTGTGCTTAACAAGCGTACAAAGACGCTGTGAATGTGTGTGTGTAAGCGCAGGAGCTCTTGGTACCGTCAGAGATAATGCCGAAGTTGGAAGCTTGCGTGTGTGAGGGTTTGTGTACATGTGTATGTAATAATATGCTCACGCTACTCATCTTCATGCACATAAGCACAGCGTATTCTTGGTTAAAACAAGTAAAGCGTACTGTAACGTGTAATAGTTTAGATTTTAGATTAATAATATTGCTAAATCAGAGTATTTAACTTAGGTACATGGCTAAGTGTAGCCCCAGCTTAACTCGAGCGGGAACCGATCGCGTGATGTGCGTCTATATTGCTAGTTAATTTTGGGGAGCTGATGGGAGCTATAATTTTGGGGAAAGAGATGGGTGCGCCTACAGAATGCAGCCATGTGAAATGTTTGAATTTATGGCTTTTATGGGATACTGTGTTATTTCGGTTTGATTATCTCGTACATACATAAGTTAGGGGAGTTTCGTGAGGTTATGGTAATGTATTGGTTGATTATACAGGGTATATTATTAGTACAGGGTATCTAACAAATCACGAAGTCTTAGCGTAGGGATCTTACCGTAAATCGTATAGAAAGCTATGAAGAATTCTCTCTAACCATAGTTATAACATGCTGAAAGAGTCTAGACGCAATCAAGTTGTGCACTTTATAAAAAGCTTATTTGATTTAAAACGTTGCATTATGTTGACATTTGACCTTGATGATTTTCATCAAAGCGCACCTATTAAGTATATAACGAATAATAGGTACGCTTTGATGAAAATCATCTCTAACGACATTAAAACCCAATCACCAAATATTACAAATCCAAACAAAATTAATTAACCCGCGCAACTTATATTCAGTTCATCACAAAATCAAAGCGAAACGTTAAACCGCATAATCTTCATAGTCGAACAACAATTAATAACCATTAATAACAAGCTTATCGATTCAAACCAGACTATTCGGTTCTATCGTATAAATCGATAAAACACTCGGTTGCGACCACAGCCGCGTCGGGCGTCCCGTAATCGGAATCGGTACTCACTTAACTCGAATATCGATTTGGCGAATGAATGTCGCTTTTAATTGATCTCGTTAAGTGCACTTTAATTCGAATGATGAGGTTCGCGATTTCGTGAATTAATAGATTTTGAGTTTGATGATGTCAATGAATATGAGTACCTATCTTCTTTTAATTCAATTTGTGAAGGCTCGGGTTGCAGTGGACTCAATAAATCCTATGGCACAGATTACGGTGCGACAAGTAGATAAAATTCTAAGCTCGTGTAACGTATGTATAAGACGCCATTTATTATTCTAAAGTTACATCAGACAGACCTTTGTGAGGACACCGACAACGCTGTCGAAGTGGCCGAATTCTGGTGGAATCTTATTTAAAACATATAAATGGAATCGTCGATATGACACAGAAGAGGTGCACCAAAATCTCTTCGCAAGCTTGATGCAGGTTTGGAATCTTAAGACACGCGGCAATGATGCGTTGAATAGAATGACCACCAAAATAAAAGTAATTTTGCGGTAATTAAATAAAAAAAATTATGCACGGCTCAGTGGAATATTTTTTAGGTACTTATTTCTTTAGTTGATTGAATTCCCTTTATCGTGAGAAAATAGCGACAAAAAAAAAAATTTTGGCTCTGTTTTACGATTGTTTTATATTTTTTTATTAGCCTATTTTACGTCCCACTGCTGGGCAAAGGCCTCCTATTTTTTCTTCCAAACATCCCTGACTTGTGCGATCTCTGGGCATTGATCTTACTATTTAATTTTACGAAATATTATATATTAATATTACACTCAATTTATTTCTGGCTTTTAATATGTACCAATACTCCTCTAACTGTGCACCAAAAAACTGAACTTTTTTACGCAAGTAAGCCACTATACTCACTCTCCAAAAATACGTTTATAATTTCGCGGTATTTCGCAATACAGTCTCCACCGCGTGGTTATGCATTGCTCTTAGTGAATAGTCAGGCCCAGTCGAGCCATACGTGCCAATAGTTGCGTAACCGCAGGCTAGTCGGAACAAAGCTGTACATTACGCTATGTACAAAATGTACATAAGCAGCCGCACTGCACGCGCCGCGTTATGTCTCTAAAGCATGACGCGCATTTGTGAGCGTAATTGTACCAAAACCGACGGATTTATAAGAGCGTTAATGTTTTGTATGATGGTTCTAGATTTAATTGTAGATGTTCTTTCACAATTACATTTAAAAACATAATATATCCTTAGATTAAAAGATCAATAGTCCTCCAGACCGTATTTCGACCATAGCGGTCAATGTCAACAGAGCTTCGGCGCGGGAGATGTTATAGTGCACAAGTGTGTGCGCAGACACAGGTGCACGCTATCTTCCCTCACTCTCATAGTACGGTAGGAGTGCACGTAGTCCGACACGAGCAGAGGCAGATCGGCGCAAGACCCTTTCCGAGACACGGGGGTATCAAGCCGCCAACTTAAAAACTCCAGGCTGTTTCTAAGAAATTCCTAATGAAAACAAAATAACACTTAATAACGATTGGCCCGACCTGGGAATCGAACCCAGGACTCCACGTTCAGCAGTCGCACTTGCAACCACAAGACCAACGGGACAGTTACTAAAAGACTAACATTAATAGACAACAACCTAAAAACCACTGAAGCAGGTGAAAATATGTTCTTTAGTTGTACAGGTGTAAAAGTTAGGATGCTAATGTCTACACTAAACTATCTGCATAACAGTAGGTACCTAGAAAGAAGAAATAAAGAAAATAATTTTATTCGACCCAGTATATAATAATAAGTCAGTTGAAATGGATTGAATAATTCCATGTAACACCCAAATCATGCCACACTCAAATTTTCCTGCAAACTCTTAAAAATAAGCTCGGAAAGGTAAGCAACAACTCTCAATTTCTAAGGAACGCTACGATTTGAAAGGTCTGAAAGGAAGCAAAAAGGTGCTAAAAGTAAGTTATCGGGTTCGTTCCAATAGTGCTCGAACTTTTAGGCATCCAATGGTACGAAGTGTTGCCGGACTTAAACAATATTATTTCCAGAAATTCCAACAATCATAAATCGGTTCAAAATCCATTAAAAAAAATTTCATACTTTATAAATTTTTTTTTTGATCACGGCTATTTTCGTAAAAGTTAATTTGGACTTGCGGCCTTATATTCTCAAAATCAATTAAAATTTATACGAAATATAGTTTCGTTTTAGTATTCGTTAGCACAAACTTTCACCAACATATTTCCAAAGAAAATAGCTCGCGAAAATTCCTGAAATTAAAACACAAACGTTCTTAATATGGCTACACCACCACGCAATATCTAGGATCCCGCTACGTGACACGAATCTCGATACAGCCCGTAAATAGTTTATGAATCCGATACAGTAAATTGGTTTCGTTTGCTAACAGATGTACGGAGGTAAATCTATATCGAAAAGGTCAGGAACTATATTCTTGGGATTTATATTAATAATTGTAGAGCGACAGGCTGTTGACTATTTTCGCGCCTACAATCTCAGAATGTGGGTGATTCACATAGGTATAGAAGAAAAAGAAAGAAAGAAAGAAAATACGTTTATTTGCGGCAAACATGACGCATCAAAAGAAAAACATATATATAAAAAAATTAAAAATAATTAATATGGGAGAAAACATGCGTCACATCCACGCAAAACGGCCATCGCTCAGCATAATGCTATGACCCTGTACGAGACAGAGCCCCAGCGCTGGTTTTCAGCGACAGCCGGCGTTGACGTGATGACGTCAGCCAGTGCAGCATACAATTAAACAATGTATAAATAAAAAATAAAAAACAACAATCAAAATAAGAAACCAATTACAAAAAGAATGATGTTATGAACATGAAAAATATGAGGTGGTAACACAGGGCACCGACTCACGCGCCGCCGCCCATTATTAATAATCTGTGCGCTCGCGCAACTGTCCTACTCCTGTCACAAAGCAAAGCCAATAAAGCCATCTTTATTATTGACGTTCCGAGTTCATACTGCTGAACGTAATTATTAGCAATATTATTAGATTTAACTAAATGAATAGCAACAGCAATATCATGGTGATTAAACGTATAGGCACAATAGTACGTTATATAAACAGTACGGACAGAAATTGGGTGATTGTGTAGGTAAACAGTGCACAGGTATTGCTAGTTAATTCGATTTACATAATTGTACGAATTGCGAGGCGAGTGTGTGATCGCCATTCAGCTCGCAATTCGCCGGTTTTTCTACACGAGTACGAGTCTTATGTATCTAGATTTGGAAATCGCCAGCGGGTCGCCTTTCCACACACAGATTTTGTCATCGCTAGCGAAAAATCGGCTGTCAAAATCTTTGTGTGGACAAGAGATTTGGAAATCGTCGGCGGCTAAAGTCGCTGCTTGTGTAGCTAACCTAGCGTTAGTTGACCGCCTGACAGTCAGTGGAATTAAAAATGTAGCAAATTATACGGCGCCTTTTCCATTTGCCAGCAACGGTAACGTCTCCAATCCATAACATTTAGCCTGAATCTTCATCTTCTAAGCAGTCGTCGCAGGTCAGTGTCGGTGCAGGGCAGTGGAAAAACGCACAATGACGACACGAAATCAATGTTACACATTGGTGTGCTGATCTATGAACTAATAATGTCTATCTACTCACGTTCCCTATCAGACAATGGTTTCGTTCACGATCCTTTGAACCCAAAATAACGTCTCAATCTTATTATCTGTTCAGCAGTTGTTCTTTTCACGGTGACTATAAAGAATAATTTGCGAATGTCTGAACGGTCATCTACGCCGAAACATTTACCTGAACGTTTCGTCGAATGAAGAGTCGCGAGCACGATAGTATAAATCCCGTTTCATAGTAGATCACTGGTCAGTTCTTTGTCCATTAATCTGTCGTAGCGACATTTCAAAGCGAGCGAAAATACTCGCTGACACTCTTTTGATTGTTTGCAATAGGTTAGTGGGAAGTGCTAAATTCGGAACAAGCGACCGAAATAAGTACATATGCTTGTTACCTGCTTAGTTTATTCTTAAATTCACTCGTTCATTCACTGACAGAAACCCGTTTCGTCTAACTAATAAGACGAAATCTAACTTGTTCTAGCCTAAACCTTTGAGCTAGTATTTGTATTTCGAACTTTATTTCGATTTAGGCAAAGTTCTTAATACTAAAATGACAACTTAGCACCCAACTAAGCTCTCATTTTTGTATAAAGAACTGAATTTCTATAACAGGTTTTATCTGGTTTATAACTGGCTCGGTGGTTTAAACCTCATCTAAAGAAAATCTAAAACCCTAAAGGGGTTAGACATGCGATAAAAATTGGTATAGAAGTTGGTAATTTTGAAGTTAGCAAGTGGAAGTTGGTTCTACTAGTTAGGTTTGCAAGTCGTATTATCGTTTTTTGGATACTCATCTCCTAAGGCAATTGAGAAGTGATGGGAAAAACTGTGAAGGAAAACATCGTGAGGAATCCGGCATGTTCCAGAAGCAAAAATTCGAAGACATGTGACACTGGGCCCGCGTGGATTATTTATTTATTTTAATTTTATTCACACATACAATTGTTGTAACAGGCAGTGGTTGTTAACCTACCTCTCACCGCGAGGAGAGCTGTGTCCCATCCTCCCATCAATGGGAACATTATTTATTATTTATTTTATTGTTTTTTTGTGGTTGATTATATCATAAGTGTGTGTGTATGTGTGATGGGAAATCCCCATCAAGGCTTGTGCTTTTATACGTACCATAATTATTTCTATCCACTATCAACCTGCTAGTGAAAATATATACCTAACCATATTTACAGTCAAAAAGTATATACCATGAAATATCTATCTATCTATTCACGCGAAATCGGATGTTTTATTGTGAATAATCTTTGTGACGGGTTTTATTCGACCCCTGTATGGTAATTTATAGAGGATCATCTATTTTATTGCGTCCGCTATGGCCAATCGGAGCTATTTGGATTTGTTTATCTTTTATAACATGTGAGTTTGCAATAGTTACGGCCTCCTCTCTGTGAGAGGAAGTGAGCCGTAATACCTATACCACGCGGGCCCAGTGTAGGTTGTTAGATGTCACATGTCTTCGATTTTTTGGTTCTAGGAGATGCCGGTTTCCTCACGATGTTTTCCTTCGCCGTTTTTGAGAGCAGAGGTAATGAAATGGCCTCGACTTACAAGTTGTAGGTGTAGGTTCGGACCCAGACAGGCGGTTTACTTTGTGTAAATTATTTTTTATGCATAGAAAGCAGGGTAGTCCGATTTTTAAAAAAGTTCAAAAGGAGCTCGATTTAATTTCAGAAAGCAGAATACTATTTTCGTCAGTCAACTATGAGAATAGCAGAGAGAACGGAGCTCCCAGTTGAAACATTTCTGACACCTGAACGTGTCGCACAAGAATCCTTTTACGTGCAAAATCCTGTTCTCTGACAATTGAAACCATGTCACTTAAATTGCAACTTCGGCTAGACACGGCCTACGAAATTCAGAGTAAAAAAAACATAACCCTCCTTCTGGCGCAGTTGGGTAAACATACACCTTCTTCTATATCTTTACATAATTATTATAAAATGGAGTCGGTCTTCGTGATTGTCTGTGTGACCGCGTTGTTCTTCTAAACTACGCAACGAATTTTGATGGGTTTTCACCATCATTTAGAGAATGAATTCCGGAAGGTTTCATGATATGCCTAGCCTTTTTCCAACTATGTTGTTGTCGGCTTCCAATCTAGCCTGATGCCTGATTCAGTCGTGCCAGCGTCACGAAGAAGATTAGACACCACAAAACAAAAAAAAACAAACCAATAAATAATACCTACTCAAGTAATAATAGGTGCTCCATATTTCACAAAAAATTCGCAGGAAATAAGCCAACCCTGACACAGAGTCTGCTATATGGAAATCTTCCCGAATGACTCTTCCAGCGGATTATTCCGCAAGTTATTAAGTAAGACGAAATATGCTCTGTGGATATTTAAGATCGTCTCAGACAGTTTGGCGGATTTTTATGAGGCATGTTCTTGTATGAAGTTTATGTAGGTCATATTGTATGGACTACTATAGGGTTTACGATTTTATAAGTACCTATAAAACCCATTTATAAAATCACCGAAAGTACCTATATAGTCACTGGGCCCACGAGGTAAATAGAAAAAGTAAAGTAAAAATCGTTTATTTCAACATTCAAAATTACAATATCGTTTATCCCAAACTAGGCACGGCCTTCATCTTGGGCACCAATAAAAAGGTAATTAAGAAAAAAAACAGTAAGTAAATTAAAGTTGTAATTGGCTAAACCACAGCCCACTCCCTCTCAAAGAGAGGATGCCTGTGTCCCGGCAGTGGGTGTCCCGGCAGTGGGAATATTATATATTGGTTGATTATGCTTATGCTTATAGTCACGGAAAGAGGCTGCCATTAGTAGATCTTTGACAGTCGTTACGGGTAGTCAGAAGCCCAAAAGTTTGACAACCAGTCTTACCAAGGGGTAACTGGGTTGTGGAGGGCAGATAGGCAGTCGCTCCATGTAAAATACTGGTAATCAGCTGCCTCCAGTTAGACTGGAAGCAAACCCCAACAAAGTTGGGAAAACGCTTGGCAAATTAGATTGACACCTATATTCCAAGACGTTTCCTCGAAACTTCCTCGACTCCACTCAACCTCATTCAAGGAAATCGGTATTCACAGTTGTAAAAAATCACCTTCACTTGGCGTCCCTCGACATTTTTCCTCAGTCGAGGTGAGGAAACAACTGTCAAACTCAAGGTAGATCGTGAAGTACCTTAAGGAACACTCAAGGAAGATTTACGCCATTCTTTACGTTGTTTAATCTACTATTTCGCTCACGCTTGTAAACAGAACTGATTAATTTATTTGAATAGTTTTTCCAATAGTGTTTTCAATGGATTTCCAACAGTTTCTGAATGATAAATGATTTTTATTTTGTAAGTAGGTTTGCACAAACACCTTTACACGTCAATCATTTCTTTTTTTTCTCATTCAAGAATTATCAGTATGATAATCCGTACGATTACCCTGCACGTCGTTATTTTGCGGGATGCAGAAAACCCCATTGAATTTTATGACAATGAATAATTCCAGAGACGCTATCGTTTTAGGAAAGAAAAAGTGCTGAATATGTTGTTACCGCTTGTGTTCTATAACAGAGCTATACCCAATAACAGGGGGCCTAAAAAGGCCACTTGGGCAGAATCATAAACCAAATCATATCACGCAATTCATCTGTTTGACAGTTTCACACCTATATATCCCTGAAGGGTTAGGCAGAGGTGTACCTATAGCATTTTACGAATCTCCATACAAAAATGCCATACAGATGAAATTGCGTGATATGAATTGTTTTATGATTCTGCCAAAGTGGCCTTTTTAGGCCCCCAGAGGACTACCCATTCCAACTGTAATCAGTTGTTAATAAAATTGCGTTAAGATTTTATGCAACTGGAAATTTTCAGGTAAATTATTGCTGTTTGCTTTGTCTATAAACCATTATTTCTTTATGTTTTAAAAACTGAGTAAAACTTTCAAGTCACACAACAATCTTCTCTTATTTTTTCTCTTTCGACCATACCGCCTTGTCTTCCGTGTAGTAAACATAACAACACACACAGCTCTATCAAAAAGTACTCTGTGACACACAGGTGACAGGCCAGACGCGATCACACAGATAAAAAAAACTGCAATCTGACAACTTTTGAGTGACCATGGACAAAAAAAAAACAAAGTATATACTGTAATCTATGATTCAATGACGTATTCAATGAAGTTTTACCTCGACTCAACCTCACTGGAGGATCCTCAAGATTACCTCATAACAAGACAGAGTTATAACTAAGAATACCGATTTCGAGGATTCCTTGAGGTAATCCTTAAGGTAACCTCGAATGAGTGGAGGTCGAGAAGTTTCGAGGAAACGTCTTAGAATATGGGCCTGAGTCACTGTACAAGAGACACAGATGCTGCGAAGAGAAAAAATCATCATCATATCAGAAAGCAAGCGTTAATTTCAGGACTGATTACTTATGGGAGTAATTAAATAGAGCAGTGCAGTGGTGACCCTGAGATAACGGCCGCGACTGATAAGTGTTAGGTCGTAGGTTCGGTCGGTAGGTTTGTGTAAATTATTTCATCACCACTGCTCTCAAAACGGTGAAGGAAAACATCGTGAGGAAACCGAAGACATGTGACATCTACCAACCCGCACTGGGCCCGCGTGGTGGATAACGGCCTACACCCTCTCACTGCGAGGAGGCCTGTGTTCCAGCAGTGGGAACATTATAGGCGATTATGTAATTAAGTAGTTGGAGACGCTTTAAATTGACCACAGAGGCTCATTTAATGCAGATGCCAGTCTGCAACTTATGACTCACTAGATGTCCTTCCCCGGGATGCAATCTATCTCTCTGCCAAATTTTATCGAAATCCGTTCAATGGTTTAGGCGTGAAAAAGTAACAGACATACAGTAACTTTCCAATTTATAATATTAGTATGGATTGATTTGTCTTTTGTGAAGCAAGCGTGTGGATTTTGGAAAAAACAAAGTTCCCCATCGTAGAAACCTAACTTGCAATAGAAAACTGTAAGTAATGCTGTAAAAATTTCAACGTGAAAACTTAGTTGAAGGGAGCACTTTTTTTTCGTTTCTTTTTTGGCAACTAAGCCGATGTCGACTATTCTGCCAGCGTCAAGTGACCTGTTATTCCATCTGATGCTAGGAATTGACACTATTGACAACTCATTTCACGATTTTCACTTAAAGTTTCCACGGTGAGAATGTTACTGAAAAGATTGGCTGATAAATTTAATGTCACATCAACATAAGCCTACCTACAAATAAAATTTACGCCACGTATTATCCTCGCATTGCCTTCAAAAAGATAATTTTATATCGGATCGATAGCTCATACGGTTGTACGCTCAGTCAAGTGGAAGTTCGATAAAAACGGCCGAATAAAACGTGCCGTGTGAAAATGGCTTGACTGTGGATGTGTCTTGAGGGACTTTGCGAGCCAGGTGTTAGGAACACATTGGTGGATTCTATAGAGGAGAAGAAAAAAGAGTGCAGTGAGACAGGACTGATGGAATTGTTAAAGATGTTGACTCAGTTTGTCTAACAGACTAATTGAAACAATACGTACCTTTTGAAAAGGTAAAACCTGGACGAACATTTATTTAATGGGTACATTCAATACAACAGGAATTAAGATTCATGTAATATTGAATGTACAGACGAATGCGTATCTGTCAAACTGCGTGTCTGTCGAATTCCGTTTCTGACAAGTTGCGTGTCTATCCTGAGAGATGACGAAATGCGTATTTGACCACTTGCGTTTCTGACGACATGCAAGTAATCCACGCCAGCACATCAAGCTACCCGAAAATGTAAAATTTTCAAAACCAACTTTTAACCTTATGCTTTAGCTATAAAGTTCAAAATTTATTAAAGAAATTTGACAGATTGTAGTTGCTTAATGAGCTGGCGTCTGTACCCATTCTGATAAGGTCAAGATTTTAACACGAACAAAAATAGTTTATAGTTATAAAATGTGCAGTCACAGTCAGCAATGTGACTGATTATCTTCAAAAACTACAGACAAAGAATCGTAACTGAATGAGTTTTGAAGGTATACCTATATATGGATTAGTAGGTTTATGTATTACTAGCTTCCGCCCGCGGCTTCGCCCGCGAGGTATGTCGATAAAAACTATCCTATGTCCTTCCCCGGGATGCAATCTATCTTTCTGCCAAATTTTATCGAAATCCGTTCAGTGGTTTAGGCGTGAAAAGGTAACATACAGACAGACTGACAGAGTTACTTTCGAATTTATAATATTAGTATGGATGTTTCTAACCAAACTACTTCAATTATCTAACTCCAAAAACCACTATCAAACAAACAAACTACTATCTAAATACAAAAGACATCAAACTTGCCAGTGCATAAAACTTTTAAATTACACAAAGTGCTGTCCATAAATTATGATAAACGCTGTACAAAACGATCATTAATCTGTATTATCGCGGTTGAACACAATTAAGTGTAGGGCGACAATCAACCGCTTGTTTTACAGGATTTTTCCTCATTCATTAGTTTTTTTTACGTCACTATACAGAGTGATTTATTGTGGTCTCATGATTGATTAAAATCGTAGCCGTAATGGTTTCGTTTATAATTTCGCTGTCGGGTTTCACTTTGTTTGTATTTTGTTGGTTTATTTAGATTTATTTTGTGCTTTTGACGTAAAGCCCACCATAGCGTATTGATTTGGGCGCAATTCCTTTACACTTTAAAATCTCACACAGCAATAATATATTTTTTGTCACAAAAGCGGTTACAAATATAAATCTCACATACACTAAAAGCCAGATCTGGAACTACAATTTCAAAATAAAAATCACAAGTCAATTATTCAAAATAGGCTGAGAATCAGCCCTTTCAGAATGTCAAATTTACGCAGATCCCCAAAACCCACCACTTCTTAGTGCTTTAGATTTGTCGTTGATACAAATATTTGTACCCGTACCCGGTACATGGTACATCACACCACATGTCTAGCATATAATAGCTCGTGGCCCGTGTGGCTCGTGGCCACTGTGCACGGGCTACGAGCTATACGCTCAAGCGACGCTTGTCTCGCTACAGCGAGTAGGTACGGAAAATGAAAATTAAAGAAGTTGTTTAGAGCATGCATCGAGTCACGACGATGCACGGGCGGAAACAAGTGACGTGCGCCCGTGTCACTTGACGCAAGTCGCATCGATCGAGACCGTGAACAGCAGTGCTATTCTGTAAAAATCTCATCTTGAAAACTTAGGTGAAGTGAGCTGTCAATAGTGTTACTCCCTTACATCAGTGCAATCACTATCATAAGTCGGGCACTCCATCTGATGCTAGAGATTGACACTGTAGCGGTATCTACAACCGCCACATGCGAACCACGCGTCACACTGACGTCACACAAAATCCTGCATCTCGCAAGCAGAGTTTACCGCGCAACTAGCATAATACAACGGCCCGACATGAATCATCGGGCACTTGCCCGCCAGACACAACACCCGTCTGGTCGGAGGATCCTCCCTTTTTTATGGAGGATGGGTGAATTTTACACCCTGTTCCTCATACTTCTATAACACTATTAACAGCTAACTTCTCCTAAGTTCCTGACTACGCTAAACAAACGGGACTTGCTTCGCTTTACCAATCCAGACAACACATGCACTAAACTACATACTCCAGTACCACGTGCCACCACATTGTGGTCACCGCTACACAACGTTAACGTCTGCGGTCAATAGCTTCATCGAACTATCCGCAACTTGCCATCAGCATTAAATACCTGGAACAATGAAACAAATAGGTAAGTGTTTAATTAAAACAATTAATGCTGGTACTGTTTGTGGGTGATTGAGTTGGAGTCACAGGGTGTTGTAATGAATTCCGATTGATATGGACGTTATTTTATTTATGGTATTGCATGTTGAGGTTTTGGTAATTTCAATAGTACTTTGTTTATTTCAGAGCAATATGTAGCTTTATGAGCATAGTAGCACTGTGATGGACAATCATAGCAGCTTTATTGCTACTCCCTTTTAACTACAAGGTATAAATAATCCTGTATCTGAAGGCGAATTCCCGTAGTTAAAACGTTCAAAATCTAGTCGCAATCTCATCTCAACGACAATCAATGTCGAGAACTCGATAAAAATTTAGGGAAATTGGAGGTATATTTGACAGATTGAGACAGCTCAGACTGTGAACGTTCTTAAAATATTGTACACGGCTAGACATAACAGCTGCAAAATTGTCCCAGCGTTTTCCCTTAAAATATAATAAGCTAAAGAGATATAACGCGATAAAAGACTGCAATCTTAGTATGAAAAAACAGTCAAAAAGATGATTAATCATCATTATAACAAGTGAAAGCTGTTGTGCCCATTCAAGTCATTAAAAATTAGGTAAGTACACACTGATAGCAAGAAGAACACGCGAACAGTGTCCAATACATTTGGAACAAAGTGAGCGGAGTGGGGCGTGCCCCGTCAAACGCACGCGCCCATTATCCTCCGCCCTTAGTAATAGTAGGATGTAAGTTAGGAGAGATTAGCGAGTGAAAGAATGTCTAGACTTTATCAGGTTTCATTGTCAAGATTATGTTATAAAATATCTTGTTAGTAAGTTTCCTAGCATGATTGAATCGAATCCACGCTATGGCAAAATTGTTTTGATTGTTGTTGTTTACATGTTGTTTGTTGTCAGTAGGCCAGTGTCGCAGGCGCATTCCGGATTAATTTTTAATGTCAAACGTCAATCTCAAATTGTCAATGTCAATGAATGTGTGTTGTCTTTGGTCCCTGGCCCTGACGCAATAGACAAAATTGTCAAATTTTTTTAAAATTGATTTATAGGCCTTTGTCTACGCTGTATATTTATATTTTATGTCTCTTTGCTTTTTCAATTTTACTTTTTTTTTTATTATTTGTAGTGTGCGTTTTGTTTGTGCAGAATAAATAGTTTTTCTTTCTTTCTTTCTTTTTCTTCTTTCAAAATTCTGGTTGCATTTATTCTTGCTTATAAAATTGCTCTGCTGGGACACAGACCTCCTCTCTGTGAGAGGGACTGGGCCGTAATCCACCACGCGGGCCCAGTGCGGGTTGGTAGATGTCACATACATTATCTTCGATTTTTTTGATTCTAGGACATGCCGGTTTCCTCACTATGTTTTCCTTCACCGTTTTGAGAGCAGTTGTGATAATATAATGTACACAAAGTTACATGTGTTCAGTTAAAACTTACTATGCACGAGAGAGTTTGACTTTAACTGTGAAATCAATTGTGAAAAATCGGCCAAGAATCTAGTCGAACTTTTAACTACGCCCAGGCAAAATATCTTTCGAAGTTTTTGCCGCTTATCGCTCACAACTGACACCTCAGTCGAAGTAATGCTTTACTAATGACTGTGTGTCGAGATTTTTCCCCCATTCATAAATATGCATTAACGATACCTTTACAATGTAAGTGTAATTTAAAATTCAGCCACACAGGGTTACAATGGGATTTATGATAATCATGAACAAACTGACTGAAATTAAATAAAGATTCTCCCCACTAATAAATTGAAAGGTGAACACTGCGATAAGTTAATTTTAAAGTAGATTAAAATGTTAAAGCATTTCTTTGTGTTCTTTTGCAGAAAAATAACGTGAGTCGTGAATGTGATTTTGTTGGTTTTCAAGTTTTATATCGAAATTATGTCATAATTTTTGAGTTAGTACATTAGCGATAAAAATGAATACTTTTAAGTTACGAGTATGTTGCTTGTAGTAACAAGCTAACTTTAGTTAACTTTTATTAAAACATTGACGGCAATCATCATCGGCGAATTGTCTCATGAACGTCCACTGATACCTAAGTATAGTATCTCAATAGAAAAGTGACCGAATAAATTGAAATTACACACTTTTACCCTTTACAAATGATCTTTTTTTGTAATATACTTACAAGTTTATCTTACAAAAGTTCATCCAACAATAAAACAGCAGTGAGTATTCTCTATCTCTACAGATTCGCAAACCAAGAAAACGTGACTTTCTGCTACTTTATATTAGTGTGTATTTTTTGTAATTTGCGTCTTGTTTCTGCAGAATAAACAAAAATTCTTATTTCCAATCACAAAACGGATCAGAACGGAATGAATCGAAAAAAACCACAGCACACTGGACTTGCGTCAGAACAAGCCGAAGCCATAACAAATAACCGACAGCAAGGTTACACAGAAGCCTGTTACAGCCACGAGTTCATTTGCCGAGCGATTTGTTACCCAATAGATTTGTACACAGAACTATTCGCAAGTTTCTGTACTGAAGTTTTGGACTGATGGCTAAACTGCTTGTCAACCATAGATATAGATACACCTAGATAACGCAAGAGCAAATATTTCGCGTACCCAGGCCATTTTTTTTTAGGATGGGAAATCATCAAGTGACCCCTCCCGCTCTGGGTGGAGCGGAAGGGAGTGTCAGACTCTTACTGACTAAAACCCATCCGTGTGCCTTGCTTAGCCCTTTATGTTCCGGGGTAGCGGTAACCCTTCAGTCTCGAACTCTCGACAAAGATAGCGACGCTGTCGCAATTACCGATCGCTAAATAATACCGAAAATAATCGATTGCCGTAACGATGGTTACGACAAACGCAAGTCTATACATCATCGGTACAGACACACCTTCGAGTACGCCCATTACGCATTATTTTTGTTTTTAATTACTTGCAAACACCCCCAAAATTATAAGTTTACGATGATAACGATTCACTTTGCGGGTTGTCAAAAATGCTCGCAAAATATATTCGTAAACATTAGGAAATTGTAAAGTTTGCGACAAAGGTAAGTAAAATACCGATGACAATCGATGACTTTGGGAGTCGAGACTCCCAAATATCGCTACATCCGGATCGATAGGACTTTGCGACCGAATTTACTCGTAAAGCGATCGCTATGAATGTCGAGACTACAGCCCCTGCTTACGTACAAAAATCGTAAGCCGTTACTTTCGCGCTCAGTCCTGAGTACTGCTGGCTGGGTGAGCATGAGCGCTGGCGCTAGGACCCGGGGTGGTGGCGGCGGCGTCTTTGAATCGATTTGATTTTCCCAACACTAAATAGTGCTTGTGACGTCATGGTAGGTAGTCAAAAAATGGCACGCTTGGTTTTCATACAGATCATGATACTTGCGTTATATAGGTCTATCTATATTTGTGTTTTCAACAATCTGTGGTTAGATAAATTTGGTTGGCTGGAAGAAAAGCCAATTGATAATAATAAAACGTTCTAATAAATTATTGGACCAGCCATTAATGACGGAGGACAGACGAGACGTGTCTAGAAAAGGGAACAGTAGGCCTTTGAACAGCAGTGGGATTATACGGGCTAAGTAGATAAATAGAATAAATGATTAAATTCAAAGTCTGTTAAAGCTACGAGTTCATTTGCCGAGCTATTTGTTACCCAATAGATTTGTTCGCAGAACTATTCGCAAGTTGTTGTACTGAAGTTTTGGACTGATGGGTAAACTACTTGTCTATAGTCTGTGGCTAGATTGTGGAAGTTATGTTAACCATATATTTGGTTGGCTGAAAGAAAAGCCAATTGATAAGCAAAAATCTCCTGCCCTTATCCGAATTTATTTGGAGTCGGCGCCACATGTATTTTTTTCTTCCATACTTCTCTATTAGCCGAGAGGAGTCCCCCCCCTTTCAAACCATATCATCATTCACACAGTCTATCTATCGTTTCTTTGGTCTTCCCCTACTCTTATCTAAGCCAATTGATAACAATAAAATGTTAAAATAAATTATTAAATTCAAAGTTTGTTGGCGCCACGAGTTAATTTTCCGAATTTTCCGAACTATTCGCAAGTTGTACCTACTAAAGTTTTGGACTGATGGCTAAACTGCTTGTCAGCAATCTGTGGCTATTTTTGGTATGTTAAGGGCATTTATCACTGGCAAAGATCCTTCTTGAAGACGGCTTGAATGAAAGTTTTTGTTTTTTTTGTAGGCCTCTTCTTGTGTCCCACTGATGGGCAAAGGCCTACTTTCTCAAACTCAAACTCAAAGCATTTATTTCAATTAAACCATTTACAGGCACTTTTGAATTGTCAATAGGTCAGTCAGAAATGCTAGTTGCCCATTCCAAAGCGTAGGTACCTATGGAGAAGAACGGGCAAGAAACTCCATGGACACTCTTTTAAATTATATTTTACAAAAATATTAGTTACATCATTAATGTTGAATTTATAATAATATGTGAGAACGATGTAAAAAAAAAATATACGTACGCGTTAAAGTGTCCAGAGTACAGCAAATAGTACTTAACAAAACAATAATCTAAAAGTGAAATAATTAAAAATAAGCCGAGGCAACCAAGTGATGACCAGTCCCAACTGACGGTCAACAACTTCTCTTTCCAAATTTCATCATATTGGCCCTGCAAATATTATCAGATCGTCACACCACCTCCTGTCCTCGCTCAGCCGTCCAGTGAGTGACGATTTTTAGAAAGATATAAAAGACAATAAAAAATGGACAGAATATTCTACGAAAATAAAAAAAATTACTGGACCGGCTATATTCCAACGAAAACAACATTTCAATCGCCGAAAATTATTGGTAAAAAAAACAAGTAAACAGAAAAGAAGATTACTTCAAAAAGACAAACATAATAAAGTTAAATTAATAAACACCAGTTACAGCCAACGTAAACAGGTCAGACGTGCTACACCGGCCTTTAAAGGTATTACATTTATTGACCATACCGTTTGATAGCTTCCAGAGCTCGGAATTAAAATGTCCAATAATCCAATTACGGTTTTAAATAAAATACTGGACTTTTACGTAAACTATCGTTTTATTTTAATACTGAGATACTGTTGATGGCTACTTCATTAAGAATATTGCTCGTTGGGTCGGGTTTAAATGGAAAAATAAGGTGGACTGCCGCGTTGGTGTAGCGTGGGTCTCGACTTCGATGTCGATGTCCGTGCAGTGTTATTTGGTTTGTCAATTAGATTTTTTTCAGTGGAACCACAAATTGTGGATTTTGTTCCCAGTCGTTTGATATGACTATTGTCATAACGACTGGGAACAAAATCCTCGCCTCCTGGCTCGCCTTATTACATGAGACTTAAACGTAACTGGAGAAGAGTGGGTGATGTCTACCCACCCTTTCGGTGTAAGTATAAAGGCGTGGTGTTATGTCAAAGAAAGTAGTACTTACTTTTTATTGTATGTATATGACGTCATAAAGCCTTGACGTAAAAACGTTACATTGTTGTACTAAAAAGTTGTAGCCATGTTAACGTAGATGGACTCTTAGTTGCTACGTAAGTGCTACGAGTGTCGTAGCACATCTGCTACGAACACTGCTACGCCGCTACAGCCTTTTTCATCAAGTGCTACGCGTGAACTTTTCTTTTATTTAGATTATTTTCGATTATATTATTAACCAGCTCACATATTAGGCCAGCATTTATCATGTTATTGCCGAGGCCCTTTTATCATTACAAGCATTGCTTTCTTCCTGTTTTTATAGTTTTTTGGTGTTTTTTTATTGAGCGACGGTGACTGCACGGAGGTTCACTTTTATTTATAAAATACAACTTATATGATTTACCGCAGCGTCTTATGGTGCTTCGAAAAGATTATTACGTAAACCAGCCCATGAAGTTAATGTCAATAGTAGTAAGAAAAGTAACATAGTATGTAAGACACAAAGCATTCTTAGAATAAGTTTTTCCCTTTTTTTTTATGGATGGGAAATCATCAAATGACCCCTCCCGCTCTGGGTGGAGCAGAAGGGAGTGTCAGACTCTTACTGACTAAAACCCATCCGTGTTCCTTCCTTAGCCCTTTATGTTCCAAGGTAGCGGTAACCCTTTCGGACAATCCCGCTGCCCCGGCAGGCTTCGGCCCTGACGGGCCCCTCCTTCAATGCTAACATCTCTTTGAGGCGCGCGTGTAACACATACGCGCCGTCCGGCACGGGCCTGGTCCTGATCGAACGGCGAGCTACCCATTACTCGCCGCCCGCAGGCCCGCGCCTACGGTGGCCGGGAGTCGTCACGCGGCTCCCGACGCCCGGGGCGTCTCCCGCGGCGGATAAGTTTTTCCCTTATAAACTAATTTCAATATTACCATCACAAAAGCTGTTTACAGATAGTGACATCCACGAAGGCAGTTACACTACAAGTTAGCAACATTTCGCTAGTGTTTTGGTTTTGTCGATACACACAGATACACACTGATTAATTATTAGTGGGTAATTAGTGTGTATCGATAAAACACTAGAAGAATTAACAAGCGACAACCCCTAGCGATTAGGAGGTAGAGTGGGGCGCGTCTTCGTAGATGGCACTATCTGTATATTTCTATTCAACCCTCACAATTAATTTAGAACCACAAAGAATAAATTAGTTTTCTTTATATCACACTTTTATTGGTATATTCTCTCGAATAGAGTTCAATTTAGCATAATCAGCCAAAAATGTTCCCACTGCTGTGTAAAGGAATAGGCCGTCCACCACGCGGGCCCAATGCGGATTGGTAGCTATGTCACATGTCTTCGAATTTGATGGTTCTAGGACATGCTGGTTTCCTAATCTTTTCCTTCACCGTTTTGAGAGCAGTGGTGATTTATACACAAAGTAACGCGCCAGTCGGGCTTCGAGTTCGAACCTACAACTCGTAAGTCGGGGCTACTGATCGATACTACTGCACCACCACTGTTCAATCATTTTGCTCTCTAATAAAAACAATACAACTAAACAGAATAATAAAAAAACGCACATCAAACAAAGGAAGTCGTCTCAGTCGCAACGCTTGAAGTATTCCAACCCTTATACAGAGTGTTGTCACTGGAGGGCGAGTAGTGTGTACTCCCCTTAAAGTCCGTATTCAGTAGGTATAGTAAAAGAAGGAGATTAGTATACTGGCTGCAAACTATACAATATTATAATCGAATTAATGCACATTATGAATGTAGTTTGTTCAGAATCGTTTACTGAATCGATTGCTGTAATTTTTAACATATTTATGTAATATTATTCCCAAAAATAATGAAAACTATGTAAATTAAAGTCAAAAACAAACTAACATGGACCGGAAATCCAGGCTATGTATTATTATTATTCTTTTGTTGCGACTGTGTGTTTTCGTACATATTTATGTGACCACAATTTTCTCCCACAATCAGTATCACTAATTTAATAAATAAACAATGTTTTACACATAAAAATTAACATTCTGTGTAAGTACTACGATTACAACATAATATCGTAATGGACAATGGTGTAATGTTTGGTGGTGAGCGTTAATTCCGGGACATGTTGTACTAATGTACTTAACTATATTGTGGTTGTGTTGATGAGTCAATTATTTTACGTGAATCAATTGTAAGTGTATCATAAGGTGCAACCACAATGCGATCGAGCGACGTAGATCGATGACATCGACCAATCAAGCCTTAGCCTATCCAGTGTGATGCATGACAACCGGATTACAGCCGACCGACCGCGACGTCGACAGTTTTCATTCGACGTCAATCTATAGTACTTATAGTATCGTCAATCGGTCGATATGCAATACTTATCGAATATATTTTGAGGCGATCGAAGTATATTGAAAAGATATAAAGTGCGCAACAACAATGAATATTTACAGTCTAGTGGACAGATGAATATACTATCCCCCTAACCAATAAACGTATTATATCAGATGAATAGTTACACACCAATTTCTCTCTTTCAGTCGTCAGTAATTTGACTTTCGAAAGAAAACAATAAGACAAAGTGTTGTAAACTATACAGACGCCATAGCACGTTTAGTAGTAAGGGGGATAAGCCTGTAAACCTAAAGACTTTGTTGACTGTACCTACCCCGAGGGACCTTTATTGTTTTACGAGGTTGTGTGATGTGTAAACCGTGCCTTCAGTGTTGTTTTGTTACCTTTTTCATTTGTCTACGTACCTAGTTTGGATATTGTTTTTTTTTTTATAGTGGATTATGACTCTTAGATCAATGGAGTGTTAAGCGAGGGTAGGAGTGTATTGCAGGTCAATATTTCGCAATATGGAGTACTAGCTAGTGAGTACGCCCCGCGGTTTCACCCGCGTAAGTGTCGATCCCGTGAGAATATCTGGATAAAAAGTTGCCTAGGTATATGTTAATCCAGGGTGTCAGCTACCTCTATACAAATTTTTATCATAATTGGTCCAGCCGTTTGAGCGTGAAGAAGTAACAAAAATATAAACACACACACATTCATAAACTTTCGCCTTTAGAATATTAGTGTGGTTTTTTGTGTCTATATTGGGTTCGCAATAATTCTTTTAGTATCTAATTTTGTTTTCAATAATCATTTAATGTAACTAGGAATTAAGCTCAGCATAAGGATGGAAATGGGGATTTGTGTGCCTGGGTTAAATTAACTCATTTTGTTTCTTTCTTTTCCAACCTTTTCTAGAAGAATCGTTTCAAATAGCTGATTAAAACATGACACCAAAACATCGATCCTTATCGGAGTACTAGGCTGAAATAACCATTCAAGAGCTTCACATTACCAACCACACTTACCAAAGCCATAAACAACACAAGATTAAACGAATGTCCCCACGTTCCTCTATCCTTGTTGACAACGCTACCCACAACTTTGCAAACAGTCACGCGCATTCCAAGTGATTGTGTTTGTTACTTATTAGGGAGTTGCCTGCCTGTTCTCGAATGATGGAGGGACGATCGTTTACCTTCTTGTTTTGGTCGATAGAGGTCGTTTTATGTTGATAGCCTTGAACTTGTGTTGTTTACGGGTTTGACGATCTTTTAGGTTTAAGGTGTGGCTGACGTTTGTGTGAGAAATCAGCACCCTAATTACGTAAAATACTTTCCGAAGGATTTTGAACGAAATTTCTGATATAGCCTAAACGCAGTATTTGAATAATATCTTTGGGTCCTACATTTTGGTAACTAAATTTTTCTATTCGTGATTCTTTGCATTTTTCACTAACCGACGTACCTCCATGTTATTTAGATCTCAAAATATAACCATTAAGAAAGGCAAAAAAAAATTAAAGCATCACGAATACAAAAATGTAGGTGTCCTAACTCAAATCAGCTAAAAAATGAGATAGGACTAGTCACGCGGCCGGGCACCGTGCTGGTTGGATGATGTTACATGTTTGAGAATTTGTGGTTCTAGTACCGGTTTCTACACGATGTTTTCCTTCGCCGGTTTGAGAGCAGTGGTAAAGAAAAAATTTACACAAAGTAAAGCGCCTGGCTTAGTTCGAACCTACGACCTACAACTCGTAAGTAGCGGCTGTTACCGCTGAGCCATCACCACTCTCAGGCACTCTCTATCTATCTACTTTAGCATATGCCCGTGAAATTCATCTTATGGTTTTGGCAAAAGTATTTTTGAGTTTTATTGTCTTAATTCGGAAACCGGATATTACATACAAAACAGATCCCTAATTAAGGTTAATTAAAACAAGCAGCCACAAAATGTTGTTAACATAAATTAGACACAACATAACATACGCCTTGCTTTCTCGAAGGGTTGGTTGGCAATGGTGTACCTATAGTACCGTAGAGTTTATAGCCTATTTGGTGCTCCTCCGCGAATCCGTTATACATAGACGGCACAAATACGAGACAAACGTTAATTTGGAAGAAACCTAATCCTAACTATTTATATTACAAATGCGAAAGTAAGTTTGTTTGTTACCTTTCACGCCTAAACCATTGAACCGATCATCCTGAAATTTTGCATATACGTTGTCAGGTGTACAGAAACGGACATAGGGTATATATACCTTTCATCCCGAAAAAAAGTGTTGTTCCCGAGGAAAACAACGATAACGTTATTATGATAATAGATGCCACCACGTGTATTTCGAATCATGATTGAATTATATAGAAAACTAGCTGCGCCCCGCGGTTTCACCCGCGTAAGTTTCGGTTTAGGGCGATGAAAAATACATGTTGGCCGATTCTCATAGATACCGGATAAGCACAAAAAATTTCATCAAAATCGGTCAAGCCGTTTCGGAGGAGTATGGCAACGAAAACTGTGACACGAGAATTTTATATATTAAGACTAGAGTAATCGAAACTTACGCGGGTGAAACCGTGGGCGCAGCTAGTAGAATATAAAACAAGTAGGTGACAAGGGGGGGAAACTTCTGTCTACCTCAGAGGACTTTTATAATGACAAGCAGAGGACCACAGAAGGTGAAAAATATATAAATGTAAAAACGTAAATTTATTTTAGGAATGATTATGGATGTTATATAAAAAACTGATTATTTAATTTACTTATCTCGGGACGGAGAGCTACCAAAAGCTCTTTCTCACAGTACCTACACCCATATGTCGCAACATAAATAACTCATGTTCCAAAGATTTAACTGCCATTCAATGAACATAACAAGACGAAATCACAATAATATTTATAGCGCACAATCTAAATGAACTAACGTCTCATTAAAATACCTAATTACGGCTATTTCTATCAAATTCCCGGTATTGCTGTACCAGGAGGTCATAGGATCGAGAGACAAGGAAGTGACGCTGATACCGAGATAAATAAGACACGTTTAGATCTTTACAACGTTTATGACATACACATGTTTCTTAGAAATGTTATATTTTAATCACTGTTTTGTCTAATCCGATAGATAAGGTGGCCATCGTTGTAAGAGAAGTCAGGGTACATCCTGAAACATGTGATTTATACATGGGACTTACACGTAAGTGGCGAAATGTGGGCGTACTATAGGTACTACCGCAGTCACTCCCGCCTGACCACCACTAAGTTAATTTTTGCTTGCACTGAAAAAATAGAAGCGCTCTCTAGTCAGCGCGCCAAGGTCAAATAGTTCGTCCGTAAAATTCAGAAAAGGAGTACACTTGATGCGTAATTGCGTTATCGCTTTCCTAATAGGCGAAAACTTTAGGGGGCGTGTCTTGGCACCGTCACAGGATATAAACGAAAAATATTTTAAGTGATTAGGCGAAAAAGGCCGCGATGCGATCTTTGTGTACCTAACCTTCGGGTTATTACTGGCGTGATGTTATGTTATAATACCTTGAGAGCGTGATTTAAATATAATTTATTCTTATCTTACAAAAACTGATACTGATATTTAAATCCATTAACGTCAATTTTTATGTGAAGTCTGAATTATTTTTTCTTTTTAATTGTATGATTTAATTGTATTTGTACCTAACATCCCTTGTTGGTCGAAATAAACGTTTTTCATTGTTAGTTAAAAATGTTTCTTCGTTACTGTTTGTATTACCTATACGTGTCCTATATAAAATAATTTTCTTTAGTTTTCTCGGAATAATAGCACTGTTTGGGAAAACAAGATTTCAAGAGTGGATATCACTCAAGGAAACTGCTGAAGTCTTTTAAAACCACAAATAAATATCTAATGAACAAGAAAATATGTATATTATGTGGTAAAGGAGAGATTGTGATTCTAGAAATCGTACGTACACTTTTAATTAGAAAAACTATAAAGTCAGCCACACAAAAAAAAAACGAGGTTGTTTTGGGGTCAACGACCGCAGTTAGTGCTGTTTCTTGAAATATCAGTTTTTTTTTGTGTAAACTAGTCAGATGTAATGGGCCCGCATACTTATTACGAAAAAGAGACTGATTAACTGCTAAGCTGCACGATTTCTGACAAATGCGTGCACTGACTGGACAGGTCCTCTCAATCTTTGTGGTTCTTTCCTCAGAAGACCATCTCAGACATCGATCTACATGGTCTTCATATAACCTGACCAAGATTATGTCTGGACTTCATCTAGTTTTATAAAAATATGATTGACGTGTAAAAGTGTTTGTGCAAACCTACTTACAAAATAAAAATCATTTATCATTTATACACAATCAGAGGTGGCTGTGCCCAAAAAAAAACTTACTTCCTGTTTTATTATGGATAGCTATCTATACCCACCTCGTCTGCGGAGTTTTGCTAGCTAATTTAATTTGACCCTGTATAATAATTGAGAGAGCCGATCTTTTTGCATAGTCCTACTGACAGCTTGTAAAATCGAACGGTGCGTGACGCCGCAGGGCACTACACTACAACTAGTACAAAATTAATCCCAAAATATTTCCTAATTTAGGCAAGCATTGTTAATAATTATTGTGCTAGAACAATGACATGAACATTACCAAACCATCACTACATTTGTACAACGCAGAATATTGTTTAATTCACAATACATAAATGAGAATTAAATTTCACAGTGATAATAGCTACAAAATAGATATTCATTTTATTCATAATTATTACCAACGTTAAAAAATTTGGACTAGTGGCTAAATAATAACAGCCGCACGGGTCTACGCTTGATTCGGTCGCTTTGAGGATGGGTGACCATCCATTATACAGGTTGAAATTGAAAACATGCGACAAATCGAAATGGGAGATTGTACTCATCGAAATGAAGAACTTTTACTATGGGACCAAACCAGAAATCGGAAAAAAAAATCTGCTGTACCTACATTTTGACGAGTTATGCGAACATAAATGTAGGGAACATCTGATTTTGAAATCGCGATTTTAGCCATCATCAATCTGTGAAGATTAAACAAAAAAAAAAAAACTGAAATAATAAACATAATTCAAGTGACTACACGTAATTACGGTGGACGACCCCACAAAAATCATCCAATAATTATATAATTATATATTTTTTTTGTTTTATTATATTTATTTAGGTATCGAAACTAATTTAATTTAACCCTGAATACTCAGAAGTCTTAGAACACTTCTCAGTTAATCTTAAAGGGTAGATTTGATTGAATAGAAGACAATCAAATAACAAATATTGGGTTCATCTCCGCACTGTTGTTGTTTACTCCGGTTATATCAATAGCAGTATTAAATCAGATTAATATTCTGAGTATTCATAACGTTTTCCCTTGTGATATTCCTTTCTTCCGCAAATATTTTCGAGTAATTTGATACTAACTGGTTTTGGGATATTAAAGCTACATACAATGTGCCCGGTCATGGACTAACGATATTCTAGGTACTTTTAACAACTATCCTAGTACACAAATTCACTACACACCAGGGTCTAATCCACTTCTTAAGTTTATGTGTATTACTTTTTAGTTTGTAAATTGCTCTTTATAAAGCCTTGGGATTCTATAATTTTCTGCATGTAACCTTAAATAAATAAACCGCTACTTTGTCTGGTTTTACTGTAGCCAATCTCAATAGCCACTTTGTTATTAAATACACTAGATTTTATCTATAATCTCAACAGATGTAGTCTTCTAGTTGCCCTTTACCTTCACGGCATTTATAAGGACATATTTTATGGGTGGCGCATAATTATCTCCACGGTTCCTTTGATCGATGTAAACAAATAAGTCATCATTCAAAAGTAAACAGTTGCCAATTTATCAGTTGTTATTCAGCAATAAACTGTACCATTTTGTTCCAAATTGTTCCATTTTAAAAACTCAGCATGCCTATCCTTCAGCCTAATTGTGTAACACACTATCAAGGGCCCGTGGCTAAATAATAACAGCCGCGCACTCGATCGATCAGATTAAGCTACACTTGCCGCGGTTGGTCTGTGATGGGTGACCATCTTTACATAACGAGACCCCTCCGTGCCTCGAAAAGCACGCAAAGCCGTTGGTCCCGGCTCGCATTCGTGAATCTTTGACAGTCGTTACGGGTAGTCAGAAGCCCGACAGTGTCACAACCAGTCTTACCAAGGGGTATTGTATTACCCAGTACTGGGTTGTGGAGGTCAGATAGGCAGTCGCTTCATGTAAAATACTGGTATTCAGCTGCATCCGGATAGACTGGAAGCCGACCCCAGGCTAGACAAATGACTATAAATATCAATCTGAATCATTTGAAAGGATATTGCAAATCCATTGCTTCATATGCTCGAAAAAGTGACTGCTCAACAAAATAAACAACGCAATGAATGTTGTTGAACTGTGTATGAAACCCATTGCTACTGATAGTGTGTTACGCAATGACCCCGCTGCCTGCCTAGCCGTTTCCCAATCAAGTTGGGGTCGGCTTCCAGTCGTACCAGATGCAGCTGAGTATTTTACATAGAGCGACTGCCTATCTGAACCCAGTTACTGGGTAATACGATATCCATTGGTAAGACTGGTTGTCAGAAATTCGGGCTTCTGACGACCCGTAACGACTGTCAAAGATCCACTAATGACAGCCGGGATCAACAGGTTAACCTGCTTTCCGAGACACGGAGGGGTCTGATCTTGGTACCGTTGTAAAGATGGTCATCCTCATCCATCCACGGACCAAAAGCGACAAGCGTAGCTTAACCTGATCGATCGACACGTGCAGGTGTTTTTACATAGCCCGCTATGTAAAAAATATGCAAACGTATGGTATGACGAGTTGTCGTAAGAGTTCAAAGGAGTTAAAACTGACCAAGACAATATATTCTCATGGATGTCAGAATAACAACATAAAAAGGCTATATTTTAAACCAGACCAACGGCGGTCATAAAATAAAATATCTTTATACACACATACTTCACAGCATAGTCTGCACTGTGTAAAACGTTGGAACGCCAGTGTAATCGTCCGTCGTCTAACAGTGTACAGGAGATTTAGCGACTTGTCAGCACAAATTACAAGTCGTGCAACTAACATTATACCAGCTAAAATAAGTACTAAAGTAGCTAGGAGATACAGCGCCGAGCGTGAAATTGCATTTTCGACTTCTTTATTTTAACCGGCCAGTAAAGTATACAAAATTTAAGTCCTAAATATTTCCTTTAAAATAACATTTGAAGTAGATTACTTTTTTAAAAAAGGGCAGGACACTAGATTAGGACTAGAAAAAAGGTACAGTAAACTCTTCTAACACTGAAACAGTTTTATTGATATCGCGTACCTGAGAATAAAAGTTGATCAAATTGTGTCACGCGGAAAAAAGGCTCTAAAAGAGTAGGATCTCTTGTATTTATTGTGTCGATAAAGATATGAATATGACACTATCAAGAACACACTATTCTCTTGAAGAAATATAAGACTTTTAAAACCTGACAGTTAGCTTAAATTGGCAGTAAGATTATGGCGAGTTGTCGCAAGAGTTTAAAAGTCTTAACCAAAACAATATATCTGAGGGATTTACCTTAGTTGAACGCGGCGTTTATTGAATTTTCAGGAGCTCTTGTAACTGCTGTCGATAAACATATGGAGGTGACAAAGAATACCGTACTTGTAAACGAATACATGACTTATTAAACCTAATAGTAAGCTTGCACTGCACCTATCAATCTGCTCCCGAAAATTCAATAAACGCCGCGTTCAACTAAGGTAAACGAGAGAAGTGCTTTGGGAATTCCTCAATGAAACTGCATCCAGCTTCGAAGCACTGAATCACAATAAAGTCAGGGTAGTTATGGTACCCTGGGGCGGGATCAACACATTCCCGTTTGTAATGCCGAACAAATTGGAATATTCTCATTTCAGACGGAACGAATTTGTGCAATTACGTTTTTGGGCGTCAAATCGTTTAAAGGGACTGTTTTGGTGATTTTTGTTTGCCGTAGGTGTAAACAATTTTCAACTTTATGACGAGAAAAACATTCAAGCAATTTAGATTCAAGTTTAGAGAATGAATAAGGTTGAAAGTTTCAAAGCAATCTTTTAAAATAAATACTTTATTAGTTCCGTTCTGTATCAGTAATTAAATACAGAGAACACCGCTCTCATTTATTTCTTGCTTAATGAAACACATTGTTTGAAGCACCGTGCGTTGGAATTCAGTTTGCTCCACATTGCTTTTTGTAATAAATTGTTACCAGACATGCTGCTAGTTTTGTTTTAGCATTTAATAAAATGGTGTTTATTATTATTTTTACTAAACCATTCATAAAACTCATCGTTATTGCGCGATTAATAATGCGAAGCATTAGAGTGCTAAACGATCCAAAAAAAAATTGCCTCCTTTCTGCAACTGTTTCTATTGTTATACTCCTGCTAGTACACAGAACCTACTTATTTATATACCATTGTTTAGATAAATTAATGGAGATTATTTCTGTAATTTCAAAAATTGATTTCATGCAGTAGAAACGAAAAAAAACATCTAAATATTTCTGAAAATTTCCCCGTCAGTCAAGTGTGAAACCTGAAAACATTCTAGCTTGCGAAATAATCAATTAAGTATTTATTTTTTTATAGATTCGTTTCACCCATAGGAGCAACCCTATTGAAAATGGGTCTTTTATTTGAAGTAGTTTAATTATAATTAATAAAAAACTCATCATCATCTACCTAGCCTTTTCCCAACTATGTTGGGGTCGGCTTCCAGTCTAACCGGATGCAGCTGAATACCAGTATTTTACATGGAGCGATTGCTTATCTGACCTCCACAACCCAGTTACTGGGTAATTCGATACCCCTTGGTAAGACTGGTTGTCAGACTTTCGGGCTTCTGACTACCCGTAACGACTGTCAAAGATCCACGAATGACAGCCGGGACCAACGGCTTAACGTGCTTTCCGAGGCACGGAGGGGTCTCGGTATGTAAAGATGGTCACCCATCCACAGACCAACCGCGGCAAGCGTAGCTTAACCTGACCGATCGACCTGTGCGGCTGTTATTATTTAGCCACGGGCCCCTCATTAATAAAAAAACTAACTAATATAATATCTATGGTTTTTTATACGATCAAATGAGCATTATGAGTCGTGCACTTTGCATTTTCCAAATTTTAACTTTTTCTGAACCACTTGTATTCTTTTCTACATAACATCCTTGCACAGTTGCCTCAGTGCCTGAGGCTGTCATTATAACTACTATTTCCAATCTTGCTCTCTAATTTCACTATCCCAAAACGTTCAATGTTGCTTCTCCCAACTTTTCCTAAATCCCGAGTGCCTTCGCAAATTGTTCTCGAATCCGTCAAATCAAAATCTTTTCTATATCGCAACATACTGGTACACATGTGCTAGATTTTCCGGTTCGTATATCAATCAGTACCGTACCGACAGCTGACGACTTTTTGAACGAGTTTCGATGCGACCCCTCTGCTCCCTACATCTTTTGGCGTAAAATGTCGGTAGCTGAAAATGCATTTTGTGAGCGGTAGAGGAGTGAGCACTGATTTTACGATGCTTGTCCCGACTCTCGTGATATTCAGGAATTGAGTGACAGTATCATTGTTATCACTATCAGTAATGTTTGGTATAAAATCTTTAGCAGTATCATGTGAGTCGTCAATGTTTACTGTTGGACATAAACTTATACTGTTGTGAATGATATTGGGTATGATTTTATTGGGTTACATTTGCTGAGTTTGAAATGGTGTGCGTGGGATTCGATTTTAATAAATTAGTGAAAAGTTGGATACTCTTCTCTTTCTGGCCATAAATATATACATAATGTGATCTTGCATATAACAGTCTCTTAACAAAAAACGATTTACTAACTGAAAGAGAGTAACTGATGAAGTTAACAAGGTAACTTTGCTCTAGCCAAGAGCCAAGGAAATAAATTGAACAGTTCAAAACAGTGATTAAGGAGCACACCTCCCGAAGGGCCAGATTATCATCACGATTTGGACCCCGGAGAACTGAGCCGTAAACATCTTAGTCCCTTCCGGCCCATAATAAATGACGGAGCCAATACGGTCAAACTACGTTAACTTCTACTTAGTCCTAAAGGAATATATATGGCAACCCCAACTAAAACTATTATTCTCAGTGTTACTAACTACAAATATTGAATCTTATCGATATTGGTTTTCTTGGCCAAGTTGTAGCGGCAGCATGAAAATTCATTTCAAATGTCTTTGGAAAGTTTATATCAGTTTCATATCTAGTACAGTTGGGATTATTGTTGGGACTGTCTGTTTGTGCGCCATATTGTTAAAAGGGGTAATAATCGACTGCGATTTTGATCAGTGCAGGAAAGTTTTTTGTTATATTGTTGGTGTGAAATTAATTTAAAGTCGATGATACAAGGGTACCTACTGGATCATCTGAATCCAAGTGAGGTATTTATGGAAAAGTTTGCCATTTTTAATGTTCAAATTCAGGAAAATGTAAACATAAATTTTTCTGTGGGCTTATTGTATGAACTATGGACATCTGTCGGGTCACTTAGCAGATAAATATATAATGTAGAAGGTCGAAAATCAATTCTGTGGCGTGTAAATAGAGGCTAATATTCAGACTTATAACTTTTGCTTCATAGAAAATTAAAGAGTACTGGCGTCTCATAATACTTTTAAATCTAACTTATAGTTAGGAAAACAATAGTTTCACTTAAAGTTTATCGTATAACCGTTTTGATTTTTTTTTAAACTTTACAAAGATGTTTGAGTAAGTAGGTGGCCTACACTGTAAGTATAATTAATGTTACGTAAAAAACATGTTTATTCGCGCCATTAGCGAGCTCTGTGATAACTAAGACGTATAACTACTTTAAGGTACCTATATTCGCGTCTAGACGAAACTATAATCTCTTCAAAAACAACTTTATCAAAACTGTTTTCATTATAATTAGATTGTTTTTTCAACTTCTTGTGATAAGAAATAATGTGCTTAGTGATTTACGTCGTTAAGCTTCGAACTGGCGACCTCTCTATCCCCAAACAATGCTGGAGCCATTGAATTGATCACAATAATATTATAAAGGCGAAAGTTTGTGAGTGTGTATTCTTCTGCTTTCTATATGTTTGTTACTTCTTGACGCTCAAAGGGCTGGACCAATTTTGATGAGATTTGGTATAGAGGTAGCTGATACTTTTTATCCCGATATTCCCACGGGATCGAAACTTATGAAACCGCGGTTCGCAGCTAGTAATCCATATTAATATTATAAATGCGAAAGTGTGTCTCTTTGTTTGTTACGACTTCACGCTTAAACCGCTAAATCGATTTAGATGAAATTTTTTATAGAGATAGTTTAAGTTCCGGGAAAGGACATAGGATACTTTTTATTCCGAATGTCCCACGGGATCGACACTTATGCGGGTGAACCGCGGGGGCTAGTAACTAGTAACTAATAATTTTCCTGTCGATCAGTAGTGACGCGCAAAGGATTTCAATTCTTATTTAATGAGACTATAATAAATTAAAGACCCATCTCAACACCATCTATCTCTATGAGACTAGCATCTGCCCACGGCTTCGCTCGCGTGGAGGTCGGAAATTGTCCCACACGTGGTCGGAAACGTATTACCAGAATAAAAGTATCCTAAGTGTTCATCCAGATTGTAATAAACTATATGTGTGCCAAATTTCATATAACTTAATGTAATGATTGAAATACTATTGCGAATTCATGCAAGCCTAGTACTTTTTGTAAGAATACTGCTCAGAAAGTCAAGTCATATTTCAATCATGATCGAAAGACACGTAGCAATTGTGAAATGATTAAATCTGCAAGCGCATTTATTCACATATAGAATCTTGATTAGGATTTGAGGATTTCACAACCACAATTTATTTTCAAAACCTGAAAGCAATGGAGATGAGTAACAAGCAGCCAACAAAAACATATTTCATACTACATTCATCTTTATACATAAAGCTGGGTTCAAAAACTTTGTGATACGTATATGAGCTTTATATAAGAGCTGTATTTGATCAGGGCATACACACACGGATTAAATGTGGGAATTTATGCTATTGTCGTTTCCTTGTTATATTTGCTATGTAAATAGCGGTCTTGGATATGAAAATATCTAGGTACATATATTTTCACACACAATTTTTGTATTCTTGTACGTACAATCTGAGTCAGACCAATTAGTGTGATGACTCCACAATCATAACGTGCTAATTTGTCCCATTCCTATATTTTCTACATTCATAACATAAAGGCCGATTCCCGCAATTGAATACTTAGTTAAAAACTAGTCGCAATCTCATGTCAGCGACAATCAATGTCAAAAATGTACTTGGAAATTAGAGGTGTTTTTGAAAGATTGAAACCGTGAACGTTTATTTAATTATTTTATTATTTATTTACACACAGTAAAATAAATTGGGATATGACATAATTATAATTTGAGTACAAAGGTACTGCATATTTCTTAAGAAATTTCTTACAGCAGACCTGCGAAAGGGGATAACGTTTTTATAATTACGAGAATCGCTCTCTAATTCATATTTTAAATAATTATAATATAGAATTCACTTATTAGTGAAACACTTGCCGATTAGATACTCGCATTTTCCCGACGTATTCCCGTGTATCCAAGTTTCGCAGCATTATATAACTTATAAGCTTTCGGGAGCTTTCCGACCGCTTTCCCCAATGTAAACGCTACCTTACAACAGGTCGCTACTGGCTAGTGGCTATGGCATAGAAGTGTTAACAATGGCCCAGTGATTACCATAAGTCGGCTGCGTCAACTCGCTGGATGATAAGCGACCAGTCCACGGCACACAAGCGAATTGGAGATCGCGTTGTGATGCTAATAGTGCCTTAGACCGCTTTCACATTTAGGCGACTTTAGCAGCGTGGCAGTCGCGCGACAGCCGCGCGACTGTCGGCTAGTCAGAATCAGAATTCCATATTATAAACAGAAGCGCGATCGCCACGTGCGCTCAGTCGGCGATGAGCACGTCGGAATCCATTTTTTTAAATGAAGTGCGCCACACTGATCTTAACTGCGGCATGGCAGCCACGCGGCTAGCGAGCGGCTGTTCTAATAATGTGAAGGCATCTGATTCTGCCACGCTTCTAACGTCCTAATGTGAAAGCGGCCTAAAATCTTAATACTGCTGCCTAAATTCCTGGTATTATTTAATCCTTTGGTCGACCTTTTGCGGATATAGGTCAGCTTCTAAACTAGCCTAATGCTGCAGCATTAATATTGCAATAAGCAAGTTGCTGACTTCAGCAACTTAACTATAGCGATAAGTTGCCTGCTAATAGGTAGACGCAGTGGTGGCTCACTGGTAACGGCCGCGACTTACAAGTTGTAGGTCGCAGGTTCGAACCCAGCCAGGCACTTAACTTTGTGTATTTAATTTCATCACCACCTCTCTCAAAACGGCGAAGGAAAACATCGTGAGAAAACCGGCATTAAACCAAACATTAGAAGACATAACATCGACCAACCCGCACTGGGCCCGCGTGGTAGATTATAGCCCAGTCCCTCTCACAGAGAGGAAGCCTGTATCCCAGTAATGGGAACATTATCGGCTGATTATGATCAGACGTGGCAGCATTGCGACTGCTGAGTCTATGGACCCTCGTGCACATAGGACGTGTATTGTGGTTTGTAGTAAGAGTAGGTACTGTGCTGACAACACCATGTAGTGTTACCAGCGCGAGTTGCTGTAGTAAGAATCAACATTCGGAACGAATGACTGCCGTGTTGCAGTGTTTCCAGGCAATGGGCCGGCAAACTGTCCTGCTTGTGCACCATTACGATACCTAAGCGACACATTGGTACTAGTTTTAAAATGGCAGTGTGCTTTGTGTTGACATTTCAAGCTTTAAATACGTACTTCGTACGTATTAGCATTATGGTAGCTCCACTGAGCCATTACTCAATAGAAGTACTTTGCACGGTCCACGTTGTGAAATACAAATTCAGTCGAATCTACTTGTTGACAGGGTGCTTACTGTCGAATATAATTCCGATAGATCGACATTGGAATCGTCAGTCAAACGTCAGGGATTGGCTGGACTCACTGAGTCTAGCCAATCCCTGACGTTTAACTCAACCAACTGACGTTTGACCAATGTCGATCTATCTAAATTATATTCGAGAGTAAGCACCCTGGCCTCCACTGTCCCCAATAACTGTTAACACTGTAATTTGAAAACATTGTAAGTAAAGCTAATTATTTTCAAAAGAGTAACCATGGAGTTTCTTGCTGGCTTTTCTCCATAGTAAACTATTTCATTCCATAGTAAATATCCATTGGAACCGTGTACCTAGCATAAGTGGCCATGTGAAATAAAATATTTTAGTTTAAGTGAAATTATATAAGTATTTTGATTTTAAATAACACGCGAACTTGGCAACAGAGGGTTGTCCTGTCCCGCCAAAAAACAAGCTCCATGTGTCATTATTTCATTAGGTACACAAGGAAACATGTCAATACACTGGTAAGTATGTGTGCCAAAACAAAAATCCCTAGCATTTCGTACATGTACAAGAAATCCGGCGAACTGTCTGATATCTTATTTACTAAGTAAAGGTTTATCCTTAAACATTGCGATGCCCTTTTGTTTAACTTTCCAAGATACACTTGGAGGGGTCGTATCGTAAATCAATCCATCTGACGTGGTGGGAATTGCTTTTTTACGAGCTTCCCCTGTAACGAGGAACCGCTTGGAAACCGGGCTATCATCAAAAACTGAAATATGTGCATTTTGGTAGAGTACTGGGAAAAAACAATACTGGAGTCAAGAAGATCAGTAGAAGGGCTGACTGAGAATTTATTGCTCATGCGCCTCTTCTTTTTTTTTAGCCTATACTGTCCCACTGCTGGGCATAGGTCTCCCCCAAATCCTTCAATGTAATGCGATTCATAACGTGGTAAAATATTAGACCATCAGAAAAATCATTGTGGCTGAATGCCTATGCAGGTTGCACCAGTCACTCTAGAAGGATCCTATCACGATAAACGGTTGTGGAACAACCATATCAAAATTAATATACTTGGCTGAAGAATTGCTAATATTCACTGTTATAAGGAACTAGCTTCTGCCCGCGACTTCGTCTGCGTGAAATTTCACCCTCCTCCCACTCTCTCGCTCTTAGGGGTGAAATTTCGAAAAACTGTTCACAAAGAACACGTGACACCCTCCAAATTTCATGTCTCTAGGACCAGCGGTTTAGACTGTGCGTTGATATATTAGTCAGTCAGGACTTTGAATACCTGGGCCTCATCTTCTTGCTTAAAGCCTCGTTATAAAAATGCTTTCTATCTATAGTGTTCCTTTCGAAAGTCTCAGTAGTCTGTCAGTCTTGTCGCAAAGCGTTTCAGTTTGTGTAAATCCTCTCTTTCATCACCAAACTCTGAAAACTACAAAATCCTCTGTCATTTCCAAGAAATCTACTCCCAAAAATGCTAACCAATCTTTTTACCCACCATTTACGTGGTACAGGCACAGGTCACAGCCACACTATTCTTGCCAGTGTCATATGTTGGTGCTCTCAATATTCGAATGAGATTCGAGCGTGGGGGGCAATTCCGCGCATATACGAGTTCGTAGGAGCTATTCCGTAACAGAACTTTTCTATTACATTCTGTTTGCTGTTGTAATAAAAAGTGTTGCGTACTATGTTTTGGAAACAGGTTTATTGGGTAGTATTGTATTATGCTGAGCTTGGAATATGAAAGAACATTGCGTGCATTTTTAGCACAGAATAGGTAATAGTGAACAGGCATCTTCTGGGCACGCTCGTTCCATCATAAACCTCATCCATCGCTTTCCATCAGGCGTGATCGGGGTCAAGAGAATTAATAAAAAAGGGGCTGCTCGACTTGCTGTCGTTAAAAGCGAAAGGGGTTCGAAACAATGGACAGTATCCTTATATTGTGCGTTAATACTAAGCTAAGATCACTCAGTCATGGCGATCGAGTCACACATATTATGAAGTTGTTTTGTCTGTTAGACATTTTTGTCACATCACACAATTTTAGAGCCCATTCACACGTACCACAACCACACCACATCGCAGCGACAAAATTGTGGTCAAGCTGTGGTTACGTGTGAATAGTGACTGTGTCGCTGCTGCTTCTTTCGGTTGCGTTGTATGGCCGGCCGCTAGTTAGCGGTGTCGCAGGTGGTTTGCGTTGTGGTTGGGACGTGGCTGCGATGTGGTCGGTATCAGTACACGCGGTCGATAATGACGGCAAAATGTGGTCCGTGTGAATCTATCTATTAATTTTCATACAAATTAGCGCTCGCCCACGTGTTGTGGTTGTGGTACGTGTGAAACAGGCCTTAGAGGAAAACATCACATGAAAAGGATGTGTTGACTAGCGCAATGATACTCATAGAATATAACATCACGCCTGTAATCACCGTAGGGTGAGGCAGATGTGTAAATATAGTACACCCACATTACGTCAGTTATGTTAAGAGGGTTTACGCCGTACGGCATTTCATACAAACTTTCAAGCCCTTGTTTTTCGAAATGAATGAACGGATTTTAATGAAACTTTATACGCATAAGCAGGATACAAAGTTCTAAAAAGTTATAAGAAAACATTTTCAAAAAATTGTGTTACAGCCAAATTAGACCGATTTTAAAGTCTCCATAGAAACAGAGATTTCCAGTTATCTTTTTTTAAATAAGACATTTCGAAAATGTTTTCTGATAACTTTTTAGACCTTTGTATCCTGCTTATGCGTATGAAGTTTCATTAAAATCGGTTGATTCATTTCGAAAAACAACGGCTTGTAAGTTTGTATGAAAAGCCGTACGGCGTAAACGCTCTTAAGTCTCATGTCATAGGAGGAGAGCCTGTTGCTATCAACCGGGCAAAAATCTAGACTCCGGGCTGCTACTGAGAAATTCCTGATGAAAAAACCCAATAACTCCTTGTCCGATCTGGGAATCGAACCTAGGGCCTCATGCTCAGCAGTAGCTCTTGCGACTACTAGGCCAACGAGGCAGTCATAATTAGATCTTCGTCTTCCCATTAGATAATATCAGAAAGTGTACAACTTCCTATACATGTGAGGTCTATCTATTCATACATTAAATCTCTTAAGGCGCAGATTATAGAATTTAAAATCATTAGATAAGACTTCTAATGATTTTAAATTCAACATCACGTCTAATCGACCGGACTGATTTTTTTGAAAAAAAATAAATGTTATACTAGACTGTTTGCTTCGTAATTTGATATGTGAATATTTGCAATTATATTTTTTTAACATAGTGTAATTAATTAGTAAAGATAATTCTACCGCGGACATAAAAACGATAATCACGCAAACACTATCGGGTGTATTTTCATAAAACTTTCACCATATAAAAGACAATTTAACTCCCCGAATTTTAGTATACGGTTTTTATTTCTTTGGTGTTTTATAAATCAACAATAGATGATTGTTTCATATATTGCAATAAATTACCAGCGTTGTGTCATCGCGCTTCTCTTTCTTTTGTATGCAATCCGATAGTGACCGCGTTTTAGGTCATGTAGTCGCCTTAAGGGGTGCTCAATGTGCTCATTGTATTTCATCATTACGAACAACTTTTATTATGGGACCAAACCTGAAATCGCGAAATAAAAAATCTGCTGTGCCCTACATTTATGTATGTTCGCATAACTCGTCAAAATGTATGGAACAGCAATTTGCGATTTCACTTTTTGTCACGTAAAAGTTGTTCATAATTATGAGTACAATGACCCCTTCAGATATTTCGTATATACAGGGTTTTCCAATAAGAGGTGATATTTTGAATAGCCCGCTATTTCGGTAGATGTCACTTTTCAAGCTATAATTTTTTTACATTTAACAAGTTAAAACTACGCCTTTAATAAAAATGGAACGATACACGCTTCAACAACGCATTGAAATTATTAAAATTCACTATAAACATGAGGCTGGAGCAACAGTTACGGTGAATGGATTGCGCTATCGAGAGATGATTAATGATTTTTTATGGCCGGATTTGGATGGAATTGATCTGGACAACGTTTACTTTCAACAAGATGGCGCTCCGTGCCACACAAGCAACGAAACCATTGATTTTTTACGGGAAAAGTTTCCGGACCGTGTTATCTCTCGAAGAGGTGATCACAATTGTCCACTGAGATCTTGTGATTGGGAGCTCTAGGTTAGACTTTAAAAAAAATGTGGAGTATGTTGCGAATTCCACCAGCATATCACCTTCTTTCGGAACATTAATATTGTATTCTAAATTCTAGTGCGTCTGTCAGTTTGGACTTGTCATCCTGGTTTGACTTGTACTTTTTTTGAATGTGAAAATAAACTGTGGCTCTAACTTACCAGCGCCTTTAAATCATTATCGGTAATATTTCACCTTGCGACTTCTTCCTTTGGGGCTACGTGAAAGAGAAGGTCTACGCCAACAACCCAGCGTCGATTCAAGACCTCAAAGATGGAATTCTTGAGGCTATCGAGGACATAGGGCAGCCACTTTGCGATTTGGTTATGGAAAATTTCATGAAAAGGATATGGTCCTGGTCGTGGTGGTCATTTGCCTGATGTTATTTTCCACTATTAACGGCATACCTTCCTCTTTATAATGAAATCAACATCCGATCATTTATATTAAAGAATGTAATTTTTCTTCGAATATCAAAATAACACCTCTTATTGGAAAACCCTTTAGATAGACCTTATAAAAAATAAAAACCTCAAACAAGCTCTTTTTGATACATTTCCATACCCGCCACGTCTGGAGCTGTACACCAAAGTTGTTGGTACGGCTATATAATCGGTGGCCACAACTTCACCCGACATAAAGAGCAAACTATGGTCCTATGTAGGTAATTGTTCGCCGCGGAACTAGGAATTTGGATAAAGGAATCTATTGAGTTAACTTTTGCTTAACGAGATGTAATACTTATTGGTGGAAATTCGTGGTACTTATTTTGTTTGACATACCTATTCCCAAAAAAATAAATTATTGATTGACACTTTTACACGTCAAGAAAATACACGTTAAAACTAAATGTTTTTAAAAAGATTTTTTTGAAGAATTGTGTAGTTTTTTTCGGTATGTTTATTAAATTGTCTTACGTCATGAAGAGCATGAGCACAAACAGCAGTTTTGGTTAATCATTTACCTGAAACAAAAAATAATAACATATTAATTTAAACATTCAACACATCTGAAAAGTATTAATAATTTTATTATGATACAGTCGACTGCACGTCGTGTACGTTCGTGGTAAAACTTTGACGTTGAGTTGGCCTACGTAGAACGGAGTAGTGGTCAGCTTATTCTGGGTGCTTACTCTCGAATATAATTCCGATAGATCGACATTGCAATTGTCAGTCAAACGTCAGGGACTGGCTGGACTCACTGAGTCTAGCCAATCTTTGACGTTTAACTCAACCAACTGACGTTTGACCAATGTCGATCTATCGGAATTATATTCGAGAGTAAGCACCCTGGTTATGATACGTGGGGCGTCCTGTACATAATTATAGTCCTCCAGACCGTATACCGGCCATAGCGGCTAATCTCAATGGAGACTAGCCTTCGGCGCGGGGGTTATTATAGTGCACAAAAACAGGTGCACAGGTGTTCCCTCACTCTCATAGTCCGATGGGACGGCACGTAATCCGACACGACCAAGATCAGGCGAAGGACCAACGGCTTAACGTGCTTTCCGAGGTACGATGGTATCACACCGCCATCTTCCAAACTCCGGGCTGCTACTAAGAAATTCCTAATGGAAAAACCCAATATCACTGCGCGACCTAGGAATCGAACCCAGGACACCCACGCTCAGCAGTCGCATTTGCGACCACGACACTAACGGGCAGGTACACGTATGATACATATTATACATTATCTATACTAGTACTAGTAATAAAGCTACAGAGTTTGTTTGTTTGAACGCGCTAATCTCTGGAACTATCGGTGGGATTTAAAAAAATGTTTTTGCATTTTATAGCCCTGCCCTATAAATAGCCTATTATAGCCTTCCTTGCGGAAAGATATACCTAATAGGCTATTTAAAATCACGCTACGACCCTTAGGAAACGAGCAATAAGAAAAAAAGACAGAAAGAACGCTAAGCGAAAACGAAGTGAACAAGAAATTTCAAGCGGACAAAGTCGCGGGTAGAATCTAGTTTACCATATAATATAACTCAGTTAATATGAACAGCTGTTTCGACCACACTATTTCAGTTCGTGCTGAATTTACCTTTTGTTAAAGCCACATTGTTGGGTTCCCATTGATTCAAAATCACCACTTCACGAATGAATAATTTTATTATGAACTAGTCTATTATTAAATAATAATATAGTAATGTTAAATAATAATATATAGTTTTGCATCAATAGGCAATTTAACAACCATTTGAATGCATGCAATATGCACAAAATTGTAGATATTCGATAACTATGGAGATTATTGAGATAATTAAATAATACATAGGTACTAAGATAGAATATTACTGTTGATACACGAAAAAATTACTATGATAGTACATAATCAACAAATGTTCCTACTGCTGGGACACAAGCCTCCTCTCGGTGAGAGGGAGTGGGCTGTAATCCACCACGCGGGCGCAGTGCGAGTTGGTAGATGTCACATGTCTTCGAATTATAGACTATGAACTCGACCTCGACTTCGAATTTATAGTTATTCCGGAAAGTGAAAAGTTACGTACAAAAAGGAAGTTTTCAATTATTTACCTAGAAAGAAATTAGTAAAAGGCAGATGACATTTTTAAAGAGAGAATCGCTTTACGGACTTTATAGCAGTGAACAAAGAAAACATCATGATACTGTAACTTGGGCAGGTAATCCTTCTGCCAACCTTGCAGACTTTTGACAAACACGAGCTAGCATCTATACTATAACGACACGGCACACGACACGGTTGGCGCAGTGGTTGAGCGATTGACTGCTGCGCAGCATGTCGCGGGTTCGATTCCCGCACGGAACAAATATTTGTACGACCTACAAGTATTTGTTCCGGGTCTGGGTGTTTTATCTATACTTATAATAAATCTGTAGAGAGGTCAATTCTGTACATGATATATATTTTCAAAATAACTATCAGGGGGTAATAAGTGATCGATACTGATGCCAAAAATGCAATCAGTAAAATTTTTGTCTGTCTGTCTGTCTGTCTGTCTGTCTGTCTGTCTGTATGTTCCTTATAGAAACAAAAACTACTCGACGGATTTTAACGAAACTTGGTACAATTATTCTTCATACTCCTGGGGAGGTTATAGTATACTTTTCATCACGCTACAATGAATAGGAGCAGAGCAGTGAAAGGAAATGTTGGGAAAACGGGAGAAGTTGCTCCATTTTTTAAGCTTCCGTCGCGTGTGCAGCCTTAATGGTTAAAGCTACATAGAAATCATTTATGACGGAAATGTTCTACATAAAATTATCTAAAAAATATCCCACTACAGCATATGTCTATCTTTTATGGTTGACTCACAATAACACGTGTAACTCCCGATACCTTAGCAGTTCGGAGCTTTCTGATTATATTTGTTTACTCTTACGTTTATAATACTCTCACTCATCCCTAATTAAAAGAAGTTAATATTATTACCTATTCAATAAAAAAAGAATCATAGTAATCGGTATAGAAACACCAAACTTATACATGAAATACGCTAATAAGCCATCGCGCCGTCGCGCGTGAATACTGAATCATGCCATAAGGATTATTTTTGTGTAACGGTTGCCGCGCTCGACGCGGATCGCGGCGGTAGGGTAAGGGAGGTCCGAGCGCGAGCTTCATTCAATATTTGGCTGTTGATGCGTTCAGAGCGTTCGACCTTATTGACAGACGATAATTGATATTAACAAACCGTGCTTATCAGCGCGACTTTTAGTCTTTAAATAGTTTATTTGAATTTATTTTGTTGTTTTTTATAAAATAGGTAGTTAGTTAGTTGTTGTGTTATTAGACCGACACAGAACCCAAAAATGTGATTAAAAAAAAATCTGTCTGTCTGTCTGTTTGTTCAGGCATCACGCAAAAACTACCGGTTCGATTACGATGACACTTGGTATAATTATTCTTTAATATCCTGGGCACCACACTGGGTACATTTTATCCCGGAAAAAAATATACAATAAAAAACAAACTTAATTTTGCGGTTCGATCCCTAGACCCGATTACTGTACCAACCGCAAATAATAAGTTTGTCGTAGTACACGACGAAGATAATAATAATAGGCGAGCGTTCGTTCATATTAGCATTCTATAAATTGTATGTTTTAACTGCTACTTGCAATTCCAAAACGTGCTTTTCAGTGCGACCTTTTTATTCCTTTTAGTTTTTACTAAGTACAGTTTAAGGTAGACTTATTTAGGTTTATTTTTATAAGTCGTTTTTATAAGTAAGTATAGATTTTAATTTTAAAGTATGGGTAGTATATTTGATAGTGTACGTAGTGGCCGTAGGTTATTTTATAAAACTGTTAGGTAGGATTAGTCATTCGTATAGATATTAGTTTTTAGGGATTTTGCTTATTTATTGAGTTTAGATTAGTTCATCATCTGCCTCATCTGCCTAGCCTTTTCCCAACTATGTTGGGGTTGGCTTCCAGTCTAACCGGATGCAGCTGAATACCAGTATTTTACATGGAGCGACTGCCTATCTGACCTCCACAACCCAGTTACTGGGTAATACGATACCCCTTGGTAAGACTGGTTGTCAGACTTTCGGGCTTCTGACTACCCGTAACGACTGTCAAAGATCCACGAATGACAGCCGGTACCAACGGCTTAACGTGCTTTCCGAGGCACGGAGGGGTCTCCATATGTAAAGATGGTCACCCATCCACAGACCAACCGCGGCAAGCGTAGCTTAACCTGATCGATCGACCTGTGCGGCTGTTATTATTTAGCCACGTATCATCAGAAATAGGTTTATTTAGGTAGGTAGGTATTTTATTTTCTGTTATTGAGTTTTTTTTTTATTAGGTAGGTACTTAGGTTTACTTTTATAATCTAATATAAAATTCAAAGTCCTGTGATCCTGTCTGACTGATTATATCAATGCACAGCCTAAACCGCTGGTCATAGAGACATAAAATTTGGAGTTGAGTGTGTTCTTTGTGAAGTGTATATAGGTATCCACTAAGAAAGGGTTTTTTGAAATTCCACTCCTAAGAGGGTGAAATTTCACGCGGACGAAGTCGCGGGCAGAAGCTAGTCTATAATATGTATGTATTTACAAAAAAAAAAGTATATAAGTAGTTTATCAGCCATCTCGTTACCATAACACAAGCATTAGGTTGCTTAGCTTGGGAATAAATGGCGTTGTGTGAAATGTCCAAGGATATTATTATTATTACTAGCTTCTGCCCGCGGCTTCGCCCGCGTAGATATCGGAAATTATCCACGGGACAGTACCGGTGAAGTAGCCCATGTCCTTCCCTAGGATGCTATCTATCTCCTTGCCAAAGATACTAAGCATGCTGTTGACGCTGATCTTGGGACTATTCCGGTGACTCCGCTGCCCTTTGAAAAACCACTATACTCAGCATGCTGTTGACGCCGATCTTGGGGCTGTTCCGGTGTTTCTGCAGCCCGTTGAGACACCAGATACTAAGCACGCTGTTGACGCTGATCTTGGAACTATTCCGGTGACTCCGCTGCCCTTTGAGACATCAGATACTCTCAGCATGCTATTGATGCCGATCTTGGGACTGTTCCGGTGTTTATGCAGCCTGTTGAGACACCAGATGCTCAGAATGCTATTGATGCCGATCTTGGGACTGTTCTGGTGTTTCTGCAGCCCGTTGAGATACCAGATACTCAGAATGCCGTTGACGTCTAGGTTGACACTGTTCTGAAGTTTCAGCAGCTCGTTGAAATGCCAGATACTCAGCATGTCCCTCTGGCTCTTCTTAAAATATACTACCTAAAAATTATAATTCTGCCTACTCATTCATTTCATTTTGGCGGTTCAACAACATTCATTACGTTATTTATTTACGTTGTTGAGCAGACAAATTTTTCGAACATATACAGGTAAAGCGATGGATTAGCGATATCCTTCAAAATGATTCAGATTGAGCGTATTATAAAAGTGCTCTGTGCCTTACGCGTCTGCATGCCCGCGTTCGGGACTTCGGGTCCCCCCCCCCCCTTCCCCGCTCTGTGCGCCGCCGCGCCGCTAATTCCTATGGCGCTCTACCTCAGGTCAATCTTATCGTGATAACTTTTAAAGAATTTGTCCAAATTGCTTGGTGTAAAAGACAAAGTTTATCTACATTAAATACCGAAAGCGATAAATGTATTAATTTTCATAAGAATTAACTAAGTACTCTAAAATGTGCATTGTAAAAAAAGTATCCGATTTAAATGTATTTATGGATCACTATTTTGGATATAATGGCTTCCACATAAAAGGTAGATATATGCTGTCGCGGACTTTTATTTAGAACTATTTAAGACAAACAGTCCCACGATACATTATCTTCGTGTAGCTGTAACGGTTTAGGCAGCGCACGCCAAGATAGCTCTCAGAGGGCAGGAATTTTTCCGACTTACTTGATACTTATCGTATAGGCAAAAAAAAATTACACAAAATCTTTATAAATTGTAGCCTATGTGTTATTCTGATGTATAAGCTATATTACTGTGAAGTTTCATCGAAATCCGTTCAGTAGTTTTTGCGTGAAAGAGTAACAAACATCCTTACAAACTTTCGCGTTTATAATATTAGTAGGAAGTAGGATTATTACTATACTCCTGTAATATTATAAAAAGGTAAATTTTTGTGACTTTGTTTAGTTGGACAAGTTTCTGCAATAAACTTTTTGTTTTCGATTTTTTTTTATTAATGGTAAGTTACAGTGTTAGGATATGAGTGTCATATTGTATACTAAAACAAGAAATTCACACACGAAGTTGCGGGCAGAAACTTGTAGCTTATATGATGTCTTAGATGCATGCCCCTCAAGATTTCCCCCTTTGTGTGCCTTTGTCTTTCCTATTCTTTACATTCCGCCACTCCTACTTACCCATCTGAAAGCCAAGTACATAAAACGTAAACAAGTCAACCCCCGATTGATTTATGCGCCCTGCTGCAATGGCCCGCAGTAAAACGGCGTCGCCAATGTTCTTCCACATAAAGACCAACTCGTAAAATAGATAAAACACATATGTGCCGATGTTTGGTGCAAGTCCCAAACTAAGGTTGACCAGACCAGAAGCTTCCAAAAATATTTTCGCACTACACTCATTTTATTGGCCTGAATCGATTTTAGAATTCTTTGAAGCCATTGGTGTGGCTTGTGGCTATTAATGAAGTGTCCTATTTCATGTTTAGTCTTTTGATTGACAGTAAACGCGTATTCCACGCCAGACAGCCATTAGTGGCCGCTATAGGTTACAAGTTTGTTCAGGCCAAGGACAAGTTCAAACACTGCCATACAATATTCTTCGACACTTGAGAGGTTCCAAGAATATACCCCTTAAAGTAGACAAAAGTAACTTACTGTTTTAAGTCCCATTAAAAAACCATGGGTTGGGTTTTAGAAACGTGCCTTCAGTTAGAAAGAACGTGAGTTGGGGGTTTTAGAGGCTGTTCTAAACCCTCCACAACATTTGTTTTTTCCGGAGACGCGTATTATTATTTTTTATAAAATATAAAAGTTTACGGAGGAGTCAAGCTCGTCTCGCCATCTTCGTCTTGGCCTGTCGCGCATTTAGTGGGACCCAACCGGTAGTTCTCCTCTGTAGTAGTGGCCGGCACTCGCAAAAGACAGAATTGTTTGGAAAGGGGAGAGGAAGGCCTTTGCCCTGCAGTGGGACAATACAGGTTAGTTAGATTAGATTAGATAAAAGTTTAAAATATAAAAGGAAAAAAGTATAAAATTTAAAAACTTCATATAGGTTAGGTTAGAAATCACACTGTGAAAACTTAGGAGACATGGAGCTTGCTGTCATTCCGCCAGATGTTGACACTGTTAACAGCACGCTTCAAGTTCAGTTAAGCTAAGTAAGTTAAGTTTGCACGGTGAGTAGGTAATTTACAGAACAGACCGGCTGAATTTAGACCCGATTTGGTTAGTGACATAATAACACATGCAGTATTGGCGAGTCAGTTACAAATAGGACAGCGCCATCTTTTCCCATGGCATTCGGCCAAGGGCCACTAAGGGATTATGCCAGCGATACGTGCAGCGTCCACCTGAATACAAGATGTTAAAAACTCTGCTTATACTGCATTAGATATTAGAGCGTAAAAATATAATAGGAATTCTGAACATCGTGGATATAAAGGTACAGACGCCAACCTACTACAATCTGTCAAATTTCTTTAACAGATTTTCAACTTTATCGCTAAAGCATAAGGTTCAAAGTTGATTGGGAAAATTTGACAGATTGTAGTAGGTTGATGTGCTGGCGTCTGTACATGAGGTTAAAGCCTGCCTAACCATTCGGGGATTACAGGCGTGATGATAATTATGTTGTCATAAAGTTAAATTATAATTAGCAATTCATTAACAATACATTTTTAAACGTTTCATAAAGGAAGAAGTGTTTAGCATATAATTACTGTAGATTAAAAAATCCTCCTTTGCTAATAAACGTGTTAAATTATATCACATGAATAGTTACACAGATTTCTCTCTTTCAATCGTCAGTAATTTGACTTTCGAAAGAAGAAGACAAAGCGTTATGTAGCTATACAGACGCTATACGTTTATTAGAAGGGGGTAAAATATGCCAAAGGATTTGATTTCATTGAAACAGTAATATTATAAAGATCGAATTACACGGAGCCAATTAATACTTAATGTTATACCGAATTGGAAACACAAGCTTTGAGGTCCATAATTGTGTGTAAGAAGAGTGCTAATTTGTCGGCTCGACTTGATGAGTTTATCCGAATTCGTTTAATTATGGCATAATTGCACTCCATTGTTACCTGCCTCCGCGAAACCGCCAATAATTATTAAGCCTCCTTCGCCGGCGAAAATATTGTCTCCATCGTGGATAAATCATAGTCCAAAAAAAAAAAACTTTTATCCAGGATGAAAAGTAGTCTATGTCCTCTTCCAGGTCTCAGGCTATCTACATGCGCAATTCCCAATTGCACAACGATCGGTGAAGAGGTAACAGACGACAGAGATACTTTTACAAGTGTAATATACCTACTAGCGACCCGCCCCTACTTAGCACCTTTCGGGTCCAAAACAATCCTATCTTTAAAGCTGGAACCAACCATACACATTCACAAAGTTTTATTGAAATCGGTTGGCTGGTTTCAAGATTAGCGTGTAGGAACATAGTTACAAGTTATTGTTATACGAGTATGTATATTAAGATAAAAAAATCGTGATGGGTCGGGGGACCTCCGGCAGGATCGAAAGGGGTTAGAAGCGTTATGACTACCTCTCGATTTGCTGCGAAAATTTAAAGATTTAAATAAATTCACAGCCTCTTGGATATTCATTTTACCTTACACCTTACTATCGGCTGCAGCACCCTCAAAAACCATAAAAACTATCTCTCTTTCTCTCGCTGTCTCTTTCTATTTATAAGTAGCAAACAGTCGCAAGGAGGGGAGGGACACGCTTCTTTCGCTACGTGACTATTTCTACCAGTTTACTCCTACTCCAAGCTGCGTTAAATAAATTCATTCGAAAAAATGTGGACTACTTACTCGTATAAACAAAAACAAACATCACCACGATACGAGGATCTGTAACGTAAATATATGTCATGGTAGATCACACGAAGCACCGATGCAGACCGTTTAAGACGCTGTTTGTATTTGTGACGTCATATGCGGCACATACAAACAGACACACATATTTGCATTTCATTCCACTAGGGTACGTTTAAGTAAGGTGATGGCGACGTATGTTTGGAAATCATTTGTGTGTGATCGAAGAAAATGTCGGCTGCCTGTGTTTTCTTTTGAGATTCGCTTGAGAGAAATGGGATATTTGAACAAAGTAAACGATTTGTAGATGGTTTCGTAAGTAGCGAACGCTACTACTGCTGTAGAGTAGACATATTTGTAAATTTAAAAAAACACAGAAGTGAAAACAAAACACAAACAGAATACTTTGCCATCACTCACTGACATATCAGCCATACATTAAAATCGAGTACATCCCGAGGACAGCCGAACACATCCGAAAGTAGCGTCGGTAACAGTGTCGCGAGTTCAATGGTTTTTTTTCCATCTCAAAAAACGCCCAACGCGCCTAAAGAAGTTTTCACTTAAAAAAAATCTTCTTTTTCGAGTGGCTTGCACGACATAATTTCCGATCTTGTTGTCCCAAAACTTCGCCACTTCAACAGCATCGTCGGTGCAGAGTCCCTTTGCATGCTGCATGTTTTGAGACACAAGGGGCTGGATTGGAGGTGAAGCATAGTTTGTGACATACTGCTTGCCCCACTTTACCGGGTTGGAGTTACATCTTCCTACTTGGGTCCGGACACAATACAGGGACTTCCTAATAGACCACGAAAGGAAATAAATCTAAACAATGGAAATAGCATAAATGTTGCTGATAACCCTACTTTCTAAACGTTAGTACACTTCTACAGATCCAATTTTTTTTTTTATGAAGATAAAAGTTTTTTGTACAGTACTGCTTTAGGGACCTATCCTTGGTCTTTGAACTCAGAGAAGCCACTTCTCCCTAATGAATTCGTAGATGTATTCGTAACAAACTAATTAGATTATGAAACTCACCCTAATGTTCATCATCTAGAATGCACAAAGACTGACTGCATAAAATATTCAACGCACTCTGGATTTAATTTCTAAGAAATTCAGTAAAATGGCCCGTGGTACTTAGTTCAAGGTCATTAGGGAGGTCGGGGCAATAAAGGAAATTGCATACCAAGAACTGGAAATTGCACTCAATAATTCATAGTAATTTCTCCAATACCAAGGTTGACATCGGATTAAGGCACACGCTTGTCCGATTCCGGACAATTTTGTGATGAAAGCATTTTATAAGGGGGACAACCTCGTGTATCGTGACATTTGATAAGCATAATTGCATATGCCTAATAAAAACAAACAAACTATTATGTTTTTGAAAATACTTTGACCTAATTGATACCTAAAGATGGAATTCATCACCGAAACAGATCAGAGAAATGCGGTTTGCCATGGAATATGTTATACAGAAGCTGTTCCGCTCATGTTCAACAGTGGATATTGACAGGGGGGTCTACAGATAATATTATGACAAATAATACACACAAGATCACTCCACAATTCCCAATCATACGTTTGATCGAGCGATTCCAACGAATCCTCTTCCAAACTTTATTCATTCCCAAGTATGAGCGGAGCTGCGATCTTCATTTCCATACCGCGTTAGCTTGGTGTATTTCGAACAAAAGACAAACATTGGCGTGCACATAAAACTTATTCAGTGGTTCGGCTTAGCTGATATAACTTATGTATGGAGTTGAACGTGTTGAATAGTGGGTGATGTGGTAGGAATACATCAAAATAAGTGCAGACAGATTTGGCATGACCGTCATTTCGGAATAGAATAATCATTATTATATATGTCGCAGCCAACTGGTTAAATTAGCCGTTCAGTTAACTGCCTGGCCTTTAGAAGTAGTGCTCGCCTCGCTTCCTCCCTCGGCTCGAACGCGGTTGCTCACAGTTCTAACCTAACCTAACCCACTTGGTCGGGGTGCAATGCCTTAATTACTGCAACCAATTCGGCTCGCGCGTGATTGGTTACAGACTTCCAACCTAAACTGTAATTGATTATCATTCAGGCCGTTAGTTGAACGGCCGCCGTTTAGTTGAAAGGCTAGGCAGTTAACTGAACGGCTAATTTAACCTGTTGGCTGCGACATATACACCATAAATATTACAGATATGTAGAAATTTTGCAAGGGGTGACACAATGGGCGGCCTTATTATGTTAAAGGCGATCTTTTAAAGACAACCTTTGTGGATTAAGGGAGAAAAGAGAGACGAGAGAGAAAGAGATCAGATTCTGAAGTTCTTATTTACATCAGCTTGCAAGAGTGTTGAACAAAGTGGCACATACACCGTACCACCTTTGACGAATGGACTTGTGATCGTTTAACCAATGAATTAATTAATTATTTAAACATTGTAAAGGTTATTTTTTAAGTTGGTTACCAAAAGTGGGTTAAACAAATATTATCTATTTTTTTACTGTTTCTTTCGTCTTTTCTTCTTACCAAAAAAACACGTTCAAGTTGAAAACAAAAAAAATATAAGGTGAAACTAACTGAAATACTACTTGTATAGCAAAGGAATATTTGTTCATATTCTCACGGTGGTAAATTAATCAGAAAGGGGTGAGTGAAATCAAAGGTATACATACAGGATAGGGGTAAAAACATGTTTTTACTATATTTATTTGTTTAGAATAAGCACACCAATACCTCTGTCACTTACAATTTAAAATTATCTAACATCTAAAATTGGCATTTCAGTAATCATGCAAGTAACAGGTATGCATGACATTGGGCATATGATGGAGCAGTGGTGCCCGGTAGTTTCAGCCGCGACTTACGAGTTTGAAGGTCGTAGGTTCGAACCCAGACAGGCGCTTTACTTTTTGTAAATTATTTCATCATCACTGCTCTCAAGACGGTGAAGGGAAAACATCGCGAGGAAACCGGTATTTCCTAGAACCAAAAATTCGAACACGTGACATCTAGAAACCCACACTGAGACCGCGTGGTAGATTACGGACCACTCCCTCTCACAGAGAGGAGGCCTGTGTCCCAGCAGTGGGAACATTATTGAAATTGGAAACTGCACAAGTGGAGTTCAAAAACACGATTTCTATAAAAAAAATCAGAGGTTCATAGATGCCGGAGAAAAGTTTTCACTATTTAGATCATCCTCATCTCCATTTCCCAACTATGTCAGAGTCGGTTTCTAGGCTAACCGAATGCAGCTGAATACCAGTATTTTACATGGAGCGACTGTCTATCGGACCTCCACAACCCAGTTATGGGTAACTTGATGCCACTTGTTAAGTCTGATTCAGACTTTCGGGATTTCAGTATTTAGATGACGAAACAAAAAGATAAAATAATAATCTTTATATTCAGAATAATTAATATACAGATCGTCCATAAAATGGGCTACAGTTTTCATTAGCATTCTTTGTATTTTTTATTCGTTTTCAAACCGCAATAAAACGTTAAAAAAAGCAATGTAAGCGCGACTTAAATAAACGACGGAACGTAAACGTAACCCATAACTAAGAGAGAACGCAAACCATAAAGATTTTTGTTGTATAGGATAGGGTTGTTACGAACGTAAGGAATCTACATCGGTCACTGGACATCGCAAGAATATTTACTCATCAACTCATCATATTGAATCTGTCTGAAAGTTTATTAAAAGCCAGCTATTTAGGTTTTTCTAAACTTTTTAACTTTAATCACACTAATATTATAAAGGCGAAAGTTTGTGAGTGTGTCTGTATGTTTAATACTTCTTCACGCACAAACGGCTGAACCAATTTTGATAAAATTTGGTATTGGTATGGAGGTACCTGATACCCTGGATTAACACATAGGATAACTTTTTATCCCGATATTCCCACGGGATCAAGACTTATGCGGGTGAAACCGGGAGGCGCAGCTAGTAAATACTATTAACAAAATAATAAAATAACCAAACAGTTTGAACTACAAAGTAAAATATGGCATTGAAATTATTCCTCCGCATCGCTGTCGACTGGTTTGGTATGGAATTGAAATTAATTTTATGTTTCCCTTGACAGCTAGAAACCAACATTTAAATAAACTCTTGCATATTTTGCCAGCCCTAGCATCGCACGTAAACATCTTTACAGCGGCCATACAAAAGACGGAGCGTAAATAAATAAAAAACTCGTATTTTCATAAAAATGCGGGTAACACAGAGTAACTAAGTATCAGGTGTTACCGACCGAGATGCATGATTAATACTCGGGTATGCTCGTAGATGCTCGTGTATGCTCGGCATAATGCTCGCTTTTCACACGTGCGCTTCGGAATATATTAATTAATCTTATCTGCAAGTTTGATAGAAAGCTTTGTGGCACATCTGTATTTACGTTGCTCTGTGCACTCATGGTTTATTAATTATGTTAGTCAGCGTTAGTGCTGATAAGTTTTAAATATAGGGGAGTTGTTTATAACGAAAGTTTCGTTTTTTTTTTTGTATGTTCTTAGTTGTTTAATGTTGTTGTCTTTACATACAGGGTGACAGGGACATGGATGCGCAAATTTTAACCATAAATTCAGTACTTACATGATTCTAAACCACTAGCGTAGAATTTAACGTGGGTGCAATACCTACGCGGATAAAATGTATAGAACAGCTAATTTTAAAGGTTTAGAGTCATGTAGGTAGGTAGGTACCTGCCATCCTGTATAGGACACACCTTTTATAATTATCAGAAAATTATTTTAGTAGAGTAAGACATTAAATATGTTACTATATTTTCATTTAAAAGTGTTACTATAAGCCAGTTTGAGAAAATGTATCTCCGGAAAAGAGCCGCTCCGAATCCAATCCAAAAAATTTCAACGACAAAAAAGGCGTTAAAAGTTCGTGTTTTTATCAAGCTCCAGGACATTTTGTTAAATTATTAAATACCAAAAACAGACAAAGGCAAGGTCGACGCGCACGTTTAACTTTTTCTAACGCTTTCATGTTTAACGAACGCTCAAATGTCAGTAAAAAGTTTTTTTTAATTTTTCTGAGCGTTTCCCTCGCCGCGCAGTATTAAGCAATAGTTTATTGCACTGTGTGACCTAATCCCGCACTTTTCTGTGACTTAAGTGCCTAGTCTTTTCTAATTTTTACACAGAAAAGCGTGACTAAGTGCGGGTTTAGGTCACACGAGCTATAAAATAGTATACGATACGTGTGACTTAGTAGTATATTAATGCACGGTGTTTAACACGTGCAATAATGGACTCGTTATGTGCTGTTATTTTATGTGCAAAAATATCGGCACCTTTTTAGAAGATAAAAATCTTTGCTGATTTCCGATTTCATATAACTCACAAACTCATTACACATCTGGCTGGTAATGAGACGGGATCCAATAATCCGACAGCGAACCTGTTTCACCTTTAAAAGCCAAGCTTTTTCCCCTGGTTTTGTTTGGAATTAGATAAAGATGTACACGTGGCGACCAAAAGTATGGGAAACGATATTTGGTATGCTTTTTAAGGAGTTCTCATGTACCTAATTGTTTATTTTTATTTCTGACCTTTTCCTGTACGTACAAAAATATTATACATGAAAGTCTGAATGAAAGTGAAAGCTTTTCGTGTCTGTCTGTGTGACCGTGTTGGTCTTTTAAACTGCGCAACGGATTGATGCGTTTTTCACAACAGTATAGAGAATTAATTCCGGAAGGTTTATACTTAAAATACAATAATATTCAACTTACATCATCATCTGCCCAGCCTTTTCTCAACTATGTTGGGGTCGGTTTCCAGTGTAACTGGATCCAGCCGAATATCAGTATTTTACATGGAGCGACTGCCTATCTGACCCCTACAACCCAGTTACTGGGTAATAATATAATACTCTAGTGTGATACGATACGCCTTGGTAAGACTGGTTGTCAGACTTTCGGGCTACAGACGACCCGTAACGACTGTCAAAGATCCACGAATGATTCGGGACCAACCAACAGCTTAATGTGCTTTCCGAGGCACGGAGGGGTCTTGGTAAGTGAAGATTGTCACCCATCCGCAGACTAACCGCGGCAAGCGTTGCTTAACCTGATCGATCGACCTGTGCGGCTGTTATTGCTTATCCACGAGCCCCTCAACTTACATATATTATAGAAATCTCGATATTTTTTCAGTCCTTAAAATCGTGTGAAGCAGGTCAGTTACCTGCCCCTGGTTGGCAAAAAAAACTCTCTACATTCCAAAACTGGTGACTTTTAGAATATAAAGAGCCTTTTTTGACTAATTGTAATAATTTATTCATTGTTCTCAGAAATAGTTCAAAGGTCTCATTTAATTTGAATAACGAAAATAATAAATGAGGACACTCAAAAGTCAGACGCATTAAAATCGAGGTTAGAAACTAACATTCTAATAATTAGTTCGCATTAATCATGTTGACATTGCTAACTGTTGATACTTTTCGAAATTTACGAAACAACGCAAACTAAACCGGGAAAAAATTTTGACGTGAAAATAAAACACCACACACGCTTTATCTATGAAGTTTTTTCTAGCTACAGAAAAACATTTCCCACTAACGCATTACCACTTTACAACAACAAAAAACGATAGCAATCGCGACTAAAATAATAACAAATCACGCGCCATTTTACAAGCAATAACATCATATTATAAATCACATTAATATTACCGCTAGACTTTCGCTAGTGGCTCCACCTACATCCCTGTATGCAAACCATTTTGTTACCACGAAGATGGCGCGGAATAACTTTTAATATTTTCTTTTCTTCCCATTGTTTATAGTTTAGCTTGGGTTGGAATTGAATTTATAATGTTTTTCGAGCTTGATAATCCAGCAGTAACGTCTTCGGGGTGGTTTTTAGGGGGTCCTTTACAAGAATAATGATGATACTTAAGTAAGGCTCGCGCTCTATAGGGAGTCAGTCCCGCTGCCAACCTCTCTGGCGAATAAGTAATCAAATTCAAATAAGTATTTTTCTCTTCACAAACAATAAAAAAAATATAAATAAATTTAGACAAGCTTATAAACTAGTTTGTGAGAGACTGGTGTCTGCACTAGGAATATCTGTAAGTATAGCAGATCACCAGGGTCCCACCACACGCTATGTGAACATAATTAGTTATTTAGTAAATGTGAAGGGATTTAAGGCATAACATAAAATACACAGAACAAAAAGACACACAGATTAAAAACAATAAAAAAACAATAGAGAAGAAATTGGATAAAAGATGATCTAATATGTGTAGGGAAAGTACTGGGTTGGACTATTTTGGATGAGTTAGTAAATCCTCAGTTGCTTTATAATCTAAATTATGGAGCCATTCAACTAAAGCAATCTTACAGGCCTTTGTTGTTAGGTAATAAATCTTTGTAATACGATTTACTTATTTTAATATTTTTATTACACCGGATGATTTTTTTACCGTCTCGATTTTTTTACAGGGTATTCTACCCATGAATATGAACAACTTTCATTATGGGACCAACTCTAAAATCACGAAAAAAAAAATCTGCTGTTGCATACATTTTGGTCTAGTAGGTATTGAACTTTTGTATTGAACACCTGATTTTTTTTTCGTGATTTCAGTGTTGGTCCCATAGTGAAAGTTGTTCATATTCATGGGTAGAACAGCTTGTGAAAATTTCGAGACTGTAAAAAAAAAACATCCGGTATAAGTGGGAATGGGAATCTAAGAAAGTACCTACCTATAAAAAAAAGAAAATACAGGGTGAAATTGAAAACATGCGACAAATCGAAATGGGAGATTGTACTCATCATTATGAACAACTTTTACAATGGGACCAAAAAATCTTCTGTTTCCTACATTTATGCTCGCATAACTAAATCTCCCATTTCGATTTGTCGCATGTATTCTTAATTTCAACCTGTATATAAAAAATAAAAATAATAAATTTATAAATAAAACCTTTGAGAGAAACCCGTCCTTAGACCTTCAGACGTATTGCAGACAGAGTATTTTCAGCGTTCTCCTGAGGTAGAGGAGGAATCCATTTCACTATGGTATCCATACTAATATTATAAATGCGAATGTAACTCGTCTGTTTGTCCGTCTGATACCTTTTCAAGCCTCAACGGCAGTACGAATTTGGATAAAATTTGCACCACGTATAGGCCATGACTTAGGTGAGGACATAGGATACTTTTTATCCAGGTACTACGTTACGGGTTACCGGTGGGATAATTTCTGCCCTCCAAGCGAGCAAAGCCTCGGGTAATACCTAGTGTTTATATAATGTAATCAGCTTAATTTTATAAAATGATAATAATATGATGAATAAAATGATAATTGACATTTAGCAAAACAATAAAGTTACAGCGGCGAAAATACAAGGTGTTCCGATTTCCTTTGAGCATCTTTAAGGATACTTACTATTTTATATTTCATCTGATATCTTTGAAGGAGAGATCGGGCTTGTAGGGCTGATATACAGGCAAGAAATTCGGGCCTTCCCAGGTAGTTAGGTACTTATGATATTATACGATTTTTATCCTTTACTGTGATTTCTAACAGATTTATCTAAGACTAGCTTCTGCTCGCGACTTCGTCCGCGTGAAATTTCTTGGTCCCCCGACCTACCGCATCGCATCGCATCGTCCACTCGCTCTGTTACTTCGTTTTCGCTTAGCGTTCTTTCTGACTTTTTTTATTTTTGCTCGGCTTCTTAAGGTCATAGCGCGATGTTAAGTAGCCTATAACGTTTCTCAAGAACTGGACTATCAATTTCAAAAAGGATACTTTTGAAATCCGACTGGCACTTCCAGAGATTAGCGTGTTCAAGTAAAACAACAAACTCTTCAGTTTATTATATTATAAATATAATACAGACTAGCTTTTCATTCCTTTTTTCTGGAGCGAAGTATTAATATGAATAATGGAATTGTTGCTGAATCTTCCTGCTCGATAATATTATATTACCTTTGTATTATACTTTGATCTATGGCCAATTTTGCTAAGCAAATGTTTCTATAGTATTTCAGAAAAATTCAATTAAATTCGTTCAAAGGCAGATTTTTTAAAATCTTTTACCAGTTTATGTGCGTTAGACAGATGCTTGATCAAAGCTAGTCTGATTAACTGGATTAAAATTAGGCACTACAAAGATAGAAGATAGAAGATATTTTTAGTAAATAATATTCCACATATACTTTCAGTACTTAATAAAAGTCGAAGGCAAAATAAAAGGGGTTGGAAGGTGTTTGGGCGCACACCGATAGGTAATGAAGTAGAAAATGAACAGACGTAACAGTTAGCGTTAAGTCCCAGGTCCCTCCGACATCTGCAGGGTTACGTTGCGCATAAATCTATGGAACCCTAGTTTAATACTATGGTGCAAGTGAAGGCTGAAAAGAAACAAATGGACGAGGTAGATACGCTTTTGGGGACCACATCATTCATAACCATTCGACAGGCTTCCGAGTCGAAAATGATTAAATGACACATTTTCGATTACCTGATTTACCTAGCCCCCGACCGCAATATGACCTTCGAGGAACAGTAAACGTCTATTTGGTTTTAACTGTACAAAATTTAGGGTTTCGGATTTGTGAACAGCGTTTAGAGGACTCCTTCGATATTAAAGTTTGATGCTTGATTCTAAAAGAAAGCGTATGGAATGTTTGGAAATAGCTATGCTTATAACATTTTACAAGATTTAGGTAATTAGCAATTTACACCGCGCGTGAACTGCTTTTTTATTATTGACGGGACTGCTATAACTATAAAAATATGAAGAGAAGAGCGATTTTTTAGCCTCGATTTCTTCTGCGTTAGACTTTTACAGAATCACCGAAAAAAATCACGAGAGAAATTTAGTTTATAATATAATATAAGCAGCCTACACTATAATGGCGTTTGCCGACACTAGACACGGATCTCCAAATAGGCAGAAACAGGAAAACAAAACCTGGTATAGAAATGACCCATCGTTAATACCTAAAAAATTTGATCTAAAACTGGGATCCAACGAAAATAAATCCAATTAACAAGCAAGAAATCCATCAACGTAGTCGGCCATAATCTATTAAAGGACGCTAAAGTGGCAACACCGCACAATATCACTAAAATTGAAAGTCCTGATAACCCCCGGCGTCCTCTCGCTAAAGTTGATCCTATAAAAGGAAATTAGTGCCAATCTATTGAGCGCTACAGAGGTGTTAAAGCGGGTTTACGACATGATACTATAGAGTATAGACTATTTAGGGTACCTGTATATCGGGCTGGTGTGTCCAGTAGAATAGCTGTGCAAACAGCCTTTGTAAACCTTCGTTTTGAAGGTCGATCTTTGATTTCTTTGAGTGTAAATTTCTGATGGATAATAAATCATATTGCTGATGATTAAACTTAGTTTTTAATAGTCTGACTGCAGTGTTAGATATAGTCTTTAGTCAGTGGCAAATAATAACAGGAGCATGTGTACATTGAACTGTATAATATACTGTGTTAAAAAGGGGTTAAACGGGTACATAGAATTAACGTACTATTTAAATGAACAACATTTAGATTTCAAGGGCTAAATAATAACAGCCGCACAGGTCGATCTATCAGGTTAAGCTACGCTTGCCGCGGTTGATCTGTGGATGTGTGACCATCTTTACATACCGAGACCCCTCCGTGCCTCGGAAAGCACGTTAAGCCGTTGGTCCCGGCTGTCATTCGTGGATCTTTGACAGTCGTTACGGGTAGTCAGAAGTCCGAAAGTCTGACAACCAGTCCTACCAAGGGGTATCGCTTTACCCAGTAACTGGGTTGTGGAGGTCAGATAGGCAGTCGCTCCATGAAAAATACTGGTATTCCACTGCATCCGGTTAGACTGGATGCCGAAACCATCATAGTTGGGAAAAGGCTAGGCAGATGATTTCGATTTCAAGAGAAGAGAGAGATGCAGTTTTTTTTTTTTTTTTTTAATGAAAATCTTTTACTTTTTCCATTTTTGTAAATATGTGAGCACCATGTATCTATCAGATTATTAATTTATATGTCATGGTTTTATTTTTAATTCTTTTACCTATTGTGGTATAGTAATTTTAGGTGCATCGTCTTCACATATTATTTTATTATTTAATTAATGTATGCAAAATATTGTAAAACATTTTAAAAGAGTAACGGTGGAGTTTCTTGAACATTCTTCTCCATACGAAAACTACCTTTTGGAAGGGGCGACTAGAATCAATTCTATTTCATTGTAATTTTTGACGTTCAAAAGTGCCTTTTATGTGCCTATTTGAAATAAATGCTTTGACTTTGACTTTGACTTTGATAGATAGTAATAATATAATTCGTTAGTCTAAAATTGGAAGGGGGAAGTCCCTAAGCCATGTTCTATGTCTATAGACATTGCTTAAAAATACAATAATTTATATATATATATATTATATAATTAAGGTGTGTATTCAGGAACTTGATGGTGTACCTTTAAAAATAAAGAGATAGAAGTCTTATCATATACATAGAGTACCGTAGCTATACTAGAGGAATCTATAGAGTTTATTTCATGGAAGACAATATATGAGTAGGTAGCGTAGCATCTTTTGAAACTGTATGAAAATTCTGGTAAAATCTTTTCTGACAAAATCTAAAATCTTCTGACTTACGCCCCACCAAGGAAGCATCAAGCAACCTTAAGAGTAATTGCAGAAAAAAGATTTAAACAAAGTAGGGACAAAAAATAAACTGGAGCCAGAGGGGACCGTATGTAAATCGACTAAAGCGAACTGTGTATTTTATAAGTAAATACTATGTTTATAAACGATATTTATTATTCAGCGAATTGAAAGATCCTCACGGGCCACTTAATTTCATCTCGCTACGAGTATGTTAATTTGCAAATAGCTGCGAGTTTTTGTGGTGATTTTTCTACTCTTTTGTTTTTATTTACATTCAGCTTCCAATTTTAGAGTTTTCATGACTTAAGTACGAGCATTTAAGCATAATATAATATGGTACGTTATTATTCGAGCATTTGCAGAGGTCAAAGAAACACCATCACATAATTTTGCAGAAAAATGTCCTCAGCTGGACATAGATACCCCAACACCGCCACTTCGACCAGGTCTGTGCTTCTCGCATCTAGCGGATTCCTGCGGCCTTTATCAGGTCATCGGTCCACCGAGATCAAGGAGACGATACTGGCTAAATGTTTTCAAACAAAAGCTAATTTAGAATTAAAATACTCAAGTTTATTCTTGGGTTTATCTATTCTTAGAAAGCAAAAGAATCAAATACAGCGTGTCTTATATGTCTTATAGGCCGACCGCTTAACTGAGACGTTGCCTGAGGTAGCAGCGCGGTGCGGGAGGGGTGTGGTGACGTGTTGCGAGAGCTCAGTGTGTGGTGTGTGAACTCAGCTTGTGAAAACTATCACCCCTCCCGCACCGCGCAGCTACCTCAAGCAATGTCTCAATTAAGTGGTCGGCCTATAGAAACGTGTAGTCATTAAAGGTGTGGTAGGTACGCATGGCTACACATCAAGTTACGATTGTACTTCTGATTGTACGAAAAACCTATACAATACGAAGTCAGCTAAAACTCGAAATGTATAAGTAGCTTAGTGTGTAGCCGTGTGTACAGACCATAACTGAAGAACATTCTCCGTGGGACCAACATCGTAATCGCGGAAAAGTTATCAGCTGTCCCATAAAAAACTTCAATACCTACTCGACCCAAATCTATGGGACAGCTGACAACTTTTTCGCGGTACGGAACCCTTCGTATGCGAGTCCAACTCGCACTTGGCCGGTTTTCTGTTTTGTTTTTTATTTCAGTGTCGTATGCTTTTTTTCTGTTTTTGATTTATGTTTTTTTTCTGTTTTTGATATTTGTTTTTTTTTTCTTCCGTTTTTTACCAATTACTCGTACATCTCTCATTATTTTATTTAGTTGTTCTGTGTGTCTTTGCCTTGCAGTGGGACAATACAGGCTAGTTAGATTTAGACGTGTCTTTGTTGTACCACACATTTCTTAGTTATATCATTATCTGCACAGCCAACATCGCCTACTGAATTGAAAAGCCCCGAGTTTTTCTAAAGAACCACTCTAAGTAAGTGGCTGTTTACAGATAGCCACCTAATGGCGTCAATATCTTAAAATGTTTTTGTTTCTTGCACGTTTTTTTGTATAGTCACTTCCAATTACGGGATTAATATAGCGAAGATTTTTAGTAAGGAGATGTTCCTTATCTATCTTAGTCGAAATATCAGATGACTTTATCAATTTAAAACAACAACATACAAGCCAGAAAAAAATTGTGTCAAAGAAAAGTCAAACATATTTTACAAAATTAAAGTACTATCATGATAAAGCAATCGTAAAAAAGAGCTCAAAAATATTTAATGTAATGAAAATAAAAGGAACTCAATCAACTAAAAAAATACCTAAAAGATATTAATTTAAATAATTTAAACTGCAAAAAAAATTTCTTTCATATTTTTATTTAGTCATTCAACTAACATCAAACGCATATCTGTTATGAACCTTATTTGTGACCGCGATGCGATATTGTCGATTACCTAAAAAGTTACTTCGATTTATTCCGGTCTGATCCCCTGCTAGTTCTTCTTAAGTACAATGCTACTATTAACTACTGAATAAATGCGCTGGTTCGGTGGTAAAAACAAAGTATAATATATGTCACTTAAAAGTAAAAACCATAAGGTAGAAAAAGCATAAACAAAAGGCATAAAAAGGTAAAATAACAAAAAGGAGAAAATGTCTTGCACAACTACTGTAAACAAATTCATTACAAATAAATAGTAATTACAGCATCAGCCTTACAGCTTCTTATTAAATCTTTGTCAGCAATTTTTTTACCGTGCCTACAACGGTAAACGTGCCACAAAAAAAAACCACCCATAAAAACACACTTTGACCACTTCATTTTACTAGTAAACACGGCAGCAACGTTATCAGTGTCAAGTTGACTTTGACACGAGGGTAGATAGCGCATTTAGGCCAGATACGAACGGGCGGAGGTTATCAATCAGCCGCGGTGGCATGCCAGGGTCGTAGGATCAGTGTGTAGCTCGCCTTATTCGATCAGAAGGAGTTTTAAAAGAAGTTAGGCAGATTTGTGTTTGAAAGGAAAAGTTGGACTAACTGATGCTCTGTGTAAATGATGGGAAGAGGAAGGGCGGATTTTCACTTCATTGGCGTATGAATGGGGTTTGAGGTGAGCACGGTTGGGGGTCTGACGTCTGAAAATCTGTAATCGATTAAGGTCGAAGTTCACCGACAAAACTGAATGCGATCAGCCGAGTTATTCTGTAACAATCTCATCGTGAAAACATAAATGAGGCGAGCTTATAGTGAGCTGAAATTTCACCGGATTGACACTATTGACAGCTCACTTCACCTAAGTTATCACGGTGAGATATTACAGATTAGTTCAGCTGCACATCTAAATCGCGTCAGTGTCATCATTGTTGTGGAATACTGACACTGACAGCTCAACTTCTGAAAAACTGGCTATTTAGTAACGAAATCGTTAGGATAGAAAAGTAGTAGGTGTTAGATCTCCTCCCCTCGTGTCAGAACGAGTTACACAAACATAAAGCTATGGTAGATTATGTTATTATTTAATTTGCATCTTGTTTATTCGATTATGATCTAATTTATTAATTTAATTTTCACATATGTATATTCACTTGTATTTTTATGAATCTGTAGTAATCTAATAATTAAGATGGTTTTACCATTTTTTTTTTGTGCTAGCGGTGTGAACCTATAATTATTTGTTGCACCCGCAATTGTATCCAACAACTAACAGATAAATACTGATTACCTAACGCATAATAAACAGCGATGGTAAACAGCGGTTTATTAGAATTGATTAGAATTAATAATGTGTATTATATGGACTGTTGCTAAATAATAACAGCCGCACGGGTCGATCGAAGGTTAAGCTACGGTTGCCGCGGTTAGTTCCTGGATGGGTGACCATCCCTTCGTTCCTCGGAAAACACGTTAAACCGTTGTTACCGGTTGTCGTTTGCGGATCTTTGACAGCCGTTACGGAGAACCGTTCGTCAGAAGCATAGACTATAGGTATGTCGCAGCCAATTGGTTAAATTAGCCGTTCAGTTAACCGCCTAGCCTTTCAACTAAACGGCGGCCGTTCAACTAACGGCCTGAATGATATTCAATTACAGTTTAGGTTGGAAGTCTGTAACCAATCACGCGCGAGCCGAATTGGTCGCAGTAATTAAGGCATTGCACCCCGACCAAGTGGGTTAGGTTAGGTTAGAACTGTGATCAACCGCGTGCGAGCCGAGGCAGGAAGCGAGGCGAGCACTACTTCTAAAGGCCAGGCAGTTAACTGAACGGCTAATTTAACCAGTTGGCTGCGACAGGTACACTATATATGGAAGTCAGAAGCCCGAAAGTATGACAACCAGTCTTACTAAGGGGTATCGTATTACCCAGTAACTGGGTTGTGGAGGTCAGATAGGCGGTCGCTCCATGTAAAATACTGGTATTCCGAGCTGCATCCTTTAAGACTGGAAGCCGACTCCGAATAGTTGGGAATAGGCTTGGCAGATGATGATGTGGACTGTAATTATAGGTATTCATGGTAAAGCGATAGAATACTTAGATTATACATTTATGTATACTAACGCTTTGTTCTCATGGCATGGCAGAAAAATACTAAATAGTCAAGTAAATACTACCGACTTGGAAGTAGCGCTCGCCGGCCGCTGCCGCGGCACGATTCGCTTCGCTCGCTCGGCTCGCGCGCGGGCTTGTTACACAGGTCACAGTTCAAACCTAATCGAAACCAATTTGTACGGGGTCCTCTAGCTTGTTACGAGTAATTCGGAATTAGAAGCCACACCAAACGCTTATTATAGTTGCAGATAAGCCATTCTGCGTTACGTCTTAAATTGGGTAGCAGTTTTGTTAAACGTAGCGCAATGGCAATCCAATACATAACGCAGCTGTTTTGTAAAACAACCGACAGTTTTGTAAAACAGCGGATTCGACAAAAAAACTAAGTTTATTAGCAGGATTTGCGGATTCAATAAGCTAGGTATTCTAAGTGGCTGCAATGTGAAGGCCGCAGGAATCAGCTGGATGCGAGAAGCACAGAACCAGTCGAAGTGGCGGTGCTTGGGTGAGGCATATGACCAGCAGTAAACGTCCTTCGACTAAAGTGTTGATGATGATTCTAAGTAGGAAACAAGTTGAACGGCGGCACCTACTTTCTTAACAGATGAAGAATCAATATATTCCAACAAGATGCACTCAAAACAACTGAACATCGTTCGTCAAATAACTCTAAATATAGTTATACAAAACATGAAAAGGACATCAGCAACTGACCCACATCCAAAGCAAGCTGGTCGATTGTAACACCCGATTTTATTTACATATATTAAACGAAAACGTATAATAACGTCCCTGAGCGTTGGCTATCATCCAACCAGGAATTAGACACTGGCATAACATAACGTCAAAAACCGTACTACTATTGGGTATCAATAGTTATTGATGCTTCCTCTAATATAACTTTGTCATAATTCTTCGTGGATTACGCTATCTGAACGGAGGATGAAGGCTTATTTTTGCTTGAGAGCTCATTTCTTGCCATTGTTTTGGCAACTTGTCTCGATGTTAGCTGAAGTTTGCGTTGTGAGTGCCACGATGAATTGACTGTTATATTTTTGCTTTTAACAAAATGAGTTTGGGAGTGAATGTTGCGATTTGTTGTTGAGTTATCGTTGTTCATTTGTTCTGGATTTAAGGTTTCATCATTATCATAATCAGCCTATCAAGTTATAGCGTAGCGTGTTGGACGCATTATCAGCCTATAATGTTCCCACTGCTGGAATACAGAGCTACTTCTCTGTGATAGGGATTGGGCCGCAATCCACCAGCCAGTGCGGGTTGGTGGATGTCACATGTCTTGAAATTTTTGGTTCGGGGACATGCTGGTTTCCTCACGATATTTTTCTTCACCTTTTTGAGAGTTTGGCTATGGCGAACTTATTGTCTGCATTTATACATACTGACAAAGGCAATAGAGTTTTGCAATTGATGTTTCGATCTTGTAAACATGTCTTGCTTGTTGTGTCTTGGTCTGGATTTATGATTGTAAACTTAGACTAAGAATATGTCCAGTTTCCAACTGAAGCCCCATTTACACGATGCAAGTTTCTCGCCTGTGGCATGCAATAAAATTAAAGTAACAAATGATTTGCATCGTATAAACACTATATAGACGGAGAAACTATTTTTCTTCTACTTATGGTATGAGTGTATGACACCGGCAATTAAAACGCAACTTGTAAAACAGATTTTCATCATTATCATCATCAGCCTACAGCAGTCTACTGCTGGACATAGGCCTCTCCAACAGCACTTCTCGCCAACTCTCATCCAGCTGCTACCAGACACCCTGCGAAGATCGTCACTCCACCTAGCCTATGGGCGTCCTACCTTACGTTTGCCGATTCGCGGTCTCCACTCAAGAACAAACGGGTTTTACAGATGATAAAATCCATAACATAACAAAATTCAAATGTTTCAACAATCATTACAAAACCTTTATGCACACAGAAGGATATATACTCATGCTTTTTACGAATATAAGAGCAAAGACGGACCTAATATTACATGCACCGTACAGTCCTAATGTAAGTCGAAACCTCTTTATCCATTCTCTCCGATACTCTCGACTCAAACCTGAACTAATAAATTCCACTCGACATTAAAAGAATTCTCAATGTTTTTTGATGCAAATAAACTAGTAGTGAGCGCATTAAGGTGCAAACTGTAATAGGATGCAGCTCATTAAATCGATCTCTAAATTCAATAAATTTTGCTATTCATGGATTCAAACGGTGTATCGTCAGTTACTTGGTCCCGTTTAGAAATCTGTAACTCTGAAGGAAAAAACGAGGGCGACATACATTAAGACGAGATCTATGAAGATTGTATGGAGGATGAATGCTCTTAGATGGTTTTGTCCGATGAAGCTATAAAAGCCTTCCGCGGCTTCAATTGCCTAATCAAAATTCTGTAGGCTGGATTTGATAAGAAGTTATATCACTTGAATTTCGTTCTATGTTACTGGTTACTTTAACTATTCTGACACCTTGAAACCTTTTTTTTTAACGTGGAGAAATGCTCATGCATCCTGCACTACCACGGGGGCGATGCAGTTATGTGGGACTCTAACCCACTAAAACTCCACGGTGTCCTCCTCTGCCGCTTACGGCGGGATTACGGGCACGCGTTAGCACTCATCCGTGAACCCGGCTGACCGTCACCGGACCCTCCTCTGAGGAATACTCCCCATCACCGGCGCACCAGAACACATAGCACGCCGTGACCACCCCAGGGACCATACCAGCACATGGGCGCCAGACGACTCCGTGTCTGGGCACCCTTGGTCCCCCTGCGACGGGTCAGGTCATTGACCCCGCCGCCGGCCAATTTTCGGCCGCAGAGGATAGGGAGAGCAGCCAACGTCATACCAACACTTCTGCTCCCCTGCGGCCCCACCGCGTCCGCCATCAGACGGTGGCGTACCCGTCAAGGCCGCGGAAGGTAGGGAGAACGGAGCACCGCAATACCGGCACTCCTCTCCCGCCGCGGCCTCCAACCCTCAGCCGCGATGCCTCCCATACGACATCGCGGCCTGCCTTGGTTGCGATGTCGCCCAAGCAGCACCGCAACCTACTTGTTGGCCGCTACGTCGTCGGCTTACAGGCAAAAGTCCTGACGAGCGGCCCCTCCTCGGGTTCCTCTTCGCTTCACCGTAGTTGACCAAGCCACGGCTACTGAGAGCCCCCGCCTCGACAATGCGGAAACCCACCGGGGGGGACACCTTGAAACCCAAGATAAGTAAATTAATGAAATTATATTCCTTTTAAAATTAAATAGTTGTTCAGGTAATGGGTATTATGGGCTGTTTTCCGCAACTCCACATCAATGCGCGTATTTTGCGTAAGGTGTTCAGGTATTAGGTTACTTTAATGTGTTTTCCGCAGTCGGATTTCATGCTAGTTTCGAAATGCAGGTGCATTTTTGAGATAAATGGTTTAACATAAATCTTAAAAATATGATTTTCCAAAAAAGTTCTTAAACCAAAAGTTTAGTAACAAGAAAATACAAAAGATGAAACGGCACAAAAGTTTCACCGTACGAAATGAACGGAACAGTAAGAATTATGAGGACAGGACGGCCGACTTCGGGCTAATTAGGAGCGACGAAGCCTGAAAACTTATCATTTTAAGATATTAATAACGTTTAATTAAGAAAAAGAATTCACGGAAAATGAGTTTTAATATAAAACGGGACATCGCATCTGCAGTCTTGCGAGAGGACAGATGTTGCAGGATTGGATGAAATAAATAATTAAAATTGGAAGACGTTTTGATTCATAAGAAGACTCTGAGGCAGAGATCTACAAACTTGGCACGTATTCGGTTAGCCTTAGCGTTATTCCTGTCACTGTTGGACAACTTTCAAACTACAAGTGCATGACAGAGACGAGATCATGTCAATTTGTCTAAGTCAAAGTGCGAGTTTAGTAACATTTTAAAGTAGATTTCGGCCCGAGGCCCTTCAAAAATGATTCTAACAACGTAAACAAGGAAATATGTATCCAGCAGCAAACACCAGTGGAATTAGACACCAACCCTCATTATTTTAATGCAAATTATGGAGACATTCCAAAAACTTGTGACACTCCCCCAACAGTAACAAAAAATCTAATTTCCTTCCACGAAAAATCCCTAAAGTACTTATTCCAAGTATATAGGACCAAATTCCCCTAGCAACTCGCGGCTGCTACATCAACGAAGGCGAAATTGCATTAAGTAAAATGTGAGAAATGAAGATAATATACGGAAAAAGAAGGAAAAAAGGCTACAGACGTAGCTCGTGTTTTTAGCTATAAGAAGCGTAATAACTATGGACCTCTTTAGATCGAGTGTCATTCATAAATATAGGATTAAAGATCAAGGACTAGTTGAACGTGGAATTTCAGACATAAAGGCAATAGATATTATATTAATTGAATGTTCTAAGATGAAACAATTGAGGAGAAAGCTAGTTCAAATGCCGACTAGAATTAGTTTGACTAACAATTTCGAGGTGGCGTGCAGTGAACGAAAATAAACAGTGGCGTGGGAAAAGGGTTCCTGGATGGACTTGGTAGTACTTATGAGCTAAGTGACAAAATACCGTTTTGTAAATCAAAATGTAAATCTACGAATGAAAGCAAGAGCAAAAGGTGTAAGGATAAAAACCCATATTTATCTGCTTTTGAATTACCTTTTGAAAAGCATGTCCTTGCAAACCAAAGAAAAGCGAAGTACACATAAATAAACACCAAAACACGACGATAAACGGAATATTAGAACCAGTTATACCATCACTGTAGTTATATCATTCTCCTTATGAATATTAACGTCTGTCTTTATTGAGGGCGCTCACAAATCTCTTACCACTTTGTTACTCCCTCTGCAAGTGACTACAGACTTATAATAATGAACTCTCTGCTGCTCAGCTATAGTTGTTTCTGCAGAATAAATTAAAATAAATATCACTTGAGCTTCGTCGAATCGCAGAAATAGCTGCGAATGGAAAGGGGTAGTTGATCAGGGTTGGCATGATTAAAACAAGTTGTTTTAAAACACATGTTTAAAACAGTTTGAATTTGAACCGTGTTTTTATCACACGTTTAAAAACACATATTAAAACAGGTTTGCATTGTATAAACAATAAGAAACAATAAAAAACAAGCTTTAAAACTACTTTTCATGGCGAATGATTGGATATAAAATGAAAATAAATTGATATCTAGGAGTCTAAATAGCTTTTCATAAAACCAGTTCTACGCTATTGCTATGTTATATTTTAGAACTTTTATTGGCATTGTAATTAAATTATTCAATCAAACAAAGATCTAAGTACCAGGATTTATATGGGACAAGATAACACCTATTTTTGAAACATTCATTAGAATAAGTATTCAAATTTCAATTTAATCAAAATTATAACGATTTCAATTAATAAAGAACTACCTAGTTAAATAATATAATATTGAGGTCTCCCCTGTTTATAGAATAGAATTCATAGTTCTTAGGTAATTCCCCGTTCCCCGAAAGTTCTTAGTTCGCCCATTTTAAACATCAACATTAGTTAGAACATACAGGATGTATGTAAAGAGTTCAGTATTGATTACAGATACGCAACATAAAATAAATGTTTATCCATTGATCGTTTTTTGTAAATATTTAATTTACTATGGCGGATTTGAAAAGATCTAGTCTACAAATGGAACATTATAGGTCAAATTAATTTGAAATAATGCCCTAAACTGAAAAGAATAAAAAAAAACACTTGTTTAAAACAATTTGTAATGTTTTTTTTATAAAATATTTAAGAAAAGTTTTTTTTCCGACCCTGTAGTTGATTGAGCGAATAAAATATGAAAGGGTAAAAGTTTCGAGTTGGGTTTTACAGAGAGAGAATCTAAATGAACTGTAGCTTCTTAGTGAAATTGATGTAGATAGTATATTTCAATTTCGAAGGGACTCGTGGCTAAATAATAACAGCCGCTAGAGTCGGTCGAAGGTTAAGCTACGCTTGCCGCGGTCGGTTTGTGGATGCATCTTTACATGTCGCGGCCTCAACGTGCCTCGGAAAGCATGTTAAGCCATTGGTACCGCTTGTCACTTGTAGATCTTTGACAGTCGTTACAAGTAGTCAGAAGCCCAAAAGTCTGACAACCAGTCTTACGAATCGTTATCCCGTACCCAGTGATTGGGTTGTGTGGAGGTCCATGATAGACAGTCGCTCCATACTGGTATTCAGTTGTATCCGGTTACACTGGAAGCCGACCCCAACATAGTTGGGACAAGACAGATTGAGTACCTATATTTAAATTTCAGCCAATGAGCGTCGATCGATGAACATAGGCGTCCGATCAAATAGATTCAATTAGAATTTGTAAGGAAATTGATTTGATGGAAAACAATCTTTTATCGCAGTAGGTAGTCTGCTGATCTTGACACGACATTTTCATGACAATATCGAGAACATTAAGCAATAAAGATTTATGAATGTAAAAAATGCGTGTCGTAATTAGGAGTTTTTACAAACAACAAGATAACTTTAACTACGACATCTTTGATCTTAATAAAAACGTGCAAAAAATTTGAGGTCATCGATTTGCGATATAGTGCGATGATGACGGAACTGCGCTGTCTTCATTTACAAAAATACATGTTTCAAGATTAGTAGGTCATCTTTAGGTATCTTCTTCGTTAAACACTTACAAATTAGATGTAGAAATAGGTCAGGAGGCCTACCATGATCTATTTAAAAACGATTCAAAAGCAAGACATTTCAGTTTAGGTTCTTAAACTGCATCGTTCACAGTCGTACCATGACGTCCAACATACTGAGCGGCATTTGGATCGTTGAAAGTAAATGAGCGATAAGAGCTCGTGGTAGGTATTAAGATGGCACGGCCTAAATTGAATCGTTTAACTGACGTCATGGTACGAATTAGCAGAACAGTTCAGTTTAGGTCCTAAAGTGGATCGCGTTAAGAGCTCGTGGTAGGTACCCTGGTACCTATAGCTTAGTAAAAATCTGATGGGTACCTACAGCAACTGTACATATCTGGACCACAACTATAATTATTAGGAAGCTGGGAGTTATTCAAAGAGACTACACTATTTTCAGTGATTGATTTTCATTCAAAAATGCTTTATTGGGTAAATAATTCCAAAACCAACGCTAAGCAACACGACTTACACGACTATGACAATTACCTTTCATCACATTCTAAGGATTTCTCAACACCGCATTTACCTAATATTACTATGCGTGAGAAAAATACAGTAAGTACTACCAAGTACGAGGAACTTATCGTTCTGCCCATGAACTGTCATTATTCATCATTAGTACTCTAGAAAGGCAAATAAGCATAATACACCGTATCGGTCTCATACATATTTTTCTGTGAACTGTGGGAGTATTATAAGTTATAACAATGCGCTTGGGCAACTCTAATGATGAAATATTGGTAACAGAAAATTTAAGTAAATTGGGCAAAGTTTTGAATGAATGAAGGTAATTTTTAAAGGGAATTTCTGATTCTTGTGTAATAGTACCAATATACCTTTAAGTAACTGATGCACTGTAATACTTAAAAAAAATGTATTATATGTTTGTATCAGTGTACCTACTTAATCAATTATGGAATAATTTTATTCAATAATGACTAAAATTAAATTCTAACTAAACTAAAACTAAACAGAAACTATAACAATTATAGCGTCGAAAAATCCACCGCATCGCTGTCGGCTGGTAATGTACCCAAGAGACTGGCGGCATTACCACATTGTATGGCAATGCTTAGCCTTTGACCAAAGTAATTGTTGATTAACCTAATGAAATAAATAGGACAACAATATTGTAAGTTACAGACTTCTGATGTTACTAACAAACTATATTACAAAATACCATTCATCATCATCTGTCTAACCTTTCCCCAACTATGTTGGGGTCGGCTTCCAGTCTAACCGGATGCAGTTGAATAGCAGTATTTTACATGGAGCGACTGCCTATCTGTCCTCCACAACCCTCTCAACCCAAGTTTCTGGGTAATACGATACCCCTTGGTAAGACTGGTTGCATATTGCAAAACAACATTGATGCGAACAATCAAGTTTGTTGACGAGAACAGTCATGACAATATTAATAGATGAACTACAAACCCTTGGTCTAGCACTCAAGGTTGTATAGCATGTTTTACAATACAAACTAAACATAGAAATTCCAAGCAAAATAAACAAAACTATTTGAATAAACCGCAAACAAAATGTTCCCCGAAACATATTATTTTATTATTATTTCATTCCTAGAATCTCAAGTTAGAGCGAGGAAAGGAATTCAAAACAGCATTTTTATAAATTCAACATGAATTCTCTATACTTAAATGTTTGAGTTACGGAAAATTGAGGAAAAATAATTCCGTTGTGAGATATCATTCAAAGCCAGGAACAAGATAAACAGAGAAGCTCATATTTGTTTTTAAGAATTCAACACCTTATAAGGAAGGCGCCAGATGGTACGAGAGAAGCGTGGGCGATAATGTAATGTGATGAGATCTTTTCATAAAATGAGAGGAAATTTGGTGGACGGACAAAAAAAAACACCAATGCAACAAGAATAGTAATTTATTTCGTTTCAAATGAAAATAACTTTATGAAACTCCCAAATGTCTAAAACAAACGCAAAGAGACATGTTACAAAATAATAATGAAAATGACATCTTTTCACAATAAGTTATATAAGAAATAGAACAGACATTTAAATTTTACTTAACCTAACAAAGAGCGCACCCACACTTTATATACTAAGACATTACAATTAAATGAAAATATTGTTCTATGTGAAACTTCAGACAGCAGCAATAAAACCTCGTCTAGTTTCAATAAATTCAACACAAAATGCGTGTCGTAATAAAACCAAAAAGACAATGGTATTCCCACTCAAAACACTAAACATATGTAAATTAGAATAAAGACCCAACCTCGCATTGACCTAAACAATAAATCTCTCTGATCGGCTGACTTCGGATGTAGTCGGAAGTATTCGGGCCAGCATTTGAACCCGCTACGAATTTTATCAGAGGAATAGAAGGCAAACAAACAATGGAGGAACAAACCTCAATGGAAATAAACCCACTTTTGTAGTCGAAATAATGAAGAGGCGCAGAAACAAATGTGAAAGGAATATCGAAGAATTCCGTCATTCGACCTTTTGGTATGTCAAGAACTGCGACTAATAACGTCAATCAAGATGGAGGTCCGTTTCATGTGAGAATGTCAATGAATTTATTTAGACAAGTTTTTGTTGGCGATGCACCACGAGTCAATGTTTTCCCATGGTCGGATTATCGCGTACCTTCAATATAGCTATGCATACTAGGGCTTTCATCCCGGGAATCTCGGTCTCGAAAATTTCGAGAGTCTCGACGATTTTTTGATATTTTCGAGACTCGATACTGATGTTTTTGGTCTCGGGAATAACGAGACTTTTGAGACTAAGTCACAAAATAAAAAGTACCTATAAAAAATAAAATAAACTACTAAACCAACTTTATTTTTTTACTTTGCTTAAATGGCAACACTGTATTAGTGTTCTGTGGTGGAGATTGAATAACCTTGTTGAAAAACGACACAGATTTTGATATTTCTTTGTGAAATTGCGAAGTTATTATCTACGATGTGTTCATTAGCAGATAAATTAAAAGGTATGTATCATAGTTACGTTAGAAGCTTAAGTTTCACCTAAATTATAGTCATTATTGACTTGTGATATTTTACATGCATTTTATGTTTTGTTTGTTACTCGATTGCATGACAACGCAGAATATTATGCTTTACTATATTTCTTAATTCTTAATTTACTAACTCTCGATTTAACATGCTATTTTACACAATATTGTTTTTTGCTAGTTTGAGGTTATATTATAGTCGTATTCTGAATAGGGCGGTATTCTGGTATTTTATACAATCGTTTTGTGTGTGGTCATGGGCTTTTTTTTTCATTGTTTTAGACAACAGCATGCTTTATTGCGATGTACCTGCTAAAATGCATGATAAGTCTTCGGTATGGTGCTATTTTTTGCGAGCCAATGATAATGCTTCTGCCAAATGCAAAACATGCCACAAAATATTAAAGACTTTAGGAGGAAATACAAGTGGTCTTCATAAACATCTTAAGAGTACGCATAACATGATATTGTCAAAGCAAGAAGTACGACTTGCTTCATCATCTGATAATATCGCTTGCACAACTTCAACAAGCAAATGCAAGAGTCAAGATGAAACTTATAAACCACCCGAAAAAAAAGCTAAGATGACGGATTTCTTTCAGAGAGTTGACGGAATTGAAGTTAAAGTTTCGAGAATGGCTGCTCTGGATGGAATACCATTTCGAACCTTTATCGAATCTAAAGATTTACGCGAGCTGTTCAAAAAATCTCAATACACACTACCATCATCTGTAGCTACCATATCAAGCATGGTCAAAAAACAGGCCGACTATGTCAAGTCTCTGATAGTAAATGAGATAAAAAAATTGAAAGAGAGCGGAGTTAGATTTAGCTGTACCTTAGACGAGTGGACCTCAACTCAAAACAAGAGGTACATGAATGTAAACATACACTCACCATTTTTTGAAGGTGATAAATACAAAAACTTAGGTCTCGTTAAGATATCTGGTACCATGCCTGCTGCTGTTTGTGTATATTTGCTAAAAGAACGTTTGTCGGAGTTTGATATTCATTTAGACACTGACGTTATTAGTCTGACTACAGATGGTTGTAGTGTAATGAAAAAAATGGGAAAGTCAGTCAATGCTTATCACCAAAAGTGTCTGGCACATGGTGTGCAGTTGGCGATACTAGATGTATTGTATAAAAAAACAAAAGTCGGTGAAATACAGAATGACTTACCACAGAATATAAAGGATGACGACGATGAAAATGAAGATGATGATGAAAAAGACGAAAGTGGAAGTTTTGAAATAATTGAGAGCAGCAAGCCGCGAAAAAATGAAGAAATAATTTATGAACATGTGATTAATAAAGTCCGAAAAGTTGCAAAGTTGTTCAGAAAATCACCAACGAAACAAACAGTATTAAGGAAATACGTAGAGGAAGAGTTCCACAGAGAACTAAAATTAATAATTGATTGCAAGACGAGATGGTCCAGTTTAGCGGAAATGCTTGAACGATTTCTAAAAATAAAGATATGCGTTCGAAAAGCTCTAATTGATGTAGGATCCGGAATAGAGTTCACTGAATCAGAGTATACTACACTGGAAACAATCTCAAATTCACTTGGTATCATGAAAGTGACCTTAGAAGCACTGTGTAGGCGAGACGCTACTCTTTTAACAGCGGATACTGCCCTCAATTTCTGTCTAAAGAAATTAGACGTACAACAAAATTCTTTGAACATTAGTCTCGCCAATTCACTGCGTATTCGTATTAAAGAAAATAGACTGATTGAGGCAAGTATCTTACAATACTTGCGCAGTCCTTCTCAGTTTTTTGAAAAGAAGTTGGATGCAAGAGCATTCCAAACGTTAAGCAACGATGAAATGACAGTGTCGTTGAAAGAATTGTACGAAAGGCTAAATAAATCCACAACCACAACTGAAGAAGCAACTGACAATTATCCCGGAAATACCAGTGATTCAAATGATGCGACGATTGCGGAGCTCACAAGTCTAACGACAGGAGAACAGTTGGAATGTGAGCTTAATAATTTGCTTAACCCCCAAGAAGACAAAGTTCAGAATATAACTTCCATGTCTATCCATGACTTGCAAACAACCCTGCACGTGGAAAAAGCTCTCTTTGAAAATGGAGGCGACAGGGGGAAGTACCTAAACCATTGCTACAATTACTTAATATCTATCCCCCCCACTAGCGTAGAAGCAGAGAGAGCTTTTTCTAACGCGGGTTACTTTTGTAATAAAATCAGGTCCTCTCTATCTGAAACTACATTAAACGCCCTTTGTTTTTTACGTGCCCACTATAAAAATGAAAAAAACTCTCTTAAATAATTTTTATTCTATAATTTGAGTATGTTGTTGTATGTTTATTAAAGTATTTGATTGAAATATCTTGTTTTGACTACATAAATGCCTAGCCTATAATTTTGAGAGTTACTTTTGAAATAGTCTCGAAAGTCTCGTTTTTCCCGGGAATTTCGAGACCGCATCGAGTCTCGATTTTTTTTTCCCGGGACTCAGAAATGCAGCGAGACTGAAAGCCCTAATGCATACCATGTCCACTTACTGATGAGGACCAAATCATCATCATCATTATAGAATAGAATAGAATTTTTCTTTATTGGAGACTCAAACAAGATTGTTAGTAAAACTTACGACTATGTTAGTAAGTACAGACAGTAAACAAAAACACAAGACAAAACGGTTGGTCACTGTTGCGACATTCCATGAAAGACGACACAACAGTGACCCACGTATACACAGTCTAGGCGACTCGCAACCAAGCGTTTACGACATAGGCATTTCATACAAACTTTCAAGCCCTTGTTTTTCGAAATGAATGAACCGATTTTAATAAAATTTCATACGCATAAGCAGGATACAAAGGAAATAAGGTTAGTAAAAACATTTTCCTAATGTCTTATTTAAAAAAAGATAACTGAAAAACTCTGTTTCTATGGAAAATTTAAAATAGGTCTAATTTGGCGGTAACACTATTTTTCGAAAATGTTTTTATCCTGCTTATGCATACGAATTTTATTCGTTTCGGAAAACAAAGGATTGAAAGTTTGTATGAAATGCTTACGTCGTAAACACTCTTAAGACACTGTTGTAGCCGCCCCACACCCTTCGCACCAGGGAAGCATCATCAGGTGATTATCATCATTTCAGCCGAAAGACATCCACTGCTGGACATAGGCCTCCCCCAAGCATCGCTACTTCGACCGGTTCTGTGCTTCTCGCATCCAGCGGAGAGGACCAAATAACAATCGAATATTTTTGGCTTCTAGTGGGAATGCCGCGTATCACTAAGCTTTGCAAGATGATTTGCAATATCGGTAATTCGGTATGCAAGTTCGTTCGGGAGGATTAACTCAAAATCCTCTTGAGTCATAATTAATGAGACCTTTGGAATGAGAGGGTTGACTAAGTTGCTCATATCTTTGGTGGTCACGGAGACGTCTAAGCAATCTGTGAGAGAATATTTTAATATGTAGAACACCCCGCTTCCCGCTCACCACAGAACCATCGCTACCCAAGACCTCAACCCGCAAGAGACACGGAGCCAACATAACGCCTTTCCTCCACGTAATATTCATCAAACATGCATGGGTTTTGCACTAATAAATCGCATTATACGTAGCGTGAACCGACCCGTACACCTATGAATAAATGAGGGCCCTTAAATTCAAGTTAACATGTCCCACCTTCGCATAATACGTCGTCGGAGCGTAATATTCTCTGTATTATGCGAAGAGCCTTTGTCTTGTACTGAGTCATGGTGAACAAGTAATATTTCTTCATATAATAATGTGTGCTAGCATAGAATAGTTAGTTATTACCACGTGTGGGTTTTCGCATCCAAAGTTCGTAATTTCAAGGTCTAAGCGTTTATTTTAGGACAATAATTTCAGATTAAGAGAAAGCTTTAAAAGTAGGGGAACACCAAAGAAACGGTTGATGGACTGTGTGAAAGATTATATACTATTTTATAATGAAAAATTCTATGTTTAGGTTAAGGTATTTATCTATGGGCCTGCGTCGCCTGAAATAAATGAATAAATAATAACAATAACTATTAAATTAGTAAAAATGTCCCATGGCAATTTAAGTTTAAGTCCCAATTACTGGCACTAGTTCACTAACTTGACTTTCTGCGTTCAACTTGACATAGCTGTGGAAATAGGGGCGACCAAGAATAGTGTCTAGGTGAGAGCAACTAACGAAGGGTCAACATAAAAGAACGGGGGCTACTGGGATATGTCAGGTGGATGAGAAACATCTGAAGGCCAATTCTCGTCTCAAAATCTAGTCTCAGTCTCATCTCGGCGACAAACAAATGTCAAATGCTTGTTAAAATGTAGAAAAATGTAAGGTATTTTTGACTGATCGAGACAGATCAGACTGTGAATGTTCTTAAAATTACAAGAATTGCCCCTCTGTTCTTAAACCGACGTTAATATAATGGGAAAACAAACACCCTACTTCATAAAAAAAAAATTATATTGATTAGGGGATTAAAATAACTACTCCTAAATGTTTGTTTATTTTCCCGTCTCAAGTTGAAGATGAATTTTGTATAGATATATCGCTCATTTGGAGAAACATCAACGTAAAATCTATTTTTTCAAAAAAATTAGTTAAATATGACAAAGCACTTATTAGAAAGCGTATTTACGTTAGGAAAGCAAAAACGTACAAAAAAAATAAAGGAGCAGTTACGTCGATGTTTCTCAAAATGAGCGATATGTGCAGGCTGTGAGTGTTATACATTTTGTCTACGATACGTAATTGAAATATTTGAAAACCTTATACGGGGATATTGTTCTCATCATTATGAACAACTTTTATTATGGAACCAAGTCCATACATTTATGTTCGCATATCTCGACAAAATGAGTTTTGTGAACATAATTATGTATGTACTACATCTCGTTGCTCGCATGACTAAAAGTCTTATCTCATTTTTTGGCTGATTTGAGTTGGGGCGGCTACATTGTTCTATTCGTGATTCTTTACATTTTATGGCCTTTCAAAATGGTTATATTTTGAGATCCAAATAAAATAGACTTTCGACGATTAGTGAAAAATGAGATAGGACTGTTAGTCATGCGAACGACGATATGGAGTACTTTATACTAGCGCATCCACTAGAATGGAGAAAAACTGATACATCCGATGTTTTCAAGTAAAACTTGCGTCGTTTTTCTCTACATAACGTTGCATTAGATACTTGTTACAGACAAGGCTGACAGACAATTATATAAATGTTAACAATCGTCTAGCGCAACGGACATCACGACACTGGCACATGACGACGACACGGCACGACACGATGCATTGTTCTTAATTGGAAGAAGAAAAATGTTTTGCAGAGGAAATTGGAATTTCGATCATATGGAAAACCCAAGTGGTGGATTGGACGAAGATAGGAGTCGAATATCAGCGTGTCAAAAACAACAGATTTTAGTGTAGGTAGTTGTTATTACATCATTTTCCTTCTGTTCTGCCCGGTCCGTATCTCAATTTATTTGGGTTCAGCACAACATGTCTTTTTAGGGTTCTGTACCCAAAGGGTAAAAACGGGGCCCTATTACTAAGACTCCACTGTCCGTCTGTCTGTCTGTCTGTCACCAGGCTGTATCTCATGAACCGTACCATGATAGCTAGACAGTTGAAATTTTCACAGAATGTGTATTTCTGTTGCCGCTCTATCAACAAATACTAAAAACAGAATAAAATAAATATTTAAGGGGGGCCAATACAACAAACGTGATTTTTAGGCGTTTTTGTGCCTAGTGGTACGGAACCCTTCGTATGCGAGTCCAACTCGTATTTGGCTGGCTTTTTCATACTTCTCTATTAGTCGTCATCTCGGTAGTCACTCCCTTTGTAGATACATATATCATTTTTTACGCAGTCCATTTATATTTTCTTTGTGTGGAAAGGGGACAGGGAGGCCTTTGCTCTGGAGTGGGACAATACAGGCTAGTTAGTTAGTTTTAGTCTTCCCCTACTAGTATAACATTCGGATTTAAAACTTTCCTGACGACATTTTCCATTTTTCAGTAGGTACCTCGTTGTAAGCTAAGTAACAACTGCTAAATCAACCTGCTAAATCATCTTGAAGCGGTTCGTCCGTGGATGGATGACCATCTTTACATACCAAGACCCCTCCGTGCCTCGGAAAGCACGTTGAGCCGTTGGTCCCGGTTGTTATTCGTGGATCTTTGACAGTCGTTACGGGTCGACAGAAGCCCAGTCTTACCAATTGGTATCGTATTAAACGGAACTGGGTTGTGGAGGTTAGATAGGCAGTCGCTCCATGTAAAATACTGATATTCAGCTGCCTCCGGTTAGACTGGAAGCCGACCCCAACATAGTTGGGAAAAGGCTAGACAGATGATGATGATGACCTCGTTTTAATAACAATGGTCAAATTGCATTCAACAACAGTGACACTACTAATAAAGTGGTATTTTACGTATTATTTTATTTTCATCACTAATAACATTTTATTATTAGATTATGAAGTTTCACCACAAATTCTAGGTTACATGTCATGTAGGTACGGGGATTTTCAACAATCAGGATGCACACATTTAGTTCCGCTATTGGTCTACAGCTAAAAAACTAATTACAGCGCATAACCACTCCACAAAAACACAAACAGCAATAAACAACACAAAACATAGTGATGCGACACCACACACCGCCAATTTACCCATCGGCTTACGACGCAAACATTCCATTAAATCGATTCTAATGACAGTTGCATCGCTATCGATTATACACTGGTCAGTCATTCGTAATGGCTCTCGTGCTGCACGAGACGTTGATGCTCACACTCGGTTGGGTTTTATTCGTCACATATTTATCGGTTTTACGACGTGAAAAGTGATTTCACGAGAGCTTGGGTACGTCGAGTCATGGATATGTAGCAGATAGGATGAAAGTGAGAAATGTTCAGTTTATTACGTTTATGATAAGGTTATCAGACGGATTTGCTGGTGGGAAAAACAATGGCAATTTTTCCGGGATAAGTAGCTTTCCAGAATTGATAGACTATCTGAATCATAATACAAAATCACGTAGTCTAACAGTAGTTTAGTCTAAACCAGAGTAAACAAATTGTTTACGTCTCAAAACTGACGCAAGACGTGGATTTTTCCAATGTCAACATTTATAGCAAGAAATAAACACACACGCGACTTACTTACCATTTCTTTCTACAAAATTGTACCTAATTCGCGGTTTATTTGGCAAAAATGTAAACAAATGTGAGTTTATGGAAAAATAACTTTAAATCTTACACAATAAAGTACAGTGTACAGTATAAAAATGTTTTGTAGCAACTTCTAACATTTTAAGAACTTTTTCAATAAATAAAAAACAAAATCGAAAGTAAGTTATTCAAAGAAGGCTGTAGCAATAGTGCTAGTCACTCTGAAATCAACATAACGTCCATTAAAATAAAGTTCATATCTGTTTAACTTGAAATAACATTAATTTGAGTCTTAAGTTTTAATAGACTTATGTTAGAATGAAGTACCTACTTACATCAACTCACGCCTTTCCCCATAGAAATAGAACGCCATGCCACTTCGATCATGCTAACACACCTTTAAAACAAGTCTTTTCAAATAAAGCAAGACTGCATACCTACGTACCATATGCAAAACAGCCACAATTCCTTATCCAAACGAGATCTACTGACTATACACCATACAGACACAGTACACAAGACGACATATTAAGCTACACCCATCCACTTTTAGCTGACCTCGCATTGTACAGGCTTTTCGTACAATGAGAAGTCAGTTTATACTGGAAATGTAAAAGCTTGATATGTTGTCGTGCGTACACACGGCGGAACTAGGAAGCTAACGTGCGAAGTCGTCAGGATGTCGCCCCATTTCCGTCATCTCGACATCACAGGACTACTGTTTTTTCTGTCCCCCTCTTTCGCCCTTCTTCCCCCCTACGCATATCCGCACTGCCTAACTATCGCAGCGGATGATAGATGTGTTAAAAATAACGAGCGTTTTTTTGTAAGACGTTGAGTATGGTTGATGTCTGAAGTGACGACGTCGAAAATTGGGTGAAAATAAGTAGCCGATGTTTTTTTGTCATTGTCGATGGATTCTCGTCTATCACAGGAGTTTTTTGGCTCTGGGTTACTAAGACATTTGAGGGGCAATTCTTGTAATTTTAAAGAACGTTCACAGTCTGATCTCATTCTCAATCTGTCAAAAATACCTCTAATTTTCCTACATTTTGACATTTTTGTTTGTCGCTGAGAAGAGACTGCGACTAGATTTTGAACGTTTTAAATTACGAGAATTGGCCTTCTGATCTGAAAGACAGCAGAAACAAATGACATCTAGAAAAAAACCTTGCTTTGTGTTTGCATGTGACAATACAGGAAAGGTGCAAATATCGACCTTTTCTTAGGAATTCTCAGCTCAGATCAATAGCTTGAAATTATCCTGTAGGGTTCACCTTCGAACAATCTCCTTTTTTTGGCATTTAAATGCCGCAGAACAACTAGATAATACGGAATAAAAAACGTGATCAAAGCAATAACCGAAAATAAAGTGCTGGATTATTATCGCACGAGACTCAGAAACCTTGACATTTCAATTAAATATACTCGTAGCTAAAGAAGTTTATATTTTTACCAGTTCAAGATATAAGTAGGCAATAAGATTATTTTAGGGTCATCAGCGCCCTCATTGCGTGACACACTATCAATCACAATCTGAATCATTTTGAAGGATATTGCTAATCCATTGCTTCATAACTATGCTGGAAAAAAGTGTCTGCTCAACAACGTAAAAAACGCAATGAACGTTGTGTGTTCCGCAATTTCCCCGCTGATCATATTGTAAGGTTTCTATACTACACTAATAGTCGACTAATATGGTCGTAAGACTAATGTTTCTGTGTCATAATTATGTATGTCCCTTTTCAATAGAAATGTACACAAACTAAGTCTAACACTAGTAGCTGTATTATACAAATGACTAAATATCTCTGGTAAAGAAATACATAGAATTCAAACGTGGTAACCCTGCAGTTACTCTATGGTTGCCACAGCAATGATAATGACCGACGAATCTAAATGTTACGCTTCATAAACAGCAACATCCATGTTCTATAAATCTGCAGTAAACCATTTTGATTTTTGACCGAATTTTTGGTCCTAAGACATGCCGGTTTCCTCACGATGTCTTCCTTCACCGTTTTGAGAGCAGTGGTGATGAAATTAAATACACAAAGTAAAGTGCCTGCCTGGGTTCGAACTTACGACCTACAACTCGTAAGTCAGGACCGATACCACTGGGCCATCTTTCTTAACGCCAATGCATTACTGAGAATAACTTCTTTTAAAAAGCCAAGATTTTTTACCTTTAGATTCTGTAATTTTATACCAAAAGAAATACAAACTGAAAATACAAATTCAAATTGATTAAGTATTTGATTGTTTGATTATTTGAGGGAAATACAAATTGCGTAAATCAATGGGCGTAAATGAAATATCGTTCAAAGAATAAATGAATGGTCAACAAGCCAGCAATCAGTCATCGAGAACGAATACTAACTTTTTTAAATCCAGAATTATGAGTGATTAATTGACACTTGACTGGACCGAAGCAAATTAAATTATTTTCGTGTTTTTACATTATTTTGTGTGTAAAAATTTCGTGAAATTTCATTCATTAGGTACTGCTGCCACTTCCATCATTCGGTCAGTGTGTAACTGGGTATCCTATTCTTTTTTAACCGACTTTAAAAAAAGGAGGAGGTTTTTATTTTTTTCGGTTTTTATTCGGCTGTTTTTTTTTTTGTTGTTTATTTTTTACTATTATTCTACTAAACCGATTTTGAAAGAATTTATTGCAAAATTTGTTAAGTTAAATTAAATAAATGTAACTCTTAATATAATATATAATAGTTGCATGTCCAGCAAATCCTTTCACTTGTATACAATTAAACTGAAACAAAACTAATGAAAAACATTATTCCGGGCCAATCTCCTAATTAAAACATCAAAACTGACAATATGACACACGCAATCATATTCGTCTTAAAAAACGGTAAAGTGACGAACCGCTGACGTTAATTGAAACGAGATGAGAATTACTGTTGTATCATAATGGAGTTGCATGTACAGGTTTAGCGAACTACACTTTCAGTTTTATTGTCATTAGTAATTGCACGTGTTTTAGGAATGCTTTAAATTTTTTTTGTGAAAAAATTAGGCATGCACCTACAATTTCATCAGCTTCAACATTGGCTGCCTTATCCACCCATAGAGTATAGGACTCTTTCCTTTTTTGCCATGCTTCCCTGGTCTGTGTGAGTCTCATCCAGGTCTATATCGTCCACCAGACCACCTGGCTATTTGTCTGCCAACGCTCCTTCTACAGTTTCTCGGCAACCATTCCGTTAGGGCTCTCCATCTATTGATTTCGTGAGGAAACCTAAAAAGGCACCCGGGCTTTGGGGATTAAATCGGGGAGTGTGGGATTTTTACCTTACGAAAAACTCCCCGGAGGTCGCCATCTGCACCGTTACCTTTCAAAAGACCGATCCGAAACCTCCTCTGTGCAGCGCCTGTTAGGGCATAACCCTGGAGACTGCTCCATCACTAAGTCTATCCTACGCTAATTTATAGTAAGTACGAGGATCATTTTTTTTTGTGATAATGTCAGCTTCAATTAAGTACCTTAATCCTTCAAACCTTGAAACTTTTGATTACAGCTGAGATTTTGGAAAACGAGCGATTATAAATTAAACGCTCATTTCAATTAGAAAATTAATCTCTTGTGCGCTAAAACCGTTACAAATTGATGACTAGGATAGGATCTTAAGCAACACCGATTACCGTAATTATTAGCCTCTGCGTGTGAAGATACGCTATTTATTATTCGAGCAAAAAACTATTATCATCGTAAAAATCTGTTATCCATGTTGGTAGACCGTAGAATATCGCATTACTGAATTGTTAAATAGAGGTGTTGCTTTATCAGTTTTTATTTTAAATTCATAAGACTTGATACACCTTTATACTGCCCGTTGGTCTAGTGGTCACTAGCGCTGTCGCTGAGCATAAGGCCCTGGATTTGATTCCCAGGCCGGGTAGTGTTATTTTGGGTTTTCTTGAATATCCAGCCTTTTCTAAACTATGTTGGGGTTGGCTTCCAGTCTAATCGGATGCAGCTGAATACCAGTATTTGACATGGAGCAACTGCCTCCACAACCCCTACTAGGTAACAATAACCACTCTTGTTAAGACTGGTTGTCAGACTTTGGGCTTCTGACTACCGGTAATGACTGTCAAATATTTATGAGTGACCCTTGGTTGTCCCCGGCTGGACAGCCACGGGTTAACGTGCTTTCCGTGTGCTAATGAACGGTCACCCATCCACGATATTTTTTAATTCAACATACTTCATTCAAAATTGACACCTTTTCGTCTGGTCATGAATCATTCACGATACAAAAATCAATGATGGCCGCCGTACCTAGGTGTCAGACTCACGATGCGATATCCGATATGATTTTGAATGTACCCGAACAACCGACCGCCGATATTGCATTCCGCGGATGTCGAAGCGATCGGCCGCAAATTATTGAAACCTGGTTAAAGACCCCTCACATTGCGGACATTCCGATGTGCTTAACTAATCCTAGAATATAGGGCTTTGTCTGAGCTTTATGTTACTAGGTTATGTTGACAGAATCGTATTATTGCAATCAATTACAATAAACAAAATGGCGGAATCCACTTTATTGTGGGGCTGTTTTTTGAGACGTGCATCCTCGTAAGCCTTTATTTCACAATCTTGCAAAACATGAATATGACAGTAAACTAAAATAAGTATAAAGCAAAAATCGTCAAATATCGGCTCACTAAAGAAAATAAAGGTAAAACCGAGCGCCCACAGTCGCATAATTATTGGATCGTTATGAAAATTAAAGGAGGAATTACATATTCCCCATGTTTCCACGCATTTCTTCCAAACAGGGCCAGACTTCAATGTGTAAAGAGTAAAACCATCTTGTTGGTTCGAAGCCAATACTAAGAACTGTGGAAGCCATTACGGGCCGTGCCAATATTGCCATCAATGCTGTTCATTTGCATGTAAGGTGTTGTTCTTTTAAATGACAGGAACTGTGAATGTGAACGAGAGAACGAATGAACCGCTTCAAAATACGCAGAAGAATGTGGGTGTCCAGTTTTAAGAACACAAGTAATACAATTCCGATTAGCAAGACATGCTATGGTCCCGAACAAGACTGCTTGATGTTCAATCTACTTCATTGACTTCAATCAAATCAATAACTCAGCTTATCGCAGTACACTGCTGGACATAGGACTCTCCCATGCTGCGCCACATCACCCTGTCCTCCGCCTTCAACATCTAGTCCGTCACAGCCAGTTTTTTGAGGTCGTCGTTACCACACTACGCTTGCCGATACACTGTTTCCACTACATGACTCGTCTGCTCTACCAGCCATCAATCCTTCGACAAACATGGCCAGTCCACTGCCACTTTAGCTTGCTTCATTGACTACAACACTACATATTCATTTATTTATTTAATACTTCAGCACAAAAATGTACAGAGGCGGACTTAATGCCATAGGCATTTTCTACCAGTCAACCTTTGGGTGATGCAGAGACAAACAATGGTAGGTGCAATAATGAAAATTGAGGAATAAATATTTTAAATATAAAGATACGCATAAACCTATTAAAACTATGAATATAATATATACCTAATTACATATAAATATAAGCACAAATAAATATACATACATACATGAATTTACTAAAAAGAAATAAGACAAACAATGAGAAAATATTACCGTTGTGATGATACTGCCAGCTTCTTGCGAATGTGCTCGCGAACTTTAACTTTAAAGGATAATCGGTTGGTTGCCATCCTGATTTCCTGGGGGAGCGCATTCCACAGAGAAATAGACTGAACGAAGAAGGAAGAGTGAATGAAGTCTGTGCGGTGAGTGGGACATTGGAGAAGACGATTGTGCGATGAACGAAGATTTCTATTGTGGTTGGCGCAAATGTACTGAAAGTGGGGGGCTAGATAACCAGATAACATATATAAGCAAGATAAATCCTGTCCTAAGTACCTACTTCAAAATTTCTTCATTTCAAGTAAAAGACAGATTTTCACAGAAAAACTGCCTCGCATATTCTATGTACTGTCAGAAACTGAAAATATAAATCATTTATATTCGATAAAAAAAAAGCTTTTCATGATCTTAAACAATTTTAAACTTGTAAAACATAAGTTTTATATCTTCTGCATACTTAAGTAATCATCTAAATAAGTAATCATCTAAATTAGTCAGTCATAATAAAATAAATTTGATTTCAGTTTGAAGCTTGCATGAATAGTCGCAATTCTGAATCTATTACCGATCTAATCAATATTCCGAACGAACTAAAGCTTACTTTCAATCTAACTCTAAATGTATTTGATGTTTACGTTCCCATATTTATCTAAGTATATTGGTTTTGCAATAATTTTGAGAGAACAGCGCATGCTTATGGTCGGGTCGAAAGAAGCCTGAAAGTCTGACAACCAGTCATACCTTACCAAGGGATATATATTACCCAGTAACTGAGTTGTGGAAGTCAGATAGGCAGTCGCTTCAAGTAAAATACTAGTTCTCAGCTGCATCCGGTAAGACTGGAAGCCGACTCCAACATAGTTGGGAAAAGGCTAGGCAGATGATGACGATGAACAGCGTATGCATAAACCAAACCAATAAGCAGCTAAGCCTGCATGGCTTTTGATACCGTTCAGCTATACCAAACTTTTGGTTCTAAAATTAAGAAATGAGATACCTAATAGAGGTTGTCAAGAAACTCCTGTATTAAATTGAAAATAATTTGACGCGTGCTCCACAAAACTCAAAACATTTATTTCAATTAAACTATTTACAGGCACTGGTGAATTGTCTAGGAGTCGGACAGAAAGTTGAAGCTAGATGATAGATGATGATATGATGAAGATAATAATAATAATAATCTTTATTGTGCAGAAAAATACATAATTAAATCATGATAGATGATGATAGATCTCAAATTATGAAACTTTAGTAAAAAAAAAAAATAAGTTAAACGGTTTTAGTGAAAATAATGATGTAGATTATGTAGGTACTAAAAGCTAAAAAATAATTCGGTAGGTCCTAGGCACCAGTCATCACACCACTTTCCTCATCAATCTAGAGCATTGATCAGACAAAAATATGATAATTTCGGAAAATCGAGATTTAATTTGACCCGCGGGCGCCCAAACTGACCAACTGACAAGCACCCAACAAAAAGAATCACTACGTTTTCTCATACCACATCTGACATTGGCAGAATTGTCGACATCGGCATCATTGCCATAAAGAAAAATAGAATAGAAAACCGCGCCAAAAAAAGTATGAAATGAAAAGACTGTATATACGGATGAAAAAAGTTTGAACCAAAAAGGCTTCGTGTGACTATATAACTCGAAAAAGCCTGCAGCAGCACTCTGACTTCGTCAAAATTGTGTCAGGACACTAGTTTGTAAAATTTCATTGGATTTATATCGCATGACGGTTCGTAAGTGGAGCGTTGACCTAATAAATTGGCTTCGTACATCGCTTGCTCGGGGCGACTTGTCAAAACGCCAATACACCAAGGAGGTTTTCGCTTACAGAAAATTAAAGGAAGGTTGTGGAAACTTGGCTTGATCAAATAGAACGCTTTTGAAAATCAACCGGCCTTTTATGACGGTTAGGTAACGAAATTTATTATATCCAGTTGGTAGCTGTGATGTTTCGAGAAAAAATTAGAGTTAGTTTGAGAGTAGCGTACGGTAGCGATTGCTTGGAAAATTTCTTATGCATAAAAAATATTTCGATTTAGATTATAATTCGAAAATACTTAAATATTAGACAAAGTGATTTATTTATTGTTAAATCTGAAGCCAATTCACAAATTCGTAATCAAGATGCGTAAACTCATGATATTTTAATCAATCCAGTCATCTGAAGTTTCTGAACGCAACCTTATAGATTTCAGTTAGCAATTTTTTTTCCACACTTAACCAATATTCTTCACCTTCAACAGTAAAGAAACTTCTCCTATACACAAGTGTGTATGTAGTTCTTAGGTAAAGTTTTCTATAGTTCGGAACAGTTGTGGTTCTCCCAGAGGAAAACCTCTCGTCGCTTTACAGTCCCTGTTTGCTTTTAACAAATCATAGGTATACACTAGTTTCTGCCCACGACTTCGTCCGCGTGAAATTTCCTGTTCCCCCGAACCCACCCCGTCGCATCGCATCGCCTGCCCGTGCTATTACTTCGTTTTCGGTTAGGTTAGTTTTGACAACGTTTTTTTTTGTCAGCTCCTAGTAGTCCCAGCGTGATGTTAACCTATAGCCATCCTCAAGAATTGGGCTGTCAAATGCAAAAATATTTTTTCAAATTCGACTGGCAGAGATTAGCGCGTTGGAACAAATACACAAAAGAACAAACAAGCTCTTCAAATAGTCCATGTTGAACCTCCACAATCTCTACCCCCAGCCATGTTGGACCCCTAAATATTGTACTGTTGTATTGTATTGTTGTATTGGACTTTTTTTTTTTGCATGTTTTTAGTACACGTTCAACCCTCTATTAGTATAATATACACGAGTTCTGTGCGGATGTAACGTTTTTATGAAAAACGGTAACTGAATTTTTAGGTCAAATGGATGTAAAAATAATTGCAGAACATCGGTTTCCATTGAGAAAAATACAATATTTTCTGAAAAACTTAATTAATATGATACTTAATATTTTCAGGTCGAGAGAAAATGGGGGAAGCAATCGAATAGCTTAATTTTTATTTCATGCTAAAATATTTTATAATTATAAAGCATTAAGTGCAGCAGCGGACTTGAAAAGGCGTATTTATGTTAACGGATATTGTTTTTGGAAGCTTATAGTAAACTTTACTCGAGATAATAATAAAATCGCATAACAGACTTGCTGATACTGTAAATTCACGTAAAACATACCTGTACGATGTACCATCATATGTGTATCATGGCAGTTCTGGACTATGGTAGATGTCAACGTCACAAAATTAATAATTTAACGTACCTGAAACAAAATAAAAAGAATCGTTAGCATGAATTTATTTTTCATGTCTTCCATCACAGGGCAGGAAGATTTTTTCTAAGAAACAAGCATTTGATACTTAAAAGTTTACTTTATCTTTTTTTTATCATTGCCCCACACTAGGAATTTCTCCTGTATTGTGGGTGCGTTTACAAAAATATTAACTCACATACACTAACAGCTCTGAACACTTGTAGGTCATACAAATATTATGGGAATCGAACCCGCGACACGCACCGCAGCAGTGAATCACCAACCGTGCCGTCGTATCTCTATGTATTTGTCTATGTGTACATAAATAAATAAATTATAACTGTCATAGAGAGCGGAGAAATAACTAAGTGCCTACTTATTTTAATGATTCAAATTGCTAATAATCTTGAAATAATTATATTTCTCCAAGTCATTTTAAGATGAACACAGAGAACCATTAAAAATATGCATACACATAATGACGTCACAAGTCTAAGTGGGCCGTACATGGACTGCTTCAAGCAGTTGAGGCCGACTGCTTGAATCTTTGTGAACCAAGAAGCGGTCACGACTGCTCCAGTCGTGTGTACGGCAACGAATGAATGACTATAGTTCACCGCGCGGTCGCGGCTTCAAGCAGTCGGGTCTCAACTGCTTAAAGCAGGCCGTGTACGGCCGCCCTTAATTCAAGATCCCTGTCATCATCAATCTGTTGTCCTTATCCCAATTTATATGCGGTCAGTGCAATGTCTTTTTCTTCCATACTTCTCTATTAGTCGTCATCGCGGTGGTCACTCCCGTTCTAGCCGTATCATATTTCATGCAGTCTATCCATCGTCTCTTCGGTCTTCCTCTACTCTTTCAGATATCCACATTCATACTCCAAACTTTCCTCACGAAATTCGATACGATATGCCTACAATTTACAACATCATGACTCCTAACAGTCCCAACATACATCACCCAAATTGAAACACCCATCCGTCACTAGGAATAACAAGTAAAAAGGTAGAATTCATCCATTGTTTACGAGATACGACCCCTGTATGCCCAATTAGCTACCCAGTTCAACCCGAGAGAAAGAGATGGAACGGTCTTGACACCAGATCAGACAGGGACGGATAATTAAAAACAGCACCGTCCCTGATCGATCTACGTATTAACAGGTAGTGTCAGACTCTTCGCAATTTAATAAACATTCTTTTTTATTGCTGACAGGACTATTTAACTGAAAACAGTGCGGTTATTTCGTTGGCATTACGACTAAAGATTTATAAACAACTGATGTTTAATTTATTTATTCAATCAATAGTTTACGCTCATTTTCTTCTGTGAAATGATCGGAACTTCTTGCAGTAGCTGCGTTTAATGAAAGAAAAGAAAATAGAAAGAAGAAAGAAAATACATTTATTTAATATAATACTTAATGAGTCGGCACCACTCTTACAACTTATTTATGCGTTGGTTGATACAGTAATTCAATAAACCTGGGCTCACACATGAAAAGGAAGCGATACGTAGCTGGAATCTTGGTAATTTTTTTGGAATTTCTTAGAAAACAATTAGGTTTTTTCTAACAAACCGTTCTATAATTCCATTTTTTTTTCCCGCTTTTCCATAAATTTAAACCGGATATCAAATCCGTATAAACTTATGGAAAAGAGGGAAAATGTGTCACCTGTGTACGTCGTTTTTATTTACGTGTAACATTTTGATAATTCAATAACATCTCTAGAACTCCTGTGACTGCCAAATCGTCAACTACCATTCTATATAGACAATATTCAACTACTTAATCCCAAAGTGCAATAAACAATACAGAAATTACCGCTCACATTCCGCCCGTCTTTGCTCTCTGTACTACGCAAATCTTACTCCAGCCCGTACAATAAATCTATCCAATTTGCATGAAGAAAGTCTATCACAGTAAAAAGTAGCAAATTCAGTCGTTGTAAATGTTAGTCGTAAAGCTGTATTGCGTATAAACAGTTGTTTTATGGTATCGTGAGCATTATTAGAGAATTATTGAGGAAATAAATACCAGTTTGTTTCCTTCACGATCGCGATACGGCGACGAATGCTACTTGATACTTCCGTATCGTACGATTTTAACACTCGGCTATTGTGTTGTTCAAAGCTCTTGACGTTGTACTACTTAATGCCGTTTTCTGGGCATGATTATCAAGTGTGAAATTCAGGGCTGAGTGGTGAGAAAAGGTAATGCTACCCTGCCACTGCAAAACGAAAAATAGCAATTTAGTATTGAAGTGAGATTTGTTTCTACTTATTGCACCGATAATTAGACGTATATAGTTCTCTGCATTGAGATGACATCCACTCTCTTGCCCAAGCTTGAAGCGTCATCCATCGCCATCACATGGGTTATATCAAGAGGCGAAACCACTTCAAAATACGTATGCCAGCAAGCATAGCATAGACCACGTCCATCTCTACTCTATGAAGACCAATAAAATGACCAAACAATTTTTGAAATCGCGCCGTAGAATTCTTTCTAGATTCGGATAGTGACCGCCGAAGAGGACAGACGTGTCTTGTCCCGCCTTTGTGTATACTTGATGCAATGTGCACTGACTCTGAGCTTGAAATTCGAACGGTCTTTCGCTTGTTGTTGTGTGAGTGCAAATTAAAACACCTTAAAACGGTGGTAAAGTGGCATACGTGTGTTCCTGATATACAAGCCGACAATCTGTCATTTTGTGTTTCGTTTCCACAGTAGTCATGCTAGTAAGACTGGCAAAAAAATAATTACTCCTCAGAACCATTAATCGTAGCCCTCATTTCAAAGGCATGCTCATTTCATGCTTACCACTGCACAGTAACATCCCACATAAACCCTAGACCACATACCTGAGGATCCTTAGACGCAGACTAAGCAGGCATTCAAGTAAGACGTTCGGTTCCATTGCATCTATAACTCCTGGCTAACGTGACAGATGGCGGCGTTTATCGCCATATATTGAACGTAACGCATTCAAGAGCAGTGAGCACTGACACTGGATTAAGTGCACTTTAGACGAGCTAGTATGGAGTTAGGATAGACTGGGAATGGGAGCTGTATTTTCTGGGAAAATTCGTGGTCGTCGCTACACGGATTTTAAGCCAGTGATCGCCATGTGGGATCGTGAATATTAGATTTTCTACTCTGGGTTGTATTATGTTCAACGTATTTTTGTTTCTGATGGTTTTATAGAGGTACTAGCTGCGCCCCGCGGTTTCACCCGCGTAAGATTCGATTCCAAAAAATCTGGAGAGGGCCACCCTTATCACTTAGGGGTATGAAAAATACATAGTAGCCGATTCTCAGACCTATGAAGATGCATATAAAATTTCATAAAAATCGGTCAAGCCGTTTCGGAGGAGTATGGTAACTAACATTGTGACACGAGAATTTTATATATTAGAACAAGAAGTAAGAAGGTGATGAGGAACAGTGCGTAAAGTCTACTCATACTCTATAGAAAAAGTATGTTTCTCCGACCAGACGGGTGTCGTATCTGGTGGGCAACTCCCCAACGATTGATGTCGGGATTTTATATACAGGGTTATTGGAAAAACACCAACAACGGCAACAACCTCTTAAGAGGTCATAATACGTGATGACGTAACGTGATGCAACTGCATGCATGCATTGCATTCGCCGTGTCTTATGTAATAATATAGCTATCATAATATAGCTATATAATATAACAATTTAACAGACAACTCCGTCCAACCAATAAATAAATAAGTTTTGACAGACACTTAAACAAATGCCTCGGTTCCATTCGAGTTCTCATCGGTCGCCAGCTCGATCGTTATTCGGGACGAAGTAATTTGTATAGCAATACGATACGATACGATATTTTTGCTTCCCTAATTCAATTAGATTATATCGTTTTGTTTTTTTATGTGATCGTTTTTATTTCGGTACGTGTTTGGGTACTTAAACTCTGTGACGTCAGTAACGATGTTGCTGTTTCTCAATTTGGGAGTGATCACTTTTTTCATAAATGAGAAATAGAACCACCACGGCTCTCAAAACGGTGCAGGAAAACATTGTGAAGAAACCAGGATGTCCTAGAACCAAAAATTCGAAGATATGTTACATTTACCAACCCCCCCTTGGCACGCGTGGTGGATTACGGCCCACTCCCTCTCACAGTCTTCTTTGTTGTTTGTGTTTTCTTGCCCTGGGTCCCAGCAGTGGTAAAATTTTGGATTGATTATGCTATGAGTACCTATAGATATAGAAGTTACTATAGAATTGTAAAATCTTTAAATACAACAGCACGCGTAGCATGACGCCGACGCATTGTAACACTCAATTTATATCTCGATCGATCGGTAAGGTAATTGGTGACGTCAGCATTATGATTGACGTCGACCGCTCCCATTGGTCCACTGTTGCGTTGCTCTGAATTCAAATATATTGATTTATTGTCATTGATAAGACGAGTCGATGAATCTGTTATCCATTTTTAAAGAGAATTATTGCAAGGATCGTAGTCTCCACTCAAGAACACGTCTACCCCAACGGTCATCGGTTCTATGGCTAATATTATGGCCCGCCCCGTGGGCCAATTTCTTTTTATTAAATTTTTTTTTTTGCTTTTTTAAATCGGACTGTATGGATCAATTAGTTATCTGAAATAAATGAATTATTTTATTTTATTTATTTTTTCCACTTCGGCTTGCTTATTCTGTGATCTATGTATGTATGAAAAATAAAGCGGGAATAAATTCTCTTAAAACAAACAATACGTAGGTATATTTCGGATATTGAATTATGAAAGTCGGCATTCGTGTTATTTAACGGAAATCGTACTTAATCAATTAGTTGTTCATTCACTGAAGCACTAAACTATAACTTACCAATTAGTATAGTAGAATAGTTTCTAGGCTTTGTTTTCTGTTATCAATGAGAGGAATCTACAATTGACCTACATTGCTTCAATTAAGATAGAAATAGTCGTAAGAGTAGAAATAAAATTACCATTTGTTTTCTGTAGAAATTGATGCTTGTTGCATTACTTCACTTGCTGAATCAGTTCAGTTTTATAATCATATTGGAATTGATTTGCATGATATCATTGTTATGAGTATTCGACCTAGTTACTTTAACCAAAGTTTATTCAAAGTTCAATCACTGACAAATACAATTATATGGCCCCACAGCAGCTATTCGTTTCATGTCTGGGTTTCCGTAGTTAAGTATTTGTAAACTAGCTAGCGTAACGTAAGACTGAGCTGACAATACCAAAAAAAAACCATGACGGTACAGCATTGTCTCCCGGGTGGCTCTGCCACGGTTTTTTACCTACTACCACAACCACAACAGATGAACCCACTACTGTAAATACAACAACAAAGGAACCCTCTACCACCAAAACAGAGGAACTTAGTAACACAACAACTGAGATAACTCCAAAATTACACAACAAAAATGATCAACATAGAATATAGACATAGATAACTTATTTGAATAAAGCAATAAGTCACCTTAAAGTTCGCAGAAGCAGCACCAGGTAAATTAATTCCACATCCGACTTCTGTGTCCTTCTCAGAAAGTAGCAGCCAAATGCACAAATGTACGCGAGAAATAAGCAGACATTATGTAGGTATTAAATATCATTAATATTGCATTTACTCATCTTCTTACTAATAAACATTGTATAGCGTCTGTATAGTAACACAACGCTTTGTCTTCTTCTTTCGAAAGTCAAATTACTGACGACTGAAAGAGAGAAATCGGTGTGTAACTATTCATCTGATATAATACGTTTATTAGTAAGGGGGTGAGATACTTACTAACTAGTTGACAGAGATTGTATTTATAGGGTATAAGTGTTGCTTATAAAGTGAACACTATTCAGGAAAAATATTTTCTAAGGTATGAAATATTATGGTCTCAAAATAAGATCATCATCTGCCGAGGTTTTTCTTAACTATGTTGGGGTCGGCTTCTAGTATGACCGGAGGCAGCTGAATACCAGTATTTTACATGGAGCCGAATGATATTTCCATTCAAAAGTTTAATGTTTTATTTTAATATTATCTTTTGCATTCTCTCGGGGGATATAAAATGCAAAAGATAATATAACATACCTACTCTACCAAATTATACAGAATGTTTTTTTTTACCGGTTCCAAATGTTTACAGGGTTTTACCCATGAATATGAAAAATTTCACTATGGGATCAACTCTGATTTTGGTCAAGTACGTACACACGGCTACACATCAAGCTATAGGTACATAACCAGCATAAGCTGACTTCTGATTGTAAGAAAAACTTATACAATGCGAGGTCAGCTGAAACTGGAAATGTATAGCTTGATGTGTAGACGTGTGTAACTACCTACTTGAAAAAAAAATCTGCTGTTAAACACAAAATTTCAATACCTTTTGAAATTTTGTATTAAACAGCCGATTTTTAAGTAATTAAGTTGATTTCAGACCGACTAGCACTATTGAAAAAGTTATAAAAACGTTTGAAGTTTAGCGTAAACTGTACTTTATTGTGTAGGACTTAAAGTTATTTTTCCATACAATCATATTTGTTTACGTTTTTGGCAAATAAATCGCGAATGCAGATTACATCCATACTATCCATACTAATCCATTCTAATATTACAAATTCGAAAGTAACTCTGTCTGTCTGTCTGTATGTTACCTTTTCACGCCTAAACCACTGAACGGATTTCGATATAATTTGGCAGAGAGATAGATTGCATCCCGGGGAAGGACATAGGATAGTTTTTATCGACATACCTCGCGGGCGAAGCCGCGGGCGGAAGCTAGTATTATTATAAATTCGAAAGTAACTCTGTCTGTCTGTATGTTACCTTTTCACGCCTAAACCACTGAACGGATTTCGATAAAATTTGGCAGAGAGATAGATTGCATCTCGGGGAAGGACATAGGATAGTTTTTATCGACATACCTGGCGGGCGAAACCGCGGGCACAAGCTAGTATTATATAAAATCACACACTTTTCCCATGAAGGTAAGCAGAAACTACAGAACGCCACCTGCTACGATCCCTTCAAGATCCCTTCCTTTTGCTTCGCTAACGTTCATAAATGTGGTGGAAAAAAAAAAACTTGGAAATATTGTCTTTCTTTCTTTGTGACTTCGTTTGTCAAGTACTAAGAGATTTATTTCTACAAAAATGCCTGCCTCAAACTTCCCTAATGGTACTCGACGACGTTGAGAAGAATCGATTAACGTCAAATTACTACACTCACACAAAACAAAAAAGCTACAAAACGCGTCGTTCAGCAGTCAACAGACGAAGCGTGACGCAATTACGCAAATATCCACTGCAAACCGTAGGCCTCCGCAAACCGCAACAATGGCCACCAACAGCCCTACAGAACCCTATAGGGTTGGCGTCACACCGCCACACCGCACCTGCCGCGCAGATTGATGGCTGCAGTGTGCACTGTGATTTTATTAGGGCACAGGTGGATAATATACAGACCAAACTTCTGGTACATTTTTCCCAATGGAACAATAAAGGTTGGGTCATAAATATGTGTGAAAGTAGTGAAACCTATAAAATATCGCGTCATGTGTACGATTTTTTATCGCGAGGTGTACGATTTTTTTATCGCCGCTGTAAAATCTGATTACTTTTGTCAAATATTCAAACATTTTATATTCTGGCAGGTATTTACTTTGTCCTGAATATATTGCTTAGTAAATAAATCCTTTGAACTATCTACTGATTGATTGTCAGTTCAATTTCGTCGAATAGTACCTACAGACAGGTTCGTTTTCACAGGAAGAAAGCAATTACGGAATTTTAAGTAAACCGTGACATGTAAAAGTTATGTTTTTACATGTCACGGTTTACTTAAAATTCCGTAGTGGATAACCATCTCTAGCTTTTGATCGCGACTTCGTCCGCGTGCACGTTAAAAAATTTTGGTTTCAGTGCGGTTAGTGGAAGTGCTCAGGTGCGGTTCATACACGTGCGGTTCAAATCTGTGCTCGAGTGGAATAAATCGAATTTTTTTGTTCCCTCGTCGCATCGCATCGCCTGCCCGCGCTAGCCTACTTCGATTTCGCTTAGCGTTCTTTCAACTGTTTTTAATGATTGCTCGGCTATTTAATGTCCTAATAGCGTGATGTTAAATAGCCTATAGCCTTCCTCAAGAATTGAGCTAGCAAAAGGATTTTTCAAATCCGACTGCCAATTCCGGAAATTACCTACCTACTACATACAATCGTGCAAATATACTTTGACCTCTTTATACTATTAGCAGAGATAAAAAAAAAATGTGTTAGCCACCATTTTTTGTAGCCTTAACATATTCTATCAAGTTAATGACAAGTTTCACTAGAAATGCTAATAAGTTAATACCTGATAATAACAGTGTACAGCAGGTAATACGATAATTTACAAAACGCCCGTAATAAATTCATTTAATTAAAATAATAGAATCTTACACAATTCCGCCACAAAACTGTCAGTTAATTGCCAATCGATCGCTCTACATCAGGGTTCCGTATGCCCGTAGTATTCAAAATTCAAACAATTGATTGCAATTAAACTACAATCACTTATGAATTGTCGAAGGAGTCGGTCATTCAGAAAGATGGAGGTTCCTATGGGTCATAGCGTGATGTTAATAGCCTAGCCTAGCCTTCGCCTTCCTCAAGATTCGGTCTATCAAATGCAAGACATAAATTACAAATCAGACTGGTGGTTCCAGAGATTGGCGCGTTCAAACAAACTCTTCAGCTTTATTATTAGTATATAGATATAGTTAAAATATTAGTTATCAGTATCACATTAATTTGTGTAAACGATGTACAGACGCCAGCACATCAAGCTACTACAATTTGTCAAATTTTTTTTGAACTATAGCGCTAAAGTATAAGGTTCAAAGTTGATTGGGAAAATTTGACAGTTTCGGGTAGGTTGATGTGCTGGCGTCTGTACTACTTACTTATAAAAAGACATAGGTATGCTTATGAAAAGGTGTATTAAATTAGTTAAGTACTGAAATTGTGTTACAATTAATCAAAAGTTGAAAATTAATTTGAGCACAAATTGCATGCCACAGATTATTGCTTTAACAACTCAAAATCAGAATATCGTAAAGACTACATCTCAGACGAAAACAAAGAAACAAAAAAGAAAAACAAAATCATACTAGAAACAACAATAATATAAAGCAACAAAAAAGATTCGGGCACGTTCATTCATAGTAAAAAGGTCATGATAAAAAGTTTTTTAATTCCCGCATGCAACTCGAAACGAAACAACAACGAAAAAAAAAAACAAATTCTTTCTCTGGCGTGACACTATCTAATAACCTTTTACTGGATAAACTGTTGAAGTCCATTGGAATACGAACCACAAAGGAAACGGTTACGGAAAAGATAATTAATTCTGTGTCCATACTGCGGCGACACATCTAGTCAACAGCTTTTAGGGCCCATTTACACGTTCCACAACCACCACTGCTGGGGAGTTTGTTGCGCCACTTCGTTCTTCCCATCGAAAGCACTAGAAAGTGGTGAAGAGCGGGTGTTTTGGGGGACTATCTTATGTAATTTTGACGTTCGAAACGTGCTGATTCTCAGCCTAATTTGAATAAATGACTTTTAATTTTGACACCACATCGTAGCGACAAAATGTGGTTAAGTTGTGGTTGCTTGTGAATAGTGTCGCTGCAACTTCTTGCAGTTGCGTTGTTGTTAGTAGTTACGATGTGGTACGTTGTGACTAGTGTTTGCAGACAGAGTGTTGGCCGGACGCTAGTACGCGGTCTCGCTAGTGGTTTAGTTATGGTTGTGGCTGAGAGGCGACCTTGATGATATCGCCCACACGGTTGATTTTGCCGGTCAAATGTGGTCTGTGAAAATACACTATTCATTTTCATACAAATTTGCTCCCGTTCACGTGTTGTCGTTATGGCGTGGTTGTAGTGTGGTTAAGGTACGTGTGATCAGGCCCGTATGGACAAGGCCACGTGGCTTGATGTGGTCGGTATTGCCCACACGGTTGATTTTGACGGTCAAAAGTGGACCGTGTGAATAAAATATTCTTTGTTATACAAATTAGCGCCCGTTGTTGTGTACACGTGTTGTCGTTGTGGTGGAGTTGTGGTGTACCACGTCACCACGTGTGATCATTCCCTTATGGACAACGAACTCTTTGTTTTTCTTTTTTTAATATCGAAGCGAGCCTCTTTGTGGTGTGTCTATCGCTCTTCAATTCTCTGTAAATTGAGAGGTCTGGCTCTGATGTTTGTGTCTTGAAGTGAAAATAAATAAATAATTATTATTATTACATTATAAATAAACTATTATTATTTGTTCTTTTCATTGTGTTACGCACGATTTCTTCTCCATGTTTTTTTCCGTGAAGATTGTTTTGGTCTCATGAATAATGGATTCTGTATCACATTGATAACTAGATGAGCTTTGTCGTTAATTAATTATTATAAGTAGAGGCGATACGGTGTGAATGATTAATTAGGGAAGTTGCTATTTACAATATAGTCATTAGTGTTGATGACAGATTGTGTAGAGATTTTGTGAGAAATGCAAATTAGTGAATTAATAATCGAGGACGCTTGTTGGGTTGGACACTTAATCATAATCAGCCTATAATGTTCCCACTGCTGGGACACAGGCCTCCTGTCTTGGAGATGGATTGGGAAATAATCTATCACGCGGCCCCAGTGCTGATTGGAAGAAATGTCTTCGAATTTTTAGTTCTAGGACATGCTGGTTTCCTCACAATGTCGTCCTTCACCGTTTTGAGAGCAGGGCGACACTTGGACTGTTGATATTCTTGTTTTTCGTAAAAATCTTGTCATTGCTATTTTTACTTTTTTTTTTCGTGACTACATCTTCGTTCACTAGATAACGTGTTTTCCTCCTTTTATATTTATTTTTTCGCAGCGACTTTATTAAGCCCCACACTCAACAAACACCAACCATTTTAAAACAAATTATTTCACACAAAAAAAAATTAATGGCTTCACGACGCCAAACCATTTAATTGTAACAATAAAACATGTAACAATAAAACACCACGAGCCAAAAGTAAAAAAATCAAAATATATAGCGACCATTAAAACGGATTTAACGATACATTTCGTGAAACATAACTGGAAACTAGTGACGTGCCAGATCGATACGAATCTCATCAATTTGGTAACAATGCCCGACCTTGGCATAGCCGCGCCTTACTATAAACAACGTTTTGTAGGGAAATCGATATTTTAGTGAGGTGAAACTATCAATTTATGATGAGCTGGTGTGACAATGTTTATTTATTTGGGATCTCCAACAAAGGATTATAATATGGTAGGTATATATGTTTAGTAGTTAACGAGTTCGTAAACTTTTGAAACGAAATATCATCTATGTACATATACCTTACCTATATCTTCAAGGGGGATTACAAAGGTCAAACCAGATTTACAGAATTATTGACAGACCATTATAAGAGACAGAACTTTTTACTAGTAAATTAATAAACCGGTCTACCTGATGATGAAGAATTCTTCTTCTTCTCGTGTCAATGACTCATGTTTTGTCCGACCAGCAGTGGGGTAATTGCGTAACACACTAACAGACAGTAGCAATGGCTTTCAAAACATTAACTGCGTTATTTACGTTGTTGAGCATGAAGGTACAAGTGGCAATCGCTTTCAAAGTGTTTCGTATTTCTGCGACGACTTCCAAAAGGAATGACATAAGTTTTTCGGTGGCTTATTATGTCAATTCAACATAATATTATTGACTATCCCATCATTGTTATCGCTGCTAGAATGTCACTTAGTCTCTGGACAGCTCAGTTTCTTTCGTATTGGAACAACCGAACAACCAATATAGAGAATAATGCATATTGTGGTAAAAATATGAGACAACAGTAACTAGGTAGATGGGGTGCGCCAGAGGTTGAGGTCTTGAAGAAAACAAATGACTATCTACCTCTTTGAAGATTTATTTTGCATCCTTCGATTTGTATCGAAACAACCAATATTGACAATAACGAATACAGTCGTAAAAATACTAGCATTTTCTTAGGTTTTTTTTTTTTAAATTTACAGGTCAGTATTTAGGTTGCATAAGTATTGATCTGAATATGTAGAATTATAATCATCCCCCTTAATAAGTAACCTTCCTTTATAGCAGATACATTTTTTTAATGACATTTCTCTTTCGACTCACACAACAGAACAATAGGAGAAGTGATCTGATCTTTAGTAACCGATAGCAAACAGAAAACGTTAATAGTATCAACAAATAAATTAATAAAAAGACCCTTGTCTGTTAGGTATCTAACGGAACTTCGTGACCTTGACAGCAATGTCGCTGTTAATTAGATAAACAAGGTTGACTAATTAGGGCACGCCGATGTTGTTGACAAGCGTAGGACAAGGGAACTTCCTTTGATTAAGAATGTACAGCTAAAGTGCGGCCGACGACGAGAGCATTCGTTCTTGACACCAGCAGTGCTATTCTGTAACCATCTCACCGTGACAAGTTAGGTGAAATGAGTTTTCAATAGTGTCAATCTCTGGCATCACGAGGAACGACTGCTAACTTCACCTAAGTTTTCTCGGTGAGATTCTAACAGAATATACCGGCTGTTTCATACAAACGAATACCTGTTTTGCGAATTTGATCTTTATTTGTTACTAGAATTTTCGCACTGACAGGTGTCAGAAACGCATTCTCACGACGGACTGACTGATTTAAAGATATGTCTTCAACAAGGATCTTCATATCGAAAGATCTTCATAAACACATTTATTATTTCCCAAATTTTAGCCATTTTTGCTTTGGTATATTTAACTCATTTTTGAGAAAAATACATGATGTTTCTCCAAATGAGCGATATGATCGACTACAGTAAACAAAATCAGAAAAATATATGATATTCTTCAGGATATAATTATGCCAGTTAGATAGTATGTTGAAAACATAATACAAATAATTTGATACGATAAAAAAAACCATGAAGAAACTTTCTTTTCACAATAAAAACCATACTAATATACATACAATCATTATGATTTTTTGTCAGATTATTCTACAAGCAACCATAGACTTATAAAAAAAGATGGACTCCGCACCACGCATATTGAAAGTGAAGCACAGTTAGTATGCCGCCGGATCGTTTGTACAAACACGCCTCACGCTCACGTTTACATCGTAGTATGCCGACCTGCCGCCATTACGAGACACGTCAGCGTCAATCACGCACACATAGATCGGTACGGTGCTTCACTTTCGATATGCGTGGCGCGGAGTTCATCTTTTTTTATAAGTCTATGCAAGCAACATACTAAATCACTAGTGTTTTAATTTTTTAGTCCAAACTATAGTATATTTATTTGTAATATATGTAATATATTTTTTTTAAATAGATAATTGCTTCAGTTTTGCAATAAATTACCAGCGTTGTCTCATCGCGCTTCTCTTTCTTTTCTATGCAGTCCGACAGTGACCGCGCTTTAGGTCATGTACTCCCCTAACACTGCAGATAATGTGGATAGCGCTGCTGGTAAGCAACGTAGCAGCAATTCGAGCCAGAGAAACCTCCGTTTCAACTCTCCCAATGAACAAGAAGCAGTAAACACAACAAACAATTAAGCCAAACATCCATAAAATTTAATATTACACTTTGGCAACAAGCCTAAAACATTAAGTCACAGACGACGCTGCTCAAACCGATTGATTAGATTAAGTTCCCGATGTGTGTCCATCAGCCATTTCAATAAATCGATTCGGTTCCGAATCTAGTCACGTTCAAGTGACAAGCACGAGGTGGGGAATGGGGGTGGGGTTACTGGTAAAAGGGGGGGAATATTCCGTTTGGTACTTGTAATCAGAATAATGAATGTACCCTTTGGTATAATCTTACCACTTAGGTAATCCGTTGCACGAATATGGGAGCTCGTTTTAAAGCTAACTTGACGGGAAATGGGTGTACTGTACGAGTACTCGTATGTGAGGTGTTTCTATAGTAGATTAATTAATAAATTGGCTTTTAAAAATCTGAAAGCCAAAACTTGTACTTAAAATCCGTTCAAATTCAAGTCGCTCAACGACTATCAATGTCAAAAATTTTTTTTTTTTTAGACGGTTGTTGACTGACATAGGCGAAGGTCAGGCCGTTGTGGCGCAGCCTGGTACAGGCCTATGTCCAGCAGTGGACTGCGATAGGCTGAGTTGAGAGACAGAGGTTAGAATGCAAGGGTTTTTAAAATACGGGAAATGTCTCAATTCAATATTTTACGGGTTTCACCAATTCATAGAATATCATTATTTTGTAAAGAAATGGTTCGCTAGAGTTCTCAGATTCCCTTTATTAAATTCAAAAGAGTTCTTATATTAGAATGCACACTGAAATAATATTTTATGACTTAAAACCATTCACCTTATAAAATCCCGCTGAGAATATCAGTAAGTGACAGAAATAAAAAATATGAACACAAAGGAGCTCACAATAATCTGTTATATCAAAGAGAGCGTTGAATTTCATGAATAGCAAATCATTTAAAAGCTAACAGTCTTAAAATAATAATAATAATATATACAAGTATATAAAAAGGAGGGGAAATAATCAAAGGGCATCAAAAAATTCGTCAGCATCGCTGTCAACAGGAAACGTGCAATAAAGGCTGGCAGCATTGCCACGTTGTATGGCAATGCTGATTCTTTGGCCAAAAAATAGGCCAGCCCTCTAGTCACGTGAAGAGGAGACAAACTGCTTGGCGATGTCTCGAAATACTAAGTGGGCACTCGGGCCCCATGGCCCTAGAGATAGCAAATCATATTTAATTTTCCCCTAACCGGCACATCGGGAAATATCGCAGCATTTAACGAAAATAAAAAAAAAAAACAAAAAAAATATTGAAAGCCATTCAGACGTCTATATAAAAACAGACGAAAATGTGCGTTCTTCACATCTACTTGGCTCGGAGCCCAGAGTGTGATCAGAAGTTTCCAGGACTTGAAATCCTATTTCAATACCTTAAAGTTTACTTTCGACTGACCAAAAGCTCCCTTGCAAACATGCCTTAGTATTCTCATGGCGGTTTTTTTTTGGCCTTTCCCGGCCAGTCCTTATCAAGAACGACGCGTTTTTAGAAATTTCATAGCTTTTTGTTGCTTTGTTAATTATTTTCATTTTAAATTCTTTCATTACCTGCTCGTAAAATTGTTTGCTTTTTGGCGTTTTTAGCTACGTTTCTGTGGCAAAAATCTTTTGTTGAACTAGAAAATCAAATGTTTTTGAACCATCACAACTATTAAGCTTTTGCTTGCCTTACATTTTTTTAAATAAGTACCTTTTATTAAAAGTTTTTGCTTGTTCTCCTTTTACCTATTATCTAACAACATAACTGTGATAATTTACTTTTCTATATACATACTCGTATAATAAAATACCAATGAAGTCAAAACTGTACAATGAATATTTTAGGAACGAGTCTTTTGGTTTTTAGAATGTTTGTCTGGATGTATGATCCGAATTGGCGCAAAAACGGCTAAACGGATTTGGATGAAATTTGGCACACAGCTAGTTTAAAATCTGGATTAATTCCGATAGAACGCTCCCGCTGTGCGATAATTTCCGACCACCACGCGAGCAAAGCCTTGGGCAAAAGCTAACATTTGATAACCACTTGAACGTGGGTGCAAAGTGACCATCGATTCCAAGATGGCTAAAACCACACTAAACATACACCCACTTCAATACGTACAACAAACTAAATTGTATCTGTACTCTGATCCGATGTAATTAAAACAATAATAAGCTAAATAACGTTAAAACCCCTAGGTTGTTCATTGGCTGCACTTAATTCACTACGAATTTCTATCCTTTGACGCAATTTATTACGTCATTATCATCAGCCTTTGTCTGCTTATTGTTCACCGAAAGCCTCCCACTGTGCAATTACTTACTTTGGAACCTCGAAATCTTTTGAATCTGACCTTAATTTGGGAGATTTCATTAGCATGAAGAAGCATTTTCATTTGATTAATAAAACACCTATAAAAGCATCGTCTTAATCCAGCCAGGCAAAAATACAATTAAACGAAGAATGAGTTGCAATTAATCGAATGATCCGATTATGAATCGAATGGTCCGATTATTATTCGATGTTATCGGATCGGCGATCCCTTCCTGCCTATTCAGATCCGAAGATATGACAGCTGGGTTCTGATTGGCCGCCTTCTTCATTTTCATTATTCAATCCAGGTACATATTTTTAGACGCCGTTTGTACCCTGATTTCGTTTCGTCTATACAAACTCCAGTCGCTTATTAAAATGGTAATGAAGATGTTCCAGAAACGGAATACTTAATACTTTTGGGAAAAAAAGGAAAACTTGAGAAGGCGTTTAAGAGCCAGTATTTTTATGTTTAGAAAGTATTATGAATGAATAATCAAGGTTTAATTTACATTTTCACACCTGCAACAAACCTTTAGGGCTATATTTCACCGGATACCTTAGCGGCGTAGCTAGCCGCCGCCACCAACAAAATGTGTCCAACTCCATAGTTAAGTATTTATACATACATTTTGTCGGCCTAGCTGCGCGGCCATGGGGTCCCATCCCAGTAAAATACGGCCCTAAGAGTAAGTACCTACTTACTGTTATCTAAACAACCTGCATTATTTTATTGTAATGGAATATTTACTTCCTTGCCAATACAAATATTCTTCATAAATGATGAAGTAATCCCTAATAAAAATCCAATTCAATTCATTAGATATCAAACGAGCCTGTGCAATCGTAAAAAAAATAACAGACAGACCTCTTTGGTAAGCTTGGCTTATTAAAATCGAGCCATTCCACTTGAACAGTTCCCGGAGCTCACAGAAGAGTTCGCGGAAAGTATTAAAATTCTTAATTAAATTAACGTCAAGCTACCTTTCTTATGACAGCAGGGAAGAATTCGAATAAGCATGACCTGAATAAATGTCCCCCAGAAAGGACAATTTATTTTGTTTTGTGTCAAAGGTAATGTTTTAAGAGACGGAATATCTTAATTCTGTTTATTAAGCATTGTTGAGATGCATGAGCATCGCTTCGAGATAAGGTACATTATAGGTAGTATGTTCATTTGTACGTATTTAAAAAAAGATGTGTTTTTATCGGTATTTCTATCAATAGTGGAAAAATTAAGAAAAGCATTTTTTTTGTTTGAAAGTGTAAAGTATAAAATTGGTCAAGTTCTGGTGAGTTGTTTTAGAGTTAGCTCCATTATTAGTTATTTTTTTTCACTTAACTTCCACCACTAAAAAGTGAAAAATAAAAACATCCTACTCCCAAAAAACCACTACAAAGTCAATAAATACTTTAATTTCGGAAGACGAATGTAAGATAGGTTTTAATCTTCTAATCTATCGTCAATTATTTTTCATTTGATCTATCATTGCTCTATTTAGTCGTCATTAGCTTATTCGACACAAGCTTTCTCTTTTTAACCGACTTTTAAAAAAGGAGGAGGTTCTCAATTCGGATGTTTGTATTTTTTTCTTTACGTTTGTTCGCGCATAACTCCGTCGCTTGCCGACTGATTTGAAAAATTCATTTTTTGTTGGAATGGGTATACTTTCCAAATGGTCCCATGAAATATTTTTCGAAATCTGACAAGCGGTTTTTTAAAAATTAACAAAATTCAAAAAATTCAAAAGTACTATTTTGTAAAAGGTGATGAGCAATTGACATTAGGCTATTGTTACAAAAAAAACAACCGACTTCCAAAAAAAACACTACAAAGTGCTAAATAACTTTAATTTCGGAAGTCGGTGTCAATAAATGAAAATGCAGAACCAACGACACCGACTTCCGAAACTAAAGTTATTTAGCACTTTGTAGTGTTTTTTTTTTTTGGATGAGGCTGTTTTTTTTTTTGGTAAAAAATTTTCGAGAGGAAGTACGACATTGTCACTCAAAAACTCTGTATACTACTTAATTCTTTATCAACCCCTCACACCACAGCAATATTTACGTGTTCCTATATAACAACTAATCGTAGTACAGGCACTAATCCTCTATGACACATGACGGCCGCCTGTCCATGTCAGATAAAGTAAGCGAACATTCGTCAGTCGCAGTTTAATAGCCTAGCAGTGCCGTTCTCGTTCCAATATTGCCAGACAGGACCTGTCCTGTTGGGTTGGGTTGGGTCCTGACCCAAGTCATGATATTAAAAACATGCTTGTTTGCTAGTAGCATGTTCTCTATGTGTAAAATAGATAATAATCATAAATTTTTTCGTATGTAACTGTGTGTCATGCTAATTGGGTGCCTCTAGGTACCTTCTGCTCGAAATTAGAATGCTTTTTAACCGACTTTAACAGAGGAGGAGGTTCTATGTTCGTCTAAGTATTTTTTGTGTATGTTTATCGATATTTTCTTCAATTGTGGACCGATTTTGAAAGTCGGTTGTTATTAGATTTTGTGCTATTACGTAGGTAGTATGTATATTCCAGACAATATTCATTACATTGGCTATTTGGTATCTAAGCTATTTTACGTGTGTGAACAAATGTTCCGAAAACGTAAAATACTTGAATACATTCACCTGCATTCTGATCTTGCACAGGTATTCGATATAAAGCAAATATTTTCGTTTTACTCGAAAATACCCCGACCGCATGGCATACAGTCCAACAATGTAGTTATTTTACTTATACCAACATTCTTAAACTAACTTTCTAAATGTATATTTTACTATACTAATTATTATTAGATAAGCTGTTATATAAACGTTTAAGTTTATTTAAGGTTTAAGGCTTGACTTTAATAAGGGCAGATTTTTTAATCAACTGATAACTTTATTCGAGGAATAATTTTGAAATTTTGACAGTTATTTCATAAAAAAAATTGTCAAACGTCAAATTTAATCGTCGAATAAAAGTTATCTGGCAATGGAAAAATCAGCCCTTAGCTGAATCGTTTCGTTGTTTGGACGCACTCATCACTGCAACTACCAGTGAGATTTGAAACTAAATATTGTTGCCCAATTCTTCAGGAAGGCTATTTAATATCACACTAAGACCCTTAGGACCCGAACAAAAAGTAAAAAGTCAGAAAGAACGCTGATCGAAAACGAAGTAATAGCGCGGGCGGGCGATGCGATGCGATGCGACTCTGTGGGTCGGGGAACAAGAAAATTCACGCGGCCGAAGTCGCGGGCAGAAGCTAGTCCGTAATAAACCGTAAACAACATCCTCAAATAAAAACATACAAAAGCAGATCAATATTTATACAATGTAAGTACCGACGCCATATTTCGTCGCGTTGCCAAACCACGTTCGGCAAACAATACCTAATAGCTTCTCATAGAATAAAATAATTAACCAAGCTTAGACGGTCACAATTATTATATTATTCTAGGCACGTTAGAGATGCAATCAAACGCATCGCAGGATGCGCGTGCGATGAATTCTTAAATTGATTGAACTTTATAATGAGTAATTTTACGTTTGAGATCGGAACATAATTTGTAAGGATGGTTTGTTGTATTTACTCAAATCTATCTGACAAATGCGTGCACTGACTGGACAGTTCCACCTTTCCCTCAAAGCCGTTCAGTGGTTTAGGCATGAAGAATGGTAACATACAACGATTCATTCCGGTCTGATCCCCTGAACCCTCCCTCCACCCCCCCCCCCCCCCCCTCCTCGATCCCCTTCTAGTTGTTTTTCTGTTTTAATCTCTTATCCAACTTTCCGAGTTATTCCGGTCTGAGAGTTACTTTCGAATTTATAATATTAGTTTGGATGATTCCTCATTGCACACATAAAATCATTACTTCACATACAACTTTATAAAGGAAGATAAGGTCTTATGGTAGAACTTTTAGAAAAAGTAGTAGAAAAAGTCCTTAATGTGGCGCTGGAGGACCGTGCGTAGCAACAAGCCACACTGTCCAATTGCCTTTTAATTTAGTATCTAGTGTAAATAGTTATCTATACATACAATAAACATGACTCCCCAATGAAAAAAAAAACTTAACAAAAATCTTCCAAATATGTCCCAGATAACTTATCAACGGATGCAGAAAATCCCGAGTAATTTTCCTCAAATGATAATTTGAGCCTTTCGATACAGCACTTAGGCACAATTTAGCAACAATACAGGCTCGCTCATCTATAAGCCGAGGTCTTACCTTCACAATGGCGGAGTGACTAACACAGCCATTACGCTTTCATCGTGAGGTATCGCTTCCCCGTCTATCGGAGCTCTGGAGATCACGATATTTTCACACCTACTACCATTGGTTGCGGTGTCAATATAATATATATAAATTATTATGAGGGTGAGAAACCAATTTGGGAAAATCTCTTTAGATAAAGGTGTAGCAAATCATATCTAGACACAACTGAATCTTGAATCTTTTGAGCCCGCATAGTCCTTTAGGTGAGTTATTGTGAGTTTGCATTTCAAATACCTCGTCCGAGATCCTATGTGCTCTGGTATGACTGTAGAAAAGCTTTTTATAAACATCCTCCACAAAATCTTAAAATACTGACATGGTGTTGAGGTATATCTAAACCATCAACAAACGGACAGACCTCTATGCAGAGTCTGCATGAAGGCTGAGGAAACCGTTGCGCATGTGCTCTTTGAATGCGTCACCCAGGTTAGGACAGAAACCCTCGGGGCTCCCAGATCTTACACAGGGGGAAGGTGGGCTAGTTGCAATAACCAACGACGGCCGCCATTGATATGCCACGCACAATGGTCCACCTGAATGACTAAGTGCGGGAATCAAATCCTCTAACATAGAAAATAGAACAACCATTAACAAACAGTTTCCCTGAAGAATATCAAGACCTAGCACAAAACCAATCGTGACTCTAAACATGTAGTCAAATTGACCTCTGCGCAGCCATCGATGACGCCTTAGAAGTAGCGTAGTTTTGGGGCAGGAAAAATTTATACACTATCGTGCATAGACCAACACGGGCCACCGTCCGCCTGTGGCCCGTGTTGCTCTATGCTGTCAAGCCATCGACAATCGACACGGGACGAAGAGAACTGTAAAAAGTCCTGCAATTGAGGAATCTAGAACATTGACAAAGTGATCACATACCACAGCCAAATGCAGTAACAATTTTTACAACCGTATCTCACACATCTGTATCAGTCTTACGTTTCGCTCACACTTTTTTGTTCCAAATGTTGCTACTGTGAGTTTCAACACCTACACGCTCTGGTTTCAACACAAGATGTAATAATGAATATACATGAAGCAGTCGTGCAAAGACTCTTGTTTCTTAAATATGATTGACTCTAGCTTTTAATTAATGTGGTTTTTTTGTTGCTTACGATGAGAGATACGAAACTAGCCTTGCGAATATTATCAGTCAATGGTTGTTTTATAAACTAATATTATAAAAAGTGGAAAGAGAGAGGTGGAAAGATATTAGGGAGGCCTTAGCCCAGCAGTGGGAAATCAATGGCTAATAATAATAAATAAACAGAAAAAAATAGATTTTTTGTATGTTTGTTTGTTACGCTTTCACGCCGAAAGGGTTGAACGGATTTGGATGAAATTTGGCACAAGGCTAGACTAGGATACTTTTCATCCCGATATTTACACGGGATCGAGACTAATGTGGGTGAAACCGGTGGAAGCAGTTAGCATGTCAATAAGGCAGAAATTGCTTTTTCTGCTTGTAATTTTGCCATAGATCACACTCTTTCATTGTCATCAAAGTCTTTGCTACAGAATAGGTACCATTGAAAAAAAATTATTACACTAGTCAACTTCTACATCATCTTCAATCACGAAAAACGTGAAAGCTGAGCGACTTTGTTTCGAGTTCTCCCTCACATAGTAAGAGCGCAATCACAACGAAATTGCGGTGATTTTTCTTCTTAATTACAGTCCTGAAGACTATTTTGATGGAATCGGGCCTTTGCCAATTATCGCGTCGACTGGATAAATGTTGCTTATTTTGCTTGGTTCCAGTGTTTGGGTAATGTTTGACACTGTGATAATTTATCTTGTAATAGGTGCAGTGTGTAAGGACAAATCTAACAAACACATGGTGTTAAAGTTTAGATTGGAAATGAAAATTCTCCAATTTCGTAATTTATGAGTTTAGAAAATTCAAACAGATCATCTGCCTAGCATTTTCCCAATACCAATATTTTACATGGAGCGACGGCCTATCTGACCTCTACAACCCAGTTTCTGGGTAACACGATACCCTTTGGTAAGACTGGTTATCAGACATTCGAGCTTCTGACTACCCGTAACGACTGTCAATGATCTAAAAATGACAGCTGGGACCAACGGCTTAACGTGCTTTCAGAGGCAGTAGGCACGGAGAGGTCTCTATAAGTAATGGATAATCACCCATCCACGAACCAATCGCGGCAAACGTAGCTTACGGTACTTTGATCGACCCATGCGGATGTGAAAAAACTGAGTCTTTACTCCATTTATTTGCTACAGATAACTTTTTGTTCCTTTGAATAAAGGAAAATAAGGTGCCAAGAAATCGACCGGCTTTACGACCGTAAATCTGCCGCTAATTAAACCTTTCTTCACTTAATTTGAGCTACTGTGTCAATATATTACCAACCTTTTCCCACAAGCGTCGTATTCACATCATTATACGAGTATGCCTGCCATCGCTATGCACAAACGCAACGTAGCCATTTATCTTTGTAAATTGATTAATTTGATTTAAAAAAAAAATACGATCGCTGACTTATTACGACAACGATATGATTTTTAAAACAATTACTTACATTTGCGTTAACGTATCATTTTAGCACGAGAGCGCGTGTTTTGTTTTTCTGGTCTTTTGCGAATTAAAAGTGCTGGTTTCTCTTCCTTATGATTACGTTCTTGATATGTCTATCGTGTTATGTCTGCAACAACTTATATACTGGTCCTTGATGGTTACAACAAACAACAACAAATTAGCAAATAAATAACATGCAAATGAGCTTGCAATGGTGTGACGAAACACACCATTATACGAAAGAATGCTTTATTGTAGCTGTAAGTAAACCCTGCCGATGTTCGTTTCTCAAGAAATACTGGTTACTGATAGAACCTTTCCTTCTTTCTTTTCGAAGGTAAACGCACTTCTACATAGAAGTAGGATACGATGCTTTATGGCAACATGACACCATAGCAGGCTTCAAGGTACCTACAAAAGTAAGTACTACCAAGAACTACAAACGAGCTTGTTATGGCTGTCTCTTTAACTTTTGTCAAAGGAAAGAAGGAGTGTGACCGTTTTCACAAACTCTAGATGATACCTAAATGAATGCCTATATAAAAACGCGCTGTGCGATTTGCAACATACGGCGCTGAACCGAGCGTTACTGAAAACGGACATAAGACTTCTTAGAATTGAGCATCAGACCATTCAAATTTTTCTCACACGTTTCATAATGTTTGACAAAGGCGCGCGTGCAATTTATCCGACACCCAAACGTCATGCTAATTAATTGACTCCAGAAAATGAAGACGTACTTACAGCCGAAGTCAAACCAGCGAACGATAACAACAAATCAGTTGAAACGGCTGAAACAAAGGCCTCTAATTCGAATACAAATTAATATATGGACATCAAAGGATCGCGTGACCAATCAAACTGCGATGTAAGTTTAAAAAAAAAGCAATCACAAACGTGACAAACGTCTCGCAGACACGTCAAGAAACATGTACAGTGTCCAAAACATTAGAAAAAATATTAAAAATTCCGGAAAGCGAAATTCCACGCGTGAAAGTGAATTTTCATGAGTTACACCTGAATGATCCGCGGCTTGGATTTTGTTATTGATGTGTGATAGTGTGAACGTACTGTTAGTGTAATCACCAGTGCTTGTGTATGTACATAGTCGATGTGTTTTTTCGGTGGTATTCTTGTAAATTAATTGAACGTCGCTACTGGTATCACTATTATATTGTTACTAATTATTATGTATTCAGCAGTCTAATTGTGTAACACACTGTCAATCTTAATCTGAATAATTTTTAAGTATACCTATTGCTAATCCATTGCTTGATATGTTTGAAAAATTTGACTGCTCAGCAACGTAAATAACGCAATGAATGCTGTTGAACTATCAAAATGAAACCACTGCTAATAGGCTGTTACGCAATTACCCCGATAGGGTTCTTTGGGTAAGGATTCTGTTAATCTTCCCAAGCGTTAGGTATAATCCCTTTCATTTCTTATTACATATTATTTTCGGGTCCCTCGCAAATCATCCATTTTGTTTCGTTTCTCAAACGAATGATTAGGGAATAAATAAGCCATCGATGTCGCAGTCAACTAAATATTGTCCAACAGTCTTCTCAAAAAAATCCTATTGTAAGTATATTAATCTCATAATATTCCGGTTCACTGCTCAGCGTTTTTATTCCACGAAGATGAGTGAAAGTTTCCATTTTTTAATCTGTGCACTCAGCTATTGAGTAATCTGAGCGCACTTATTGTAAGATATTATCTAGATTTCCACCTGCTAGGAAAAAGAGCATAAAATCTGTATTAATTATGTAACGTTATTGCAGACTGAATCCATACTGATACTGATACTGATACTGTTAGCCTGCATCATCCCACTGCTGGGCAAAGGCCTCTCCCCATGACTTCCAGTTCTTTCGATCCAGGGCTAAAGTGGGCCACTGGTCGTTTGTTTTGTCCAGCTCGTCCCGCCATCTTTTACGGGGTCTGCCGCGACGTCTTCTAGCTGTGTCAGGGCTCCACGTGGTGGTTATTTTGGCCCACAGCTCATTGGGCATACGGCAGACGTGGCCAGCCCAGTCCCATTTCAGCTTAGCGGCTTTTTGAGCAACGTCAGTAATTTGTGTTTTGGAACGCAGTGTGGTGTTGCGAATATGGTCTGTCAATTTGACGCCTAGAATACTGCGCTCCATTGCACGACTGAATCCATACTAATATTATAAATGCTGCCAGCCTTTTGAGTACTTTTCCTGTTAACAGCGATACGGTAAATTTTTTTAATGTCCTATCATTCTTTTCCTTCTTTTTTATTAATTTACATGAGTATATTATTCTTATTAAGTCTTTTAGCTTACATTTTATGGAAATACAAAACAATAAAAAGTTGATAGTTGTGAATTAAACAAATATATTATAAATGCGAAAGTAACTCTGTGTCTATTACGTTATCACGCCTTTTTTAATAGGATTTTGACCCATAGACCTACGTTAGGACATCCTACTAATATTTATAAATGTGAAAGTTTGTGAAGATGTTTGGATGTTTATTACTCAATCACGCAAAAAGTACTGAAAGGATTTGGATGAAATTTGGTACACAGATAGTTTATAACCAGGATTAACACATAGGATACTTTTTATCCTGATGTTCCCACGGGATCGAAACTAACGCGGGTAAAACAGCGGGGCGCTGCTAGTATTTCATAAAAGCCAGATCCGACGTTTTATCTTTTGAACTAAAAATACCAACCATGTTGTTTTTGTACCATACAGGATCTATTCTGCGCATAAAAATAAAAGCTCGTTAAAAAGGTAAATGAACTACTTTTTACTTAGCTTCTACAGTTTTAAAATAAATTCAGTTTTGCCTCTGCGTGTCGAATGACAAATTGACGACTGTCAGCTGTACAGTGCTTCAAAAAACAACACGTTTGAAATCCTCAACTTCATTTAACATAATTTTAATCGATTGGTAATAAAATGTTGACTTCAATCTGAAAATTCAAATCACATCTCTCATTCTTTGATGTCTTGACAACACGGGAATTGGCGTAGAGTGTCAATCTACTCAACAATTTATTTCCCTGACTGGACATTTCTTAACCTACAGATAAAAGTCGTAATTAATTTTGGACTGGCCTGTATCAATTCCAAGCAAAACCTCTTTTAAAGTTTCTCAGCTTAAGTTACGTTCCAATTTAAAAGTTCCTTTTATGTTTTGCTGAATATTTTCCCAGATAGAAGGTGGGGTAGGGTCGCCATGATTACTTTTGAGTGCTGAGGACTTTCATGGATAATATGGGTCGGGGATAACATTAGGAATGTAGGGGCTTGTGGCTAAATGATAACAGCCGCACGGGTCGAACGAAGGTACTATCGCGGCCTTTTCCGCCTGATCACTTAAAAATGTTTTCAACTAAATCCTGCGGCGGCGCAAAGCCCTTAAACTTTTCGCCTATTACGAAAGCGATAACGCAATTAGTTGCTACTATTTGACTTTGGCGCGCTTACTAGAGATCGCTTCTATTTTTTGAGTGCAAGTAAAAATTAACTTAGGGGTGGTCAGGCGAGAGAGTGACTGCGATAGTACGTTTGCCACGGTCGGTCCGTGGATGGGTGAGCATCCATTACAAATCGACACCCCTCCTTGCCTCGGAATCGTAGACCATTGACAGTCGTTACGGGTAGTCAGAAACCCAAGTCTGACAACCAGTCTTATCAAGGGGTATCGTGTTACCCAATAACTGGGTTCTGGAAGTCAGTTGCTCCATGTAAAATACCACTTAGTTGGAAAAGGATTGTCAGATTGATTGGGTCAGGAATATTATAGGTAATATGGGCCATCGTTATTGGCATTATGGAGTGATGTTCCGGATATTATTAGTTAAGTAAGTAACTATTATTGGTTATAAGTGGATTAATTATCGCAATATGATATTGTGAGTAGTATGACTTCTACGTGTATAAGTAATTTTTATCTGATTCCTGTAAGTAACTGTTGCCAGATTTTCCTATAAGTATATATTTATTTAGATTTTGTAAACGATCTAAATTCTAACTGACGATGACGATTAGCGTACCTACCACAAAATTTTCATCCGAATGATTACCGGAGTGATCTTTAGATACTTCAAAGTGTTTTTAATTTATATTCGACGGCATCTACCCCACATGCGATCCGATCACCTCACCTTGTGCGATCTATAAGCATCACACCGACGTCAGCCAAAATTAAGCATATTTTCGACATCAAACGTTGGGCAGTAGCCCACCAAAGAAAATACCCGTCTGGTCGAAGGATTCTCCCTTTTTAATGGAGTAAACTATACTGTGAGTGAACTATACACTCTGTTACCTCTATACTCGTCTATGTCCGACTGCAGGGCAAAGGCTTTCTCTCCCTTTTCGATACACTTCAGTAGATCCACATCTTCAAAACAGGATCCAATGAGAAAACAATTGTCACTAGATCCATCATGGATCTGGCCAATGGATCTTCTGAGATTGAACGCCAATGCCAAAGTAGGCGAGTCCTTTCGGTAAACATCAAGCTCGTTCCACCATCATTGTAAACTTCTCACCTTCCCTCAGCCACGAAGTCGACTGAGGGCTTTGCAGTCTGGCCGAACCCCACTTAAGCTTAGCAGGCTTTTTTTTTCTTTTTCATTCTGTTTTTGTCCAAAGGTATCATTCCTGTGTGTTGCCTTCTCCGACTAATCTCGCATAAACGCCAGCGTTTCCTAGGCTTTCCTCGGCGTCGCAGCTTTAAGAATTTAAAATCCGAAAATGTCCCTATCTTGTGGACATCACTGTAAAGTCAGGTTTCTTTCCTGTGTGTTGACTTCTTCGGCAAATCACCCATAAACGTCTTTAAATCATCACGCCATCGTTCTATATGCGTCTCTCGGCGACGCAGCTTTAACAAATTTAAAATCTGGAATTTCCCCTACCTCCTCCTCGTGTACACCGCTTTAATGTCTCCCCACAATTTGCAGGGTCACTGATACACTGCTACGGCTATCGAAGTGTTATCGAAGCACAAAAACTTACACAACTTTTTAATTGGAACCTTAATTAAAATGAGGCTTCGGATATTTGAAATATACATAGATTTAAGTAAAAGTTATTTTTAGTTAATTACCTTTTCGATTGAGGAAAAAATTGTTGCTTTGCGTAATTGGGTTCAAATCGATTTGGCGATTTTTAATTAATTTTGTTGAGTGGGTACAACATTGGTTTTGCAACCGACACTTGTTTTTTTTTTTTTGTTTCCTTGTGTTGGTTATGATGATTATTTTTCATCATCATTATTATCTTGTCTATCCTAATTTATTTGGGGTCGGCTTAACATGTATTTCTCTTCCATCCAAGTGAGAATATTATAGGTACGACTTCGTAGCCGACCGCAGACAGCAAGCAGCAGCAGACGACGTGTCGCTACGACACTACTGGTTTGTATGTATTTCTATGGAATACCTTCTGCAGCTAGCGACACGTCGTCGCCCGACTACTACACATCGCAGGACCGCAGAAGTCGTGTCAGCAGATCAGTCTGTAGTGACGCAGGAGCCGACTGGAGCGACAGGACGTTGAATCTTTCTCAAAAAATGAGTTTTTCCGACGTGTCGCTATGACATGTCGCAACTTCACGTCGTCTGCTGCTGCTGTCTGCGGTCGGCTACGAACACGTACCTTTACTCTATAAAATAATAATTATGATTCGTACTTGCCGTTTACGCAGACCTCACCGGTATTAACACTTACCTACTTTGATCACCAATCGCGAAATTAAAGAACTTACTCCAACAAACAAAAACCCAAAAGTATGGCAGGTTTCAAAATACCTTCTCACCGTTTTGTAAGTCATAATGCCTAATACATAAAGAGTGAACACGTCCTACAATCGAGAGGTCTTTTTAATCGATTCCTGCCGATCCCCGTAACCCTATTGTGGCTCCGGTCTTTACGAAAGAAAAGTGCTTAATCTGCACTTTGTCGCCCTCCATTGTGGAGAAGGCACTCGCTTGCCTATGTATTAGTAAGCCAGTAGGGGTGGCAACATTTCTTTTTACAATAGATTCTGCCTGCGACTTTTCTGAAATGTCTTTATTCAACATAAATTATAGGTATCCTACGTCACCCGACAGTACTGAAGCTTCCCATTTGTGACGGAATTTTCAGAATCGGATCAATAGTTCCTCCTCATTATTTCTATATAATAGTATAGATAACCGTTGTTTAGAGAGACTGCGAGAGAGATCTTAAGGCGCAGATATACGACTTCTAATGATTTTAAATTCAACATCACGTCTAATCGACCGGACTGATTTCTTTGAAAAAAATAAATGTTATACTAGACCATTTGCTTCGTAATTTGATATGTGAATATTTGCAATTATATTTTTTTAACATAGTGTAATTAATTTGTAAAGTATTGTCTACCGCGGACATAAAAACGATAATTACGCAAACACTATCGGGTGTATTTTCATAAAACTTTCACCATATTAAAGACAATTTAATTCCCCGTATTTTAGTATACGGTTTTTATTTGTTTGGTGTTTGATAAATCAACGTGGGTTCTTTTTTCGAATAAACTTGGTGCGCGTTGAAGCGGGGACTCTAGCGGGCGACGGGCGGCAGTGCATCGCTGACCACTGTCACGGGTAGACGCTAACGCTCGGAGCAATCAGAACATAATTTTAATCGCTTTTGATTTTCGTGCTGAAAATGGCTGCTAATTCCTAATTACTAAAAAAGAAACGCCTTATATTGGTAAAAAATAGATTATTGAGGTAAGTAACGTATTTTAATCGAAATAAAATTATCATTTATCTCTATCGAAAGATTAAATTAGTGTACCTAAATAAAAAAAAACAATTGTAGTAAATATACTTTTATTTTACTAAATAATAATTGTTTTATTTCTGTTTCAGGAGAATACAAAATAACGAAGATTCTCAAGTCGTAAATGCAGATACGAGGTAATTATTGTAATGTAGTATAACCATACCGCATCCTTGTAGGGACAGTCCGGATCAGAGTTTCAAAAAATACTTGAATGCTATTATTGACATAGTTGTGGTAATTATTCTTGGTATGTAAATTTAGTACGACTTCGACTGCACTTTTGCGTCTGTTGTAGACTTACAGTACCTATGTCGTGCACAACTATCTTCCTACTTTCACCCATGCCTATACTTCCATGCCGATGCCTATATTAACCTATATTTTAATCCATTTATTTTGTAGCTCTGGCTGTATAGAACAGGAGAAAAAGGCAACTAACTCCGCATATTGAAAATGAAAATGAGGACATTATTGCTGACAAGTAAATGCATATACCTAATTTATTTTTCTTATTTTCACAGTAGCTCACATACAGGGGGATCTGGTACATTTGCGCGAAAGAAACTTACGCGACTCCTTTTGCGCGACTAGACATATCCGCGAATTGACTTTTGCGAGACTAAACACGTGCGCGACTGGACGTATCCACGACTAGTTTTCGGGGGCGCTAATGACGAAAATGAAGTCAAAGTCAAAATCCAAGATGGCGGCTGCGAAATTTTACAAAATATGCGTCATGGGTGTCGTTTTCATGGTTTTCGGGGGCGCTAATGACGAAAATGAGGTCAAAGTCAAAATCCAAGATGGCGGCTGAGAAATTTTACAAAATATGCGTCATGGGTGTCGTTTTCATGGTTTTCGGGGGCGCTAATGACGAAAATGAGGTCAAAGTCAAAATCCAAGATGGCGGCTGTGAAATTTTACAAAATATGCGTCATGGGTGTCGTTTTCATGGTTTTCGGGGGCGCTAATGACGAAAATGAGGTCAAAGTCAAAATCCAAGATGGCGGCTGTGAAATTTTACAAAATATGCGTCATGGGTGTCGTTTTCATGGTTTTCCGGAAGCGCTAATGACGAAAATGAGGTCAAAGTCAAAATCCAAGATGGCGGCTGCGAAATTTTACAAAATATGCGTCATGGGTGTCGTTTTCATGGTTTTCGGGGGCGCTAATGACGAAAATGAAGTCAAAGTCAAAATCCAAGATGGCGGCTGCGAAATTTTACAAAATATACGTCATGGGTGTTGTGTCCAAAGTTTTCGGGGGCCCTGATGCTGAAAATGAGGTCTAATTTAAAATCCAAGATGGATGACGCTTATTATGTAAAATTTTACAGCCGCCATCTTGGATTTTGATTTCGATCTGCCCTCCTCTCGGGACGAACGTATGTGACCGCATAATATAACTTTCTACAATTTAAACGACGTATTATGAACGTTATCGTAAAGTATGAAATGGGTGTAATATACAACCTTAGTATACACCTCTGCCCTACCCTTTAGAGAATACAGGCGTAATGTTACGTCTATGGGATTTAATTTCTCGGATTTTGTCCAATATCCTTTACATAAATTCATAATTATTCAAATAAATTAATATAAATGTCGCGCAAGCATCTTTCGCGGAAGTGTAGTCGCGCAAATGTCTTTCGCGGAAATGTCAGTCGCGTAAGTGTCTAGTCGCGCCAAGGGAGTCACACAAATTCCTTTCACTGTTTTTGCAACGAATAAATAAAAAATCACTTCTAGGCTTTTTTGTTTTATTTATCACTAGCTTCTGCCCGCGACTTCGTCCGCGTGAAATTTCACCCTCCCCCTATTCACCCTCTTAGGAGTGGAATTTCGAAAAACCCTTTCCTAGTGGATACCTTTATATACTTCACACAGAACACACTCCAAATTTAATGTCTCTATGACCAGCGGTTTAGGCTGTGCATTGATATAATCAGTCAGGCAGGATCACAGGACTTTGAATTTTATATTAGATTATAAAAGTAAACCTAATAAAGTACCTACCTAATAAAAAAAACTCAATAACAGAAAATAAAATACCTAAATAAACCTATTTCTGATGATAACTAATCTAAACTCAATAAATAAGCAAAATCCCTAAAAACTAATATCTATACGAATGACTAATCCTACCTAACAGTTTTATAAAATAACCTACGGTCACTACGTAAATTATTTTAATCACATTTTGGGTTCTGTGTCGGTCTAATAACACCCCCTGCCATTTATTTTTTTGATAATTTCAATGTACAGAATTTTCACTTTACAGATTTATTATAAGTATATGTAAAGAAGGGGATGTGTGAGGCTATCAGTAGTGTGTACTGCTGAGGCTGGGCGTAGGTGCAGTGTAGAAATAACACGGAGGTACAAAATATCTGTAGTGTAATCGGCGTTCCACAGCGAACAGGGGCTTACATGACGGTTACAACGTATTTTATAAGCGCGTACAATCAATGTGGTTAAATTAAAAAAAAAAAAAATACAACTCGATACAATTAAAAAATTAAACATAATAAATATGAGCAGTAATAAAATCAATAAGTTATTATTAATTGACTAGAAATCAATCCGAGGAAATAGAAAATACATGGCGGTGACATCACTGCTTCCGCTGATGCGTAGTCTCCTGGGAAGCTCCCTGCGTTTGTAACATATAGATTTGTAATTCGAACGAATATTTAAACACTACCAAAACAACTAATACCTATTTTATAAAATAACAACAAAAGAAATTCAAATAAACTATTTAAAGACTAAAAGTCGCGCTGATAAGCACGGTTTGTTAATATCAATTTTTGTCTGTCAATAAGGTCGAACGCTCTGAACGTTGATGCGTTCAGAGCGTTCGACCTTATTGTCCAGCCAAATATTGAATGAAGCTCGCGCTTTTTTTTGTTATGACCACTCGCAGTTTCAACTCGCTAAGGTTGCCTTACTGCTTAACCGGACTATCCTGTGGTGGCCAAAAACTACTTTAAGGCCCCCAGCCAGGGCTTACAAACTAAGGATATTAATTTAAATGGGCTACACTAAGGGCACCCCCTGTGGGGTTCGGGCCTCGACTTAGTGAGTCATTGATGGGAGGGCAGCAATGGTCAGGCTGGGTCTGGTTATTATTATTTGGGGAGTTTAAAGCTACTTGCTCAGCCTCGCGGGCTGGCTTGTCGAGCAAGAAGCTCGCGCTCGGACCTCCCGCCTTTTTATACCCTACCGCCACGACCCGCGTCGAGCGCGGCAACCGCTACACAAAAATAATCCTTATGGCATGATTCAGTATTCACGCGCGACGGCGCGATGGCTTATTAGCGTATTTCATGTATAAGTTTGGTGTTTCTATACCGATTACTATGATTCTTTTTTTATTGAATAGGTAATAATATTAACTTCTTTTAATTAGGGATGAGTGAGAGTATTATAAACGTAAGAGTAAACAAATATAATCAGAAAGCTCCGAACTGCTAAGCTATCGGGAGTTACACATGTTATTGTGAGTCAACCATAAAAGATAGACATATGCTGTTGTGGGATATTTTTTAGATAATTTTATGTAGAACATTTCCGTCGTAAATTACTTCTATGTAGCTTTAACCATTAAGGCTGCACACGCGACGGAAGCTTAAAAAATGGAGCAAATTCTCCCGTTTTCCCAACATTTCCTTTCACTGCTCTGCTCCTATTCATTGTAGCGTGATGAAAAGTATACTATAACCTCCCCCAGGAGTATGAAGAATAATTGTACCAAGTTTCGTAAAATCCGTCGAGTAGTTTTTGTTTCTATAAGGAACATAGAGACAGACAGACAGACAGACAGACAGACAGGCAAAAATTTTACTGATTGCATTTTTGGCATCAGTATCGATCACTAATTACCCCCTGATAGTTATTTTGAAAATATATATCATGTACAGAATTGACCTCTCTACAGATTTATTATAAGTATAGATTATAATTATGTTTCAGTTCTGAAGTGATTGGATCATTTACAAAAGAGGTTTTAGGTTTTTGTCATCTTGTTATTATTTTAAGTAGGTATGTCTATATTTAATTAGTATTTCCTATTCATGTATGGACACCTTTATTAGGTAAGTACTTACGTAAATATATGTAGATACCCGGTCTATCTATTCATACACGAAACAACTTTACACAAACAACTTTTAGCACAGAATATGAAAACGTGGAAAAAAAAATCTGCTGTTCCCTGCATTTATGTTCGCATAACTCGTCAAAATGTAGGGAACAGCAGATTTTTTTTTCGAGGTTTTAAAGTTTGATCTTTGAATTTATTATCAAAATATTACCTTATTTATTAACACTACATTGAAATAAAAATGGATGGTGATCAAATATCAGTCAGGATTATCCTCACCATCTGAAACGTATTGGTTACCCTACGAAATTACGTGCATGCAGTTGCGGGGTCGCGGGGCGTGACGCTCGCTCCTCCCATTCGCTCAAGGTCGCTGTCACTTAATGTCGCCTTAAAGCTCTAGCTTGGCTTGGAATAGGGAAGAAAAAAGCCTTTCTATAGATAAGTTTTACTTTTTTGTAATTTTTAAAGTTTTAATTGTAAAATAGAAAGCGACTCATTTCCCCTATCCTGGTCGTCCCCCGTGATGTCTTTATGAAAAGAGGGATTGTTATTTATTTGAATATAATGGTGATTATCAGTCATAAAGGACAATTTACATTTTTCGCAACATTTCCATTTTCATCCGCCTTCTATTCTGTCACAAATAAGTTTCATATAATAGGAATATAAACGTATTTTCTTAATTTGTCAATAAAAGTTCACTTTTTAACACACTTATTATGGAACTAACACTGGTACCTACAAGTTACAACTACAAACATAAAAACTCGTTTTGTTAAAGTTAATTGTTGTTACAGAGGTGTATTGTTGGCAGCCCTAATCTAAAGCAGACGCTATCTATGTAGGTAATGGAAATGAAGTGTTTATCACCTGTGTTCATACATATGTATGTGTATTGGATATATATAAGGTGATTATTTATTACGAGCATGATGAGAATTCAGATTTAGAAGAAAACGAGGTTAGGTTGTCTTTTAAATACTTATTGGTTTTAAATAAGACAATACCATAATCGGCCTATAATGTTCCCACTGCCGGGACATAGGCCTCCTCTCAGTGAGCCCTCTCACTGAGAGGAGGCCTGTGTCGTACCAATAATTAGTACTAATATCCACCAATAAGACAACAAAACTTATTAGTTGTTATGGAGTCAGAAATAACTTTTGGAAACACCAGTATTTTATACCTGCTACCGTTTTCTAAGCTCTTAAATTTTATATAATACAAAGGTACAATTAGGCTTCCTCAAAAACTTCCCTGTTTGTGAAGCTTTAAGAAATGCAAAACTAACTACTTCTATGTGGATAGATAGGTACAACGTCAAGTAACCCACAACTCTTCAAAACAAACCTGTCTATTTCAACCACTTTGACCATTGCTACAGCCCGATGCAACGTTTATGGCGGTTCCGAACATGAGGCGAGTCGCTGCACACTAACAAATTCACGTGTCAGCGGGTGTGAGGGGTGAGGTACTGCGCAGCGAGTAGCACACTTCAGAGCCGCCACATAAAAGTTGAATCGTGCTATACATGGTCACAGACTGTCTTCAAGAAACCAAAGCACTGTCACTCTCTGACCACCTCTGGTACATACCTGAAACAAACAAAAAAGTATTTATAAGAAAAATAATCCAATACATCAAAAACAGTTCTTTTACTAGCAAAGTAAACAATTCATCAAATAGATCGTCGAATACGTCACTTACGTAACGACCCGTACAATGTCATTGTGTTGACGAAAAACAAGGCATTTTTCTAATGAGCCACTGTTAGATACCTAAGCTGATTCATTAATTAAATATCTTTGTTCACGAATTCGTCGATAATTGTCTAAAAACTAAAATACAAACTGCACCACTTTAGATCGGCTTTTTGCACTCCCCTTGGCCTTTAAGACCCCTGGGTCTTAGCAAGCAGTAGATATAAAAACACGTCCAGCCAGAACTTTGAAATGAAATATATATTTTAGCGTTCCCTACATAATGGGTGCCAACGTACCAACTATTGCTAAGGCTCCGCGGTCCGTCCGTCCGTCTGCCACAGGGCTGTATTTTATGAACCCAAATCACACAGAGTGTGTTCTACTATGTCCGTTAGAACAACAAATAATAAAAATAAAATAAAGTTAAAATTAAAGGGCTCTTTAAAAAAAAAATGGTGTTAAATAATGTACGGTGGTGGCGGTACTTTTTCCTTGTAACGTGTGTTAAACTAGCCACAAAATGGCCACTAGTCCTAATTAAATAAGAATCAATAAAGTACCCCAAATTACCACACAATCATCCATATAATTTGAAATCGTCCATCCAATCGCCCATTATTATCGGACGTAACCCACCTGTTGTATCGATATAGATAATAGGTATATTTCTAAATCAATATTATTATTCTAATATGGGTCATATAACGCCGTTCTTTTTGCCCTGGTCAATAAAACATATGACTGTGTCGCCTACTCGTTTTTCAGAAAAGAATTAGTGCTAATTACGTCATCCGCAGTAACGTTGAAATCGATAAAAGTTTGTAATCACCCATAAAATCAAGGTTAATGTTAACTATAAAATGGTGAATCTTTTGTTTTGCTATTCTTTTTTAACGTCTTTGTGGTTATAGGTGCATTCTGCGAATCCACAAAAAAAGGAAAAAAAAACAAGATCATTAATTCTTGAGGTCGTTGATTATTTTTAAGTTATATTTGAAAAACGTGGGCCTTGAGTTGTTTACGTTACCGTTATATGTAGATATATACCTACTCGGACTATCACTGCACATAGATTCCGGATTCTCAATCTCATTGCGCAAGGTTTTGTGCCATTGACACAGTTATCAATAATTAATTAATTTTACGAACACAGCGAGATGAGCGGACGACATTGTAAAAATCGCGGTTAGAATATCCCGCAGATTCTAACCGCGATTGTTAAAAGGAATATTTGATGAATTGTCAAAATTGGTGCTTGATAAGGCTGGCATGGAGGAAGACCCTCTCGCGGCGCCGCTCCGAAGGCGGAGGAGGGGTCGGAGAAGACGTCAGTATGACGGTCATCTCCGACTCCTCCCAGGTGGAGGCCAGCAGGCGACGGGTGCGGGGGCACCCTCGCCTGTATTGCACAGGCTTCCACCAGTGCAGGACGGGAATGGCCAGGTGTTCCCGGCCATTCCCGTAGCCCTCCAGACGGGGGGACATGCGGGGCCCGCCAGCTAGGCGGGCATGCGCCGGGGGGGTTGTGGACGCAAAGGCTGAGCCAGATTCCCATGACCCCCTCACCAAGGCGATGAGGGAACACCGCTGAGTTTTAGTGGGTATACTGCCACCCTGGCAGGGAGTCCCACATACTCCGTCTCGTCCCCCGACGAGCGGAGATGCGTAATGTCATTTCTCAGCGACAAAAAAAAAAAAAAAAAAAAAAAAAGGAGAGTTGGGATTGGGGGACCACCCCACAGTGCTTGCGTCCACGTCGCGTCCCCTGGAAACGGCCCAGTTCTGACCACCGTAACGGAGTGGCAGACTGGGTACGGCCAAAGTGCACTGTGCCTTCGCAGCGAATTTTATTGCCTTGTTGTCTGCGAACCTGCGGGAAATATTTTAATTTTTATCATGTCGGCAAAACCCACGCGGGACGCCTAAGGGCGGTTTTTAAAACAAAAAGGCCCTTCTCAGGGCCAACCAAAAGGCCCTTCTCAGGGCCACTCCGAAGCTGACCGCGCACCATCCGCGGCCAGCTTGTCCAGTCTGCGGGCGGAGTCTTCGGACTCCGACGAGTCCGTCATGGACACATCAGCGGCCGAAAATGACCGCCTCCAGCGGAAGCGGGCCTACCTGAGGCACGGGTCCGAGGGCTCCTCGGAGTCGGTGGACAAGGCGAGGAAGAAGCCGAAGTCCAAAAAGGCTTCGGCTTCTTCTTCGACTCCCTCCCACGACGTGGGCCTGGTTGACGCCGTGCGTCAGTTGGGCCTGGCGAAGAGGGAGCAAGTACAGCAGGACCTCGAGGAGAAGGTTGCTGCCAGGGAGCAGCAGGCGCAGGCCGCCAGGTCGAGGGCTGGCTATGGCACAAGTACAGTGCTGTACGCCGACCACTCCCTGGCGGAGCTGGAGCGCATGGCGCTCCAGGACAAGGCGGAGGTAATGGAGGTCGCCTCAAAGTCCTCCAATTTGAAGGGGACCTTCCAAAAGGCCCTCAAATGCCGGGCCGTCAGTTTACACGGCATCGTCACCGAGCTGGTGCAGCGCACGGCTACTGACGAGACGCGGCAGCTGCAGGCGAAAGTGGATCGCCTGCAGCTGGAGGTCAGCCAGCTGCACCAGAAGCTGGCTGAGGCCACGGCCCGGCACGCCCAACCTGCGCCTGCGCCTGCGCCTGCGCCTGCGCCTGCGCCTGCGCCTGCGCCTGTTCAGGCTGCCCCTGGTCCGGCGGAGGGAGGCTCCTCCTCCCCTGGCAGCCTCGTGGAAATAATCCGCGGGGTTGTCATGGAGGAGAGGGCCTTCATCAGGGCCTGCATCGCGGGCATAGAGGACCGGCTCCTGCCGGAAAAGCGGCTCCGCCCGCCGTTAGCGGCGGATAAGAGTCCGCCACCGACGGAGCCGGTGCCTGTACCTGCGCGGCCCACCCAGGATGTGCAGCCCCAGGCCCCGAAGCCCTCCAAGGGCAAAGGCAAGGGCAAGAGGACCAAGGTGGCTCCTCAAACCCCCCCCACCACAGGCGCGGAGGGAGCGTCTGGGTCGACTGCCACTCCAGCGGCCCCCCAGAGCTCGCGGGAGGAGGACGCCCTTCTTCCCTCCACCACCCCGTCCAACCAGTCGTGGACGGAAGTGGTCAGGAGAGGAAAAGGGAAGGGAGGGAAAGGGAAGTCCGCTGCGACTGCTTCGGCAGCCCAGAAGGCTCCGGCGGCTGGGAGGAAGTTGGTTCCTCCCAAAACTGCGGCGGTCGTGGTGACCATCACCCCGGAGGCCGCGGAGCGGGGTGAGACGTACGAGTCCGTCCTAAGACGGGCTCGTGCTAACGCGGACCCCTCCCGGCTGGGGATCGGCAACATCACGTGCCGCCGCACCCAGGCCGGAGCCCGAATTTTTGAGTTCGGGGGGGAGCAGCGCGGCGCAAACGCGGACCTCTTTGCAACAAAGTTGCAAGAGGTCATCGCGGATGTGGCGACGGTCGCCAGACCCGTCAGGACCGCATCTTTGGAGGTGATCGACATGGACGATTCGGTCACCAAAGAGGATGTGGTGGCGGCCGTTGCCGCTGCCGGAGGCTGCAGCGCCAGCGCGGTGAGAGGGGGAGCCATCAAGCCCGGCCGCCGCGGCATGGGCGCCATCCGCGTCGAGTGCCCAGTCGCCGCGGCGGTGGCCGCACTTAAGGCGACCAAGGGACGGCTGCTCGTGGGCTTCGGCTCGGCTGTGGTCCGGGCGCTTGAGGACAAGCCTGCGCGTTGTTTCAAGTGCTTCGCGCCGGGCCACACCCGATCCACGTGTCCCTCCAAGTCCGACTGGGGAGAGTCTTGCTTCCGGTGCGGACAGGAGGGACACAGGAGTGCCACGTGCAGCGCCGCCACGCCACACTGCCCGGCGTGTGCTGCCAGCGGCCGCCCCGCGGGGCACAGGATGGGGGGCAGGAGCTGCCAGCCCCCCGCGAGGAAGGGCATAGTGCCGGCGCAGGTTCGCCCTGTCGCCGCCACCGCCGCTGTCGCCGCTGCTGTAACTACAGCTCAAGCGGCGGCAGCTGAGGAGGGGGGTGCGATGTCGGAATAATTTCCAATCACCGCATCCTCCAGGCGAACACCAACCACTGCAGGGCGGCCCAGGACCTACTGGTGCAGGCCATGGCTGAGTGGTTGGTGAACGTAGCGGTGGTCGCCGAGCCCTACTCGATCCCCGGCAGCTGGCTGGGTGACGAGGACGGCTTGGTGGCACTAGCGGCGCGGTCTTCCACAGACTCCCCTCCCCTCTCGCTATTAGAGAGGGGACCGGGATACGTGGCCGCCGCGTGGGGAGAGGTAGCCCTCGTGGGCGTCTACTTCTCCCCAAACCGCCCTCTCCAGGACTTCGAGAACTATCTCGGAGTCCTGGCCGCCGTGGTCGGCAGGGTGGCGCCGCGTCAGGTCTCCGTATTGGGAGACCTGAATGCCAAGTCCGTGACCTGGGGCAACCCGGCCACCGACCATCGCGGGCGGGCAGTGGAGCTGTGGGCAGCCTCCTCTGGGCTCTCCCTCCTCAACAGAGGGAACGTCCAGACATGCGTGCGGCGGCAGGGTGGCTCGATAGTGGACGTCACTTTTGCCACCCCTGCGTTGGCCGCGCGCGTGCTGAACTGGCGGGTGGATCTGGTGGAGACCATGTCGGACCACCGCTACGTGCGGTTCGACATCTCCACCGGTGTCCCCGGAGGGACGCGGCCCCCCTCGGGGCGGCCAGCGTTCCCACGGTGGGCTGTCACCCGCCTGGACAGGGAGGCGGCGGCAGAGGCGGCGTTTGTCCAGGACTGGCTTTCGCCGCCTTCCGCTGACTCGGACGTAGACACGGTGGCGGGACACCTGAGGGAGTCTCTGACCGAGGTGTGCAATGCTAGCATGCCTCGGTCTGGCCGACCACTGCCCAATCGGGCGGTGTACTGGTGGTCGGTGGAGCTGGAGGGGCTCCGAGCGGCGTGCGTGGGGGCCAGGAGGGCCTACGCGCGCAGCCGGCGGCGGCGTCGTCGAGACCACGCCCACGACGACCACCTCTATGCGGTGTACATGGAGGCTAAACTGGTACTCGGGCGGGCTATCGCTGACGCCAGGGACTCGGCGAGAGCGGAGATGCTGGAGGGTCTCGACAGGGATCCCTACGGGAGGCCATACAAGGCGGCGCGCAACAAGCTGCGCCCCTTTGGCCCCCCGGTGGTCGAGACCCTGGAGCCCTCATTTCTGGATGGGGTGGTTCAGTCCCTGTTTCCGTGCAGGGACAACTTCACCCCACCAGTGATGGACCCTCCAGGGGGGACAGCTCCGCCAGCCGAGGAGGACGAGGAAGCCCCTCCGGTCACGGAGTCGGAACTCAGCGCGGCGATTGTGCATATCCGCGCCAAGAAGACGGCTCCGGGCCCCGACGGTGTCCCGGCAAGGGTGGTGGCAATTACCGCCACCCAGATGGAGGAGCGGTTTCGGGACCTCTTTAGCGCATGTCTTGCGTCTGGGAGGTTCCCGAAACCGTGGAAGGAGGGGCAGTTGTGCCTCCTTCGCAAGGAGGGCCGTCCGGCAGACTCCCCCTCGGCATACCGACCCATCGTCCTGCTCGATGAGGTCGGCAAGATGTTCGAGGGGATAATCGCTGCCCGCCTAAAGAGCCACCTGCGGAATGTGGGGCCGGACTTGTCGGACGCTCAGTTCGGTTTTCGGGCTGAGCGTTCGACGGTAGACGCGCTGGCCCGCCTTAAGGGCCAGGTCAAGGAGGCGATGGAGGTGGGGGACGGATTGTTGGCGGTGTCATTCGACATTGCCAACGCCTTCAATTCTGTTCCCCACAGCACCATCCTGGAGGCGCTCCGTTTCCACGGGGTGCCTCTATACTTGCGGCGTCTACTGGCCAGCTACCTGGAGGATCGTTCGATCGTCCTCGTAAACAAGGCTGGCCAAGTCCGGCGGTACGCAGTCGGGGCCGGCGTTCCACAGGGGTCAGTCTTAGGACCTCCCCTCTGGAACGTCGGCTACGACTGGCTCTTGCGGGGAACTCTCCTCCGGGGCACGAGGGTCGTCTGCTACGCGGACGACACTCTCCTCACCGCCCGGGGGGAGAGTTTCAGGGAGGCGGCCAACTTGGCATCGGCGGGCGGATCCTTGGTCGCAGGGAGGATCCGCCGACTGGGACTGACGGTGGCGCTGCACAAGACCGAGGCCGTGTTCTTCCACGGGCCTCGGCAGCGCCAGCCACAGGATGCCCACATCTTTGTGGAGGGCGTCCGCATTGAGGTAAAGGCCCAGATGAAATATCTGGGCCTGGTACTCGACAGCAGGTGGCGTTTCGGCCCGCATTTTAGCGGGCTGTCGACGCGCCTGCTGAAGACTGCGGGCGCCCTCTCGTGGCTGCTCCCCAACTTGGGGGGGCCCAGTGCGAGATGCCGGCAACTCTATGCCGGCATCTTGAGGAGTATGGCCCTTTACGGGGCCCCTATTTGGGAGGACTCCCTCCGCAGGAGGGAGAACGCCGCCGCATTGCGGGCCCCCCAAAGGGCCATAGCCCAGCGGGTGGCGAGGTCCTACCGCACGGTCGGCTTCTCCGCGGCGTGTGCTCTGGCCGGCACCCCGCCTTGGGAACTCGAGGCGTGGGTGCTCGCCAGAGTGCACGAATGGACAGCGGGGCGGAGGGCGAGAGGAGAACGCCCCGCCCCGGAAGAGCGGGAGGCCGTCCGGCGGGAGGCGAAGGACGCCATAGTCGTCCACTGGACGCGGGACCTCGCCGCCGCAGCCTTCGGCCGCCGAACCCTCGACGCGATTGGGCCGGTCCTGCGAGACTGGCTCGAGCGGTCGCACGGGTTCCTCTCCTTCCGTCTGGTGCAGGTGCTGTCCGGGCACGGTTGCTTCGGATCGTACCTGCACCGTATCGGGCGGGAGGAGACGCCGTCGTGCCACGACTGTGGTGCGGCGGAGGACACGGCGCAGCACACTCTCGCGGTGTGCCCGTCGTGGTCCGGGCCGCGCCGCAGTCTCACGGCGGCGATCGGAACGGACCTCTCGCTCCCCGGCGTGGTCAACGCCATGCTGAGGGACGAGGGGTCCTGGGCGGCAGTCGCCTCCTTCTGCGAACATGTCATGTCCCAGAAGGAGGCGGCGGAGCGCGCGCGGGAGGAAGACCCTCTCGCGGCGCCGCTCCGAAGGCGGAGGAGGGGTCGGAGAAGACGTCAGTATGACGGTCATCTCCGACTCCTCCCAGGTGGAGGCCAGCAGGCGACGGGTGCGGGGGCACCCTCGCCTGTATTGCACAGGCTTCCACCAGTGCAGGACGGGAATGGCCAGGTGTTCCCGGCCATTCCCGTAGCCCTCCAGACGGGGGGACATGCGGGGCCCGCCAGCTAGGCGGGCATGCGCCGGGGGGGTTGTGGACGCAAAGGCTGAGCCAGATTCCCATGACCCCCTCACCAAGGCGATGAGGGAACACCGCTGAGTTTTAGTGGGTATACTGCCACCCTGGCAGGGAGTCCCACATACTCCGTCTCGTCCCCCGACGAGCGGAGATGCGTAATGTCATTTCTCAGCGACAAAAAAAAAAAAAAAAAAAAAAAAAAAAAAAAAAAAAAAAAAAAAAGGAGAGTTGGGATTGGCACAAGAAAAGAGAGGCCTATGCCCAACAGTGGGTAAAGCCGGGCTGTGGCTGATGATGATGATGAAGACCAACACAGAAAAAAAACCGGCCAAGTGCGAGTTGGACTCGCACACGAAAGGTTTTCCGTACCACCTTACAATATTTAACACTACATATAAAATAACGGCAAAAAAATCACCACTCCCACGTCGCCAATAATGTCGAGAACCATGCAGCACTTCATTTGTCACTGTCTGCAATATTAAATGTAATTTTTCCAACTGAGTGCAATTTACCATTTAATTTCTGTTATCCAGATTAATGGTGCTTGTCCACTAAGCCGACATGAACTGTCTCAAGTAATTGCGCCAATGTTCTAAAACTTCAATTATTTATAAATTACAATTCATTTTAGCTGTTTTAGCTATCATTAGAGGGGAAACTTTATCGATTATTATGTACATCAACGGTTTTCGATATAAATACCATGTGGAGATGACAATACGAAAATAAATGAAATTACTGGCAATACCCAATGCAGATTGGGACGCATTAGTATTGCCAGTAATTTTACTATTTCACCACTGGTTGCAGAACCAGTGGTCCACTTTAGCCCTGGAACGAAAGAGCTGGAAGTCATGGGCCATGGGGAGTGGTCTTTGACCATCAGTGAGATGATGCAAGCTAACAGCAACAGTCACTAATGCATAAGAGTATTTTGAAAAGTCTATGAAATTTTTACTCAAACAACATCGAAATTTCGAAACGGTTTTTTTCGAACAAACTAAAACGTAGTTTTAGGCCCACAATGGGTTTGACAATCTTTGACTAGCTTGTGATTCAACCCACTGATAGTGACTAAACTATTTGCATATATTGGATATAATATTTGGATGAATTTTGTTTGCAGACTGAGAACATCATTAGATATACGAAGTTTAATTTATTGTCATATTGTCGCCTTCACCTTGAATACGAGATATTATTTAAAATAATAATATATTTCGTTTATTTTCGACTATACCTAAGCTTGAATCGTGCATTACCGAGTGCACGACTCATTCTTTGGAATGTAACTATTGTTCTTTGTCAGGATGTTTTTGGGTATAGCATAGCCAAAACATTTGCTGGCTCAATTATTTGTTCTTAAAAGAATAACAGCATTGGTTGTGAATTATAGCTATCCAGGAGTTGTCATAGATATTGCCAACTTTATGTCAACAGTCTTGCCAGCCTATCCGCCTCATCTTGATGTATTTATCTATGTAATATGTATTCCTGGTAGCGTAGTATTGAAGTTCTTGTTGAAACAGCGTGTGGGATAAAAACTGAAACTACGCTGTGTTAATCTATCACTCGAATTACACGCACGCGTGGCTTTGATAACGATTTGTTAGCTTTTTGTTGAGTGTAAACTTTCGTAATAGTAAAGTAGAAATATAAATTCAAAATACATGTACAGACGCAAGCACGTCAAGCTACCCGAAACTGTCAATCAACCTTGAACCTAATGCTTTAGCGATAAAGTTGAAAATCTATTAAATAAATTTGACAGATTTTAGTAGCTTGATGTGCTGGCGGCCGTCCATAAGAAATTTTAAAACTCTAGGAAGACCACTTCCTACTGTTTTAAGTGTGTATGAGTGGCTTCCTAAAACGTTTAGGGAACTGTCTTATGTAATTTTGACACTCAAAAAGTGCTGATTCTCAGCCCAGTTTGAAAAAAAATAATAATATGAAAACCGTGTCACAGCGTAAATTCCAGGTAAGTATTTTTTATCGATATAATCGCAATGATACCACTTCATTAAAAAATATAAGCGTGATTTGAACTTCTTTTATTAATCGAAGTCGTCAATCTAGTCAGCACGCATCTTAACTTGACATCGACATAACGACAAACGTGATCACATAACAGTCCTTTTATACACCCACAACAACCATAAACCACACCACTTTTAATAAAATTAAGCTATAACAATAACATTTCCATAAGAATATGGTGGAGGAAATATAAATTATATCAGAAACATAACATCCTCCCATGAGTAATATTTTACTGACTGAAGGAAATTGCACATTACTTTATTAGTGTTTCTAGAAAAGAGGCTGGTAACCTCATCGATATCGACATATTAGCTGTTACGCTTCATAAAGTTGCTATTATGTTCTCAAAACGGTGAAGGAAAACATCGTGAGAAAACCGGCATGACCTACAGCCAAATATTCGAAAACATGATGTGACATTTAAAATCCGCACTGGTCTTGTTTGGTAGATTATAGCCGAGTGGGCTATAATCTACCAAACAAGACAAGTGCGGATTTGGTAGATTATAGCCCACTCCCTCTCATAAAGAGGAGGCCTGTGTTATATGCTATGCTTCATCATCTTCCTGCTCTTGTCCCATGTCATGTCATTCTCCCCTGTCCACTGTCACGCTATCATTCACTCCCTTCTCTTTCAATCATTCCTCAACACAATCCATCCATCCATCTTTTCTTTGAACTTCCTTTCCCTCGTTATCCACTCCTAAAACACGATCATAATAACACATTTTCGCAATTTTTTTTATAAATTGCCAAAGTACACTCACAAAAGACAACAAAATAGATCCCTACAATCACCGGATTTTACTTGAATGGCAAAATACTAATTGGTTATTTTCCTATGTTACAATCATCTGTTTCTCCATTATGCTCACATAAATTGATCTAGTCCCTTTAACATGATATCCCGAGTGACTATCGTCTAGCCGCGTAGTTTATTATCCTTGTGGTTTGACCCATGTAACCCTAGGGTAAACTGGGTATTACAGTATTATATCCAAGTTCTACAGCGTCCAATATTTATCATCTTAGAAGTTAAGACCCAAGGTAGTTTATACGTGCCCTTGGGCCCAGCCAAATATTTATTTTCCTTTGAGCCGGTCTTTTTTAATCTTGTAATAGAAATCTATTATTTCTTGACACATTCTAGTTTCTCGTTTCACGACCTTGAAGGATATGTTATTATTTAATATATCACCTTATTAGTGATGTTCTTCAGGAAGGTCAGGTGCGTAGTGCTCGCAACCGGAATGCGTGTAAGACGAGAGGGGGAATTCTCGTAAGAACTTTCACAGGCTGATCTCAGTCTCAATCTGTCAAAAATACCTTTAATTTTCCTAAATTTTTGACATTGATTGTCGCTGAGATGAGATTGCGACTAGATTTTGAACGTTATTAATTACGAGAATTGGGCTTCAGGTGTATGAACGTAAATGAAGCAAAAGGAGTAGTAAAGATCATAGTAGGTGGCGTTCTGTAGTTTCTGCTTGGGAAAAATGCGTAAGTTTATGTTCGTATTTACTTTCCCCTTAATAAATGTTTAAAGGCCTTCTTCACATCCTCTCTCACCTCCGTCAAGGGTTTGACCACACGTTTCATTTCTTTCACTCTCATCAAATAATTTCCACTCATATTGTAAACTATATTTGGCCGACAGCCGTAAACCTGGCTTCATAAAAAAAGTAATTGGCCAACATCTCTCTATTACCGAGGCAGTTATATTTGATGACTATCTATTCATTTTTATGTTATCAAATAGGAACTGCCCTTATGGAGCCAAGCTTTTATTATTCCTGAATAGCAACATTAAGTTTTATTGTCAAATGCTTATGTTCTGTTTTTGGACGAAACTGATATTATTTTCGGTTAAGAAGTTCACTAAATGACCACCCCTTCTTTACGAGGAAGAAACTTAACCCCTGAAAGGATACTGAAAACATACTGACCGAAGTATTCTTTTTTTATAGTTTACATAATTAATTGAAATACAAACAAAAAGCCTTAATACAAGCTCATCATCATCATTCTCTTGCCTTTATCCCAATTTATTTGGAGTCTGCGCAATATGTCTTTTTCTTCCATGTATGGGCTTGTACACAAAACTGCGACGCGACGTCGCATCGCAAAAACCTGCGAGCTTTCGCAGCCATTCGTATTGCAATTTTCTGCTTTGCGAATTCGCATCGCGTCGCATCGCAGTTTTGTGTACAAGCCCTATCTCTATTGCTACAATTGACACAAGCTAACACTAAAATATGTATGTATATTAAATATCTATTCAAATTATTAAATTCATTCTATTATCTATATTAATATAATTAAATTAATTATTTATTGAATTTATTATAGTTATGCTAATTCTTTGGCCAAAGATTAGCATTGCCATTCAACGTGGCAACGCTCACAGTCTTCTGGGCACGTTTCCGGATGACAGCAATGCGAAAAAGTACTTCGACGCCTAAGTGTCCTTTGTTTTCGCATTTATTTGTATTTATAATAAGTTAGTTAGTCATTTAATTTAGTATCTAGTGTAAATAGTTAGTTACATTTTCTCTAAATAAAATTCATAATACTAAAGACTGTAACAAATACACTTATTACTCTCATACCCTGAAAATGCCCCTGGCAAACCGACGCCAGAACACGGTAAACAGATTTTTAAATTTTGGCATGAAAGAGTATTGTAGCAAAACTACAACAACACAATTCCCCTGACCTTTTCAAATGACTCATATGCTTACACATGACATGTTAATGAAGTCATTATGTTCCCAATTACAGTAACTACAAGTTTATGGACGTCTGCCTCAAAAGGATTGAAAAGGACAACAAGAAAGTATGTTACCAAAGTAACCATTGTTCTTTTATAGGTAACAATGTCTACGTTAGCCTACTTAAACTATTTTGGTCTTTAGGAGCGATAGTCTAGACAGGACAAAAACTCAGGCCGAAGTATTAGGTGCCACGTGCTAAATCTCCTTGGTTAATAGCATATTGCTAAATTGCTGTATTGCGCACCAACCATTGTCTTGCAATAATTAGCGTCAGTGAAACGCAAAAACATGATCGCGTTGCGCTTTCCTACGTAGGTATAGGGCTTTGTATTTACTCCGTGGTATAGGGACACGTCAGCAATGGGCGTTTAAGAGAACCATAGTTAACCCCACATGGTACCCTGTTCTGCTGACCCTAGGTAGAAATTGTCGTATGATGGAAATTATTATCGCTCAAAGATCTTATCTGAAATCTTTGGCATTGCAGGGGTTTGGGATTCCATCGAATCAATACTATTCTGTTGTTCTGAAATCGTGTCCAAGGTCTTTTGCAAAACGTAATCTACCTCCGTCAGCTACCTCCATACCAAATTTTATCAAAATTCGTCCAGCCGTTTGTGCGTGAAGAAGTATCAAACGTATAAACACACTCACAAACTTTCGCCTTTACCTATAATATTAGTGTGATGATGATGACTCATATCATCTTGTCTTATAGGTACAGAGTAGTTCATTTCCAGAGAGACAGCCAGCTAGACATATTGGTGTATTCAGGGTACATAACTTAGTATTATTTAGTTTTACAAAGGACCCTGCGGTTTCATCATCATCAGTCAAAAATTGAACTCTGAAGGTAATGTAGTGCGTTGCCTGATCTAGGTTTATTTAAACCTGTGTTTCAGGCCATCTCTCTACGAAAGTACTTGTTAAATTAAATAGGACAGTCAGTGAATTAAATTAAATATGTTAAATATGGTACGTTTTGGTAGAGGTACAGACGCCAGCACATCAACGTACTACAATCTGTCAAATTTATTTCATAGATTTTCAACTTTAAAGCTAAAGCACAAGGTTCAAAGTTGATTGGGGAAATTAGACAGTTTCGGGTAGCTTGATGTGCTGGTGTCTGTACTTTTGAAGGGCCCTTGTCCGTATATGGGCTTGACCGTCTACCAACTCTCTGGTCATAATTAGCGTCGGTTACACTGCTTATCTCTGATCAACCTTGCGGCTTATTTGGGATTTCATTAGTGTCAATGCAATCCTCTCTTTATGTTCAAAAATACATTACCAATAATAATAATAACTTTATTTTCATAGACATATTGCAAATTGGAAATAAAGTTATTATTATTATTACCAGAGAGAAAGAGAGAGATAGAAAAGACAGAGATTAAAGACTACTTTAAAAATACTTATCACATTTTTTACATACAAATTCAATAAAAACGCACTCATGCGCGTGGAATTTGGCTCTATTCCCGCACACCGTTGCGTGAAACGCTGCAGTGCCAATCGCCATACTGTAAGTACTATTCTTCTTGTTTGTTTATTTATGTAAATGGTTAATAAATACCAGTGCCAAGATGGTGGTCATTCAGAAAACTGCGTTTTCAGTGATCTATGCAAATGTAAACCTTTTCATAAGGGAGTCTCCTGTTTGATACACTATAAGGTTATGAGGTAGGGACTTTTGAAGGACCCTGGTCTCCGTAGGTATATGGTACACTCATCCTATAGGTACCAACTATTGTCTGGTCGGTTACACCGCTTATCTCCGAACTCCGACTTTGCAGCTTATTTGGAATTCCGACGCATACGCATCTGTTTACAGACACGTGTTTCATATGATATCTGTTTTGTATAGCGAAGTGGACGCGGTGTCAATTAGTAATGTGAGTTGCATTGAAGTGATGAGTTTTCTGATATTTTATATAACAGTGCATTGAACCTTAGACATAATTGAAGGCATAACATGCACGCATAATTGTTTTTATAACAGTCAGTTACTTACAGAGTTTCAATCAACTTCTAATATATAAAAATGTGTGTTTCTTCGTATTTCATGCGCTGCCATACCGTTAATTTATTGCTTAAACGTTATACTTTGTCAACTAACTTATTGCTTGCACTTGCGCGAAGGATATACGCATTGTATATTTCATCGACGTGCGTAGTTCGCATATGGCGATGTACAAAAAACATCAATATTTCATTGGGAAAAACTTCAATGACACCGTCAATTAGGTACTAAGATGACACCGTCAATTAGGTACAAAGGAAGTACTGTTTACCGAATCAGCTGCTACCGCATACAACAATTTAGTTCTTTTCGGAATCTTCTTATCAGTGAAACTATTACAGCTATTTCTTGAAAAATAATGGTAACTCTTCTTTCCAAGGTATATAATAACGTCATAATAATAATTAACCCTCTACTTTTCCTATTAAGAAGATTTCCATCTCAATATACCGTAATTAAGCAATTAAGAAACGATTCTCGTTATTATCACGTTATCTGCGCTTCACACGGTTTTTCTTGGAATAGTGCATAAAGGAAAGAGCAAAATAAATACAAAATGGCTAGAAGCTGCGAAGATAATAACATGAGAGGCAATGGACCGAAAATTCTTACTGTGAGAGAGAAATAGTAAAATTGTGGACTTACCAGAATCTTTTCTTTACTTTTTTCAAAGTCAAAGTCAAAGTCAAAGCATTTATTTCAAATAGGCACATAAAAGGCACTTTTGAACGTCAAAAATTACAATGAAATAGAATTGATTCTAGTCGCCCCTTTCAAAAGGTAGTTTTCGTATGGAGAAGAATGGGCAAGAAACTCCACCGTTACTCTTTTAAAATGTTTTACAATATTTTGCATACATTAATTATATAATAAAATAATATGTGAAGACGATGCACCTAAAATAAAATTACTATACCACAATAGGTAAAAGAATTAAAAATGAAACTATGACATATAAATTAATAATCTGATAGATACATGGTGCTCACATATTTACAAAAATGGAAAAAGTAAACGATTTTGATAAAAAAAAAATATATATATATATATGTATATATATTTTTGCGGGAGGAAATCAGTTCTAGCACATTCTTTGGCTAAGCGATATTCCTGTCTCTGTCGCACAATTTTCAAACTACAAGTGCAGGATAAAGACGGGAACATGTCTAAGCACCAGTTCAGTAAATAAGTCTCGACCCTGATCTACGAGGAAGTACAGGAGCAAACATTTCAGGGCCTCGAAACACAGGTGGTGGTGGTCGATGCCAGATCCTAAATAAGATACCGTATTTTTCAGTCGCCTTCAGCAGTAATAAAACACTAGTGCCTTTATGCAACCTCCACTGAAATCTGGGTGGTTCTTTACTCAAAAGATCATTTCAGACGCTAATCCCACCTTGTAGTTTTAAATATATTATTAACGCTGCATGATAACTAACAAATGCGTGCACTGACTATGGTTCTGTCCTCAAAAGCCCATTTCAGACACCAATCTACATGGTATTCACATGATCTGACCAAGATTATGTCTGGACTTTAAAAGGAGACTGTGACCTCAGAGTTTGTTTCGGCCTTTCTTATCAGAGTAGCCAGAAAGGAAGCACGACCTCATCTAGTTATTAAAAATATGATTGACGTGTAAAAGTGTTTGTACAAACCTACAACAAAAATAAAATCATTTAAGTGTTTTATAAACCTACTTACAGATACATTTATCTTTAGCAGTTGACGCGAATTTTCTACAGAACTGACCAACGTACAAATATTTTGAATTATATTTTGTACAGCCTGTAGCGTCACTTTATAAAGTGCTATTTAACATATTATTTTATGCCATCTGCACGTTTGTTTTGTCATCTTTTTATTGCGAACAGAACAATAATATCCGTTGTTATTTAAAAAAATCTCTGAATAAAATACAATGTTCGTTCAGCTATTGAATAAATAGAAAACACACGTTTACATACAAAACACTATGTAAATAGATACCGGTGATTCATAGTTTAAACAATAGATAATTAATTACATATATAATATACATAGGTATGTGGGGTACTGTATAACTAAGGTTGGCACATTATGAAGCCTTGTTAATCTGTGGTTTTATAGTTAAGTAATCGGTATTAGTGTCCGATAGGTTTACATGAGCGCAATGCGTAAACAGACATTTTTATCTATTTTACAGTTTAGCGGCTTCGTTTGAGTTGGCTATTATTTTAGTGAGAATATGCAGTGGGAAAAAATATAAGCCGGTCAGCTAGGTTGGCTGATAAAGATACAGAGCTAACTGTCTAGTTTGGGGCTCGCTGGCCAAATTATACGGTAAACTAGCTTTTTTTTTGGGATGGAAACTTCCATATTCGGCCCAAAACGGGAGGGCGTGTCAGACTTTCTTTTACTGACTAAAACCCACCCGTCTTCCTTCAGTTGCCTGTGCCAGGGCCACGGCAACTCTTTCGAACAACCCGCGGCCCTGGCAGACATCGGCCCTAGCGGACCCCATCAATCAGTGCTGACATCTCTTTGAAGCGCGCGTGGAACACAACTGTTACTTAAATGACTGAAATTGGCGTCTTTTTGTTTTTTCGCGGCCATTTACCAAATTTCTAGTACAGAGTAGAAACTTATTTGACATGCATATCTCTAAACGCAGTCCGAAATGAGTTATTAAGACGTGTAATTTTACTGCAGCTAATTAAAAGTAGGAGTATAGTCATGTCGTCAGTATAGTCATCTTGGTGCTAACCTGTAAACATTGAACCTGGCTGGACGATAAAATATTCATAAAATATTCTATTTATTGTTTTCAGCGCCCTGTGCAAGTAGCAATAACATTTTCAATAGCACTGCGTGACGTTGGTTCAATCATCCAATTATGTATTTTAGGTACCTATAAGTAAGACGAAGATGGCGGGACGAGGTTGAGTCCTACCGTAAGGACGGACTCTCGCAAAAGACAGAATTGTGTGGAAAAGAGAGAGGGAGGCCTTTGCCCAGCAGTGGGACAGTACAGGCTAGTTAGATTAGATAGAGATAAGTGTCATCGTCATTTTCCTGTCCTAATCCCACTTTATTAGGGTCAGCGCAACATTTATTTTTCTTCCATACTTCTCCATTAGTCGTCGTCTCGGTAGTCACCCCCTTTCTATCCATATCATTCAGCGGGATAATTGTTGGCTTTAATTTTGACAGTTCAACGACGTTGTTGAGCATACACATTTTTCGAAGCAATGGATTAGCTAGCAATGTCCTTCAAAATGATTCAGATTTTGATTGATAGTGTATTAGGTACGCAATTAGAGTACTGGACAATAAACTATTTTCTATTTGTGTAGATCAATAAAAGTGTTCGTTACAAACCTATTAATATGGACCTACGAATAGTGAAAGCACGACAATTACGCTACGAACTATTACTATATTCCTTATAGCTTCCAGCTGCTTCAATCATGCAAAAGCGCTGTAACACTATATGCTATCGATAACAAAAACTTCACATAAAAATTTCCCACAGAAGCAACAAATCGATCAGGAACAATAACAACAGCTACTTAATAAGTCTGCAAAACATCGGTTTTGATTTACATAAACACTTACACATTCAATGTTCAGTGCACACTTAGCTACGTTTTCCAGCTGATGGCTACCGCATACAGATTATACAATTTTGTTCGGATACATTATACACTGTGTCGTGCCGTGATCGTCACGCAGACGGAACGCGATTTATAATGGGGATTGTTGCACATTGTTTACGGGTTAACGTTTTCTTTAAGGGTTAACTCAATTTTAAGGCAGTGTGTAATTGTGTTAGCCAATCAGGAGAACGTTTTTAGATTGCATTATAACTTATCAAGTCTATTTATACATAGGTTGTAGGTAAACGTAAAATTGGCTGTTTAAGTCATCTGGCCGCACAGACAGTAGTGATAGGTTGATTGCAGATCGCAAGAAAAATTTGAAAAATCAGCTCAATGGTAATGATAAAATCATCCCTGTGGGGCCTGTGACGCTGTCCTTCTTTGGTGTCGCGCAGTCGTGTTAAAATTAAACAAAAGAGGTTTTAATATTATGACGTTTAAAATGGCGTCAACGCTACGGTTTACCTCCACATTTTAGCGATGTGATACACTTTTATTAAAATTCGTCTTTACGGAATACTTTCTTCCAAGATTTCCTGACTCAATGTTTCAAGATGATACTTAACTAAAATATTCTACGTCGTATAACCAGCTTTCATAAATGTGAGGGCATCCAACCGACCAGCGAAGCTTTGAGGCCAACACATGTCTGCATCATCCATCTTGCTGGCCGAAATACTTCTGGCGAGCAGTGTTATTTCCTTTTTGGATGCTGCTTATCCAGTCCAAGAGAGTGCCGGGACGTTTGAGTAGTATAACTTGAATTTCTTCACTTATAATTTTAAAACAGGAGAACTACGTAAGTAGGTAGTACTTGCAACCAACGGCGGCGTGCGGGTATGACCAGATGTATAAACGTAAACGAAGCAAAAGGAGTATGTAAGGATCGAGCAGGTGGTGCTCTGTAGTGTCTGCCTACCGTCATTGGAAGAAGGCGTGAGTTTATGAATGTATGTAAGAGGGGCATGACGAAGCAATATAGACACCTAAGAAAATCCGCTGAAAATAAATCCTGTTCGATTCAGCAACTTTTTAACTGGAGAACCTATTATTCAGATAGGTTTCATAGGAAGACGCATAAATATTGCATATTTACATGACCTACCTAATCCTGTATACAATATGTCGTTCTCGAAACTTGCAATTCTAATGAAACAGCTCAAACAACGATGTTTTGCATCTATTCAGCAAGACAAGTTTGTAGACAATAGCCCATATACAAAATAAATTACTTAGGCTGTTTAAGACCTCATTTCCTCAATAACTGTTGAGGGGAAAATACTGGAGTACAGTGAACTACAAACGTCGTGCAGGCGACGGATTAAACCTATCTAAAGCCTAGTATAACAGTAGTTCTAGTGTGTCTAGTAGTGAAAATACATGTGAAATGAGCTTAAGTCCCCCGCGCACTGGGCAGCCTGGCTACGGCAGCCAGTCGAACATATGACGGGTGTATAGGAGCCCGCGCACTAAGCAGCAGCTATTAGAACGCGCCTGATTGCACGGTAGCCCATTGACTGCGCGCAGCCAGAGCGAGTTTAGGCGAATGTACCATCGCGGCCTTTTCCACCTGATCACTTAAATTTTTTTTCGCCTAAATCCTGCGGCGGCGCCAAGCCACGCCCCATTAAAGTTTTCGCTTAATAGTAGGATAGCGATAACGCAATTAGTTGCAACCTACACTGCGCAGCTTAGTGATGCATCACGTGTACTCCTTTTGTGAATTTTACGGACGAACTATTTGACCTTGGCGCGTTTACTAGACAACGCTTCTATTTTTTGAGTGCAAGCAAAAATTAACTTAGTGGTGGTCAGGCGGGAGGGACCGCGATAGTACTGTATATGTGGCTGCCGTCAGTTTCAGCGCTTAAAGTGAGCTGTCAATAGTGTAAAACCCTTGCATCATGGAATGACAGATCACACTTCACCTTAGTTATCACAGTGATATTTTTACAGAATACCACCGCAGTACCAAGACAATGTGTCATAGCGTGTATGTATTTAAGAACGAGATTTGTGTCAAAAACTGTACAATATATTTTATTGTTATTTTAGTGTTAGCTATGCCTTATGTTGCACTTGCCATGTTTTCACCCTAAGGTTGACTGGTAGAAAATGCCTCAGGCATTAAGTCCGCCTTTGTGAGGTATTTTTTTACCTGTGCATATAGTTTTATTATACAAATAATGCTCCACAAATGCACGTCAGGCCGATATTACTCTTACTTAATATATGTCTGTACGAGGCAGTCTTTACGTTATTGGTAATTTGCACTTTGCACAGTTGCTTTAACAATGGAGGAAGTTCAGTCAAATGTATCGACAATTGATTGGTTGGACAGTAATTTCTAGTTAGGCCAATACCTACAAATTATCGATAGCGTTCCTGATCGACTAATGTACCCTAATGTTTATTTATTGTTCATTGCACAAGCACTGACTATATTTCCGCGTGCACTTTATTATTCTACGTAGAAGATGGCGGGACGAGCTAGAGAAAACCAACCACGTTAGCGTCCCTGAATCAAAGAGCTGGAAGTCATGGGGAGAGGCCTTTGCCCAGCGGATGACGCAGCATAAGAGTAATAGCAACTTTCTTTTCGATTTAAAGATCTGAATAATTATTTCCAAATCGACCAAAAAAGTGTTTGATACTTATCAGGGGTGAAAGAACTTTAGGCTATGTCAGATACGTATAAGAATCTTGACGCTTCGAGCTTCTATAATGACATAAAAATAAACACAGTACGGTTCAGAAATTATCTGAGTGTTCACAAAATGCTATTAATTTTCGTTTCCTTCTTGCAGGTTTATTTTCACACACAACATATTCAATTCAAGCATTAAACATACACGACGGTGCAGACAATAATGGTACGGGCTTTCTGCATAATGGTCTTAAGTACCCACTGCGCTATAACCATTGCCCCACATCCGAGCCATCTAATAATGATGTCACCTAATCCATATTGCATGCTATTGTAACACATTACTAAGGCCTGGTACTATAATTATATAGAATACTGAGCTTCAGTTGCTATAATATATATTATGTTTACAGATGTGCGAAGAGGGGCTTGTGGCTAAGTAACAGCCGCACAGTTTGATCAATCAGCGTGGTCATTGCGTTATTTACGATTAGCAATATCCTTCAAAGTGATTCAGATTTCGATTGAAAGTGAAGCACATTACAAAATAATAATACTAAAATAGAAATAAAAAAAGTTTTACTATGTTGTCTGTTGCTTGATATCAGGGTGGGTCACAATATTATGGTGATGCCAACACCATAGACAATACTCAACCCTCGCTACGTATCCTCGCACATCTTTGGTGAAAGAAAACACAGCCTTAAGAAAATAATCTCGGTTAAAATAACACTTGGTAAAATAGCCACTTGGCGATGATACACTAGCACTGCGATAATATAATTAGTGGTAAATCGAGCAGAACATTCTTAGAAGCTATATTGGCATCTTTTTTTTTTTTGTGTTCATTCGTGTGTATTTTTAGAGTGCGGCGACTTGTGTGCGACCAAACGCGCATCTATCACTTGATCGTCATTATGTCATTACGTGGGTGCGGTTTGTATAATACGAGTGAACTGACAAGCGTCATTTAACACCTGTAAAGTCGATTAATGCAGCTCATTATATTCTGATGTACATACATCCTTAATTGACATACGTGTAAATACTTAATTACCGCGTTGTAAAACTGAAAATAATTCAACATGTGTCAGTTATAAAAAAGTAACAACATATTTGAATATGAAATGACAGCATGAGGCATGACCAACTTCTGGAGGGAGGTGGGCTGGTTGGAATAACCTCCGACGGCCGCCATGGCTCTCACACAATGGTCCACTTGAAGGACTAGGTAAGTGCGGAAACTAAACCTTCTAACATAGACACTCAACTCAATCAATCAACTCAAGCCTATTGCAGTCCAAAATAGACAGTACGAAGTTTAAAAATAAAATAAAAGTTAAAGCGTTCGAATACAGTCTCCAAACAACAGCCACTGCGATCTACTTAATTCGACAAAATTATGTTCAACGGGCGTCTATCACAATAAAATTCGTTTGCACCGAAGGTAAAAATCAATAATGAAACAATCGCCAGTAATTAAGGCACAGAGGCGTTCGGTTGACACAAAATTTCCATTAATATCAGTGTGGCGAGGTGACGTTGACAAATTACTGTGCAACGCACGGCTGTGCAGCGCGCAGGCAAAACATGGGGTCATTACTACACACTAGGGTTGCCAACCCTGGTATGTCTTAATATATATAAATTACGTGTCACGATGTTTGTCCGCGATGGACTCCTAAACTACTTAACCGATTTTAATCAAATTTGTACACCGTGTGCAGTTTGATCCAACTTGAAAGATAAGATAGAAAAAAAATATTACAAAAACGTTAGCCACAGCAACGCGTGGCCGGATCAGCTAGTAATATATAACTAGATAAATATATAATTGTAACAATATAATTTAAAAGAGTGCTGGAGTTTCTTGCCCGTTCTTCTCCATAGGTACCTACTATGCTTTGGAATGGACAACTGGCTTCATATTTTCTGACTGACCAACTCTTTGACAATTCAAATTGCCTGTAAATGGTTTAATTGAAATAAATACTTTGAGTTTTGAGTATATATGTAATATAGTATTCTGCTATATTAGAAGCCTAAAAAATCATTCTAAAAAATATTTATAGTAGGCGAAACTACTATATTTTCATTTCAATACCAAATGGCGAGATGACCGCAGTAGGGCGCGCCAGTCTCAATGGTGCTATTTTGTAACCTTAATTTAGTTAGAGTGTAATAAGTAGTAGTAGTAAGACAATTAAAAAAAACCTCTTAATAAGCCCAAAGAAGCAAAAAGTATGAATGTATTTAAAAAAAATATCTTTGAAATATTCCTAGGTACAATATTTTTTTTTTGTGCTATCTACTGTATTTTCAGAGGCAATAGCTCCAAAAATACTATCCTACTTCCTACTTTTCTATTCCTACTAATAATTATAAACGCGAAAGTTTGTGACGATGGATGGATGGATGTTTGTTACTCTTCCACGCAAAAACCACTGCACGGTTGGATGAAATTTGGCACACAGATAGTTTATAACCAGGATTAGTACATAGGAATAGGATACTTTTTATCCCGACATTCCCACGGAATCGAAACTTATGCGGGTGAATCCGCGGAACGCTGCTAGTATTTAATATTAAAAAAAATTGCAGCCCCACTGCACACAGATTTTGCAGGGTTAAAATATAGTTTGCACATACGCTGTAAACCTGGGTAATTATTTATCTGTTCTGTGGTAATTATAATGTAATATTAGCCACAGAATTAAACAGTAATTAGAGGGTTCAATTGTCAATTGATTGTTATATTGGGCTACTAAAGTGTGGAGTATTGTTTTGTGGGAGGTAATTGTGAGGATAACAAATGATTTGACAACATTTATAAAGAGCCAAAGCCAAAGTCACTTAAACTTACCAAAATACAGCATACGCATAATCAGCCTATAAAATTCCCACTGCTGGGACACAGGCCTCTGCTCAGTGAGCGGGAGTGGGCCATAATCCACCACGCGGGCCCAGTGCGGGTTGGTAAGATCTCACAGTCATGTCTTTCAATTTCAGGTTCTAGGACATGCCGGTTTTTTCATTATGTTTTCTTTCAACGTTTTTTACCTCAATACGAATGATATCAATTATCAACTACGCAAAAATGTAATCAAGATCCCTTCATTGTTCGTTAAACAATAAAATTTCAGCATAATCATAATGTTTGCGAAATTTTGATAACATTAATTAACGTGACGGTGTTAGATGCAATTAAAATCTCCGCATAACGCGTTGTTGGTCGGAATTACGCTCGTCACGGCCGTAATCACGCGTTTACGGCTCAATTTACGCGCGACAGCGTTTGCCGGTTGATTGACTTTATTAGGCTCTTACTTATATTCGGGGTGGCAGTTACCGATAGGACGGAAGTTTACGTACTACGTCAGAAATGGCTATGCAGCAAAATTATATGAAGACTAGACTAGCTAGGTAGATTGCGAACTACCTAGCTTTTTCCTAACAGCTTTGTGGTCGGCTTCCACATGAAGCGTCTGCTTATCTGACCTTCACAGTCACAGCCAAGTTATTGGGTAACACGATACCCCTTGGTAAGACTTGTTTTCAGACTTTTGGGGCTTTTAACTATCCGTCGTAACGACTGTCAAATATCTACGAATGACAGCAAAATCAGAGAAGGCAGGACCTTTATTAAGTAACTTACTGTTTTCAAGCTTGATCATATTTACCTAAATACCAACAGACGAGACGTAACTACCAAAGTAAGTAATTGAACGACGAAAACGTATTACACCCACCTTTAATAACCAAACAAATAATATTAATTTCCCCGAACCACTTAGCTCCATGGGACACCCTAATATGACACCGCTACCGTCCTCGAATTGGGCCGTCAAAACCAAGTGACAAATTATAGCAATCCTAGACAACACAAAAACTAAACGCTACCGTTCCAATTACTTAAACATCGATTGTAGATATACTAGAAAACACATTGTTAGCATGACGTACACACACATCGCGCCAACTCGGACACGATATAAAAAGAACTATTCACAATTTAAGGGTTAATAAACTTGAGTTTTTCTGTACGCGCGTGTGTATTTTTGAGGTAGGCCCTGGGCAATGTTTTATGTATCCTGCTAGATTTTTCATTCAAGGGTAACATTAAAACATGATTTCATTGGGTGCGTAAGTAATTGTTACATACGCCTACCTATTGAAATATACTTTTTATGATAGTTTTCTTGTCTCTATTTATTCAGAATGTCCATTGAAATAATTAGACGATCTTTAGTGGGGTAGATCGCTGAAATTGTGTGTTTTATCCCTCTGTGTCACAGAAATTGGTCACTTCTTTTTCAGCGCGTCTATAAAATCAGGAATCGTAATTATAATCTAATCTATAATTTTTATTACGTATATTATTATACAATTATGACATAACATTTTCCTACATTTTGACATTTGTTTGTCGCCGAGATGAGACTGCGACTAGATTATGAACGTTTTAAATTACGAAAATTGGCCTTCTGATATCTTTTAAACAGTGAAAACGTTATACGACTCTTAGAAACCTACTTTACATGACATGTTTATGGTGGGATCATTCTTTCCTTCATATCATTCACTCTCTTTACCTTCATAGCTAATATACTCGGCTGCTTCCAAACCTCGCGATGCCACGTAAAATGTCATCGCCGCTAAACTAGTGAAGCTGCACCGCGCAAGGCAGCGCACCTTGAAATCGAGTAAAGAGCATTATCCAATTATTGGATTGGATCGGATTTGGAGCCACGATAAGTTAATCTGCAGTCAACGCCTTCAGCTTAAGAAAACTATTGCTGTGGTGAATTTTGTGGACCTGTTTTTAATCGGATCGCGTGGAAGAATAGAAGCTAGCTTCTAGCCTTGGCTGGATTGGATTAGCCTGTCATTAATGAAATAAAAAATTAAAATCATTTTACGCTATAACATAAGTCGAACCAAGAATTCAGCATTAGATTCTAGGCCCCATCCCCTAGCATGGTAGTCAGCTGCATCCGGTTAGACTGGAAGCCGACCCCAACATACTCGTAGTTGGGAAAAGGCTAGGCAGATGATGACGATGATTCTAGACCTAGCGTAGAAAATTTTCTAACTAATTATAATTAATTAATGCTGAATCAGAATTTTACAATCGCTTAAACAAACGTAAAATAGAACTGTCGTACACGCAATCGCGCCAAGTCGGTCAATCCTTCTCTAGAACGCATTGTCAAAAGGCTATTGAACTCGAAAACTTTAGCATTCGAGGCCGCCATTTTTAATTCAGTTCTCGGAATCATTGGCTTTATTGTTCAAATTAAATTATCGGCCTGCAGGCGAAAATTGAACTAATCCAGTTATTTGCTACACACAAACTATTGGATTGGATGGCTATAACGGAGAAAATTCATATGATCCATCTTTTATATTGTATTGCCAATTTTTGGTTGATTGTTAATTTGTTATAAAAAAATATTTATCATTTTACTGTTACGTTATAACCCCTCTTCAATATAACAGCAACTTTTTGCTTAGTATGCTAACAGTTATCTTTAATATCAACATGCTACTTATTGAGGTGTTTATTGTTTTGATCAATCTTCGCGCAACTCAACGAGCACTGCTGAACTGAAAAATCTATTGCGGTTGCAAGTGTGTTGTGCAATCACCTACACTGTAATGACGATCACAGTCTGCTTAAGTCTTCATGGAATGGCATTAGAAGACTGTGTAAGTGACAAACCAAAACAAATAACGAACCCACTATCTCTTTAAAATTTTGCGCATTGTGTCTGCCCGCAAGCAGCCTGGCAAACATTTTTACGTCATACAGCATGAGCGATTCCTAAAAACCTATGAATGTAGCTGTTGGTTCTCATATAAATAAATAATTTATATGACAGCGCAGCAAGTGGCGCCGCCGCCGTCTAGTTTCGTTACTATGTTACTGAAATCACCAAAAAGGTCGGATAAGAGTGTAGCTGGCTGGTGACAGTCACTAGAGCAGAGCGTCGCATCGATGGTTGCGTGGCGGCTGTCTGATGACAGGGATGATCACAGAGCATGTAACCTTTTATGTAAAGGGAGCCGCCGTTGTACCTCGTCAACGGCGAACTGCTATATTCCAGCACAATCCTGATGACATTGAAGCTGCCACAGTTTACGAGGCAACAGTTACGAGAAGATCGGTGGACGCAATTAATATCGGCCATAGTGACGACTGCAATGAAAATGATATCCGCGATAAAGACTTGTAACCTTGTAATAAAAACTTGACACCTCTGTCACACAATGACGCAATGACTTGGCTTGATTGTCATGGAAACGCTATTCAATCATGTGTGAGCTCACTCTTCTCACAATTGACAGTTTTTCGCGTGACTAAGTATGGTGAGAGCAAATCTACCGACTTAAATCTTTGGGCAGCGGGGTTTGACTTAACGTCAAATTCAATGGTGTAAATGACAGTTTTTCATGTCGGCTGAACTCGCCTGTAACAATATGAAGGGACCGCTTTTCTAGGAAAAAAAACCGTTATACAATTACCACTTCTAAATAATATCCCAACACGCACCTTGATTGATATTGTTGAACTTTAATCCCACACACTACCCTCTCACCGTTAAATAAAGTCAAAACTTCGTTATCGAAATGTCAATTTTCGAACCAGGTCCCATCTTATTTGATACGGTCGGATATTAGACGTAAGGAAGGGTTACATAATCAGTTTTACGTCGCAATCTGGGTGCTGGGTAGACTGGGTTGTGAGATCGATCGTAGAATGCAATATTAATCAGGCCTCCGTTCAACCCGATTGGGTTTATGTCCATCTTAAAGTTTGGCACTGGGAAATTATTACGGTTTAGTCACTAATAATAGTTCTATGGGTTTAGTCTGTATTCATAATTGAAATCTTATAGGATATGTTTTCATATTTGGTACCAATAGGATTTCAAATGTCGACTTACTTACATTTTTTTTTTCTCAAATTGTTTAGTTATTGGATGGTTATGATCAACAAGCAGCTTTACTAGTTTAAAGTAAGTATTCACTACGCAGGCTATTTAATTCTTCATCGGAAACTTGCCAGGTTTACTCTTGACTAATTTGTAACTGAATATCGTGACAATTAGTCCAAAAAAGATTAAAACACCGACTAACAAGAAACGTTTCATTCAAAGAAAGTAACATTTATTAATAAACACGTAATCGTGAGCATACCTTCTTTGAAGCACACATCAAAGCGATCTTGACTGCTAATGTAGCACCACTTAAAACATTGTAAGTAGTTAATTACGTCATAAATGTATTGATAGCAGCTGCGTAATTGAAATAGCAATACCTCCTTGGTGTATTAGCTCTTATTATTGATTTCAAGACGAATCTTAGATTATGCACCGTACATTATTACGCCTAATTATTAAAAATAAAACATAAGCACGTAAGGAGTTTTCCCACCATTTGCCAAATGTTTGAGTGTTACTTTTATTTGGGGGGAGCGCCTGTTGCCATTAAACGGGCACAACTAAAGACAAGGCTGCCCAATCATTGGAACCGATCAAGGAATCAGTGGAAACCAGACATTCAAAAATTTATGTCCTTAGGGTCAGTGTCATTTTATCAGCGATAAGGATGTTGAAAAACTCAAATTGCCGCAATCGAAGACAGCTTCTGGTTAAAAGTCGTTGAAGAAAAAAGAAACGCTTTGAAAGCGATTGCCTGTCTAGGCTTTCTTATCATTGTTATGTCAAAGAAATGCAACGTTGTCATATAAAATTAGATAAAAAAATAATACGTTTACGAATTCTGAATAAACGCCTAATTTAAAAGCCATCAAATAACCAAGATGTCCGCCACTTGGCATCAAATAAAACTCAACAGGAAATTATTCCCGCCAACATTGCCAAGTTCCAATTATCGTTGAAAATTCTAATATGAAAACATGAGAAAATTATGGATTCTCACGTCGGTACGTTCTAATGCAATTAATACGCAGTTTCCGCTAGCTCGGCCATAAACTCCTTAGCACTTTCATCTCAACCAGGTAATGGTCTTAAATAGAATTGTGCTATCGTCACCTTCATTTTGCCTTTATGGCTGAGAAACTGGGTTTAGTGTTCAAAACATTAGTCACAGGTATTCTACCTGTGAATTTGGGACAATTTTTTTGTTATGGTTTTCGAACAGCATTATCAGCCTATAATCCGCTGCTGGGACACAGGCCTCTCTCTCTTCGAGGGGAGTGGGCTGTAATCCACCACGCGGGCCCAATTCGGGTTGGTAGATGTCACATGTCTTAGAAAATTTGTGTGTGTGTGAAAACATCGTGTGGTTTCCTCACGATGTTTTCCATCAACAACTAAATCTGTATAAAGTAGAGAAAAGACACTGATTCAACCCGTACGTGTTTTTAAATGGTTTTATGTCTCTAGGGTATTTTAGAGGATCGAAAGTTGGACATAATTTTGCGTTCACTAATCATTCTGTTCAGCTTGGAATGATGCTAGACCAAGCTGAACAGAATGATTACAATATATTTGTTAAATGAAGCAATCAATGGATGTGCAATCTACTAATGCCTAAGGTCGACAAACGATCTCGGCCTTAGTATCAGTATAAAGAATTAGCTGTGTCAGAGTCTCGACTTTTAATTGGAAACTGTGTAACCGATCGAATTAATCACGGATCGAACTTATTCAATGATAAATCAATTATAAATCAATCAGATAAGTATCGTGTCCAGTTATTATGTCAAGACCTTATAAGGTAGGGGCAATTTAAATTATCGTTAAGTAAGCTTCCTAATACCTAAGAAATCCTTACATGGGCAGATATATTATTGATTACTAGCTGCGCCCCGCGGTTTCACCCGCATAAGTTTCGATCCCGTTTGAATATCGGGATAAAAAGTATCCTATGTGTCAATCCAGGTTATAAACTATATGTGTGCCAAATTTCATCCAAATCCGTTCAGTAGTTTTTGCGTGAAAGAGTAACAAACATCCATCCATCCATCCATCCTCACAAACTTTCGCATTTATAATATTAGTAGGATAGTAGGAAGTAGGATAGTAGGATAGTAGGATAGTTTAAGTATGTCATGTCTTATGAAAAGCTTAGATATTATTACTCAACAGAAATAAAATTAAAAACTGCGAAAATAATACATTAATTTGGCAAGCAGAATACACCATTATCGTAAAAATGGCACATACCTACTACCTCTGTGTATCCTTCGTAGTAAATAAAACGTCTGCCTCTTTGGTCTAGTAGTCGCAAGCGCTATTGCCGAGCATGAGGTCCTGTGTTCGATTCCCAGGTCAGGCTAAGTGTTATTGGGTTTTTCCATCAGAAATTTCTCAGTAGGAGCCCAGAGTCTCGAATGTTTGCTCGGTTGATGGCAATAGGCTTGCCACCTATTATAACAGGAGAAATGTGGGTATAGTTTAGGTACACCTCTGCGTAACCCTTCAGGTATTGCAGGCGTGATGTTTAAATAACGCGTTATACACCACAAACTATCAATAACAACGCGGTATCCAACAAACAAGTGTCTCTTCAGACTAATGAATAATTAATGGATAATCATAAAACAATTAAGTATTGTTAGAACGTGACATTGGCAATGACTCGAGTCTCGCATTCAAGTCACGAGAACTAATAAATTGTGATCAGGAAGGGAGACGCGCAAATAAATCTAATTGTCTAGGATGTGTAGGTACCTACATATTATATGGGTGTCTTGCCGTTAGGTGAGATCACAGACTAATGAATAACAGAGTGTCTATGATTGTCACTCACGGGATTTTACGGCAACCGCGGCAAAATTTTTCCTTTTTTTAAAGCCAATAATCCGTTGTCTTTTGTCATTCTGGTTTATGAAGCAAATTCTATCCAAAGAATAAACCGAAATAACTTTTATGCGAAAGGCGAAAGTACACACACTGCGATAATCAATTCATTTGCTAATGTTAATATCGCCTTAATCGAACATTGATTGAGACCAGCAGTGGATAATTGTCAATCAACTCATCATCATCATCCACAGCTCGACTTGACCCACTTCTGAGCATAGGCCCCTCCTTTCTCATGCGTGGATGTGGCTGCCAGCCTCATCCAGGTTTTACCCGCCATGGTTACAATATCGTCCGCTCATTTCGCTGCCGTCTTCCAGTCCTTAGACGCCACTCGATTACTACCTTACTCCACTTGTCATCACTGCGCCTTGCCAGATGGCCAATTAACTCAGTTGATAATTATTTTAGGCCCAAGAAACGTCTTGTCTGTACCAACTATAGCAGCGTTCTCGTAGCAGCTTTCTTCGCTCTTTTGCACCAGTGCTCTGCACGGATATCGATATATCCTTCCATTTAGTGTTTACTCTTTGGCAAAAAGGGGCATCGATGCTTCGGTTGATGATTGATTACACCGGATGCAATAGACGACGTACTGGGTTTAGGTAATATTGTATGGAAGGGCTGAATGCTAGACTGATTAACGATAGGATCTCAACAATCAATCGAGTAAACTTATTTATGATTGGCGATTGGTAGAGGATCATAAAACAGAATTTTATTGTAGAATTTTGTGCTTTGTAAAGTTCGAAATTAAATAAAAAGCTGGAAAGTAAATACGCTCAATAAAAGTTATAATTATCATAATCAAAATGACTAGAAGGAAGTCTCCAAAGAATAGCTTGTATAACATACGCCAGCACATCAAGCTACCCGAAACTGTCAAATTTCCCCAATCAACTTTGAACCTTACGCTTTAGCGATAAAGTTGAAAATCTATTAAAGAAGTTTGAAAGATTGTTGCAGTAGCTTGATAAGCTGGCGTCTGGACGTATACCACAGATTACTTAATCTGTGCTTATACATCAAAGTTAATGCGAGTAGTAAAAAAATTGCCAATTAGCAGGTGTGAAGCAAAATTTTTGGTGTGCTGGACTATCATGGAAGCCTCCAAATTATGTTAAGTGAAATTGTTATTTAAATCAATCAATTACAAGTTCTTAAATTATTAACAACTGCTTAATTGTGCAACATGCTAATCTTCTAAATAAGTCTATAAAAAAAAAAAATATGTGTTATTAAAATTGGTATTTTATTTTGGTGTGGCGCCAATCTGATTACGTCACGTCTATAGCTATATAAGAAATATGTTTTTTTTATATATTTCTATTTTCACGTCACACAGTGTTGACTATAAAATAGTGTCACACAGTATATTGTATCTATCCTAATTTAAATGACATTTATGACTGTTCGAATCAACGGTATCAACTTGCTTGTTACTTCACAAGTTCTCTGTTTTATTAACAAACATATATTATTATAGACAGATTTCAAACTTTTTGATCAAACACATTTATATACATAAGGAATACCTACTATTGAATAGAGTACAATCACCAGCGGGGTAATTTTGTGTTACATACTATCAGTAGCAATGGGGTTAATTTTGACAGTTCAACAAAATTCATTGCGTTATTTACGTTGTTTTTAACCGACTTCCAAAAAGGAGGAGGTTATATGTTCGACTTTACGTGTGTTTTTTTTTTTGTATGTTTATCGATTTCTCCGTCATTTGTGGATCGATTTTGAAAATTATTTTTTTGTTTGAAAGGGCATATTACCAAGGTGGTCCCATTGTCAGCAAGTTGGAATCTGATGAGAGGATCCCATGGAAATCGAGGGAAACCCTCAACTTTTTTTGGCAAACCTATAGCGATTTGGATATTTTTTAGAGTAAATTGAAGGGTATACTCCCAAGGTGGTCCCATTGTCAGCAAGTTGGAATCTGATGAGAGGATCCCATGGATATCGAGGGAAACCCTCAAATTTTATAGGCAAACCTATAGCGATTTGGATATTTTTTAGAGTAACTTGAGCATTTGCTCTCGGAAATCATCATTTGGTAAAGTGGAGCTGATGATGAAGACTACAGACGGCCATCGGAACTAATCAATGAAAAATATTTCACGGGTTGCGATTCGATTACTTTAATATGGTTGCTAAGCAATTCATGCTCGTCACAATGCGTGTGGTGGTGGAGTGGAGTTCTCCAGGTTCTTACCAGGAGAACTCCTCAACAATTAACGTCCTAGCGTCGGGAAAAGCAATATTTTGTAAAAGGTGATGAGCAGTTGACGTTAGGCTATTGTAACTTAGATAAATTACAAACTCTCTCACTAAAAAGTGAAAAATCAAAACGTTTTTACAAAAAAAAAAACAACCGACTTTTATTTCGGAAGTCGGTGTCAATAAACGAAAATGCAGAACCAACGACACCGACTTCCGAAATAGAAGTTATTTATCACTTTGTAGTTTCTTTTGGAAGTCGGTTGTTTTTTTTTTTGTAAAAAAGTTTTTTTCGAGCAACGGATTAGCAATATCCTTCAAAATGATTCAGATCGAGTGAGCAAAATAATCCTTCTAAAGGATGTCCTTCAGAAGGACTATTTTCAGATTTCTTTTTTTTTTATTTACATTAATATTTCGAATACCGATTGTGGATAACAAGAAACGCGCGTGCAAATTCGGTGCTGTGATCATAAATTAAAGGTCAATCAATAAGCAACAATAAACTTCGATTAGTAGATTAGTATCCAAATCTACGCCTATTAGTATTCAAAGGCTGACATGATTAAGGTCGCAATTGAATGCCTTAAGTTTGACCTTAGGCGCTAAATGAAGACTGATAGAAGTCATAGCTAAAACATATTCATTATTGTAGTTCAATGGAAACCCTCTGAAACTAGTTTTTCATTTGTTTCTAAGGTAGATTATTCCTTCATACAGTCGTTCACACAGCGAATTTCGCTTCAGCAAATAACTGTCATCCATCCAAGCATAATTAGCCTATAATGTACCCACTGTTGGGACACAGGCCACCTCTCTTCGAGAGAGAGTAGGCTAATAATCTAACACGCGGGCCCAGTGTGGGTTGGTAGATGTCACATGTCTTCGAATTTTTTTGGATATGGCCGGTTGCCTCACGATGTTTTCCTTCCCCGTTTTGAGAGCATTGGTAATGAAAATAATTTACACAAAGTAAAGTGTCTGTCAGGGTTCGGTTCGGACCTACGACCTTAACTACACCACCACACCACCGGACCAGCACTACTCTAAAAAGTTTTAAAGAAAAAGCTAAAATGCGCACCTACAAATCTGCCTACATCTTTAGTAAGACACAGATCTGACCAACCAATACCGTAACCCAATCATTGTTAACCTATTCACACCAATCAACAATTAATTTAAAGTATCAGACCATATCATTTACACTAACCACAGACCATAGTGATCATTAGATATACGAGACACCGACAGACTACAGAAGGTAGGTAGTAAGTTATAGCATACGATGACATGGATAGTTGGTATCGGTAGGTGTATAATATGTTTCAAATTAGAGAAATAGCTTAAAAAAGTGCGAACAAATCATGAGGGGTAATAGCGTAATACACTTAACAGTAGCAGTGGGTTTTATTTTGATTTTGACAGTTGAACAACATTCATTGCGTTATTTACGTTGTTGAGCAGACATTATTTTCGATCATATGAAGTAATGGATTAGCAATATCCTTCAAAATGATTCAAATTGAGAATGATAGTGTGTTATGCAATTAGGGTTCTGTTCTGGGTGAATTCTTACGCATCATTCACTAGAGGGAATTAGTAACACATTCATCTGTATTAGAAGATTTCAACTTTATGTGTCACTCCTTTTTCGAGGGGCCTGTGGCTAAATAATAACAGCCGCACAGGTCGATCGATCAGGTTAAGCTACGCTTGCCGCGGTTGGTCAGTGGATGGGTGACCATCTTTACATACCGAGAACCCTCCGTGCCTCAGAAAGCACGTTAAGCCGTTGGTCCCGGCTGTCATTCGTGAATCTGTGACAGTCGTTACGGGTCGTCAAAGGCCCGAAAGTCTGACAACCATTCTTACCAAGGGGTTTCGTATTTCCCAGTAACTGGGTTGTGAAGGTTAGATAGGCAGTCGCTCCATGTAAAATACTGGTACTCAGCTGCATCCGGTTAGACTGGAAGCCGACCCCAACATAGTCGGGAAAAGGCTAGGCAGATGATGATGTCAGTACTTTTTCCAAAAATTTTTGTTCGAATAACATTATTAAATTTTAATTAAAAATTCTTCAACGAATATTCAAAATCAAAATAAAATCAAAAGTCATTTATTCAAACTAGGCTGAGAATCAGCACTTTTCGAACGTCAAAATTACAAAAGACAGTCCTCCAAAACGCCCGCCCTTCACCACTTCCTAGTGCTTTCGTTGGGGAGAAGAAGTGGCGCAACAAACTCCCCAGCAGAAAATATAAGCAAAGCACTCAATTTGTATGTAGCACTTGGCATAGATACGGTTTCTGATTCATTTGTTTACATTGTCATTACTACAGTTACTTTTAGAACAGACTATAGTTGATAGTATCCAAGTAGAAAGTATAGGTACTCACCTATGTGTAGTTAGCAGGTTCACAGTATCATTCGCTAGCATGGGAAGCTCATTAACGAGTTCAGTCGCATGCATAATTAATGGTGCCTATAAAACTGTACCGTCCTATCGATTCCTAGTATTTAGGAGTAGGTTGTTGTCTGTTTGTATGCCTAGGGAAATTTTGCGTGATAAAAGACTCAGGGTTTTCGACTATGCCTATGTGTAACTTAGCAATTTTCGTATACGATCAAAACTACATCGAAGAAAAAAAGGTAGCAGAACATCAAGCAAAAAGTATAATCATAACAACGCAATCAATGTGATTTAAAAGCTTAGGTAGTGGTGTTACCTAGCACATATATTTTTCCAGTTATGTTTAAGTCCCATGCAATACGGGGCGAGCCTATTGCCATCAGCAGGGCCAAATCTAGACTCCGGGTTGATACTAATGAATTCTGCGGACCTGCGAATCGAACCCAGGACCTCATACCTAGGAGTAGCGCTTGCAACTACTAGCTCAAAAAGGCAGTGTGATAATCTTTTTCCGAAATTGTAGTATGATAGCAATCGAAATTTAATATTTAATTATAGGAAGTTACACGTAAATAACGTACTAAACGTCAACTGTCCGAATCGCGTCCCTATATAAATAACGATTGCATCTCATTTAGATAGTGTTCGATCATCTTTATCTTGTTATCTAACATCGAGATGTTCCACAACATTCCGCGTTTATCTCGTCGAAGATCCAACTGGAACTGAGACCACGGTTTTCTCACCGTACAAGTTTATAGGGTCTTTAAACAAGGCCTGTTGACACCTTGGGTAATTGGTACCGTCGACACAAGTAATTTGTTGAGGAATAGTTAAATCACAGGGTGATCATAGACGATCAATCTGGCATCGGTTTAATTCGTCACCTTGGTTTTATATTGTTTAATTCGTCACCTTGGTTTTATATGGGATTGATCGTAAATAGTCCCGGTGTCATGCTAGATTGACACAAAATATACACACACTGGCTGGATCTGAAGGCCAATTCTCGTAATTTAAAACGTTCAAGTCGCAGTCTAATCTCTTCGACAAACAATTAATGTCAAAAACTTGTCAAAAATGTAGGGAAAATAAGGGGTATTTTTGACATTTGAGACTGAGATCAGAAGGCCAATTCTCGTAATTTAAAACGTTCAAAATCTAGTCGCAGTCTCATCTCAGCGACAAACAAATGTCAAAAACTTGTCAAAATGTAGGGAAACTATAGGCATTTTTTGACAGATTGAGACTGAGATTATTTATATTATTAAAATTACGAGAATTGCCCCTCAGACTGTGAACGTTTACGTTTTAAATTACATGAATTGCCTCTCTGATCTCAACTCAAAATGATTCGTCTCAATCAATTAAATCGAAATGATTTGTCGATGATAGACCGGATTTAACAGATGCTAGATGTTCGTCTAAGGTCCTCCTAATACCATCCAGATTCTTAAACAAGTTTTACAACATTTCGCAATCTTAATTACTGTTCTAAAGTAACAAAACAATTAATCACTGAAAATGTCTTACAAAAAGTTTGAACAATGGCCGACAATTAATGCTAATGAGCTCTTAGACAATCTCGAAAAGAAAATACGTCTCATTTCTGAAATTCAAATCTTCACGTTCGGCGTTCGGCAATCAACAATTCCTAACACGAAATCACACTTTATAAAACGGAGAAAAACTTAGCATACGCTTCAAATCGAAAAAATATTCGAAAACACAACATTTATACAAATAAGTACATAAATAAAATTGAAGTGTCTGTTTGTGATGTCAAAATAACAGCTTTTTAAATGCATACTTATACGATACGAAAAAAATCTGTCTGTTTGTTTGATCTGGCCTATCTCCGAAACAGCTAAACCGATTTTGACGGGACTTTCTCTGGCAGATAGCTGATGTTTTAAGGAGTAACCGAGAAAATAATTAGTAAAGAAACACATAATTGTTTTCCGACATCCACGCGAACGAAGTCGCGGACACAGCTTATCGATTATTATATTCCGTTGCTTTCTGATGATCCTCAGGTAATCCCATCTCCCAAAAAGCTAAAAATCTCGTCCAGGAAAGTTAACCCTGAACTAATATTCATCCAGTGATATTTGATGTAAGCCTTAGCGCTTTAAACCCTCAAGATCCAGCCATCCCGGCCGAGGCGGCGATCCGACCTGATCCAGGCTAAGTGAAGCAAAACTTGAATTTTAACGGAGATTATACATCAAGCGACGGCTCAGGCAAGGGATCTGGAGTTGATTTCATAGTTTTAACTATTAGAAAGGAATGGAAATGGTATTTTAGAACTATTAGCAAGCCTAAATGAACAGTGGTGGTTACGGCCGCGACTCACCAGTTGTAGGTCGTAGGATCGAACCCAAAAATTCGAAGACATTTGACATCTACCAACCCATACTAAGCCCGCGTGTTGGATTACAGCCCACTCACTGCCTCTCGAAGAGAGGAGGCCTGTGTCCCAGCAGTGGGAACATTATAGGCTGATTATGTAAATTAACAGGTTTCTGGTTTTAGACGCAGCGATCTTCGCAGGTAAACAGTGGTTCGCTTCTTAATCGTTGTTTATGTTCCTCACAAAGTGAATAATCAGTATATGAGGGTATCTTGGTGTCAGATTGGCCAGCTTTAGTAACTTGTTTTATATGCAACTACCTGCATTTTTAATTTTTTTATTTTGTTTACTGTTGATCTCGTACGTTGTTGTTATTGTTCTACTTAATCTACATCTGCATGCTTCGTCATTAGACGACGATTATTTATGTTAAAAATAAATCTCATGTAAGTGAACTGTATCATGTTCTTATGAGAAATAAAGATTCTTCAAACCTAAACCTGCCTTCTGGCTTGCCAATCAGATATTGCGTGCTTACGACATAGCTTGCACAAGATGGCATGATAAACTCTTGGTAGGTAGATGAATACTTATAGACAAACCACAACGAGACACAACTGTAGGTTAAAATGGATTGAAGAAGGTACAGGTACTATTTTAAGACCGATAAAAATACGAGAAAATACGTAATCACACTATATCGTTGTTTATTAAAAGAACATTGCATGTAAGCATTTTCGCCCCAATCCCAAACGTTACAAAATCGTACCGTATACAAAAGGAAAGTCACACAATAGCGTGGTATTTAATGACTGTACTACAAAGTACGGTATCCAGTAACTATGAGTACAACAACAACAAATAACATATGTTCGAAAAATTCGTCTGCTCAACGATGTAAATAACGCAATGAATGTTGTTGAATTGTCAAAATGAAAGCGATTCCTACTGTTAGTGTGTATGTGTGTTACGCAATTACTTCACAGGTCACCAATTTTGGCAATTTTAAATGATCATCAAGTATTCCTTGAAAGTAAATTCCCAGACGTAAACCCCACAGTTAACTTCAGGACTTTGTATTCCACTTTCCTCCAAGACTTTTACTCTGTAGAATAGAATAAAAGATTACTGCAGAGTGTGTTAGTAAAAAAAAACCATTCCATTAGTTGGAGACAAGGAGACCTTGTGTGAAACATTGAGCTAGACAAGACGGATGCGGTTAGTTAAGACCCGTATTGCGTTGTAGGATGCCGGATGTCCACAGGATTTATATCTGTGGCGTATTTTTGATCGACTGCTGTACTGTCGGATGTTGCGTGTTGGTGAATCATTTAAAGAAAGGCACATCAGCAGATTAAGACACATCAATTTCTTTATACGTTACTGTTGTTATTAAAAGTGGCAAAACTCGCCAAATATAAAAGCGAGGTAATTGACGCACACACTAGACAGTAGGAATGGCTTTCATTTTAACAGTTCAACAACGTTCATTGCGTTATTTAAGTTGTCGAGAAGACAAATTTTTCGAACATATGAAGAAGAAGAAGTGATTAATAGTGTTTTACGCAGAGTACTGAACCAGCCTGTTATTGCCTATTTTTGGGAGAAGTCATCTTCTCACAATCAGAAGAAACGAGCAGTACTGTTTACATGCATTAGAAATATCCAAATTGCGTGAACGACACGAAAATTCTACGTGGAATTTAAAACGCAATCTCCAGCAGGATAATTAACACAAGAAACAAAAGCCAAACCATTTTCAACACCTCAACTTCAAACTAAACTTTTATCTTGGCAACACCGCCAACTATCAGACCGAGAGCAACACCATAGCGCGCTAGCCCTAACTAAATAGTTGGGAGCAATTTGCATTTTGATACAATTGGTCCAGCCTGCGTTGTAACTTCGCAGCGTCAACTGTTTGGATGGGTCGTGTCGTGATTGTAGACTAGGTTATTAGGAATTCATGTCACATATCTCTCCTAAAGACGTTGTTAGGTTTTGTTGAGCTTTGCATTGGTGACTGTTTTTATTTGAATGCAGGTTGGCTTTATAGATGGAGGTTATGCAGCAGTTATGTTACAACAACAGACCTTAGCCTTGGAGCTTGGCTACTCTATTCTATTTCTTCTTCTGTATAGCCGAGGAAAATGACAGAGGTGCATTCTTGTAATTTTAAGTTCGGTCACAGTCTGATCTCAGTCTCAATTTGTCAAAAATACTTCTAATTTCCCTACATTTTTGACATTGATTGTCGCTGAGATGAGATTGCGACTAGATTTTTAACGTTTTTAATTACGGGAATTGGCCTTCAGAACTCATTAGGTATTATGTTTAGGTTAAGATTGGTCTATAATTTATCTATTGGTGTGTAGCCTGAAACAAATTAATAAAAATCTGTCATCGGCGGTGTTTATTGACCTGAATGTCGTTGCGTATTTTATATACCTACTTGCCATTGCTCGAGATTTCGTCGGCGATCCAGTATGAAAAGTAGCCTATATCTTTCTCGAGATCAGAAGCTACCTATCTGTCACATAACGACCCGTTCTCCCGTTCGTGTGACTGAGTAACAAACATGCAGACGTAAAAACTTTCAGATTTATAATATTAGTAGATGTAAGTAGGTATAACCTTTATTTTCTCTGAACTTTAAGAGGACATAAAGACTGTCAAGCTCCATAACCATTTATAGTATATTTTAGAAGGTTCATGTACCATCGCGGGCATTGGTGGTGAACCACTTTTCAGCTTTATCACTAAAGGCATAAGGTTGAAAAGTGGTCAACCGTCATTGTCCGCAGTTTTACATACAGGTAGTATGTAAAACTGCGGACATAGTACAGTTAAATTTCACTTCATGTTTACTTCACTGAGAGACCATAAACTTTGAAATGACTACTATCAATCAAGTTTGTACCTTCTGTCCTTAGACCTACAGTAAATTGGCGAAATTGTCTGCTTCCTAATTGAGTTAATAAAAAAATAAGCTTTGGAGATTTACTGCTCGTAAATACATTCCAACAGTCTAGGTTTATTGTCGGGGTTCTAGAAAAACATCCTTGTTTTCCTTTGGTGGATCCAACCAAAGGGTTATAATCTGTACAAGTAAATAAAATTTAAGTGTCTGTTTGTAATGTCAAAGTAACAACTTACAGGTAAGTTGTTATTTTGACATTTTGTTTGTTTCATATTATGCATTTAGTAGGTCTACTAAATGCTTAAGAAAGATTATATAACAAAAGAAAAAAAAACTCTGTTTCTTTGTTCCGGCTAATCTCCGAAACGGCTAGACCGATTTTGACGGAACTTTCACTGGCAGATAGCTGATGTAATAAGGAGTACTTTATTTCGAAAAATAATTAGTAAAGAGACACGTTATTGTTTTTCGACATCCACGCGAACGAAGTCGCGGGCATTGCTAATCTAAAATAATGCTATTAAGTATGTAGATACTGATTAGATAAAAAAAAAAAAATATCGAGTGGATCCTGTACCTTAATCCATGTCAGGACGCTCTCCATCCTGAGGATAAGTTTAGAATCCACGATCATAAACAGAGAGGAACCAACACAGGTAAAAGAACCTACTCGTAGAACTGCATGACGTGCAAATTTCTAGTGAGTAGGCAAAAGAGGCCAAATCTTAAGTTAGCTACTACTATTTCATTGCCGGGGCAGCGGGATTGTCCGAAAGGGTTACCGCTACCCCGGAACATAAAGGGCTAAGGAAGGAACACGGATGGGTTTTAGTCAGTAAGTCTGACACTCATCATATGTCATATGTTGTCATAGGTCATATGATGATTTCCCATCCTTAAAAAAAAAAAGCTACTATTTCATTCATCAAAGGGATAGTAGGTACCTACGCCCCACGTCGTGTTAACACTTGACCTTGAGCTGGCCTAGCGTAGTACGTAGTTTCAATAGAATAAGAGGCCAGCCGAGTAATTGCGTACCTAACACACTAACAGAAGGAATGGCCTTCATTTTGACAGTTCAACAACATTCATTGCTTTATTTACGTTGTTGAGCAGACAAATTTTTTGAACTTATGAAGCAATGGATTAGCAAATATCCTTCAAAATAATTCAGATTGTGATTGATCATGTGATACGCGGTTAGGGTACTGTTTGTTTTATTTTATTTTGTTACCTTATAGTACGAATCATTTGATCTGAATTGGTTTCCGTACTTTTCGGTTAAAAACTGAAAATCAGCGATGTGCTGTGTGGGTATAGCACAGTATCATGCAGAGTAGGAGCCTTCTTGTCACAATCATGACGTGCAGCCGTCGACTATGTCTACTTTTTGCTCGTTTTGTTTTTACTTATTATTAGAATTAATTATCTTTTTGTATGCACGTGTTTCTGTGACAAATAAACCTACATTTTTTTTTTCTTTTTTATCTTTCTAGGATTCTGCTTATACTGGTTTTGACACCACTGACCATACCTAGCCGAGATCTACGTCGATTTCCGTGACGTAGACTTGACTGTTAAAGTTTAATAACCACTTATCATTCATTACGTCGTAGCTAGTGATTGTGTCATAAAAGATGTGTACCGTCATATTATTGTTCGACACTCCACTCTCTGTATTTTGTGCTCCAGTCTTGCAACATTTTTCGTTACAAAAGGGAAAAGTAACACAGAAAATTAGTCACCTTATGGATGATGTATTAATTTCCATCTACATTGTCTTCACATGATCTAACCAAGATTATGTTTGGACTTTAGAAGAGACTGTGACCTGACTCTGAGTTTGTTTTGGCCTTTCTTCTCAGAGTAGTCTGATAGGAAACGCCGACCTCATCTAGCTTATTTTTTGCGCGTGTAGCGTGTAAAAGTGATTCCGATATTCTATTTACAGGATAAACAATTTCATTTCAATTCCTCCTGCGCCATTAACAGCAGAAACTTGTGGCCGGGTTTTGCCTATAACCGTAATTGGATTGAGGTGAAATTTTGCACACACGTGTAGTTTTGAGGACAAAATACATTTTGGTGCCAAAAATAACTGATCAAGTAAATATGGAAAGATGAGGTAAGTAATTATTTTAAACAAAAACAAGTTCACAGAAGAACAAGTTCTTGACTGTCATCATGATTACTATTAAACACGTTGTAGATTGATTTAGGCTAATGATACAAATAATACAGGTGTCAAACGAAGCCGCAAAAAATAATGTATTAAAATCTAAAACTGGTTATACATATACCTAACACGTGTTCTGCTTGTAAAATAAAGTCTTAAGAAACGAAATCTGACAATGAAAATGACTAACATGACTAACATCCATTGTCATTTTTACTTAGGTTACAAAATCAATCGGTAAAGAAAAACACATGAGTCTACCTGCGAGTCGTACGAATTAAGATAAAAAACTGAGTCGTCTCGACCTCAAATTCATTCAAATTCCATTCAAAATTCGCAATTATATACTCGCATGCAGAATCACTTTACATAACAGGACTCAAAATTGTTTATTATTATGAAATCATGAATGAATCGAGTCTTCGGCTTTCGAGACCAGACGACAGATGTGTAGCAGATGCGTCGACTAAAAGATTCGTAATTTGTATGATTCATCTTCAAGACTTACTTTACACTTTTTCTCTCTTTGTCTAAGATCTAAAGATAATGTGTTTTGAAATGTATTTAAATAGAAATCTGGAGTAATATGACACTCAAACAAAGCTGTTACTTTACTAAGCACGTTGTTTTCTTTTTTATTACAAATTATAAAATTTGTGGTTACAAAATGGATAATCTCGTAATTTATATTGCGCACAGATGGTTTGGATCGTACATTTGTGTAAAGTGAATTAGTGTACATTGTAATTGTTCTCGTTTGCAGAATTAATTATTTGTTAAATGGTTGTAAAATGCAGCATGTGGTACGTTCACACACATTTTTGTTACAAAATGGAAAGTGTTTGTTTGAACATAACTAAATAGAATTCGGTCTGTCATCTGATTGTATTTTGTTAGTTCTTGGAAACAAAACGGAACATTACAGTATGATTCATGCTTTGTCGATGACGTTTTACCACCTTGTGGGGTGGCAGGACGTGGCAGAAATATTTATTTAATAATATTATGGGGCAAATATTATTGGTTGCAATTGCGTAATAGTTGCGGTTTCAGTTAATAAAAATTAATCAATAAAATACCCATTGATTTCAGCAATTGGTAACTACAAACAAAATGCCTTTATAGCCAGTTCTGGGGAAGTATTAAATTAACCCCTCATAATGGGGTCCAGTCTGAAAAAAAGATGGTGCTATCGGTCATGGTCCGACTCTACCTCACACATGAATAATGATGGCATAAAAACGTCACCAGATGGCCAATTCTGGTACTTACTCGTAAAAACGATAAAATTCAGGTCGTAATATCATCTAAGCGACGATCAATGTCAAAATTTATCAAAAATTTAGGGAAAATAGAGGTATTTTTGACAGATTGAGACTGAGATCAGGCTGTGAACGTTCTTAAAATTACGAGAATTGCCCCTATGGTCTCAAATTTAACCTACTAATATGACACGATGAAAGAAATCTAGATTAGCTCCAGCAAAAGTTGGGGCACTACAACATTGGCTTTTATTAGCTGACGTAGGTATACCTTCTCTCCTTTATTTGTAGGACTGTTTCGACTGATCTTCGTCGTAGTAAGCTAATTATAGACCACCTCGTCTCTTTCAAAGGTCATTGTTTGGTCAAAGGGTTCTTCATCTACACGACGCGCGACGTAAGATACATTTCCACGAAATGAATATAAATAAACCAAGAAGAAATAATCGCAATTATTGATAAGAACATAACATAATTATCATCACGCCTGCAACCCTCGAAGAGTAAGGCAGAGGTCTGGTCTTTGTACCTATTTTGTGTGCGAAAAGTTTACATAAATAAACAGTACAATCCCATAACTCACATTTCGCCTGTCATGTTAAAGTCCCATGTAATAGGGGGCGAGCCTATTGCCATTATAGAGGTATGAGGAACAGGGTGTAAAGTTCACTCATCCTATATAGAAAAGGGAGGATCCTCCGACCAGACGGGTGTGTATGATTCATTTCGGGCCGTTGTATGTATGCTAGTTGCGCGGTAAACTCTGCTTGCGAGATGCAGGATTTTGCGTGACGTCAGTATGACGCGTTGTTCGCATGTAGCGTTGTAGATACCGCTACACCATCAACCGGGCACAAATCCAGACCGCGGGCGACTAAGAAATTTCAGATGGAAAGATCCAGTAAGTAACACTTTGACCGACCCAGAACCTCCTCAGCAGTACCACTTGCGATCATAAGACAAACGAAGCAATTTTTTTTCCTGAACTACAAAATGGAAATGGATCCTTTTAGAAACATTCGTCCTCGCCGTCGAGGCCCGTCGCGACGCCCCTTACCATGTCCGCCCCGCCCCTTGCTCGAGCAGTCGAGCCAGCCCGCGCCGCTGAGCCTGTAGTTTTAAATTCGTCCCTAAATCCAGCGACTTCTAGCGACGCCCTAAGCCGAGGTCCGTACCCCACAGGGGGTGCCCTCAGCGTGTAGTCGCTTAGTTTTTAAGTTTTTTAAGCCCTAGCTGGAGGCCTTAATTTATTGAGGCAACTAACAGGCAAGCCCGGTTAAGCAGACGACAACCTCATAGGTTGAACTGCGAGATGCCAAAAACAATAAGAAACATTCCTTCTCAATTAAGGAAAACCAGCCAGCAACTTTTCCTCAAAGAAAACTTGAAGTACAACCCAAACATAATAGTATAATGTAAAAACCGTCTAATAACTTTCTTTGGTTCAATAATAAAACAAACATTTCTTTTGCCGGCAGCGTCTACTTAGTTCCCATCAACTGTTCAAATATTTGTTCAGGGACCACTACGGCCATTTTAACTTGGAACCAATTACGGCCTGGGCTATAGTCTTTAGAAAAGTGATCAAAATTGTGTTTAATTTTGAAATATTGTGTGGGTCACTGTCACTGAGCGCGCAGTTTGGTTTGCAAAATAATTCGTTTGTTTTTTTTTTCTTTAATTAGGCAACCAACAGCGATACAAATAGTATATTACAGAGTGTGTGTATTACAGTATTGTATGACTAATAATAATAATAAACTTTTTTATTTGCAGACCTTAAAGTCCATAGTGTTAGTATTGACATGAGTTTACTTATTTAACAAATGTTAGTAACACATACTTACACAAAGAGAAAATATATAAAATAAATAATAATAGGTTTCCCTGTATAACTAGGATATGTATTTAAAACATGCGAACGGACGATGTTCGTGTTCACCATGTTTTTATTCGTGCGCGCGTACACGGCTTTAGCATCAAGTGGAATGACAGCTTTTACTTCAAGTTCACTTCACCTAAGGACCGGCAGCTACTCTCCTTCGAAATATATAAATAACACTTCAACTCCACATCGCTCATATTTCCAGTAATAAATAGACTGAAAGAAGTAATCAATTCGCTACCACTTCGCTTAAAAATAAAACGTAAACGTAAACAAAATAAGAGCAAAAGCAAGCATGACCCAAAAACGGAGCCATATGTTTATTAATTACGTTAAAAGCTCGTATCAGCACGTACAACCGCGTCTGTATGTCTGTACCGTATTGCTAACCTCGTAAACAACTGGGCGTGTATAATTTTTATCAATAATAATGTGGAACATGCAATGTCCTTTTTAGGGCCAGTTAAAGCAGGTTTTAGCAGTGGTGGCCAAGTGATAACGGCCTCGACTTACGAGCTAGAGCTGTAGGTCGTACGTTCGAATCTCGAATTAATTTTAATTTTACTTTGATGGTCCTAGTTTATGATTTGTGACTTCAAGTGACAGCTATGTGAACAGAACCCAGCATTGCGTAAATATGTAAGTTGTCACGCCCTTTATACCTGGAGGGTTTTATTTCGGTAGTAAGTTTTTTTTTATTAGTTTTTTAATTTTGATTTAGTATTTTTTTTAGCTTGAATACGTATAGATTTTATGGTATTTGTTGGTATATTGGCGTGGCTAGCTATCATATGGCAAATAATTTAATTGAATGTGTGTGTCCTTTAAACAATTTGACAATTTAAGCTGTTTTTGGACAATTATAACAGCTATAGAAGAACCTGTCGTGGAACAGTTAGATTATCACCACGATGCATGGCTAGGCCTAGAGCGATATACAGATTTGGGATGATGCTGCTGCTCGTCCCTACCTTACCATTCCAAATCTGGCTGAGGATCTTCCCAAGACATACCAAACTTGACCTTTAGAGCACAAAAGATACGGGCGAATTTTATTTCACCGAAGAAGCAAAACAAAATCGTACCTACTTCCACGTGAGTTTACTTATGCAAATTACATAACATATTGAATATATCTTCGACCACTTTGATATAATATGTGGGAGCTCTTGAAACGTTATTGTGAGTTTATATAACGTATATATTTGTAGAATATAATAATCAAGGTGAGTACGCAGCCTTGTATGAATCACCGCTAGTATGTCCCAATATTATAATGCATGTCTTGTTTTTATCTCGCTAGAGTTATCTTGTTACGAAAACGTTGGTCGTCTTTAAGATAACATGGTTACAAATTGAAGAATATTCTGTTGTCTTTACAATGGCTTTTATGCTGTTGGATAATGATTCAGAAGATCTGAAATGTTTTCACGCTTTTATTTTAATTTTTGTCTCAGTGTTTGGTAGTGATTTGGTCTACATAAGTTATAATTGGTGTTTTAAACGTCAGTAACTTTAAATTCTCCATTATTATTTCAATTTCTCGAATTACTCAGAATGGGTTTAAACAAGATGGATCGGTGAAAATAAACATAAAACAACACCATTCCTCAAATTGGTTGGGCTAACGATCGCGCTGACACAGTTGACCTATCAGCAAATTTTTTGTTGCACAATTCTTAGTGTATGTTCCAAACATAGGTGGGCATGTTACAATACACGCAGTCCACAACGCTGTTCACAGATTAACTATAGAATACATAACAGTGAAATATTACTTGGCTATAAATTAGCTTAGGTAAGTATGTGCATATTATGTTCTGTAACAATCTGGATGCATACTGAGTTATAAATTAGCTGCAAAAACAAGTGAATGTCTGTGAATAAACTCGTACCATACCACGGAGTAAAAACAAAGTACCATACAGACTTTGCATAACTAAGTATGAAAAGAATTATGTTTCTAGTTATCTACACTAACTAGTTGTTACATAAAAACAAATTTAATATCATAACGTCACGCCTGTAATCCCCAAAGGGCAGGGCAGAGGTTTACCAATACTAAAGTCAAACCGGCCATCATTGCCCACATTTTTACTTATTTTTGAGATTATGCAAAAAATATTCACCAGAACGCGTTATAAAGTCGACCAACAATTACTATTAAAGGCTTTAAATTACAAAATATGGTGCTTCTAGCTTTTCCTAAAAAAGGCAATTAAATAGCCGGGCAAATTTATATACGTACAACCGTCCAACATTACTCAACGGTTTTTTTTCTCTAAAACTATCAGTTTTGTGGCTTTGGCAATAAGGTATGTTTTAGTGCATTATGCAAAGTTGCCATCCTTCGTGATCAATATATGGCACCTCTCACTAGTCCTAATTCAAACAGGTCTTGCCGGCAACTGAGTGGACTTAGCAACGTAACTAATATTTAGTTTTGTCAGTAAAATATTCAAATTAACCCTAGAGATTCAATAATGTTGTCAGCTATATAAATTTATTTACAACTAGCTGCGCTCCGCGGTTTCACCCGCGTAAGTTTTCCCTTATCACTTAGGGGGATGAAAAATAGATGTTGGCCGATTCTCATAGCTACCGGATAAGCACAAAAAATTTCATCAAAATCGGTCAAGCCGTTTCGGAGGAGTATGGCAACGAAAACTGTGACACGAGAATTTTATATATTAGATTAAAGATTTTTGTTATTTTTCGTGTTCGGGGTTTCGGGCAAAGATATCCGTTAAGATAATAAAAAAAAAAAAAAAAAATGCCTACTTTCTGCAACTGATTCTATTGTTATACTCCTGCTAGTACACAGAACCTGAGATTAATACTGTACTAAAAAAAAAAATGCAGTAGAAACGAATTCTTTTCACCCATTGGAGCAACCCTATTGAAAATGGCTCTTTTATTCAAAGTAGTTTAATTATATCTATGGTTTTTATACGATCAAATGAGCATTATGAGTCGTGAACTTTTGGATTTAAAAAAAAAACTGTAGTAGGTACCTACCACTAGTACCAACTTAATGACTTACAAATAAATTCCACAAACCGTCATCTATTTTACGTCCTGTTATCTGTACCGTATAATCTATACTTATAATAAATCTGTAGAGAGGTCAATTCTGTACATGATATATATTTTCAAAATAACTATCAGGGGGTAATAAGTGATCGATACTGATGCCAAAAATGCAATCAGTAAAATTTTTGTCTGTCTGTCTGTCTGTCTGTCTGTCTGTCTGTCTGTCTGTCTGTCTGTATGTTCCTTATAGAAACAAAAACTACTCAAAGGATTTTAACGAAACTTGGTACAATTATTCTTCATACTCCTGGGGAGGTTATAGTATACTTTTCATCACGCTACAATGAATAGGAGCAGAGCAGTGAAAGGAAATGTTGGGAAAACGGGAGAAGTTGCTCCATTTTTTAAGCTTCCGTCGCGTGTGCAGCCTTAATGGTTAAAGCTACATAGAAATCATTTATGACGGAAATGTTCTACATAAAATTATCTAAAAAATATCCTACTACAGCATATATCTATCTTTTATGGTTGACTCACAATAACACGTGTAACTCCCGATACCTTAGCAGTTCGGAGCTTTCTGATTATATTTGTTTACTCTTACGTTTATAATACTCTCACTCATCCCTAATTAAAAGAAGTTAATATTATTACCCATTCAATAAAAAAAGAATCATAGTAATCGGTATAGAAACACCAAACTTATACATGAAATACGCTAATAAGCCATCGCGCCGTCGCGCGTGAATACTGAATCATGCCATAAGGATTATTTTTGTGTAACGGTTGCCGCGCTCGACGCGGGTCGCGGCGGTAGGGTAAGGGAGGTCCGAGCGCGAGCTTCATTCAATATTTGGCTGTTGATGCGTTCAGAGCGTTCGACCTTATTGACAGACGATAATTGATATTAACAAACCGTGCTTATCAGCGCGACTTTTAGTCTTTAAATAGTTTATTTGAATTTATTTTGTTGTTTTTTATAAAATAGGTATTAGTTGTTGTGTTATTAGACCGACACAGAACCCAAAAATGTGATTAAAAAAAAATTCTGTCTGTCTGTCTGTTTGTTCAGGCATCACGCAAAAACTACCGGTTCGATTACGATGAAACTTGGTATAATTATTCTTTAATATCCTGGGCACCACACTGGGTACTTTTTATCCGGGAAAAAAATATACAATAAAAACAAACTTAATTTTGAGGTTCGATCCCTAGACCCGATTACTGTACCAACCGCAAAAAATATTATATAATAATAATAGGCGAGCGTTCGTTCATATTAGCATTCTATAAATTGTATGTTTTAACTGCTACTTGCAATTCCAAAACGTGCTTTTCAGTGCGACCTTTTTATTCCTTTTAGTTTTTACTAAGTACAGTTTAAGGTAGACTTATTTAGGTTTATTTTTATAAGTCGTTTTTATAAGTAAGTATAGATTTTAATTTTAAAGTATGGGTAGTATATTTGATAGTGTACGTAGTGACCGTAGGTTATTTTATAAAACTGTTAGGTAGGATTAGTCATTCGTATAGATATTAGTTTTTAGGGATTTTGCTTATTTATTGAGTTTAGATTAGTTCATCATCTGCCTCATCTGCCTAGCCTTTTCCCAACTATGTTGGGGTTGGCTTCCAGTCTAACCGGATGCAGCTGAATACCAGTATTTTACATGGAGCGACTGCCTATCTGACCTCCACAACCCAGTTACTGGGTAATACGATACCCCTTGGTAAGACTGGTTGTCAGACTTTCGGGCTTCTGACTACCCGTAACGACTGTCAAAGATCCACGAATGACAGCCGGGACCAACGGCTTAACGTGCTTTCCGAGGCACGGAGGGGTCTCCATATGTAAAGATGGTCACCCATCCACAGACCAACCGCGGCAAGCGTAGCTTAACCTGATCGATCGACCTGTGCGGCTGTTATTATTTAGCCACGTATCATCAGAAATAGGTTTATTTAGGTAGGTAGGTATTTTATTTTCTGTTATTGAGTTTTTTTTTTATTAGGTAGGTCCTTAGGTTTACTTTTATAATCTAATATAAAATTCAAAGTCCTGTGATCCTATCTGACTGATTATATCAATGCACAGCCTAAACCGCTGGTCATAGAGACATAAAATTTGGAGTGTGTTCTTTGTGAAGTGTATATAGGTATCCACTAAGAAAGGGTTTTTTGAAATTCCACTCCTAAGAGGGTGAAATTTCACGCGGACGAAATCGCGGGCAGAAGCTAGTACATAATATAATCGTACCGGCTCAAACAATGTCTGGTCAGAAGATGTAACAAAAACTGTGGCAACAATGGGGAGGGTCGTCCGGCCTCGTCCGGCCTATTTTCACACGTCTCCAGCTCCCCACTGCCCCTTGCACCGCCATCGCCATGGTAGGTAGCTGTCAGTGCGTTTTGATGGCAGCATGGCGCTTAACATTCTTTTGTTTTTTTTGTGTACTTGTGTGGCATTGGAATAGGGGTTTAGTGGGATTTATTTCCTACTTGGAGTTTAAATCCTATCCTACTAATATTATAAATGTGAAAGTTTTTATGTTTAGATGTTTGTTATCCAATCACGTAAAAACGGCTGAACGGATTTGGATGAAAGTTGACACACAGATAGTTTATCTCCTGGATTAACACATAGTTTTTATCCCGGTAGTAAGTTCTCGTGGGAGAATTTCCGGTCTTCACGCGGTCCCAGCCGCTGGCGAAAGCTAGAAAGTATTATTCGACGGTTAAGAGGAAATAGGGTATAAGTGACAAAAAATTAAATGTTCAGGAGACCCGTTCAAAGTTTTAAATTTTAGAAAAACTGACGTATTTTGTCATTTAGGATTTTTTTTGCTAGGGCATAAACGCCAAAAAAGTCATCGTAGAGCCATGGGAGTAAGCGCATTCGAAAGAGCGGAAAATTTTACGTAGGATGGCATATATAACTCATTTTTGACCAAAATGTCGCTTATGCCCAACTTCCTTTTTACCGTCGTATTATATTTTTGACTAATTATTTGACAACGCAAGAGTGCACCATCGTCGGCAGCTTCATTATTATCTACTAGCGGCCCGCCCCACCTTCGCACGGGTGCAATTTTTTTTCGAATTTCCGAAATTTTCTTTCGTACAAAATTTGGCCTGGCAATACTGAACACACCAAAAAAAGAATTATCCAATTTGGTGCAGTCGTTCGGAAGTTATGCGCGTACATACATTTCGGCGATTTATTTATATTTATATAGATAGATAAAATCTGTAGGTACATACTACTACTTGTTGACATACTGAAGACAATAATCAATTATTCTATTATAAACTTTTAATCTATGATTATAATATTGTATACGGCGAGAAAGTGGTGGAATGTGAATCTAAACTAATTAACACTGAAACAATGCACATGAAGTATACTTTTTCTTTCAAGTTTATAACTTATAAATCTATTTGGTTTTTAAATGAAAGCTAAACGAAAGTACTTTACCGCAATATATTAGATAAATTATCCGCTAAGTAGTATTTTTATACATGTAGCATGAAATGGAAATTGTTCACAATAATAAACGTTACAGAAATTAAAACAATAATTAATGATTTCCTCCTTAAACAGAAGAAAATAAATTAAACTGTATTGTGGTCATAAATTAAACGCGTTTAACAGCAAGTGCGTAGGTACACAGACGGTCTGCATTGTTAACTGTGGTTAATATATTGTTCACTAATAATATAGTTGCTGCTATTGTTTAGCTTTAGATAATAAACGTATATATTTTATAATGTTTTATAAAATAATGTAGGTACACTGAACATTTATGTGACTTCCAGGATAATAGAGCAGTAATTTCAAAACGTATTTTAAATAAAGTTTTATTTATACCAATGTTAATTTTAGGACCTTGTGGAGTCCTAAAATTAACAATTGCCTTTAAAAAAAATCTAACCCACCATCTAACCAACAGCGTAAAATATTCCAACTGCCATTTTCCATAGCGAGAAAATAAGAAAAAAAGATCCCCTTCTCGACAGCTAGTTACCAAGCGGCGTCACTCCACTCCGGTCCCGGCTGCAAGTCGGACCGTGCACTCTCTTTTATTTCTATTGACGGAGCGCCCGTTTTGTCTAGCTCGCAGCACGCTCTGACAAATTTTATTATTGCTTTGTTAGTTGCCTGCAGTTCTGGACATTTTATAATAACTTTGGTGTGGTGTGGATGTTGGTGACAGGTGTGAAGATTGCTGGCGAAATCCGCTTTGGTGTGAACAGTAATATTACCGCATACCCACTCGGTTTTCTCTACCGCAGACGATAGCGAATACCGCTTAGGTTTGAATAGACATTTAACCGGCATTTAATAAGCTAATAAGACTGTAAACTAAATCAAATCAACAGAAATAAACCATCTTCTGATACAAAACCCTCCTCAACAATATTTTGGGCCAAAGCCTCTCAACAACACTCAAATCGAACGATGAATCGATTCGTGCCCCGACTTAATAGTTGAAGTAGAATTCGCGACCTGTGTCTCGACTGTTAAAAAGACAATCGATACATTGCGTGTCTTGCTGAATAAAAGATAAGTGGAATTTAATGTTTGTTCTAGGAATTGGCAATGTACGACGGTCTAAGGTCATTCATGTCACTACCCATTTTTTCCGTATTTTTTCAAATCACCACTTACTGTCATTGTCATTCTTTGACAGACGTATAAAATGGCTATAATCCGGCAAATTTTCGTAGGGCGTTAATTTATTTACCATAGCATAAGCATAATCACCCTATAGTGCTCCCACTGCTGGACCACATGCCTCCTCTCTGTGAGATGGAGTGGGCCATAATCCACCACGCGACCCCAGTGCGTGTTGGTGGATATCACATGTCTTCGAATTTTCTAGTTCTAGGACATGCCGGTTTCCTTACGATTTGCTTTTCATTCACCGTTTTGAGAGCAGCAATTTACTTTTCCCCGACTGTACTTAGCTAGCAGATGCTAGTTAGAATCAGTCGATTCCAGGATTTCGTGTTCATTGTTTGACTTAAAAGCTCGTAACATCTATTAAGAAATAAGTTATTTCAGTAGCTAGTAATTTATATGCTACATTTTACCGAGTCCTATAAAACATGTCGAACTCAAAATATTATGTAAATTCACTAGTAACGTTTTCGTAACATGTTTGCACACCTGCAAAAGATAAGTAATATTTGCATTGCTAAAACATGAATTTGATGTCTGTTTATCCAGTTTTACTTACACGAATTCTAGAACTTTGTTACGTAAACAAAACTGTTCAAATCCTCGTCAATGTAGTATTACTGTGCCTTGTTTTGGCTTCTTTTCCAATCGTGCTAGCTATACGAGAACATTTGCCATTTCGCTGTTATGAAATATTAGTCAGTAGCAAGTAATTGGTAGATCAAACTGACCATTGTACACCAGACAAACGCTTAGTGCTGTAGTTGAAAAAGAAGTTCAGAAGAGAACTTCTACAAGTTTTTTAGCCGATACTTTGAGAGGTTGCTTTCTTCTCCTTTACCCTCGCTCGAGCCAGCCCGCGCCGCTGAGCCTGTAGCTTTAAATTCGTCCCTAAATAATTCCGATCCAGCCTGTCCCTTGCTGTCCTCTCCCAGCGACGCCCTAAGCCGAGGTCCGTTCCCCACAGGGGGTGCGCTTAGCTTTTTTAAACCCTGGCTGGAAGCCTTAATTTATTGAGTCACCCACAAGGGTGACCTGCGAGATGTATTTAAAAAAAAAAGTGGTTTGTATGTTATGGCACAAATTAATGATGAAGTGGTGGTTATTGAGCAATTTATAAAACCGCTTCTACTCACTGATTGTGATGAAATCTCAGTCTCAGCAAACAAGGACACCTATAAAATGTACTGATACGCTTTTGGTAGCGATTAGGCTCCTTACAGACCGTTAGCTTTATTATGTTAAGAGTTTATTTCCCGTCCATCGCCATTTTATGTCTCTTATTTCGATAGTGACAACTGTGCGGTTTTCTCGCTAGCGATAGAGTTTAGGTTGACTGTTTGTCATGATGTAATCAATAAGGTGTGCTCCACGATGAAGAGTACCCAAGTGCAAGAGCATATGACCAGTATCCTGACATTCTTTAAGTTTGGTCAGTAGTTTAGACGTGTTAGAATCGTGTCAGACAACAAATTCAGTGTCGTGACAAGAAATAGAATTGTGCATAGGTACTTCTTGGTCACTATGGCGAATGGGTCTAACACGATGACTAATGGCTTCTCTGATCTAAATGATAATTTAAATAATTATTTTAAGGAGGAAGCGCTAAGATATCCCGCATAATTCAAAATTTCTTACGTTTTTTTTTGCAATTTGCGGCTCAGTATTAAGTTGTAATTTTTGACAGAATTTTTGAAACTGGATACTTTAGATGAAAACTGCCGAACTTCGGCCATGCTAATTTACCTAATAAAGGTGAATGGTGAAGGGATAATAAAATTACTTAATGGTCATAAATAGGCAAAAGCCAGGTCCTAGTCTATCTGTCAGCACAAAATATGCTCTAACCACTAAACATTTCACAAACATAGGTATTTTAAATGCAAAGCTTGGTTTCAATTTATATGATGCTTTGGCATTTGGCATCTGTGCATTGCGGTTTAGAACGAGAAGGTTTAGTAATTATTTTGAAGAATTTCTGGGATTATTACTGAGGCATTTCTTGGATTACGAAATATATCAATGACTAGCTACTGCCCGCGACTTCGTCCGCGTGAAATCCTAATCACATAATATCCTAACTTCCTAATCCTAACTAATATTATAAATGCGAAAGTAAGTTTGTTACCTTTTCACGCCCAAACCTGCCAAATCCTGAAATTTTATATACGTTGTCAGAAAAAGTGCTGTTCCCGAGGAAAACAACAATAACGTTAAGTATTATGATAACAGATGGCACCACGTGTTGTTTTCCTCGGGAACAGCACTTTTTTTTGGGACAAAAGGTACCCTATGTCCGTATCTGTACACCTGAAAACGTATACATATATATTATGCAAAATTTCAGGATGATCGGTTCAGTGGTTTAGGCGTGAAAAGGTTACAAACAAACTTACTTTCGCATTTATAATATTAAATAAAAACAAATAATTAATAGTTAGGATTACGAAGGCGATAAAGACGTAAATGTGAGGTTGTCGCAAGCACAGCTATTAAAAGTCCATTCCCTGATAAGGAGATTGAGATGGGGACTTTTGAAAAATGCTGTTTCCTATTGATTTTGAATTGCATGAGAACTTGTATTAATTCACTACATGTACATGTTTTAATAGAGGTCTACTTCCTAAGCATGGCTCCGTAGTTTTGGCTAAACTTACGGGGGATTAAAACGGCGTATCACCTACGGGCATAGATATGCCCGTATGATACGAGATACGCCGTGGTGTCATTCATTCTTTAGGCGGGCCCCAAACTAAGATTAGTTTGGGGCCCGCCTAAAGAATGAATGACACCACGATGTCCGTTATACTCCCGTAGTGTTTTTGCCCTTCCGAAAAAGTTAATTAATCAGGTGTAGGGTTCATACCGAAGTTCTGAATTACTTTCGGAAGGGCCCGTGTTCGTTGACGGACTGCAGAGTAGGCCGCTGTAATAAAAAGTGAATCGGTTCGCTTTTTATTACAGCGGTCTACTTTGGATTTTGGGAACAGGCAATTTAAATGTTGTGATGCGAAAGTGTGTCTGTGTGTTACCTCTTCCCGCTTAAACCGCTGATGGTATAGAGTTAGTTTGAGCGCCGGGAAAGGACATAGGTTAGTTTTTATCCCGATATTCCCACGGAAAACGTATGCGGGTGAAACCGCGGGCGCTGCTAATCTTCTAATAAACTACTTAACTTAAAGCATTTATTTGAATTAAACTATTTACGCTTTGAATTGACAAGAAGTCGGTGAGATAGAAAGTTAAAATTGCCCATTCTAAAACGTAGACCTCTACGTTACGGACTGGTTGATAATAAGGTTATAAACCAGTCCTCCAGTATTGGAGAACCGCCAGCACCCTAATTGCGTATCACAATTACAATCATAATCTAAATAATTTTGAAGGATAGCTAATCGATTGCCTAATATATTGGAAAAATTTGTCTGCTCAACAACTTAAATAACGCAATGAATGTTGTTGAACTGTCAAAATGGAAGACATTGCTACTGTAAGACCCAGTTCACACGGAGATGATCAGTACAGTTTTTTGCGGTAAAATGTTGGGATCACACGTCAACATCCCAATGTCCATACAGTTAAAAACAAAATGCAGTATGAAACTGCCATGTAATCCTAAAATTAAACAGTTAAATAACGTACTGATCGTCGTCGTGTGAACGGGGCCTTAGTGTGTTACGGAATTCGCCTGCAGTACCGCGGAAGAATTAATGAACACGATGTATATATTGGTATTTTGGTCAAACTACCTACCGCAAGAACTAACATAAGTTTACTGATCAAACATAAATTAGACTTCCGAATAGATTAATCAATACCTTATCCCTTCAGCATTGTTGAGTGTCTGGCTCAACTAAAGTTACAGGGTCTTTCTTCCATCTGGCAGAAGAGTCAGACAGAGACACATTATTCTATTGTCTCATAAAGCTGTTCCAATTCATATGCTGGATGCGACCCTCCCCTTTCATTACAATGAGGGGATCTTATCTGGTATGGAACACCCTGCCAATATCATCTTACATTTTTGTCGAGGTCAAAATAAAAGTAATATTATTGAAGCTTTATATCGCCGTTATTATTATGCCTATTAACTACTTAAATGAATACGCTGGTTCGGTGGTAAAAAACAAAGTATAATATATGTCACTCAAAAGTAAAAACCATAAGGTAGAAAAAGCATAAACAAAAGGTATAAAAAGGTAAAATATCAAAAAGAAGAAAATGTCTTGCACATTCTCCCCTTTTTTTATGAAATGGGCAGCTTAATCAGCTTTTGAAGGGGCCTCCTGAATGTGCCGGCCACAGTGGCAATATCTGCCACCCGCACTACTCCATCTGCACCGGGGAACAATCTCGCGACCCGGCCTTTGGGCCATGAACCACGCGGTAAATTTGAGTCGCATATTACGACCACATCTCCTTCTGCAATTGAGGGCACGGTGCCTCCACCCCTTCTGGGTGACAACGAAGGCAGGTATTCTCGAACCCACCGTTGCCAGAAATGATCGGCTAGCCTAAGTGCCCTCCGCCAATGACTTCTGCTCGAGAGGTCGGATTCTTGAAGCGTGGCTGGGATGGGACGCCCTGGTGATCCGTTAAGGAGAAAGTGAGCTGGCGTTAGTGCTTCTTCAGCATTAGCATCGAGTGAGATCAAAGTTAGTGGCCGCGAATTTACCAAGGCTTCAGCTTCAGCCAGCAGGGTTCTGAGTACCTCATCAGAGGGAGTCCGCTCATGGAGTGACACATTTAGCGCTCCCTTGATACTTCGGATAAGGCGTTCCCAAGCACCACCCATAAAGGGTGCCGACGGGGGTATGAAACGCCAGTTTATAAATTCGCTGGCAGCGTAGTCTTCAACCGCATCACCGTACAACTCTCGCAGTTCTCGGCTGGCCCCAACAAAGGCAGTGCCGTTGTCGGACCAAATCTCCGATGGGGTTCCTCGGAGCGACACAAAGCGGCGTAGGCACATGATCGCCGAGTCAGTTGATAAGCTGTGCACCACATCCAAATGTACGGCGCGGACGACTAAACATGTGAACAGGGCTACGTAGCGCTTCTCCTTTCTTCTCCCAACCGTGACGTGAACGGGTCCATAATAATCGAGACCGGTGAATGAGAAGGGCCTTTGATGATGAGCTAGGCGAGCTTCTGGCAGATTTCCCATAGGTGGTCGGAACGGTCTAGCTCGGCGCAGTACGCACAGTTGACAGGTACGGGCCACGAATCGCACAGCATTTCTGAGCCCAATAATCCAATAACGTTGGTGAAGCTCGTTCATTACCAAATCTAGGTGTGAATGCGCGGCCTTCCGATGATACTTGTGGATCAAAAGACGAACTGCCGGGTGTTTTCCATGCAAAATGAGCGGACGCTTAACGTCGTCTGAAACGGCTGAAGTAGCAACAATGCGGCTTGACATTCGCAGCTGATTATCATCGTCAATAAATGGCGACAGCTTGAACAGGCGGCTATTACGAGGCAACGGCTGGTGGTTCTTAATCCGCAAAAAGTCTTCTTTGAAGGAATCGAGTTGAGACTGCCGTAAGATGTGGGTTTCGGCCAGGCGTAAATCGTTTGCTGTTATTCTCGCTGATACGTGGAGGTTATTGGAGACATTAGAAGAGGATGTGCAAGAGGGAATAAATGTACATAAACTTCCTTCAAGACGAGTTAAATTGGCGTTAGCGCCTCGTCTTTGCAGACTACGCATACGCAATAAAAAAATGAATTGATGCGCTTTTGCTGTTGCTCGCACCATTCTCAACCATGAGCTGAAACGCAGTGGATCCGCGGAGATCGGTGCGGGCAGGACAGTATCAGTAATGAGATGAACATGATGTTTGAATTCTTCGCGGCCTAGTCCACTGACATCGATCACGGGCTCAGTGGGCCAGTCCGAGGAGAGCAAGAAGGTAGGACCTGAGAACCAGCGAGATTCTGGAGTTAACTCAAAACGTTTGACCCGAGTCGCATCATCTGCTACGTTTAAATCACTCGGGATCCAACGCCACTCACCGACATCCGTGAGCTCCAGAATTTCACCTACTCTATGGGACACAAAAGGCTTAAGAGTGCGAGCGTCGCTGCGAAGCCAACCTAAGGTTGTCATTGAGTCACACCAGAAAACGCGTCTCGTCGGTTTGAGTCGGTGGGCTTCGCAAATAAATGTAGCAAGACGTGCAGCCATCAGAGCTCCTTGGAGCTCCAAACGGGGAATTGAAACAGGCTTAAGGGGTGACACGCGAGCTTTGCTGGAGATAAGGGAGAGTCTAACGTCGCCGTTAGCGTATAGAAACCGCCAATAAGCGACAGCAGCAAAGGCAGACTCACTTGCGTCCGAAAACATATGTAGTTCGCAGCCTGCTAACAGGAGGTCATTCAAGTTATAGCGACGTGGAATTCGTAAACAAGAAAGCGAGGATAAATCCTGAAACCACAACTTCCACGCGGCGCTGTCATCTTGAGAGAGCTCCTCATCCCATTCCAAACCCTTACGCCAAGCATTTTGAAACATGATGCGCCCTCGAACAACGATTGGCGCAATGATTCCAAGAGGATCATAGACTCGCATGACGTGAGCTAACACCTCTCGCTTGGTAAGCTTCTGTGGCAACACACCCTTATGGACTCCCGTGTTAAAACCAATCACGTCACGGGCGGGTTGCCAGATAAGGCCAAGCGTGCGGACATGCGTAGCCAGGTGACCTAAATCTACATCCTTCACAACGGGCGCCTCCAGCAAGGATTCTTTGGGCAGCAACGAGAGCGCCATGAGATCGTTTGATGTCCAGCCTCGTATCTCAAAGCTGGCGTGAGAATGTATGTTATAAATGTCCGCCGCCAATTTGGCCGCTTCATGAACATTGTCTAAACTAGTGATGCAGTCATCCATGTAGTGATCCTGTATGATTACTCGAGCTGCATCGGGATATGTATCCTGCCACTCTAATGCATTTTTGTTTTTTATATGGATTGCGGTAAAGGGGCTGGACGCAGCGCCAAAAATCATGGATGACATGCGGAAAGTACGTATTGGCTCATTCGGATTGTCGCGCCATAGGAATCTTTGGGCATCCCTATCTTTTTCAATTACTTTAATTTGAGGGAACATTTCACGAATGTCAGCTATCAGAGCGACTTTACCCTCACGGAAGCGCATCAGAATACCTAGCAGGGGTTGCAAGAGGTCTGGACCCGTTAATAACATCGAGTTTAATGACACACCGTGGGACTTCGCGGCTGCGTCGTGTACCGTTCGCAACTTGTTAGGTTTATTTACGTTAATTACACCAAAGTGAGGAAGATACCACACCGGAGATCCCAAGTTAGGAGGAGCTAAACACGGTTCAGCATATCCCTTTGATAGCATATCATGGATATTTCGACGGTAGCGTTTAGCATAGTCAGGGTCTTTCACCATTTTTTTTTCTAAACTAAGGAACCTAGACATAGCTAATTTGTAACTGTCGGGAAAATCCAGTTTATCAGACTTCCATAACAAGCCTACTTCAAAGCGACCACTGGGCAGACGGCGCGCGGTGCGCTCGAGAACTTGCACAGCGCGTTCGTCGTCGGCACTTCGAGCTTCCTGTTTAGAGATGCCGATGGAATCAATTTTAAACTGCTCCCTAATAAGACCTTCCAGAATCGACCGATCGTTCGCTATATCAGGTTCGCTAACAGTAGTGTGGTTGACAACGTCGACCAGTTTAGTTTTGCTACAACCGAAACCATACAAAACCCAGCCTAAAGCAGTTAAAATAGCTACGGGTTGTGTCTTGGTTCCTTTGCGCGTACCTTTAGCGAGAGATAAGTGCCAGTTGTCGATACCTATAATCAGCATGGGCTTAACGTCTTCATAGCAAAACTCATTAGCAATATCTGCTAGGTATGGATACTTACGCACGCTCTCAAGATGCGCAGACTGTCGCGCAGCGCTCAAACCACTCATCTACCTGGCTCGCTTAACGCAGTGAATTTCGTTTGAATGACAGCCTTTTATATTGAAATCGACGTACTGAATATTGACGTCCATTCCTAGACCACCTACACAGTCTAAATGAATACGTTTCTCTTGGCCCTTGCAACCAATTTGAGCCGCCAACTTAGAATCTATAAAAGTGCCTGTAGAACCGTCGTCCAGCAAAGCGTACGTATCAACACTATTAGAAGGGCCGGACACAGTCACGCCAACTATTTTCAACAACGGCCGAACAGAAGGTTCAGCGGCTGACAAGGAGGAAGCATGAGCCAGGACTTCATGAACCGAGTCGTCAGACGATGACTCGCCGGTCTCGTCGCATGCCGCGAGCGCGCCGCTCGTCGGGGGCGCACTGGATGTCGATGGCTCGGGTTCAGCGTCGTCTTCCACTTCGACGTGCGCGGTGATTGCACGCTCTTTCGAGCCGTGCAACAAAGCATGGTGACGCATGTCACAACCTTCTACCGTACACACTCTTTTAATACAAGAAGATTTATTTTTGTGCCAACCTTTTTTTAAACATCTATGACATATTTTATTTTTCTTAATAAATTGCCAACGATCATTTGTTGTCATTTTGACAAACCTATCACAAGATTTCAATTCATGTTGATGTTGACACAACGGACAAATAATATTTGTAGTCGTTGAAATGTTTGTTGAAATGCTACGATTATGATTTTCATTTTCAGCTACGACGTTCACCCTATCCCTGAAGCCTCTGTTATCAGTGTTAGGACGTGCTACAGTAGGCGACGAGCAGTCAATAGCGCCGCCAAACCTACACTGCAAGTTAGCTTCGCGGGAGAGGAAATCGGCAAACATTTCGATTTTAGACAAGCTGCTATCGCACGAATGAGCGTAATCCAACCACCGTGGTCGCAATAGCGGTGGCAACTTGCTCCACAGTGCCTGAAACAGCTCTGGCGAGCGTAAGTAGTCCGGCTGATTTAACAGGCGGATTACTTCAACACAGTTTTGTACACGGCTTGCAAAAATTACGAGGTCTTTGCTATCGTAGCTTACCTTAGGCAGCGTACGAATGACAGACACTTCATGCATCACGATGACCTCGGGGCGGCCGTAGCGCGCGTCGAGCGCAGCTATCACCACACCGGGGGCGCGTGCCGCTGCCAACAGGCCTACCACTGAGTCGCGCGCCGCTCCGCGAAGGGCGCACGACAGCCTCGCTAAATTATCGGTTTCCGAAAAACTTTGAGTTGTATTTACATACGCACGTTTTAACGCAAGCCAATCCAAATAAGACTTGCCGTCGAATGTAGGCAAGTCTATCTTCGTAGCAGTTTGCTTTGTTACTTTGTTAATTAATTTTGCGAGCGAGTTGATTAAGAGCTTCACTTCTCCATCTTCATTACGATCTTGGTTGAGAGCGTGGGTAGTCGCCGCAGCGTCTTGGCCGTGGGACGCTCTCATGCCCGGTGTTGCACAGTGGGCTGTATCGTCGTATCTGAAATGTGGGTTGGCACTTAAAAACTCTCGCTCATCGGGATTAGGCACTACATTTTTTACCCAATCTTGAACACTAGCACAGCTACGCATGCCGTGGGTCCCGTGCTGGCTGGCGTCCGCCTCTATGGCGGCGAGATCAGCTTGTAATTGGAGCTCAGCGACCTGTCGCTCTCGCTCTAGAGCTTGGTGCTCCAAGTCAGCTAGCTGGCGCGCGTGCTGTGCACGTGCCGCTAGTTGACGCGCCACGATGGTGGCGGAAGAGCGCGAGGTGATGGCGCTGGCCGGGCGGGAAGGCGCCGGAGCCGCGGCGTGAGTAGGGAGGTCCACGCTCTGCTGCGCGAGCGGGGCAGTCTCCCTCGCCGCAACTTGGGTGCCGTCTCCTGCACACAGCGCGTCCACTTTTGCACGTTTCGACCGTGTTTCTACCATTGTTCCGTAGAAGGACCAAATATTAACTACTTAAATGAATACGCTGGTTCGGTGGTAAAAAACAAAGTATAATATATGTCACTCAAAAGTAAAAACCATAAGGTAGAAAAAGCATAAACAAAAGGTATAAAAAGGTAAAATATCAAAAAGAAGAAAATGTCTTGCACAATGCCAATCGGTTATTAGTACTATTAGAGTCGATAATAAATAGTATGTAGATACTAGATAGGTAAGTTTATGACCACTTAAAAGTACATCTGGTTTAATGTTGTTTTATTAATAGTCAGCTATATCATTTATGAAAAGGGTGTGAGTTTCTTGTTGTTTAATGTTTGATGTCGCGGGAAACAATGTTGCGCGATTATTGTTCTACAAATAATTAGGGGTTAAAATGGCACTGACAATGTGGTCAAAATTGCACTGATATTGTGTATCATAGTCGAACTCTTTCTTTATCACCATAAGGTTGAATGTCACTTGCACATAATAAAACGACACCTAAACAGTCCTTTCAGTTATTTTACATCTGATTTTGCATCGCTGTTAAAATCAGTGTTCTTTATCCTCAATCTTATAAAGTTGCTGTTGGGTTGCTTCCACTGACAGGTCTGTCAAAATCACTGTGACCTTTATTCTCGTCACAATAAGGTAGCTGCAGTCAAAGGTAAACATCTGTGACCGGACTGTAGACTGCTTAAAACGACAAGATCTATTTGTCTATGTGGCAGTTAGATACTTTCAACCTTATTGAAGTGTGAATTTACAGGGAATTGTTGTATAAAATTGGGAGAACTCCGTAGAATTATTACGACGCTTGACTTTACAATTCACGACGGGACGGTGCACAATTTTGTAGAAGAGGATATCTCGTGTCTTTAGTTGACCACTTTCTATTATTTATAATCAAAATGTGGAGTTCCGTACCTATTGACATTGGCATTATCTTTATTTCTAACTAGCTGTTTCCCGCGACATCGTCTGCTATCAAGACAAAAGACACGTGACGCCATCTATTATCATAATAACGTTATTGTTGTTTTCCTCGGGAACAGCACTTTTCTTCGAGATGAAAGGTAATGTCCGTTTCTGTACACCTGACAACGAAAATAATGCAAAATTTCAGGATGATCGGTTCAGTGGTTTAGGTGTGAAAAGGTAACAAACAAACTTTTGCATATAATAGTTAGGATTACGAAGGAGATAAAGACGTAAATGTGAGGTTGTCGCAAGCTATTAAAAGTCCATTCCCTGATAAGGAGATTGAGATGGGGACTTTTGAAAAATGCTGTTTCCTATTGATTTTGAATTGCATGAGAACTTGTACTAATTTACTATATAATTCAAAATTTCAGGATGATCGGTTCGTGGTTTAGGCGTGAAAAGGTAACAAACAAACTTACTTTATAATATTAGTTAGGATGAGAGGCAATAAGTTTGCATACCGACAACATCAAAGGAAAGTGCATTCCTAAATACCGTGAAGGAGTAAAAGAAATTTCTTTACTCATGTGTTTCTCTGAAATTTCTTTACCCTTGTCGGGTATCGGATTGTCAAGCTATTGACGCAAGCAGACGCAAGAATTAATTACTTTGTACCTAAGTAGTTAGGTATTTGTTCGGTTTTGAAGATAACAAGTAGATTCGACTTATTATGGAAGAGTTTTGTTAAAAGAATGACAGGGGGGACAAGGGGGCTCGAGTTTAAAAAGATAACAGTCGCACGGGCCAACCGAAGGTTAAGCTACGCTTGCCGCGGCCGGTTCGTGGATGGGTCCATTACATATCGAGACCCCTCCGTGCCTCGAAAAATGCCTTTGGTCCCGGCTGTCATTTGTAAATCATTGACAGTCGTTACGGGTAGTCAGAAGCGGAAAAGTCTGACAAACAGGCTTACCTAGGGGCAGTCGCTCCATGTAAAATACTGGAATTCAGCTGCATCCAGTTAGACTGAATCCGAGCCTAACATAGTTGGGAGAAGGCTAGGCAGATTGATTGGTAATAAGCATAAAGAATATATCCATACTAATATTATAAATTCGAAAGTAACTCTGTCTGTCAGCTCTATGTTACCTTTTCACGCCTAAACCACTGAACTAATTTCGATAAAATTTGGCAGAGAGATACATTGCATCCCGGGGAAAGACATAGGATAGTTTTTATCGACATACCTCGCGGGCGAAGCCGCGGGCGGAAGCTAGTTATAAAGTTACATAGTAGGTGGGGTTTTATCTACTAATACATCCATTAAGAGCTACCTACACACCTTTCGATTGACTTTTGACTTTATAGGTACGTAGGTACCTACCTATAATACCATAGGTAGGTAGGCGGTAGAATCCAAGGCTCACCGATTCAATCAAAGATTTATTAGGATTCGTTTGGAAAGGTCTAAGGAGCCCTTTGGAGCACATAGGCAGATAATGAAACCAGTCTAGACAGAACTGATCAGGGTGCTTACTCTCGAATATAATTCCGTAAGATCGACATTGGAATTGTCAGTTAAACGTCAGGATTTGCTGGACTCACTGAGTCTAGCCAATCCCTGACGTGTAGCTCAACCAACTGACGTTTGACCAATGTCGATCTATCGGAATTATATTCGAGAGTAAGCACCCAGAGGGGCAATTCTCGCAATTTTAAGAACGTTCAGTCTTAATCTGTCAAAAATACCTTTAATTTCCCCACATTCTTGACAAGTATTTGACATTGATTGTCACCGAGATGAGATTGCGAGTAGATTTTTGAACGTTTTTAATTACTTACGGGAATTGGTCTTTTGGTCGCAGTTATTTATGTCATGTTAAGTTATAGGATTTTGTAGGTAGGTCTAGAAGGTAGGTTAAGTCAGGGTAATTAAGTGTTATGAATGCAAATTGAATACAAACTTAAAAAGTCTGTACTTTAAAAAATAATAATATTGGTTCAAATCTTTGAAAGTTACGTGGGGTAGTTGACGTAGGGTGTCAATTTGCTTCACAATTAATTTCCCTGACTGTATAACATGGTAGGAGTACCTTATCCACTTAGGTTTTTTTTTTATGAATATTAATAAATAATGAATAAATTATACACCTTTTATAGTAAGTAGTTACTTATATACCTACGTCGATATCGGCCGGTTTCGTTTTACAAGACGTGATTGTTATTCGTAATAACCTTAAAAATTTCCTCAAGAATAATGGTAAGTACTTACTTATGTTTAGGTAGGACATGTAGTAGGTACTACTGGAGATACTAAACCTTAGGAAGATCTACAAAGTGAGGTCACGTAAGATTGTATGAGTTATGATTAATGTTAGGCATATCATCGTTTATTATAGATTCCAAGTAAGTATTCGGTTATTAAATCTATTATTAAGTAGGTAGAGGTACTGATGCCAAGGTACGTAGGTGGCTAGATAAGTGGATACCGTGTTCCAATTTAACTGTGAGTCAGAAGTAGTAAAAGCCCTTTTTTGCTTCGTTGTTGAAGCTAATGAGTTCGTTAGCTATAATTATGTTACTAATAAATAACACAAGGTAATGCGTTCACGGCAATCTATGCGGCCGTGCCTGCAACCGTGTAACCGGCCGATGGTTATGTAGGTGTGCGGTGTCTCAGCTTTCTCCCAAAACGTGGGCGACACAGCGCTCCCATTCATGATCCGTCTGTGTTTACACCACGACGCATAGTATCTAGCGATAGTCACTGATACGGAAACAAAATAACGCGACACAAATCGATGGGAACGAACGCGATAACAATTGTTTACCTGCGATTACCGCACATTCAAGGTAACCAACTTAAATAACCCAGCCACACGTTAACGTTTACACGTTAATTCACATACAGACTCACAAGACAAGTTAACTCTCGTAATGAAACTCTGTTGACTAGTGTTGACATTGAAAGCAGTTACGCAAGTCGATGCAACTTTAGTAGGTACAAATTAAACTCGGCGTTACGTTTTTATGACCAAACTCACGTTCCCTGTGTGAACACAACAAAAAGCCGGGCGAGTGCCGCATTTAAGACGGTCCCCCTTACCTCTGTCGCTCGAACGTATCCTGCGAGGACTACACAAGACAGCCATAGGTATATCCTCAAATGCATCACAACAACGTGAACCGGAACGGTCGCACCAGCAGTATGACACTATCACACAATAATAACACAGCACACAACAATTTGCTGTTATGTTATTCCACTAACACCATACACACGGGTCGAAACGGCGCGCGAAACGACATGCGGCGTCGGTTTGCGATTGTAGTAAACTGAGTGGCGCTTGGAACTCGGTTCAGTGCGTTGAGGGCGCGCGCCCCGCACGCGGCTACTTCGCAGCTAACTTCGCTCGTGTGAGCGAGTACGGTCGTCGCCCGATGGTCGATGGAGCTATATATTTCGCGTCACGCACTCCTATTTATTACGTCGAAGAGTAATGGGTCAGTCGTCGCGTTCACAAAAACAGGCCCTTAATTCTCCTTCCGTTCGACCAATGCAACGCTCTACAGCTCCGCCGTTTCCCTGGCGCATTCCCACAAAGAAACTTGTTCTAAATTTGGTCATGGGCAAGACAGAAATATTATTTGCTAGGGCGACGACCGTCTGTATATCATTGAAGATACGTCAAAACAAACAAGTCGTGCGATAGCTATCTAAATGCGTCCAATACAATTTATGCCCTGCCAAGACAGAGATAACGACCCCTACACTCCCTAGTTTAAATGACCAGTACAGCTACAGGCAAATTGAGTCCGTATTTGGAAGATTTTTGTACACAGAGAATCCAGCTGAAAGTAAAAGTGCTATAAAGGTTTCAGTAGCACGCCGCCGTCTGAAGTCTGTAACTTGATGAACTTTACAAAACAACATCTAGCTGTTGGTCAAAGCTGGACTGGGTATACTGGGTCCTAGGTGACGCCATCTGTTATATCCAAAGATAGTTACTTTTCATACCAATATTTTTTTTCTATATATGAATTATGTAGGCTTGCTATTTATTGTGTTTTTTTTGAGACAGCAACACCGACGTTGTTTCATTTTACTAAACACGAGACATGTTGATCATAATACTAACGTATTTCAATAGATGGCGCTTCGGTCGCACTACGTCTAACACACCGTACTTAGATCTCACTCCACGAAAAAACTAATTTTTACCAGAGATTTACGTTATGTACACTTATTTAATGTCTTTGGTTTTTACCTGACTGACATTGAGTAAAATTCTCCCTAACTCAAGATTAAAGCATAATTCCGCATGTATAAAAAAAAAATTAAAACTGGAGATATACCTTTATTATAAAGACTAGCTGTGCCCGCGGCTGCGCTCACGTGCGTGGCCATGTAGTGTGTACTATTCTATTAAACTGGGTTAGTTTTTTTACCGTCTCGAAATTTTTTCAGATTTCAGAGTTGGTCCCATATTGAAAGCTGTTCATATTCATGGGTAGGCAGAACAGCCTGTAAAAATTTCGAGACGGTAAAAATATCAACTGGTATATTCGTAATATCCTCTAAAATATCGGTTGATTTTGTCAATTGAAACCATTGACATATATATTACTTACTTGAAATCATTGATTGAAACTAATACCTTTATGAACGAAATAAAATAATAATGTAAATCTTGATTAGGTACTCGATTCCCGACAGGTAACGTCGTTTTGCACGGCTGCACCCGACGTGCAAACAAAAAATGTTAAAACAAAAAATGTTAAAACATCGAGATTTTTTTTCTATAACAAACATAATAATGTAAGTTACATCCTCCGGAAAAAAATCTCCCAATGATGGTGAATCGCATCAAAATCCATCAAGTAGTCCAGAAGATCTAAGCAGTCACTATACTCGAAAAGCGACTTCGTTTTATATGTACCTAACCTACTATGTATAGATTAATAAGCCTTTAGAGACAATGAAGCACTTTCAAAATGATTCAGATTGAGATTGATAGTGTCACACAACTACATTAAATACAATCAAACACAATGTTCTAATGCCACCATCAATATAATTTCAGTTCAACCTTCTATAAAAACTAAACAAAATAAAAGCAAAAGTTGACATTCTTAAAACATAATTGAGTAACAACTCTTAAAAACTGTTTCCGATTTTATGGCATTTTGTTCTTATGCGTGTTTAGTGTCCACTTCAGCTATCTTTTCTTTGTGACGGCGGATGGCGTCCTCATGGCGCTTGATCTGGTCCTGGTGGAAGGAGATCTCCTGACCCAAGTGACTCTTCAGCTCGGAGAGCTGTTGCTTTTGCTGTAAATTACAAAACAGAATGTTAATGACATGTTTTGAGAGGTCTATAGTGACTATGCACACTATAACGCAGTATTACTGCCGAAAGAGGATGGGAACAAATGCACAACTTGGTGTTTATCCAAACCCACTTATTCAGACACTCGGACACAACAAGGAAGGTTACAAGGAGAATCAGTATTACTTGAACATGACATTTTAAACGACCCAGTTGTTATTAAAAATTAAGGGTTTTAAATAGTGAAATAGCAAAACGTAATACTTAAATTAAAATATATGTTTGGCACAAGTCAACCCAGCCACCATAGCGGTAGCATAAACATGCTCTATTCTTATTTAGTTTGTGCAGATACAACACTAAACAAAGAAAAGATAGTTTACAATTCTTTTCCAATTTTAGGAGCCATATACTGTTCAGAGTAATTGTTTAATGGGATATTGTGTCTGCTTTAAACATAAGAGGGTAAGTTTAGTTTACCTTTCTGTAGAAGTACTCATCTTCTCTGGCTGCCTCCATTTTGCCGAAAGCTCCGCCAGCCTCGCGGATGGCACCGCCACCGCCGCCACCCCTGCCAGCACCGGAACCAGGCTCACCACTGTACATTCTGAAATCAGTTGATTAGTACCTAATTGAGTAAAATGTAGGTTTAATTCCTTATCACTGGATAAGGAATTTCCTTATTGTATGTCCTAAAGTAAGGTACAAATCAAATTTTACATCATAAAACAATTATTGGTATAATTACAATAAAACTTCAGTGTTATTTGTCATTAGCTACAAAAGTTAGTACTTATCGCAGTGACCAAAGCCAAACTACTACTTTTTATTATATATTTACTGAATGTTCTAAGTGTTCTAACATTTATTTTGTGACGTTTTACATATGCATCTACTAATCAAAAAATGTTTTGTCCTTTTTTAGCATGGGGATCCATGGGCTACAAACACTGATACTTAAAAAAAAAATTGTAACAGTTTACATTACTATATCCCAACAATAATACCTATTATTTCCTCATACCTTGACATTGACAAAATCATCGAACGTTACCGATGGAGCCAGAACCTCGAAAAAAAAAAAAAAAACCAAACTTTGAGAAAAAAAAAGGGTTATCGAGTCCTGTAACTTGATAACACACTGTCAATACTAAACCAAATGACCAGAAACTTGGTAATTACTCAGTTACCAAGTTTCTGGTCAGCTTGAAAAAAGGTAAGCATAACTAGCATAATCAGCCTATAACATTCCTACTGCTGGAACACAGGCCTCCTTTAAGAGGGAATGGGCCGTGATCCATCACATGGACGCAGTGGGGGTTGGTTGGAAAAAACAAAAATCAATCTTCCTATGATTTTCCCAACCATGTTGGTGTCGGCTTTCATTGTCATTGTGTTCCAGCAACACAACCAAGGCGTAATCCGCGCAACACGGATCGGGCCACCTATACACGCAGTCTTTTAACACAGCTGACGGTATCAAACGATCCGACAACTTTTGCGGATACGACACAGATTGAAGTACAAGTAAGTCATCTTACTAAGTCAATGATAGACAGCTACCAAACTGCCTGCCCAGAGACCACCTCGCGTAGCACACCGGGCAAACAACCCTGGTGGGGCGCTGAGCTGGAGCGGAAGCGCGGTAAGGTAAGGAAAGCTCTGAATAGAGCCATGAATACTTGTGCGGATGAGGACTGGGATAACTATTACGCAGCCAAATCCAGCTACAAAAAATGCATCAGGTTCAGGAGTACCACAGGATGGCGCAAATTCTGTGGTAGTGTTGAATCTTGCCAGCAAGCCAACAGGGTAAGGAAAGTACTAGCGCAACGACATATACCTGGACCAGCTACCCTCCGGAAACCTGACAACACACTTACATCCTCGCCAGAAGAAACGAGACACGTCCTTATTGAAACTCACTTCCCGGGATGCATTTTCGCACAGGCAATTGACTGGCAGGATGCAATTCAGACTCCATCTGAGAACGATTGGCACTACGCTAGCAGGGTGATCACGCTGGACAAACTCCAATGGTCCATCCACAGCTTCCACCCTTTTAAGGCAGCCGGCCCTGATGGAGTGTTCCCCGCCCTACTGCAGTGGGGTGGCACCTCTGTCGCCATAAAACTGGTGCCGTTATTGAGAGCGTGCCTGGCCTTCAGATACGTTCCTAAAGGATGGAGGGAAGTGAAAGTAATATTCATCCCCAAGCCAGGTAAGGGAGACTATACAAACGCCAGATCCCATCTACCAATCAGCCTGACCTCTTTTCTTTTAAAAACTCTGGAAAGGCTGTGCGACAGGGAACTGAGGGATGGCGCTCTAAAGACTTTACCGCTACATTGTAACCAACACGCATACAGCTCAGGTAAGTCGACTGAATCTGCCCTTCATCTGGTAGTCAGCCAGATAGAGGGAGCGATTCAACAGAAAGGCACCTGTCTGGGCACTTTTATAGACATCGAAGGAGCTTTCGACAAAACCAACTTTTCCAGTATCAGCAGTGCCCTCTCTAGACATGGAGTAGAACAAGTACTAACGGACTGGATCACAAACATGCTAAGTAAACGAGTGGTTCGCCTTGAAGGTGAGCAGCAGCTGGCCATGATAGCCAGAGGCTGCCCTCAGGGGGGGGTCCTGTCTCCCCTTCTATGGAATCTGGTAATCAATGACCTCATCACCAAACTCAACGCCAACCGCTTTTACACAGTAGGTTATGCAGACGACCTCGCAATCCTGGTCTCGGGGAAGGTAACGGGTACAGTATGCAACCTTACTCAACAAGCGCTACGTATCGTAGAGAGATGGTGCAGGGATTTTGACCTTTCAGTGAACCCCACTAAAACTGAACTAGTCATGTTTACCCATAAACGAGTTTTAGGGCCTTTTCGCCTACCTAAACTGTTCGATACTGAACTCCAGTTGGCCAACGAAGTCAAGTACCTCGGGGTCACACTAGACAGTAAGTTAAACTGGAGGAGTCATCTGGACAACATACTGAACAGGGCCTGCATAACCTTTTGGCAGTGCAGGAGAATGATAGGTAAGAAGTGGGGCCTATCCCCTAAAATTATACTCTGGCTGTACACTGCAGTGATCCGCCCCATGATCACCTACGGGGCTGTGGTCTGGTGGCCCCGTACCAAGCTAGTTACAGCCATCAACAAACTACAACACATGCAAAGACTAGCCTGCATGGCGACTACGGGCTGCATGAGGACTACTCCGACTGCAGCAGTTGAAGCCATCCTGGGAATCCCACCACTTCACCTGTTCATACAGCAGGAGGCGACGATGGCGGCAGTACGTCTTAACACACTAAATCTCTGGGGTAAGAGTGACACACCACACACTACGGTGCTTGAGGGACTCCACAAGGAATATCCCATTACGAAAGCCATAAACGACCGGGTACCCAAACAATTTATCTTTGATAAAAAATACAAGATCCAGCTTCACGAGGACAGCCGTTGTGAAGGGCTGAGCCCTGCAGAACTGCGCATCTTCACGGATGGATCTAAAACAGGTAGTGGCACAGGTGCTGGAATCTTCTCGGAGGACCTCAACATACATATTGCCACACCTTTGGGGGCCCATAACACAGTGTTCCAGGCCGAATGCATGGGCATTTCACTAGCCGCTGCAGCTATTATGGCCAGGAAAGTAATGGACCACTCGATCCGCATACTCTCAGACAGCATGGCGGTTCTGCAAGCGCTGAACAGTTATACAGTTGACTCTGGGCTAATACACGAGTGTCACCAGCGCCTCAACCAGGTCGGTAACCTCAATAAAATAACCATTCAATGGATCAAAGGACACAGCGGTTCGCTGGGTAACGACGCAGCCGACGAGCTTGCTAGAAGGGGGGCTAGCATGACACCAGTGGGACCTGAGCCCATCGCCCCACTCCCGTTCGGGTATATACGCACTCTGGTAAGGAAACGCACCAGAGACCAACATTGTAAACTTTGGACGGACCAAAGCGAGTGTAGGCAGGCTAGGGAAGCACTTCCCACATTGGACGGCCGCCTCACTAAACAGGTTCTCCGTCTAACTAAACAAAAGCTGCGTATAGTTACTGCAGCTTTAACCGGCCATGGGTCATTTAATAAACACCTCTTTGTCATAGGAGTAACAGACAGTCCGCTGTGCAGAGCCTGCATGGAGGACGACGAGACAGCGGCACACGTGCTTCTAAACTGCCCGGTGGTCGCCACGTACAGGGCAAAGTACTTCGGTAACCCAGGTACCCTACGTGAGGCGGTCAGTAACATCAAGGCGTTGCTGGCCTTCCTTGAGGAGCTGGGGTGGATCGAATAATCAAAATTCCCACCCGCACGCAAAATACGCGCATTGACGTGGAGTTGCGGACAACAGCCCGTATTACCTATTACCTATTACCTATTGGTGTCGGCTTCCAGTCTAAATGGATGAAGCTGAATACCAGTTTTTCACATGGAGCAACTGCCCATTTGACCTCCACAACCTAGTGTCTGAGGAATACAATGCTCCTTGGTAAGACTGGTTGTCAGACATTACAACTGCCAAAGGATCTATGAATGACAGCGGGGACCAACAGTTTACATGCTCTTTGAGACACAGAGGGGTTCCGGTATGTAAATGGTCACACATCCAAGGGCCACCCTCGGGAAGCGCAGTTTAACCCCCATGACCCGTGCGGCTGGTATTACTTAACCACAAGCCCCTTGGTTGGAAACTACCATAAAGAAAAACAATATATTTTACCAAGCCAGCAGGTCACTGATCAACAGCCAGTGTTTCACTGTTTTTGTATTCTGGCAACTGATTGCATGACCTGCATCACAACTATTTTTAAAGTTAACAGTCATGTTTATAGTCCAGGCAATGTGATGGATGATGAAATTGTAGTGCAATGAACAAATCATTATGGAAATTATTGATCAATGTCTTAAATTTTGTACTCTAGGCAGGGATGTCTTTAACCTATTGGAGGCGCTGGGCACAGAAGGATCACGGGGCCCCTGTGTGGATGAGATTAGTTAAGCAAAATTGCACTTCCACTGGTGTTGTGTTTAATTGGGTTGGTTGTACTCATATTTAAAAAATGATTGCAACATACTTCAACAAAGGAGATTGCCCATGGACAGGCTCAGTCTTGGTGTCCGAGTGTATAAAAGAATTGATGCGCTATTAAATTATCTGATTTTTCTTTCACGAAGTACAAAATATTGGCATATAGTTTACCCTGGATAAGTTTTTCAACTTAATTAGAATGCTAATTAGATAATTTTTCAAAGTCATTGCCGCGCTTGGTCCCATTTTACGTATTTTGTTAGTGTGCAAATTGAATTTCTTAAAAGAAATATAATACTAATATTTCATCAGTTTGGGGCTAGAAACATATTGTTAATCGCACTGCAAATAAATATTTTTGTCATTGAATCGGGACTGATAATGCTTAGAATGGGACGGCAGCTACAAAGAAGTCTTTGAGGGCAGCCCAGGGCCCCCGTCGATCGCAGGGCCTTGGGCACTTGCCCAGAGTGCCTAATGGGAAAGAGAGGCCTGACTCCTAGGGCGATCCTTCGTACTTAGCACATTTGTGGAAAGATTTCGACCTCAAGCTGGGCTAGCATAATTCAGACTTTTTTAATAGAATAAGTGCCAGCTTATTTTGATTTTGTTACTACAGATGTAGGGATGTTGTTGGCATCCCTAGAACAGGATTGTTTATTAAACCCTCAAGCGTCAAGTGTGCATAAGAGAAAGTGTTTGAAACGGCAATGGTACACCAAGTGTACACAACTATTGTCATTGTGAAAACAATGACTTCACTGCGTCCATTCAACTACTCCGACGCATGGGGTGTTTCGACAGATAGGCGGGCAAACATGTGGGAGGTTAATAAAAGCAAAGAAATTTAATCAAACCGCGTTTTCTTTTCCTATTACTTATAACTGATTTCAAATTAAAATACTGTTTTAGTGAAGTTACAAGTTATGAAAAAGGAGATTGATATGATGACAGCAGACAGGGGAAAATGAGAAAGACAATGTTGCATCTGCCTGTAAAAGGGGCTTTTCTACCCATGTAACGGGCCATACATATTTTCAAAGAAAGAAATGCAAGCATACTTTAAGTTTCACATTATGGTAAGAAGCTGATGCATGGATTGAAAAACACAATTTAAAAATGCACAAGCCTAACAAACAATTGATTTCTTTCTATTGTTATAAGGCAAAGTTATTGTTAGTATTGTTTGGATAAAGAAACAGTAGGATTGCATACTTTCAAGACAGCGGTAAATCATGCACATTGGAGATAAAAATGCTCAAAAATTAGCAATGTTATTGCACAATCCACTTTTGTATGTTGAAGTCATTAACTTTTAAAACAATGTCACATAAGATCTTTAAGTAAGACACACAGCGGGTACTCTTACCTACTTGATGAGAATATATTAAAAAAAAAAGGTTAGGAAAGATAACTTGCACTAAGGTTTAGAATTAAAAATGTAAACACTGCGTAGAAAAATATCGGCTGACGGTTTTATACTCTCGACACTGGCCTTTGGGCCAAAGTACTGTGTCATACAGCCTATAAATAGAATAAAAACAAATCATTACCAATGAATGACGTTTTGGTGAGATTAATCATGATCGAAAGTGCAACCTGACAAATAGGGTGAAGCATTGGTGTAATTAAAGTAACTATTGTAAAATAAGGGTAACACAAATTTTTAACTGTGGAGGTTGCGTAACTTGACATGCCGCCGGTAGGAATCCTCACCTCACGCTAACAATAGCCCGCGACAGACTTGACCTCGTTCTTGAAATGAAGCTCATGATTGAAAAGTGCAAATGGAATTAATAGAGATCTATTAAATTTAACTTATGTCGAATTCCTCAAGTTACCGAACTGAAGTGAAAAGATTTTCGATAGATATTGCAAAATATGACAGGTTTCATACTAACATACCAAAGATAATTGTTGTTTTTTGAACGAGCAAACGGAGCAAATATTCGGCTTTTAAGTTCTTAATGTTTCCTTCACATTTTTTTTTTAATTCTCTAATAATTATTATTGTGGACGTGGAACATAAGATCGAAGAGTACCGAAATTACAATCTTACAAAAAAATATAAAATTAAACAACTATTAACTCTACAAAGCATTAACGTCTTTTACAAAAACTTCGCTAGGTAAAAGTAGACTAGTTACCGTACCTACACAGTTGATATAAATCGATGCCTACAATAAGGAATGAAATCGCCAAGTTGGAATTAAAAACCTGTTCTCCTCTGAGTACCCTGTACGAATAATGTCTAAAGAGAATTTATTTCGAAAAATAAAATAAAAAAATAAACATATTTCGGTAATTATCATTCCCGTTCACACCGAACATGTAGTGCAACTTTTTGCCTACATGCTGTTATTATGGCTACTTCAGCAGCTGGACTCTTTGGCAACGGCTTTAAGTACAGACGCAAGCACATCAAGCTACTACAATCTGTCAAACTTTAATAGATTTTCAACTTTACCGCTAAAGCATAAGATTCAAGATTGATTAAGAAAATTAGCTTGACGTGCTGGCGTCTGTACCTAAGCAATAGCAAATTACTTCAGAGGGATGTATAAAAAATAAGTGATAATGCGTCTAACAAAATAAAGAAGGCAACACAAACTCAAATAATAGAAATGGAATCTGAGAGCACATGATAATAATCTGATAATAATCATGACAAAGGAAAAGGACAGGAAACCAACCTTACGCCATCAAAAGCACCCGCTTCTACAAACAATTTTCTCTAAAAAAATGCGCCCGCGATGTAATAAAAGTAGACAAATTAAAAAATATGGGTACAAAATAGTACAAATTTAATTATTATTGGGACGCTTCTGTCAAATTAATTGTGACGTCTCTCAGTCTGTCAAAAAGTACTCTGTGGTAGGTACGTATAAAAAAATAAAGAGATTACATAATGTTAAAAACAGCCAGAAGGTTATCGTCACAATAAGGTTAAATTATATAAAATGTAAAGACGACAAAAGTAATGTGATGATAGTCTAACTTAAAACTGCGCGCCCAATATTTTATTTATGTACAGAGGCCAGCACATCAAGCTACCCCAATCTGTCAAATTTTCCCAATTGAATATGAATCTTATTCCTTTGTAATAAAGTTGAAAATCTATCAAAGAAATTTGACAGATTGGGGTAACTTGATGTGCTGGCCTCTGTGCGTAACAAGCAAAGGTGGTGCGCGTAATTTTAAATTAGACGATATAAATTAGAAGAGTTACACACATACTAAGTTAGATATATATATTACACTAGCTGACCCGGCCACGCGTTGCTGTGGCTAACGTTTTTGTAATTTTTTTTTAATTTTTTTTTTCTATCCTATCTTTCAAGTTGGATCAAACTGCAGACGGTGTACAAATTTGATTAAAATCGGTAAAGTAGTTTAGGAGTCCATCGCGGACAAACATCGTGACACGTAATTTATATATATTAAGATTTTGTTGGAGAATGCGAAGCGAATAATTTACCTAACATTCGCCTACCCATAGATCTGCGATAGAGTCATAAGGCGATAGGGTTTGACCCTCCCGTATTATTATTATACTCTTTGGTTTGACCTGTTTTATTTACAGATGAATTTTCATGCAATATGAAATAGTGAGACAGTATTTAAATGCATGTAAGTACTTACATACGTCGGATAGCACACAGACTTATTTTTGTTAACTTCATGTTAAACAGGTATCATTGATGGACTTTTTCAAGGCAGACGTTAGACTTTCTACGGTGTACTCAAACAGTTTGCTATAATTATCGAATACTAATATATAATTATCGTGGTTAACAACTAACTGAAAATGCACAGTTCAAAAGTCAGATTTTGAACCTTGGACGATAAAATAAAACGACGTTGACACAACTTATGTATGCGGCAGAAATAGAATATTCCTTGCTAGGTATGCGCCCGTGTTTGAAACCCTGGCTTTTATTCCCACCGTAGAGTAATTGGTAAAAACGAAAATAACAAATTACTGGAACACAAATTGATCTTTGTATTGACGTAAAATGAATTAAACTCACAGTTATTTGCACGCTAAGCTATCTAGCCACAGAGTACATTATAATATATGAATAATATCTAGCTCTTCAATGAAATTAGAACCATAGACTACAAGAGAAGCAAAGCGGGAAGTTTTAAATATTTAGATGATGAAATGTTAAACAAATATTTTATAGTAATGCATCTTTTTGATTCTATATGTACTTATTCTATTAATTAAGGCAATATACTATTATTTCTACTTGAATCTAACATGATTATAAAGAATAGAACTTACGCCATGTCTTGCTTTTTCGCCCACAGAAAATGCTTCAATTTCTGTTCTGCAATAATTTTGTTGAGCTCAGCAGTCTCTCTCATGGCTCTCATAACTTGACGCTCTTCTTTTAATGTCTCCATCTTCATTTGCTTTTCTGCTGCAGAATACCTTTAAGAGAAAAATAATACAAAGTTAAATAAGCATTTTTATATTATATAGAGATACCTACCTAAAACTACAAACATTATAATGCAGGGTGTAAAAAGACATATTACATAGCCGTCAACTACGCATTCTGTACACACGGCTACACATCAAGCTATACATTTCCAGTTAGAGTTGACCTCGCATTGTATAGGTTTTTCGTACAATCAGAAGTCAGCTTATACTGGTTATGTACCTATAGCTTGATGTGTAGCCGTGTGTACATCAAACTAAGTAACATTGTACAGAGGCCAGCACATCAAGCTACCCCAATCTGTCAAATTTCTTTGATAGATTTTCAACTTTATGACAAAGGAATAAGGTTCATATTCAATTGGGAAAATTTGACAGATTGATTGATTGATTTTGAGATTGGGGTAGCTTGATGTGCTGGCCTCTGTACAAAAATAATTGCTGGGAAACGACTTTTAATTTTTGGTGTGAACATTTTTATTTTTCGGTAGTGCGCAATGTAACACACGCAAGACATTGTGCTATGGGTGCATACAACGGTACAGGGGCCGTGGGGGTATTTAAAATATTGTTTTAACGTTACACAAATCTTGTTTTCGTAAAAAAACGTCAGTAAAAGGAATGGACCAGTACAAAAAAAGAAATACATTGATGGGGAGGACTCTCGGCTTCGTTAAGTGTCTTTTTACACCCGATAAAAATCTAAGTTCAAATCATTTTGAACATCTGAACAGTCTGTTCGTCCTTATGATTGATGCTGACTGTAAATTAATAAAAATGATCTTACAATAAGTAAGAAATAAGTAAGTTATTATTTAACTCACTTCAAATATTCTTGTAGGTCTCTTTGCAAGGGAGTTGTAATCTTACAAGCTTCCTCCAATGGTTCCTCCACATTATTATAAGTTATATCAGTCATAGTCGTAGCTGCGACAGTTCTTCTGTTACAGTTACTTTTATCTGTAATATTTTCTTCTGGCGCATCAAAATCATTTGCTTCAGAGTTTTGCTCAGAAACTGATGATGCAGACGACTCCAACTGGGTTGTGCTATTGCCTTTATCTTGAGGCATATCGTGCATATCAGCATCCATAGAGGCTGCGGTATTATTAACATCACTACAACTTGCTTGGCTCACTGGTTGGTCCCTGAAATAAAATGTAATAATTTAAAAAAACATAACTGTCAGATATGAAGTGTTGAACGTTTGGATTTCTATATTCATTTGTAAAAAGTTAGTTATTTTTGTCTTAAGTAAGATAATTATTTACGTGTGTTCGTTATAAGGTTACCTGGGAAATTAAGGTAATATATTAACGTAAAGTGATTATTTGAAATAGAGGTGTAGCACTTACTCATCAATACATTCAGTTTTAATCTCAATATTAGCTGTGATTGAAGATGAAGATTCATTTATATTTGCATTTTCTCCCTTTAGGACGCCGTCTTTGACTAATTCAAGGATATTGCACACTTCTAAAGATAATCGCGAATAATTTTGTAGATGATGTCCGTTTAAAGCTATTTCTTCACGAGCTATTCTTTTCATATTTTGCCACTGCGTCTTCACTTTCTTTATAGAACTACCAGTAGTAAACTTACAACCAAATTTTGCGGATAGCTCTCGTAGTATTTCATTCCATGCGACGTCTTTTTCTTCGTAATGGTTCGGACCATTGTTGGCTTTAGTAACAACCACTTCTTTGCGTTCCTTAATTAACTCGAGTAGGTACTGTTTTTCTTCGAGGGACCAATTAGGCGTCCTCAGTCGTCGGTTGTTATTTAACTTCATAATCTTGCCCATTTTCTGTGTTGCGTCTCTTGGAACGTGGTTGATCTTTTGCAACGATTTGTTGCAAACGATGCACTCGACGTCCAAAATTATTGGTTTCCACATTTAAAAACAAATGAACGGCGAAAAACGAGTGAAAGCTTTGACAAGCTATAGACAGCGCTGCTAATTATGCACTGTTTAAAATAAAAACCTATTTTGGAATGAAGTTTGTATTGGACTATTTTTAAATCATAGAACCAGTGTGAAATAAATGAATTAAAAATTTTCAGTGAGGCAACGAGTTGTACAAAGCACAAGGATAGGTATTTTAATTTGGTATCATTTATTTTCTGTGCGGTTATGCAAGTGACTGGCCATTAACAAAGCGCGAAACTGAGTTAGGTTCTATTTTGCCTATTTTTTTTTAAATTACGTATGCGTAGGTAGTCAGAATGTTCAGTGGTAAACAAGAAATAAAATGAAAACTCACGATATCGCTTTGATGTTCGGTAAATATTTGCATTCAACCTTAATTTTCTACAAATAGGTGCGTTTAATTAATAGGTACTATTTGGTTAACTTTTCGTTAACGTCAAAATTATTGATGTTTTAATTATGTCCCTTTTATTTTATAAAACACCTACTATGGAAAAACCCGTTTATTTTGGTCCTGTTATTGTAAGGAGGTAGGTACCTATGAAGGTAATTTAGTAAGTCCAATGTGATCATTTAATTTTATATATTTCCCTAAATAGTACTTGCAACTATAAATTAGTTGGTTTTTTGTTGTCGAAGTAATCAATTTAAATAGTAAATACTTATAAACTGTATTGTTTGCAAAGATTAGGTATTTGAGTAGGTACGTAGTTACTTAAGTTGTGATATTTTATCTGAAATAATACCTATTTATAAAGTAGGTACCTATCTCCCGACTTTTGTACATACTTTTCTACCTACTTACGTCTGTAAAATGCACAAACATGACGATAGTAGTTTGTTTTGAAGATAGGTACCATAAAAACGTAGGCGCAGCCTTTATAAAGGTACTAGCTGCGCCCCGCGGTTTCACCCGCGTAAGTTTCGATTCCAAAAAAATTCTGGAGAGGGCCACCCTTATCACTTAGGGGTAAGAAAAATGGATAGTATCTAGCCGATTCTCAGACCTACTGAATATGCATATAATATTTCATAAAAATCGTTTCGGAGGAGTATGGTAACTAACATTGTGACACGAGAATTTTAAATATTAGAAGAAAGAAAAAAAAATTTTTTCTTTTTAATAAGCATAGACGTATTTATTAAGTCTATGATAATAAGATAATGGGTGCAGCATCGATAGGTAGGTAGGTACCTAAAAGCAAACTACGACATATCAAGCGATGCCTTCCTTCATCCTCTAGTTTCTTGCTGAAATCGCTTTGTATCAACCTTCGTTCCCATATTAACACTGTAATTAGAAAATATTGTGAAAGCCAATTATTTTTAAAAGGGTAGGTACCTAACCGTGAAGTTTCTTGCCGGCTCTTCTCCGTAGGAGTCGAACAATTGCCAATTAGAACCGGGCACCTAGCTTCTGATGGTGATGAGGGGGTGTGTAATAACAGGCGCACTTTTCGATCGATCTTGCCGCGGTTGGTCCGTGGATGGGTGACCATCTTTACATACCAAGACCCCTCCGTGCCTCGAAAAGCACGTTAAAACGATGGTACCGGCTGTCATTTGTAGGTCTTTGACCATCGTTACGGGTAGTCAGAAGCCGGAAAGTCTTGACAACCAGTCTTACCAAGAGGTATCATATTACCCAGTGACAGTATTGTGAAGGTCAGATAGGCAATCGCTCCATGTAAAATACTAGTATTTTGCTGCATCCGGTTAGACTGGAAGCCGACCCCAACATAGTTGGGAAAAGACTAAGCAGATGATGACCTATGACCTAGCTTCTGATGTTCATAAGTGCTCATGTAGGTTTAATTGAAATAAAATATTTTTATTTAGAATCTGAATGTGGTCAGCATAAACTGGAACCTACCTATAGCTTGATATGTCGTTGTGCATGGTCTATCTGTTGCATCGCTGCATCAATGGCGTACCGCGTCGTGCGAAGATAAAGCGAGATGAGATGCAGTCTAAATATCAAGTACCTATGTCCAAAGTAGGTAGGTAAGTCTGGGGAGTTGTGAAATAAAAAAACAAGTAGGTAAGCTGTCTGTGAGAAGGAAGAATTAAAAAAAAATGTCTTATTATAGTGCCATGTGATTTCCGTTTAGATGAACTAAAAACAAACGGACAACAAAATAATGTTAGGTAGTTTTTGTTAAGTACTTTATTTTGACAACAAGAGGAACTATTGCAATCGGAAATCCGGTTTACTGGCCCGTACACCCAGTAAACCCTTGTCATACCGTAAATTGTTACGCTCATCTGGGACCATTTGAAGCTTATGTTCACACTCCGGTAGTACGGTTCAGCCGTTCATCAATAAAAATGCAACACATTGGTTGCTGACACACACAGGTCTCTAACTTAAGTGGTCACTGTGGTAGTTCTGCTATTGTCCGCTAGATGGCGCTGGCAGTACAGTTTTTAATTCAAAACTTTATGGCTATGCATGGTGATTCCATTCGCCAAAAAAAAATGTGGGCATTAACAACACAGTGATATTGTATTTGCATTATATTTTCCTAGTTAGTTAGGTACTTAACCCTATGATAACGTGCTTAGGTTGTCCCACTCTTAGGGAGTCTTGGCACTCAATCAAAGAAGTACTTAACATAATTATCTATCCGACTATCCTCAAGAGAGGCAAACGTGATGCTATTTATTTAAAGACATTATAGCATATTTAGTCAGCCTATAACGTTTCCACTGCTGGGACAGTCCTCCTCTGCGTGGTGGATTATCTTCGACTCCCACTTCTCACAGAGAGAAAGTGGGCTATAATCTACCACGCGAGCTCAGTGCGGGTCGCTAGATTTCACAATCATTGTCTCTGAATTGTTACCTAGTACATACCTACCGATTTCCTCACGATTTTTTCCTTCACAATTTTTGAGAGCGGTGGTGATGAAATAAATAACACATAGTAAGGTGCTTGATTGGTTTCGTACCCACGACGTGGCTAAGTCGGGGCCGTCAGGGCCACTACTGCTAAACGATAAATAACTATACAGGTTGAATTTTCCAAATGTGTGTGGATGGCCAGATGCAAAAGTCTAAAATGTAGAGAAACATACGTAAGGAGACTCGGGGCAGTCGGGGTCGATTCCGATGAAAGTCGAAGACGAGTCAAACTCACGCACCGAGTGTTCAGTATCATCATGATTGCCGATAACGTTGATCTATGTGAACCAACCCGGTCCTGCATTGGGCCCGCGTGGTGGATTGTGGCCTGGTGGGCCTGACACAGAGATGAGGCCTGTGTCACTGCGTGTCCCACCCAGTAGTGACCAGTGGGAACGTTATCGGCTGACTATATGTTTTTGATACATGTTTACTTACAGTTATAATGTTACCTATTCAGTGTACGTAATAGCTGTTTATGAAACCTAGATTTTGATTTATTATAAGTATTTACCTATGGTAGGTACCTACCTAGTTCGATAGGCGTGTTTCAGTATTTTTTTATTCTAGATATTTATGGGGAAGAAATAGTTTATACTTTATCTACAAAAAGCTGTTAAAGATTAAAAAAAAAATTAAGTATAACGGCAGTTAAAAATGACCTGTTAATTATTTTTCTAGGTAAGAAATAACTAGATTGCATACGAATATTTTCTTTTAATAATATCTAATAGAATAGGTAAGTATTCAATTTTTAATCAAACGAGTTTCCATGACGCTACGCGCCAAAGATAAACGTCATTTTGCATTAAAAGGTCACAATCGCCACTACGTTTGCAGCAAAAAAAAACAGCACTAAGTAGGTATACTCAGGAAAATGTATTCTTAAATAGGAATGGGAAATAGTTCATTATTGTAATCATAGTTTTGTTATTAAATTAGGATGGTTCAAGCTCTTTCCCATAGTTAATTAAGACAGTCGCTCGGAGAGGCTCCATAGCGCCACACGTCACTCAATCTTTTTTTTTTTACCGTAACCGTTTAGTGTAGCGTTGTTTTTTTTTTTATAGGCACAAGTGTTTTCAGTTTTTCGGTTTAGTGTAGTTGGAACCTGATTAGGAACTCAGTGAATATAATGTTATTTGTATAATATACGGTTCTGCAATAAATATTGTGAAACAATCACTTTGCGTGGTTTCCTACCGGTAAGTTTTGTAATAATTTTTCTTTTTCATGATCTTTTAGTTGTATGGTGTTTTGATTGAATAGCACGGTACTTTATTTCGGTGTTTTACAGTTTTATAGAGCGGTTAAAAGTTCATTGATCTATTATCAAGTTTTCTTAGAATACCAATTTTCACATAGCAACAAAGCCCCTGCCTTTATACTTGCTTGAAACGTAAAGTAATCCTAAAACAAAGTCGCCGAAATGTCTGTACGCGCATTGCTTCCGAATGACTGCACCAAATTGGATAGATAATTCTTTTTTTGTTGTGTTCGGTATTGCCAGGACAAGGTCTCTATGAAAGAAAATTTCCGAAATTCGAAAAAGAAATTGCACACGTGCGAAAAAATAAATACTTAAATACACTATTACAACGATATTTTTGTTTTAGTTAACTCATGAGTTCTACGTCCTAATGACCGTTTCGTCTGAAACGTCGTTTTGTATACTCAAGGCAATATTATTATCTTATCTATATAAATATTTGGCCTGAAATCTAGAACAGAGGGAGAATAAACCTCATTGTTTCTTACTGGTGACTGCAGATTTAGGTAGCTTTCATATTTTGACTTTATGTTTCAGCCAACTTACTTATTTTAGGAAACCTATGTATAACTAACTTTAATCTTTTTAGTTAAGTACCCTTTTAGGTAATCGCTCATTTAAGACAGCCCTTTCAGATTTTCAGTATGATTACTTCTATTATCTACGTGAATTCCTGAATAGAATCTGAAATTCTGAAAACTCAGGCTCATTTTCTTGGTTAGCAGCATGGTATTATCTATCTTTACTCCCCAACGGCAATATTAATCCCTTGGAAATACATTTCAAGCTACATAATATCATCACATAAAAACTAACAGTCGTCTCCTTCAGTTCATCTTGAGAACATTTCATTAAAATAAGTTACGTTGATTTATTATGGCCATGAGATTTCGGAACCCGTCCTAAATTGTTGTGCAATAGTACCTATCACAAGACGCCAAATTTGTTAATGTTGCCACCTAAATGGGACTTTAATGGAAAAAAAATCAGTTCTATGAATTCTTTAGGAATTAAGTAATTGAGTAGAATTTTTTATGAGCCAATTTGTTGATTGAATTTGTGTTTTCTTGATGGACATTCGTTATACTTTAGTTTCGCTTGTGCCTTCGGCTTCGCCCGCGTGGTGGTCGGTAATTGTCCCTCAGCAATGTACGTCTAAAAAGATTAAAAGTATCCCATGGCATACAGGTTATCTGTGTGAAAAGGTTACAGGCACAGACAGCATTACTCTTTCGCATGTACAATATAAGTACGGATAATTTGGACACTATAGGTACCAACCCGCACTGAGTCAGCGTGGTGACCAACCTCAATCCTTCTCTGTATGAGAAGTGGCCTTAGCCCGAAACCCGAGACATTACAGGCAAAACAAAACAAAAAAAACTCTCAAAGCAACTCCTGAAACAAACCTTTTTGGGCAACAACAGGAAAATATACCAAAATTTTTGCCGAAGCCGAAGCGCCATTGATGCGTAAAGAATTTATTTTAACTGACATAATTTTGTCGTGACTTTAAATTAATTAACTTATGGACTTAAGTAAACTGGTTGTTGTGGTTTTGGAATGCAATGCTAACGATCCAAGGAAAATAGTAAACATCCACATAATTATTTAAAGTAGGTATGTCACTACATTTAATAAACCTATTTAAGTTCTCTGACATGTCATTCTTCTGGCTTCTCTATAGTTTAATGTTCCTCAGATTATGATCTCTGACATTTATGGTTAATTGGTGTTGGAAGTAAGTTTTTTTTATAAAATAAAAATTATTAGTTCCTTTAATCTTCTTTTCTTACCTTGCTTTAGTTATTCTTTCAGCCTTCTCTGAGTACTCTGTGGTCCTAAAACTGTCCTCGAATCTCTTCCCTCATGTCTTTCTTGGCTGGCTTTCTGGCTTCTTCCTCTCTGCCTCATTTTCTGTATTTCTTTGGTAGCTAGTATTTCTTTGGTAGAAAACGTCTTTTCGAGTCTTTACGTCATTCGAGTCTAACATTCAAGACCCAAGTTTAAGACAGTATGAGTCAGAAATTGACTTCTTTCTTATATACCAGACTAGCTTCTACTTGTCACTTCGTTGCATGTTCTTTTTGCTTGGCTCCTAAGGGTCATAGCGTGATGGTAAAATTGTTAAATAGTCTAAAGCCTTCCTCAAGAAGAAGAAGAATTAGGCTATCAAAATGCAAAAATAATTTCTCATATCCGACCGTTCTAGAGATTGATACGTTCAAACAAACAAACTCTTCAGCTTTATTATTAGTATAGGTTAATTGAAATATATTCCAACTATTGACCATTTATCCTGCCCTAAATATTCATAACCGTTCGTCCAAAAATATTCAAAGTCGTTAACTACAGCATGGCCTTCTAGTCCAACATCAAAGTATATAAATTCCGTCAACACTGACGCGTAGAATGTAAGTTTGTACATATGGTAACTTGACACTTATGCCGGTGGTAATGTTACCAGGCGTGGAAAGCGGCGCAATCTCCCCTAACACTGGATTACTTGGCTCACTTCCTGAATACTCGCTTGCTTGCGTATAAGGTATTTATGACGGGTATTTCTACAGTGTATTTTAACTTATTTGTTATATTTGGTACACAAAAATAATGATTTTTCACACAATTAAGAAACATACGAATGAATTTAAGTATGTCGAAAGCTCCATCGAATTAACAATAGAAATTTTCTCAAAATCAAAATCTCAGTAGGAAAATAAAATAAGACAATTATATAAGACTTTAGTTGATATATGTATATAATATGATAGTAGAATGTAATGAGATGACCGCGATGAAGACTAATAGAGAAGTATGGAAGAAAAAGATATAAAATGAATATAAAGACCCCAAATAAATAGCGATAAGGACAGGAGAACAATGAGTAGAATTAGAATGTAATGACATTAATAATTATTTTAAGGGGTTTTAAAGGTCTTGAAGTTATAATTAAGTTTGCACTTCACCTGTCCACCCACTTAGTTACAAATTCATTTACTAGTGAAAGTCCATTGTCGGCTATACGGAGGACTTTTAAATTCAAAGTACTTTAAGGTCTTCCTCTAATATGTACTTTATGGCTTGGGGGTCTTGTTGGCCCCTTTCGTAGGCTTAGCTATTTTTTTGGAGTGCAATCTTAGATGTCGATGAAAATTTTTACATCCATGTAGATACCTACTTACTTACTTGAAGTTGAGGTGTGCGAAAAGCAATAATCAGCTTTTTTGTCGCCATTTGTATCATTATCACGTTTGAGCGTTGAACAAATCTGACCAATGAATTAATTACCTAGTTCTTAATATTGTATTACATATTAATTAATTAGAATTCCAATGTTGGCTAGTTATGTAGAATGATTATTATAACGAACTTGTTTGACTAATTGCGAAACTAATCAGTGGGTTGCAATTAAAGAACATGAACAAGTGATAATACTTGTATACGAACAGTGTAAGACCCTTTAAGAAACCGTTGCAAAAAAAAATCTTTCTTATTTGCAAAATAGTTGGGCAAACGTCATCTAAAACTATTCTAAATTTCAAGTCGATAGCATTAGTAGTTCTTGAGATATCCAGCTGTGACAGACAGACTGAGTCGCATCATAAGGGTTCCTTTTTACCATTTTGGTGCGAAACCCTAAAAACCAAGACAGAGGGCTGTCAACAGTAAAGTGAAGCCGGTTTCGTAAACATGTGTGCACTTAGTGAGGTGTGGTTTGATTGTAAATGGTTGTAATTGTGTGCGTGTGAGCTACATACACGCACAGAGTGGAGGTGTAGTTCTGGCATACTTCACTGTATCGTTCTCAGCGCTCTGTCTTGGTTTTTTATTTGGTCTAAGATATTAGCATGCAGCTCTAACCAAGAGAAAACTTGAGACTGATTTAACAGCGGGTCCCAAACTAGGCACAGGCTGTGTCTTGGTGACTCATCATCACTATACAAAGTTACTAATTGAATCAGTTCTGCTAGCGCAAGATCGGTAGTGATGATTTCATAATAATTAACTAATTGTTAATAATATATAATTTAATTTAAAAAAATATATAATTCATGTTAAGCTATTAAATTGCGTAACACACCTTCAGTAGCAATGGCTTTCATTTTGAAAGTTCAACAACATTCATGGAGTTGTTTACGTTGTTGAGCAGACAAATTTTTCAACATGGAATAGCAATATCCTTTAAAATGATTAAGATTGAGATTGATAGTGCGCTACGTAGTTAGGGTGCGGCTGCTGACCCCAAAGAAGTTGGGATACGAGCAGGAAGGCGATGATGGCCAAATACTATTGCTTGCGCCATAAAGAGAGAAAAATCATCATCATTTATTAAAGCATTAGGTACCTGTTCAGCAGAATACATTGAAGGGTAAAAAACATAAAAGACTTTGACTATAGCAAAATACAATGACAGTTAATTGAGTAACTTGTAACCCATTTTAAGAGAATATGAGTATACAGGGTTTCCCAAAAGGTTACGTAGCTGGGAAGGGGGGTGATAGGGGTGGTCACAAGGGTAACCAGATAAAAAAAAAAGGTACAGTTAGCAAAATAGCCCCAAAAGGTGTAAAATTTTTAGTTTAATAAAATGCCTATAATTTTTTTAAATACCCAGAGGGGATTTTTTTTTATTTTTCTTGTGACCACTCCTATCACCCCCCTTCCCAGCTACGTAACCTTTTGGGACACCCTGTATATGATAAACGGAAATACGACAAACAAACTAGACAGACGATATTATGAATGAAAAGCATAATTCTCTTTGTACGAGTAGTTCTAACAATATTGACTCAACACTCAACAGAGTACAAAAGTGTGATCTTGATTTCTCAGATGAAACTATAAACAATGTAAAACCAGTTTGGTAATTTGTTGGAACCCACTGATGTAGGATCGAGCTGGAATTTAGTAAAAAAAAAAAATGCTATTAAAAATCTTACTAGTTTCGTCTCAGAATGATTAATGAAACCTTTAGATATGGACTTGTGTGTAAAAAACCACGACGATTCTCGACTAAATTTTCTAGATTTGTTGTATCCGTTTCTTGGTGTTGTAGTTGGACATGGATCGTTAGTTTCATATCACACTTCTGTTTCGTTGGTAGTTTCTCGACATGTAAGTTGTCTGGCTAGTATTGTATATTGATCTTTGTAGCGATAGGTATGCCTCATTCCCAATTCCTCAGTTAGGTTTACAGAATTCAACACATTAATTTAATTTTGACAGTTTAACTAAATTCATTGCGTTATTTTTGCGTTGTTTAGCAGACAAATTTTTCGAACATATGAAGCAATGAATGAAAGTTACTTAGATTTTTATTGACAGATAGTGAGTTATTTTTATAAGATAGCAAAAAAAAAACGACTACAAGTCTGTACTTGCTGAACTTTGCTTCTGATTTAATGCGCCCTCAATCTAATGAACCCAGATCATCAAGTGGCGCCCTAAACACAAGTTAAATCTTACTTTGGGTGCCAGAGTTTATCAAAAACACTCTTTCCATTAGTTGTAGTGAGTAGTGTTTTGATTAGTGTTTTTTGTACAACTGAAGGTATTTTTTTTTTTACATTTTTATACTTTAAATACATTATATCATACCCACACGTTATTCAAGGCCTATAATTAAAGGCTGAACTAAGTAGTCTATTAATAAACCAAAGCTAATGGAAAACCTGCATAATCATAGCAAAAACCGTGTCTTTCCCATACACATAGTTTTTTTGTTGCTAGGTAGGTATGTCCAAAGTCTGTATGAGTGTCGAAACCGACTCAATTTGTATCAATTGATATTAGGTTAGGACTGGACAGGATATGATTATGTCCTTTATGAGCAGTTTGATTCAAGATTCCGACTTGAAATATGGCTTGGGTCGACGATCGGTACACATTTTTCTATTTTTACCACGATACTTAACAATATAAATTATACTAGCTTCTGCCCGCGACTTCGTAGAATTTATTTTCCTCGACCAACCGCGTCGCATTGCATCGCCCGCCCGCGCTATTCCTTCGTTTTCGCTTTGCGTTTTTCTGAGTTTCTTTTCCTTTTGCTCGGCTCACTAGTGGGGCGTGATGTTAAATAGCCTATTTAAATTTTCTCACAAATTGGACTACCAAATGTAAAAATAATTTTTCAAATCCGATCGTCAATGTGGTAGTTCCCAGAGATTACCGCGTTCAAACAAACTCTTTTAATTAGCTGCAGTAAAATTACACTTCATATAACTCATTTCGGACTGCGTTTAGAGATATGCATGTCAACGTTTGTTACACTATTCTGTACCTACCTACTAGAAAAACAAGATATGGTTGATGACCGCGAAAAAACAAAAAGACGTCAATTTCAGTCATTTCAATAACACATAAGCTGTCATTTTACTGCAGCTAATTAAAAGTCCGACTGTAGCTTACATAATTATTAGTATAGTACAGAAGATACTCGTAGATTACCTACCCAGACCTATATGACGTTGGTTCGGAATTCCACAAGGTAAGATTCTGGGTCCTTTGCGCAACACTAATGTCTGTTTTATTCTTTTCATAGGTGTAATGTAAACTAAGGCCTGTTATCAAACAAGCGGGCTCAAATATAAGCTGAATCTTTGTTCCCCTATCTACTTATCTTGCATTCACGTTGTATTGTAACTGCTAGGATTCAAATAGACGACGCTTTTGAGCGAATTATTTTCATTCTTTGAAATAGATTATCGAAATCGTAACTTTATCAACATAATTTCTGAAAAGGCTAAGGGCGCGGTTGGTCCGCGGACGGGTGACCATCTTTCATCCACCCTCTGTGCCTCGGAAAGTCCCGGCTGTCATTCGTGGATTTTTGACAGTCGTTACGGGTCGCCAGAAGCCCGAAAGTCTGATAACCAGTCTTACCAAGGGGTATCGTATCCCAGTAACTGGGTTGCGGAGGTCAGATAAGCAGTCGCTTCATGTAAATTACTGGTATTCAGCTGCATCCGGTTAGACTTTAAGTAGACCCCAACATAGTTCGTAAAAGGCTAGGCAGATGTTCAAATAACTATTAAGATGCCTACGTAATAAAAGGATCGCATAAATTAAAAATGTATTTAAATCAAATATAAACCTCGTTAAGTCGGTTAAAAGGGTTCCCTATCCAAAAAAAATCTATTCTAGGTCTAAAAATTTTATGCCAATCATAAAGTTTTTAGACCTAATACAACTTGGCATACTTTTGTTTCTCCTAATTATATTTTCGCATAATGCGTAGTTATTTTTTAAACATAATTTCCCATAATCATAATTTCCCATAATCATAATAATGATTAAGCATAACATTCTAAAGCATAAATTTAGCATACTGCATGTTTTATTTCTAACGACATCTCTGAAGATCATCTCCTATTTCTGTCTGCAGGGTTTAAAGGAACCTAACCAAACCGAACCTCGGGGTGCCCTTCGCTCGCTCTTGCATCCTACGTCGCCTAGTAGCACAACATATTGAATTTTTAACAATACTTTAATTTAAATTTTAAGTACCTACTTTACTTTAGTATTATACGAATTAAATTTATGCCAAAACAAATTTGCCTTCAAGATGATTATGCCAACATAAACTGTATACTTACCAGAAAAAAAAGGCAAAGTATTATTATGGCAAAACAAATTATGCCAAAATAGTTATATGCCAAAGTATATTAGGAAAAAGAACATTATGCGAAAAGAAGGGATCCCGGTTAAAAGCGGTAATTATTCTTAATAATTTTTTTGATGATGTGTACGATAACCTTTATCTCGCTCAATTCTCGCAAAGGAAGCAGAATAAGAAGTTGCATTGTCACTTGTTTTAGATATAATAGGATTGTTCGGTAATAAAAGTTTATGTACAGTGGGTACATAAACTTTTATTACCGAACAAGATTCGTCTAAAAGTTAATAAAATGGACAGTTACGATTGCATAGATGATAAATAATTTAATAATATGGTATTAAATTTTGATTAACGTCCATTCGCAGTCAAACTAACAAAAAAATTGATTAATATTAAAATGATAGTTTTTGATATAACGTTCAGTCATGGTGACAATTTACCAAAATTCGCCCAGCTGTTTCTTTCTCAGCACTGACTGGGTGTTTGGCGCTACGTAGAGGTTGTCGCGTAGACGCTTCGTAGTCGTTGTGTTGACGTCGCGTCCGCGTCGTGAAGACGCTGCGTAGACGTTATTTACCCGCGCTAACATCGCGTTTCGGATCACAAATATTAACAACACTGATTCCAATAAGAAAACAGCACTGTTCGCTAAACACAAGACAAATAAAAAAAAAAATCTAATGTGGAGTTCATACCCACAAATTAACTTTTCACAAGAAAACTCAAACAAAAACTGTAACTGTTCTAGATAGGTACCATTATAACCCCGCTTGAAAAACGATTGTATAAATAATTGTGTGCATCGATTAAATATCAAAATTAGCTCTAATTAACAATCAATGCACAGCTATTAAAACGAAATGACAGCTATGGAATCCGATACCACACAATAACAAATGAAATATAAAAGTTATTACCATTTTTACGACTTAATTAAATTATTTTTTTTGTTCTAGTGCCAATGACGTAACATCAAAATGAAGGAGGCAGAACTAAAGTTGCCCACGCGCAATGTGCTGACCGGGGCTGTGGTGAATTGGGAGGATGACGAGATGGGCTTCGAGGATAGCCCCAACAACCTGACCCTAGCGTGGAAAGACCTGTCCGTTTATAGGAAGAAGAAGACACAGACTAGTATATGGAGGTCCCCTGTTTATGAGGAGATCAGGGTTTTACATGGAGGTACCTATGTATTACTATCCATACTAATACTAATATACTAATACTAATACTAATCCTACTAATATTATAAATGCGAAAGTTTGTGAGGATGGATGGATGGATGGATGTTTGTTACTCTTTCACGCAAAAACTACTGAACGGATTTGGATGAAATTTGGCACACAGATAGTTTATAACAAGGATTGACACATAGGAAACTTTTTATCCCGATATTCCCACGGGATCGAAACTTATGCGGGTGAAACCGCGGGATGCAGCTAGTAATATTATAAATTCGAAAGTAACTCTGTCTGTCGGCCTGTCTGTCTGTTTGTATGTTACCTTTTCACGCCTATGTCACTGAACGGATTTCGATAAAATTTGGCAGATAGATAGAATGCATCCCGGGGAAGGATATAGGATAGTTTTTATCGCCATACCTCGCGGAAGCTAGTTTTTTATAATTAATCTTTGCCACATTAGATTAGACAGTCGCTCCATGTAAAATGCTGGTATTTAGTTGCATCTGGTTATATTGCAAAAGACCCAAGGCCCCTATGTCCTTTCCCGGGATTCAAACTATCTCTATACCAAATTTCATCTAAATCGGTTCAGCGGTTTAAGCGTGAAGAGCTTATAGACAGATAGACACGCTTTCGCATTTATAATATTGGTATAGATCACTTGGCAATTTTCCTATTTTTTTTTGCATTTTCTTAACATTTATCTACCTAATTAACGAATTAACTTATTCTTGTCTTATTCCCAATAACGTTGGTCAATAAAAATATTATCATGCTGATTTATGCATTAAAAGGGATTACTCGTAATATCAGTTTCTCTGTATTTAAAAAGTTTTTAGATCATCACAATCGTAAAACTTTTGTCGAACAACGATGTCGAGTCCGTGTTTTATAATGTACTGTTACCTACAGAATTAATGAAACAACTTTTTATAAATTAAAACGCAGCGATTTATTATTGCACAATATAGATACAAAAAAATGTAACAAATAGAATCAATAAGAGCAGGATCTCACATTTTGGCTTAAAGCCTTCTTTTCTAGCCAATCTTTACACTAGATTGAAAACATACTTAATGCAATACATAAATTATAGTAATTTATAAAGATCATTTTATAAATGACTCGCTGCGCCCCGCGGTTTCACCCGCGTAAGTTTCGATTTAGGAGTATGAAAAATAGATAGTAGCCAATTCTCAGACCTACTGAATATGCATATAAAATTTCATAAATATCGGTCAAGCCGTTTCGGAGGAGTATGATCTGGTAACTGACACTGTGACACGAGAATTTTATATATTAGATTAATTTTTCTAACAAAAGATACGATATGTGACCTTAATAAATATAATATGTATAGTCAAATATCAATTCTTTCTGTTTCTACGTATCTTATGTTTTATTAAAAGCATTTCCCGAAGAAAGGCGCGACGCGATTCTGGTAGAACAAATTTCCTTGAAGTTTTCATAAAAATTGTTCTACTAGAGACGCGTCGCTCGCGCTGTCGCGTTGCGGTCCCGAAAACTTCGAACCGGTCATTAAATAAATTATTGCATAATCCGACCAATGAAGATGTAGTCGTATTTATTTAAATTAGTTTTTTAAGTGGGCTCGTTCTGCTCGAAGCCTCAGCTTGTTTTTAAATAGGTGATGAGTATGTAGGTGACATAAATAATGAATAAGTATATGAATTTATGATCATATACCGGATTCGTTGCCACATTAGAATAATACAGGATCAGTTGCCACGTTAGGAAAGGCCACTTATAGCACACACCTTCCCGTTTCATTAAAATGAACGAAACGGCTGATTTTTTATCGCTTACTTTTTTATATTTATCACAACCGTTGTTCCATAAAGACGATAGTAATAGTATTCATTAAGTACGGGTTTGTTCTTATTCTGAAAAGGTCTATGTTAGATTATTTTCATGACACTTAAATCGGCCGATTATATCATAAATACAGGGTGACAGGGAAATCGACGCACAACCTTTACCTAACCAGAAGATGATTCTAAGGCCCGGCTGTCCGCTGCCCGCACGGAGCGGGCGCCCGCGCGGCGTGCTGTTTGCAGCGCTGCGTGAGGCGGGTCTGCCGTCACACGCGGCATAATAGAAAACAGCACGCCTCGAGCGGACGGCCTAAACCCCCGCTGCGTTGAAACATTTCGTCGGTTATTAAAAAAAATTGCTGTTCCATACACTTTAACCGCTTATTATGAAACAGCAGATTTGTTTCTGTTTGTTCGATTACCTAGGAAAATTTTCTACGCTAGGGGTCTAGAATCATGTGCTGATTGATGGTTACAGTTTGCGCGTCATCCTGTAAGTGTGGTTTTTTTCTACAACCTCTAACCGCGTCTTGATAAAGGTTTTTCTTTTCAGTCAATGGCATCGTGTCATCTGGCAACTTAGTCGCTTTAATGGGCTCTAGGTAAGTTTTAATTTTCAAAAATAGTAGCTCTAGTACCTAACTTATAATGAGTGCACGATTTGTAACCTGCACCCTAATTGCGTTTCAACTTTCAATCACAATCTGAATCATTTTGAAGGATATTGCTAATCCATTGCTCCATACGTTCGAAAAATTTGTCTGCTCAATAACGTAAATAACGCAATGAATGTTGTTGAACTGTCAAAATGAAAGCCATTCCTACTGTTAGTGTGTTACGCAATCACCCCGCTGAGTGTCTAGCTAACTGACATTCTACCAGCGATGATGACGATGGAAAAGTCAAAATGTATTGAATACATTAAGCTACCAAAAACATCAGTCATTCCTATTCAAAGTCTGTGTAGAAATACGAAAGCGATTGCCAGTTGTCTTGGCCCTCTGGTACTTTAGTCCTACACGTGATATTGTAAAAAAGCCGTTCCTCCTCAGTGGTGCCGGCAAGACAACATTGCTGGCCGCCATCAGCCGTCGTGACAAAACCGCGATGACCGGCTACCTGATGTTGAACGGCAGATTAGCTGGCGCAGACCTTATCTCCATGATTTCTGGCTTCGTACCGCAGGAAGACTTGGCTATTGAAGACTTGACTGTCTCTGAACATATGGAGTTTATGGTAAGTTACTACTACTGCATACTATTGTATAGAATCAAGTTCTCAGACAGACGTGCTGCTCGGGAGTTTGTAACGTCACTTTGTTTTTCCCAGCTAAAGCACTAGGAAGTGGTTTTGGGGGATGCTGATTATCAGCCTAATTTGAATAAATGATTTTTGTTATTTTTTTTTGAGTTGATTAGCGACAGATGAATGTTGTCTTAAACAAGGAGAGAATGCAGACGAGTTTGCCTAATTGAAATGGTAATTCAACCATTGACATTATCAAAAGAATTTCAGATGACTCGGAATGTCATATAGTTAAGTAAATATTTATTTATTAAAACTTTACTAAACTTGTATGTGCGGTGAAAACTGTAAACCTAAGTTGGTTATTAATAAACTAGATTCTATCCGCGATTTCGCTCGCATGGAAGTCGTAGGACACCACAATATACTAAAATAACAGCCACATTTATTTATAAAACTTTTCTGGTTACACTACGTTTATAGTTTTTGGTAGGTAAATTATATAATTAATATTATTCATCGCCTCATGTTACTGACTGATATCGATCTTAGATCTTTATCTGATACGTAGGTAATTTACATCAAAATAATTTGTCATTTCACGATACAATCTCTAGTTTTAAATTATTTGTTTTGTTGAGGTCAAATTTAAAATAAATACCTACTTAAGAGCGTTTACGCCGTACGGCATTTTATACAAACTTTCAAGCCGTTGTTTTTCGAAATGAATGAACCGATTTTAATGCAACTTCATACGCATAAGCAGGATACAAATTTCTAAAAAGTTAGCAGAGAACATTTTCAAGCTACCGGAAACTGTCAAATTTTCCCAATCAATTTTGAACCTTATGTTTTAGCGATAAAGTTGAAAATCTATTAAAGAAATTTGACAGATTGTAGTAGCTTGATGTGCTGGCGTCTGTACATAATACCTAAAATAATCCGTTTTCTTGATCCCAGGCCCGTATGATGATGGACAAACGAGCGACGAAAATAGTACGAGCGAGACGTGTTCAGCTTCTTTTAAGTGAACTCGGAGTCAATAACTGTGACAAAACTAAATTGAAGGCGCTGTCTGGTGGAGAGAGGAAAAGAGTCTCTTTGGCTGTACAGGTGAGTGACGAAAAAGACTGGATATACTTAATCACAAATAGGTTCAATGTTGTAGCAAAAAGGTCTTGAAATGAATTAATTAATGTAGGAACCTTCTTTCGGAAGGCTGTTACATAAGAGTCTCGAACCCGATAGCAATTACTGTGTTACCACACTAATATCAATGATTAATATGTAGTATTAACCAACTCCCACTGGGCCTTCGTGGTGAATTACGGCCCACTTCTTCTCACAGAGAGGACGCCTGTGTCCCAGCAGTGGGAACGTTACAGGCTACCTAATTATGATTATTTACTTATTTTACTCAGTTAATACTACATAATTATTACTCCATACACAATTTTATCAAAATTGGTTCAGCCGTTTGAGCGTGAAGAAGTAAAAAACATGTAAAGACACATATACATACACACAGTGTGGTAACACACATAAAAAAAGCCCTTCGACCGAATTTCGACCAGCGGAGACCTGCCTTCGGTGCGGGAGATATTATAGTGCACAACTATGTAGTGCACAAACACATGTACAGACGCCAGCACATCAAGCTACCCGAAACTGTCAAATTTTTCCAATCAACTTTGAATCTTATACTTTAGCGATAAAGTTGAAAACTATTAAAGAAATTTGACAGATTGTAGTAGCTTGATGTGCTGGCGCCTTTACATTCAATAATAACAGATGACAGTAAGTAGGAAATAATGCTGCATTATAAATCATCGACCCATGTGATACGACTCTTGTATGAGCATTGTCGTACTTTATGTATGTTTTGCGCTCACAACAAAATCGAAAACAGACTCTCTTCCACAGCTCCTAAACGATCCTCCAATCCTATTCTGCGACGAACCGACAACAGGCCTTGACAGTTGGGCAGCAGCCGCCGTAGTAGCCCGCCTAAGGAAGCTAGCCATAGGAGGAAAACTTGTTGTATGCTCAGTACATCAACCAGCTTCCGGAGTCTTCGAGCTGTTCCACCAAGTTGTGCTGCTGGCTAGTGGAAGAATAGCCTTCCACGGTACTATTGAGCAGGCTGACCAGTTTTTTGCATCGTAAGTATAATATCGTTTATATATTCTGGTTTGTGTGGAGGTTGTATGCTTAGTACACCAGCCTTCTTCTGGAGTCTTCCAGCTGTTCCACCACGTTGTGCTGTTGGTTAATGGGAGGATAGAGTTTCTCGATACATATTGAGCAGGCTGATCACATTTGTTGCATCGAGTGAGAGATTTGGCGAAGCTATTGAGGTACTTACCTCAGGATCTTTGCATCGTAAATGAATAATTTTATGCACTTAGTTTTTTTTTTGTTGAACATAAATGATAGTAGTTTCTTGGTAGTAAGGTTTGTACAAACACTTTTACACGTCAATCATATTTTTAAAACTAGATGACGTTGACGTTTCCTATGTCACTGCTCTGAGAAGAAAGGCCGAAACAAACTCGGAGGTCTTTTTTAAAGTGCAGAAATCATTTTGGTCAGATCATGTGCATATCATGTCTCAAATGATATTTTGAGGAAAGAACCACTCAGATTGAGTGGACCTGTCTAGTCAGTGCACGTATTTTTGTCAGTAATCGTGCAGCTCAATTATCGTTAATCATTCTCTTGGCAATCAAGATGATTGTCGTTCTTGAGAAACTTTGATGAAGCTAAACGAATTAGCATAGCTATTAAGTTTTATGAAATTTGCCCTTGAATACAAATAAATTATGTTCGATGGCAAACAAGCGTGATGGGTCCTATTAATTAAGGTTGCCCTTATGAATTAAATAAATTTTGTAAAGAATGGTCGACTTTTGACCAAACTTACATATATTTTTTTACTTGTTGGAGTTACTCCTTGCCAACGATTTTCGCCCAAGAAATTGATACCCTATTATTATTATTATTATTATAAATATAGTTATACATATGTAAATGTAAGATGTTTTTAGAAATCAATTAACATCATACATAACAATACCTGTAGAAAAGAATATCAACTTTCCACTACTTAGGGGTCAAATAAAGGTCGTTACACGAATTTTATATACGGGATTATACCAAGATATCACAATATTAATATAAAGAAAAGAATAATAATCAGAATCATTTACGTATAATTATTATATACATATAGCTGTCATTTCCTTAATTTCACAGTCCACACTATACTCAATTAATTAAAATAAACGAATTTCGTCCAACAGACCTTGCGTTTGTCGCCAAAGCATCCGTTAATAATATTGATAAGAATCCATATATTATTTAAATAAATGTTATCTCTGTATCATATACCACTTTAGATAAAGTAGTAAGATTCATTTTGATTAACCATCTTGAATTTGTTAATTTGGAGGCCACCACCAAATGGGCTTGTGGAATCCACGACCTCATTTGATAAAGTTGTTCCTAGGGAGGAACAACTTGAACTTACCATAGGGATGGTAACAGTCCTCTTGACCAAATTTCGGCCATGGCAGCCAATCTCAGAGGAGACTAGCCAACCTTGCCAGATCATAGAAGGATAGCTAAAAGGGATGAAATGTTTTTTTTATTTAAGAAGCACATTTGTTAAAAGGCTGTGGTCAGTTATTTTATATTGACTGCCAAAGCTGATACCAGAGTAGAGAAATCTTAGAATAAGCCCACTTTCGTACGAATCCCACCGAGATATTTAAAATATCTCAGTATTTTATCACACACTGAATTTTCAACTTTCGGTGTTAAAGAATCCAACAGAGTGCATCCTAACACGTCGAAAAAACACGCTTGTTGGGTTTTCAACACACGGCGCTAAGCAGGGGGTCTACTCCGAAGTGGTAAATGTATCGTATCGGCCATGTATCTGCCGAATGTTCGGTCATTTCCTACTACGAAGTTCATTATATTCGGTTCGGTCGGTTCCGATCCGACTGAACTTAATTTTGACACTTGTTGTATCGTTACCCTACTCTGAACGAGAAAAGACTGACCGATAATTTGAGTTTGACAAGAGTTACATCGTGAAATTTGTGTCAAAATACACGACAGCAAAGTAGCTACCTTTTGATTTTAATTTTAATTTTATTGTATATGCTTATTTCATTTTGTACTCCATATGTATTGGCAAAGCATAGTGCACATAATTTTAACAACAATACTATCTATAATCATACCTATGTTAACAGAATAAATGATTGATTGATTGATTTGAGTACCGTAAACTTATCGAATTTCATGAATTATTACAATTTTATTGAGTTTTACATTTTTTTTAAGTGAATGTACTACTTAAAATTGTAGCGAAATGACAGTACGTATGCTTTTGGGTGGAAGAGGCTCTCAGAGAAGAGCGTTTGGAGCGTAGAAGGAATTGCAGATGATCTTATGACTCCTTCACTACCAATTTAATGCCCGACCTTGAGTTTGTAGCTAGTTACAGACTCAGTTGATCACTTTGCCAGGACATAGTGCCCCTGTCACCCTGAAAGCGTAATAGCCATGCAATTGAGCCTGCTACAAAGCTACAAACGTAGATGTAAGATCTAAGTTTTCCACAGCAGTCCACTCACTAGGTATACATATATAGAGATTTTGTTTAGTTCGATGTCTATCTGTTTGTAATTAGTATATCTAGCTTAGTTTTATTATTGTTTTCCATATTCTAATTCAATAACACTGATTAAAGTAAGTTTGTAAGGCATTTTTTGGAATATGTAAGGATTGTCAGATAATTACGTAACTTGAAAATGAGATTTTTTGTTTATGTAGTTTATTGAAATAAATTTGTCTCAAATGATAGAGTTATGTATAAAACTAATTTCCCAATTGGATTTATGTAAATCGGATCACCCAATCCCAAGATATTAAAAAAATTGTGTAAGGAAAATGTACCAACCTAATTTTTTTAAGGTTGATCGTTTTTTTTTTTAAACAGCATGCCCTCTCCACCAATGAACGCACATTTGAAATAGTCAAGGGTGGAGGTGTGTCTTGACAGAGCGGGAGGTGCACTAGAATGCAGATAAAGTAGGCAGAATAATCTTACCCTGCTGTGTTTTGCATAATACCTATAATAATAATAATAATAACCCCATCGCCGTATCTCTACGTTGACGTCATGGTGGGGCTTGCGCGCTCCGAACTCTAGGCCCGTGCCGGAAAAGTTTACTTTGCCGGAACGGGTCTAAGGTGAGGAGCCAGACCAAGAGAGATACAGAAATCCGCAGGGCAGCATGTGGCGAGCTGTTGGGCAGTAGCGACCCCACGGACCCTATCTCCCGGGAGAAGTCTTGTACCTCACCTCTGGCTTGCCTTTATTGGCCGGCTGGAGTGAACAATGACGAGGAACAGAGCTCCCACCTCATTCTTGCCTATATTGGCTGGCTTGAGTGGAGATTCGCAAGGGCAAACGTGCTCGGAGGAAGGAAGTATTCCAGTAAGATGCTGGTAGGGACCTTGACCGTACTTCCGGGATTGTCCTGATAGCCGTGGAATGCCTCTCCACTTCTCATAAGCACCTCAGGACATGTTGCCCCCTTGTCGCTTCGTCACTATGTGCTAGCAACCGTTTCCGGGGGCCCATTATTGAGTGTGCAAGTCACCCCCTGCTATTTTATCCGTGTATATATTAAACATTGATCAGGCAGGGGTCATAGTTCTTCCATAGTTCTTGGCAACCAGTCCACTTTAGCCACCCAAACCCATAGTCCAACTTTATATTTTTCCATATGCTGCAATAGTCCTACACCAACCGGGGGTTGTCCTTAGGTGCACTTGCATAGTGCACACAGGGATAATCGTCGGTTGGTGTCACATTTCATTAAAATTTCCTAAAGGGCCTCTGCGAGTTGGCTTCGGCCCCTCGTACGCCTTCCAAAGGACCGGGACTCAATGGTCCCGAGATATAAACAAGAAAATAATAATATCCTTGGACATTTCACACAACGCCATTTAGTCCCAAGCTAAGCAACCTAATGCTTGTGTTATGGTAACGAGATGGCTGATAAACTACTTATATACTTTTTTTTTTTGTAAATACATACATGTATAAGGGACGGAGCGAGTGCTCCGGAGTTAACCCAAGATGATTTTTGAATCGGAGAACTCTCGGCAGGTGACTTAGCAACCTGTTACATTTGCCACAGATGCTTTGAAGAGGGTACAAAGAGAGAGGGAGATTAATACAATCTTAGAAAATGATGAATAAAATATATTTAATTCGTACCTCCTAAACTAGAACTAATCTTCTATTTGTTACAAGTAAAACTAAAAATAATACAGAATTCAGCGTGGTGCACATTTCTTTCCACAGTCGATGATTCAGCGTACGACTGTCGATCAAGTTGCCTTGGGCCAAATCTCGATGAGGAGAGCATCAATTTGTGCCGCTGTTGGTCTGGACATGGTGACTTTTCTTGCAGAATGTTTGTTCATAATTTTCATTTCCAAATTTCCAAAACACGAACATGAGAAAACGATAAGCCCAAGGGGCACTTTATCAAGCGTAGATAAAGTGAATAATTTACGTAGTTTATTAAACTTGTTTTTTGTAGATATAGTACATCTCATAACTTGACTTTAACACTACACTTCAGTCAGCACTTGACGATAAACGACCGAAATACGATTAGGTATCTCTATAGCGATAGCGGCAGATGAGATTTGGTTTGAGTTTAAAGTACTTTTTCTCAATTTCGCATTATTAAAAATCACAATCTCTCTCCCCTTGTTTGTTTACTTGCATTATTTAAAATTTGTAGTCTGTGCCATAGATAATATTACCAAAGTCTGTGCTTGTCATCCTTTGACTTTTATCCTTTTTTTTTTTTGACAATCGGCAAAGTAATCTTTATGCCAGCTACAAATATATTGTTTTTTCGAGAAATATTACAATTTTCTTAGGTAAAAATATTTAATTAAAAGCAAAGTTCTATTTTCTTACTATAAAAATAATTTTACTCTGTAATTCAACAGTTCAAATAAATCGAAATGAGTCTCATTGACTTATAAAAACATATCGATAAAACGTTCACCTCTGGCACTACATTTCGTTCGGTCCGACACTCTTTTCGAATATTGACTATGGTCTCGACCAAACTGAGCCAATCCGAACCTTTTTCGTAGTATGACAACAATATTCGGTTCGGTCGTGTGTCGGATCATTCCGAACATTCGTATGTGCCACTTCGGAGTAGACTCCCTGAACGTCGAAAATCCAGAGCGCAAAAAAAAATCGCCTCTGCGTACCTGGGAGTCTACTCCGAAGTGGCACATACGAATGTTCGGAATGATCCGACACACGACCGAACCGAATATTGTTGTCATACTACGAAAAAGGTTCGGATTGGCTCAGTTTGGTCGAGACCATAGTCAATATTCGAAAAGAGTGTCGGACCGAACGAAATGTAGTGCCAGAGGTGAACGTTTTATCGATATGTTTTTATAAGTCAATGAGACTCATTTCGATTTATTTGAACTGTTGAATTACAGAGTAAAATTATTTTTATAGTAAGAAAATAGAACTTTGCTTTTAATTAAATATTTTTACCTAAGAAAATTGTAATATTTCTCGAAAAAACAATATATTTGTAGCTGGCATAAAGATTACTTTGCCGATTGTCAAAAAAAAAAAAGGATAAAAGTCAAAGGATGACAAGCACAGACTTTGGTAATATTATCTATGGCACAGACTACAAATTTTAAATAATGCAAGTAAACAAACAAGGGGAGAGAGATTGTGATTTTTAATAATGCGAAATTGAGAAAAAGTACTTTAAACTCAAACCAAATCTCATCTGCCGCTATCGCTATAGAGATACCTAATCGTATTTCGGTCGTTTATCGTCAAGTGCTGACTGAAGTGTAGTGTTAAAGTCAAGTTATGAGATGTACTATATCTACAAAAAACAAGTTTAATAAACTACGTAAATTATTCACTTTATCTACGCTTGATAAAGTGCCCCTTGGGCTTATCGTTTTCTCATGTTCGTGTTTTGGAAATTTGGAAATGAAAATTATGAACAAACATTCTGCAAGAAAAGTCACCATGTCCAGACCAACAGCGGCACAAATTGATGCTCTCCTCATCGAGATTTGGCCCAAGGCAACTTGATCGACAGTCGTACGCTGAATCATCGACTGTGGAAAGAAATGTGCACCACGCTGAATTCTGTATTATTTTTAGTTTTACTTGTAACAAATAGAAGATTAGTTCTAGTTTAGGAGGTACGAATTAAATATATTTTATTCATCATTTTCTAAGATTGTATTAATCTCCCTCTCTCTTTGTACCCTCTTCAAAGCATCTGTGGCAAATGTAACAGGTTGCTAAGTCACCTGCCGAGAGTTCTCCGATTCAAAAATCATCTTGGGTTAACTCCGGAGCACTCGCTCCGTCCCTTATACATGTATGTATTTACAAAAAAAAAAAGTATATAAGTAGTTTATCAGCCATCTCGTTACCATAACACAAGCATTAGGTTGCTTAGCTTGGGACTAAATGGCGTTGTGTGAAATGTCCAAGGATATTATTATTTTCTTGTTTATATCTCGGGACCATTGAGTCCCGGTCCTTTGGAAGGCGTACGAGGGGCCGAAGCCAACTCGCAGAGGCCCTTTAGGAAATTTTAATGAAATGTGACACCAACCGACGATTATCCCTGTGTGCACTATGCAAGTGCACCTAAGGACAACCCCCGGTTGGTGTAGGACTATTGCAGCATATGGAAAAATATAAAGTTGGACTATGGGTTTGGGTGGCTAAAGTGGACTGGTTGCCAAGAACTATGGAAGAACTATGACCCCTGCCTGATCAATGTTTAATATATACACGGATAAAATAGCAGGGGGTGACTTGCACACTCAATAATGGGCCCCCGGAAACGGTTGCTAGCACATAGTGACGAAGCGACAAGGGGGCAACATGTCCTGAGGTGCTTATGAGAAGTGGAGAGGCATTCCACGGCTATCAGGACAATCCCGGAAGTACGGTCAAGGTCCCTACCAGCATCTTACTGGAATACTTCCTTCCTCCGAGCACGTTTGCCCTTGCGAATCTCCACTCAAGCCAGCCAATATAGGCAAGAATGAGGTGGGAGCTCTGTTCCTCGTCATTGTTCACTCCAGCCGGCCAATAAAGGCAAGCCAGAGGTGAGGTACAAGACTTCTCCCGGGAGATAGGGTCCGTGGGGTCGCTACTGCCCAACAGCTCGCCACATGCTGCCCTGCGGATTTCTGTATCTCTCTTGGTCTGGCTCCTCACCTTAGACCCGTTCCGGCAAAGTAAACTTTTCCGGCACGGGCCTAGAGTTCGGAGCGCGCAAGCCCCACCATGACGTCAACGTAGAGATACGGCGATGGGGTTATTATTATTATTATTATAGGTATTATGCAAAACACAGCAGGGTAAGATTATTCTGCCTACTTTATCTGCATTCTAGTGCACCTCCCGCTCTGTCAAGACACACCTCCACCCTTGACTATTTCAAATGTGCGTTCATTGGTGGAGAGGGCATGCTGTTTAAAAAAAAAAACGATCAACCTTAAAAAAATTAGGTTGGTACATTTTCCTTACACAATTTTTTTAATATCTTGGGATTGGGTGATCCGATTTACATAAATCCAATTGGGAAATTAGTTTTATACATAACTCTATCATTTGAGACAAATTTATTTCAATAAACTACATAAACAAAAAATCTCATTTTCAAGTTACGTAATTATCTGACAATCCTTACATATTCCAAAAAATGCCTTACAAACTTACTTTAATCAGTGTTATTGAATTAGAATATGGAAAACAATAATAAAACTAAGCTAGATATACTAATTACAAACAGATAGACATCGAACTAAACAAAATCTCTATATATGTATACCTAGTGAGTGGACTGCTGTGGAAAACTTAGATCTTACATCTACGTTTGTAGCTTTGTAGCAGGCTCAATTGCATGGCTATTACGCTTTCAGGGTGACAGGGGCACTATGTCCTGGCAAAGTGATCAACTGAGTCTGTAACTAGCTACAAACTCAAGGTCGGGCATTAAATTGGTAGTGAAGGAGTCATAAGATCATCTGCAATTCCTTCTACGCTCCAAACGCTCTTCTCTGAGAGCCTCTTCCACCCAAAAGCATACGTACTGTCATTTCGCTACAATTTTAAGTAGTACATTCACTTAAAAAAAATGTAAAACTCAATAAAATTGTAATAATTCATGAAATTCGATAAGTTTACGGTACTCAAATCAATCAATCAATCATTTATTCTGTTAACATAGGTATGATTATAGATAGTATTGTTGTTAAAATTATGTGCACTATGCTTTGCCAATACATATGGAGTACAAAATGAAATAAGCATATACAATAAAATTAAAATTAAAATCAAAAGGTAGCTACTTTGCTGTCGTGTATTTTGACACAAATTTCACGATGTAACTCTTGTCAAACTCAAATTATCGGTCAGTCTTTTCTCGTTCAGAGTAGGGTAACGATACAACAAGTGTCAAAATTAAGTTCAGTCGGATCGGAACCGACCGAACCGAATATAATGAACTTCGTAGTAGGAAATGACCGAACATTCGGCAGATACATGGCCGATACGATACATTTACCACTTCGGAGTAGACCCCCTGAGCTAAACAAACTTTTCGATGAGCAGCCTTAAAACTTAGTTTAACATATATTTTACAAGGCACTGACACTATCCTTATCAACTTAAGAAATCAAACATAATATTTCTATTTTCGGATAGGTGATACAAAGTCAAAGTTGAATAAACTGCGTAACTGACATAATTTATTGCTAAAATATTCGATTATACTGATAAGATTTGTCCAGATAATATGCTAGATCAAGAATTAACTTATCATAAGAAAATCTCTAGTTATTGCTCAGCGGACATTTGTGATAATACATGATAGACTTTTTTACCATTAGGAAACTCAAAAACCGGATAATGATAAGATATAGTATGTATAAAAAAAAAAAAGTATGGATAAAAAATATGTCTACGATCTTTTTTCACTCGCCTTAATGTTGATAGACTACCGTATTAATTAAATGTTTAGTCTATGACCTTCTCCAGGTCGCAGGCTACCTCTCTGTCAAATTTTGTAACGATCGGCAAGGTAATCGCGTAACTCGCTGACAGTAACAATGGCATTACTTTTGACAGTTCAATAGCATTAATTGCGTTATTTACTTTATTGAGCAGACACATTTTTCGAAGATATCAAGCAATAATAATATAATATAATAATAATATATTTATTTAAAAATTATAAGGCATGAAATTATTAGTTTTGCTTAAAAAAAAATTATAACTCAAAACTTAAGGAGCTCAACGATTCGACGAACAATACCAAAGAAAGACATTTGGGTAGGCCACATAAATTACTCAAACTGCCAGACCTAGAAAAAAACTAACAGAACAAAGAAATAATAAAAATTAAACAAAAAAATAATAATAAAATGACCCACATTGTCTTCACATGCACAAGAATTAAAATAATATAATACTTTACAAAGTAAGCAAATGTCAATGTTTATATAAAATTCATTAATTAATGTCAATGTGTATAAAAAAAAACATTCAAAATGTAAAAATTGGAAGCAACTCAATCCCAAGCCTTAAATGTCTTCAATATAATCCTTAACAGTATAAAAGGCTTTCTGGCACAACTTACGTTTAATTAATGATTTGAATTTATTAAGGCTTAGATCTTGAACGTGGCTTGGTAGTTTATTATAAAAGCGTATACATTGGCATCTGAACGAGCCACCTATTTTCTTGAGCCTTGTTGTAGGTACAACAAATTTGTGTTTGTTCCTCGTATTTATATTATGGATATCACTGTATTTTTTAAACAATTTAATATTTTTATGGGCATATAAAAGATTTTCATAAATATACTGAGAGGGCACAGTCATCATCATCGTTAATCTCTTTAAATTTTTCTCTGAGAGAGTGTCTCGGACTTAGTTTATAAATTGATCGAACAGCTCGCTTCTGCAGAACAAAGATAGTCTGAATATCGGCGGCATTTCCTCACAATAAAATACCGTACGACATTACACTATGAAAATAGCTAAAGTACACTAAACGGGCAGTCTCTAAGATATCAGTTAAATTACGAATTTTTCTAACAACGTATGCTGCGGAACTTAGTTTTTTTGACAATCTATATGTGGTCCCCACTGAAGCTTAGCATCTAAAGTTATGCCCAAGAATACTGTGCTGTCTTCAGGATTCAATTCCTCGCCCTTTATCAACACATTAGTTTTCACCTGCCTAACGTGAGGTAGCGTAAACTTACGGTGAAAATTGTATAACTATATTTACATTAATACGGTTAGTAAATTTTCCATTTCTTCATAAGACATACTTTGGAGAGCATCCTTGAGGATTTTCTTACAATTTATATAGTTCACAGAATAAATGTTTGCTTTCGAGTTTAGTCTATTATATAGGAGAGGTCCGAGGTACAGGTAAAATTTGGATATAAAAGCATGTTTTGTTGAAATTTGTGGACAAACTATATCTTTACGTCTTTTATTTGTATATCTAGGGCAATGGATTAGCAATATTCTTCAAAATGATTCAGATTGTGATTGAAATGTGTTTTAGCAGTTCTGTGGTTTCGGCGTGACAAGGTAACAGACAGAGAACACACTTAATTAAGCACCTTGTAATTTTTTTTACAGTCTCAGCTTCAAATGTCCGCTCGGTTTCAACGCGGCAGAGTACTACATATCCCTGCTGGGTATCGAAGCAGACAAGGAGATGGAGAGCCGGGACCGAATCCGGCGCATCTGCGACGAATACTCACGGTCTGACATAGCTGCTGAGATTGACAACCATGTCAGTCAGGTTAAAGATGAAACTGCGTACTTTAATGGTGAAACTGATGACAAGGTACTGAAGTAGTTTTTAGAATGTCTTTCAAATGAACTAAGTTTAATTCTTCGTAATTTTTTTATGTTTTTCAAATGAACTAAGTATAATTCTTCATCATTTTTAGAATGACTTTCAAATAAACTAAGTAGGTATAACTCTTCATCATTAACTTTTTGGACCCTGATTTCTGCGATGTTTGATTTGATCTTTCGTATTTCTTCTTCTTGTTCTACTTGCATTTTTCTTTCGTAAAATGTCTTTAAGGTTTTTCTGAAATATTTTCATCATTACATGAAGATAATTATGCTCTCCTTATCCGTAACCTAATGGATTTAACATTTAGGATGTTTGTAAAATTGGCAGATCACTTTACGTTTAAAACAGGATTTAGAGATAAACCAAACTAGTCATTAAAATTCTTATCTGAAATAGAAGTAAAATCAATGATAACAAAGTTCTTGTTGTTCTCACGATCCAAAGTTGTGCTAATCTGTAGTTTAATCTCTGATCGTTGAGATATAAATTTTTTATTACATGCCAAATGAAATACAAGTCTTAGGAAATTTACATTTGCCAAAACATTATTGATAAATTCTATATTACGAGTGTTATAATGTGTTTGTTAGACCAACAATATGCTAATACTAAAATAAATACTTAATGAATTTATTGATCTAATATTTATAACGTTCTCAGTTCTCACGCCAATTTAAAACACAGATTACGAACATCAGTGTCGAATATTTGAATCTAGGTTTGATTTGGAAAACATTCACATATATTGTTAAATGTCCTGGCAAGCAAATATTTATGACTTTATTAACTTTAATATGTTTTGTTTCAGGATCAATATTATGAGCGATATATAACTCTGTAAGTATTTTATTGGTTTTGTTCCTACCTATACATTTTTAATTTCTAGTTAATCATTTTTTATAAAATAATAGGTACCCAGTAATACTTGTATAGTTGCTTGTTGCTTACATTATTTGAAATCATGTTCATCGTATAGAGACAAATCATTTTCATGTTGTTATATTATAAAATTAATTTTTGATTCTTCTATCTGTAAAGCTCCTTCTATCCCCAATAGAAATTGTTTAGTTAAATAAATCGTCAATACAAGAATCTTCACCGATTTCAAACGTTAGTGCTAGATCCTATTTATTAACTCCTTGCACTACTCCATAAATAAAGGCCTGTTTAAAATAAATGGTATTGCAGAGTCAAAGTGAATTACTTCGTACAATTCTACTGGTTGATGTGGAGGAACCTAAAAGCACTCAAGCACAACTACAGCATTTGGATTGCCGAGTTCGTACTGCTCATGGTGAGTTTTAAATTCGTCATCTAAGTCCCGATCTTTCTATAGTTACAAATGCCACTGGTTCTATAGTTATCTCATTTTCATTTCTATTATATGACCAACTTGTTTTCTCGGAATCTTCAGGAAGTTTGCTTTTTGATTTCTTTTGGCTTCTGGTAGTTCTTACCCTGTATTTTGAAACTTAATTCTCTCTGTATAGTTCGTGGGAATGATAATCTCAGTCCCCTACCACGGGCACTTCGACGAGCTGGATCAGCGTGACATACAGAACGTGGAAGGTCTTCTCTACCTCACGATAACGGAGACGATATTCCTTTTCATATACGCCGTCTTCATCACGTTCCCTAGTGAGGTTCCTATACTGCTGAGAGAAACGGCTAGTGGACTGTATTCACCTTTACCTTATTATTTGTCGAAGATGATATTTTGGGTAAGTTTTGAGTTTTTTTTTAAAGAAGGTATTATTATTGTATAGCCCTGGTTTGTGTACTTTAGTTCTTGATACAACTAAACGCTTATGATCACGTTAAAGAAGAAACCTTTTAAGAAGGCATTTTATTTGATCAACAACCTTTTCAAAGATTTCTAATGAAACCAGCAACCTTACTCAGTATATTAAAGTTATAAGTTGAGCCCGTTACCAATGGGCATGATTAGACACACTATACGAGTTTAACGCCTTTAATTACGATTTTTGTGTACAGTCAACAAAAGAGATAAGTATGCAGGATAGTCGGATATAGTTGAAGTTTAGAAAGAAACCGATGGATGTTCTCGAATAAAATTAAATTTTATTGATAGAAAACATCAGCTCATTTATCGAATTAAATTTCAGTCGACATCATCCATCGGTTTCTTACTAAACTTCAACTATATCCGACGATCCTGCATACTTATCTCTTTTGTTGACTGTACATTAAGTAAACCAAGAGAATGATCTTCATCTGAGTCACAATGTATTGCTTTTAATTTAGCAGCTGTTTCAACAAATATTAACTGTTTCCATAAGGGGGGTCGCAACCTATTATTTATTAATCTGTGTATATACAGAAGTGATTAAGAATAATATTGATGTAAATACTAGGAAGATTTCTTTTTTATAACGCGGCCCTTTGAATTGTGACACGTATATCTAGCGTGGTCAAACCAGTTTGTTTTAAGGTTCACATCGTTAAATTGTGTAGTGGCTTTGGAATATTTTCAACTTTATCGTTTTCAAGTTTGTTATCAGAGAAAGAGTTACCAATTAGAGGTTTTGAATTAAAGAAATGCTCTTTGTAATTACAAAAAAATCCTTATAATGCACTGTTACCATCAATTCACTGAATTCTTTAGGCGTTTTATTGTGACTCTATTGTTTGACCTTATTATATTAATGAAAGAAAAATAAAGCTTCCCAGTAAAATAAATTAACAAACAAAAATTATTTAATATTATTATAATAAAGCCAGGAATCAACATAATGGTTGAAAAAAAAAATGTTAACAAAGACAACATTAAAGACAAGGCAATGAACTCGACGGTTGATAAGCAAGCAAATAAAACGAAAAACATACCTTTGCACTGGAACAGATATCCCTACATGATATTATATTCTTTTAACTTCCAGATACCCCGAGCAGTGATAGAGCCGACACTCTTTACGACCCTCATATTCTTGGTAGCTGGTCTCCACGGAGGGTTCATGGGCTGGCTGGGCTTCAACTTCGTCTGTATCTTGTGTGCTAACTATGCGAACGCTTATGGTAAGTCTAAACATTTTTTTTTTGTAGGTTTATAGCTTACCCTCTTTGCCTAGCTCCCTGTAGGTGACCTTGCCTGTACCTGTAAGATACCAATAATGCAAAGTTTCAGTATCTTCAGGTTCCAAATGATAAGCATGAAAATGCTCATTGATAAAATCATCAAAACAAAAATCATTAAAATTCAAAATTAAATTAAAGATTGCACTACTTACAAAAATGAAGGTATCCATCATTTTAACGGATGGCAAAAAGTAGCATCAAAATTCCAAATTATAGATTCTAGTTCACTGGAATATGTTCCATTATATAATTGGCATTGCAATTCTATTTTCAAAATTCCAGGCTCGTTCCTATCTGCGACGTTCAACTCAATGGAGACTGCTGCACTGGTATCCGTACCATTCGACCTCATTGGTACTATGTTCTCAGGCCTATACTTGAACTTGGCAAGCGTCTCACCTTACTTATCCTGGCTTAGATATGTATCAGGGTTCTATTATGGCGTCGAGAGTATTTCAATTCTTCAATGGACTTCAATCGCAACGATTGATTGTGTAGATATTGACGGTATGCCTTGTATAAGAACAGGGCCTGATGTGCTAAGAAGATTTGGGTTCGCAGAAGAAAATTTTTGGCGAAACTGTCTCTGTTTGTTCACTATGTACTGCATAGGTCATTTCATAGCCTTCCTCATGGTTATGAAGAGGAGTAGGGGCACACCTGTATATTAAAAAATAGTTCAATTGTATATAGCTTTTATCAATAGCACCATTCGTGTTGCTGCTTGGAAACTTGCCCGTGCCATTAAGGTGAACAGGGTGACTTAGTTAATAAGTTAAAGTAAAAATATGGCCTTATTGTTAAAAGAGGATTGACGTAACACAAAATTCTTATTGTTAAAACGCAACTTTTACAATTTAAAAGTTTTTATGAATTGGCAATAATTTTAGATCCGATGAATTGGCTCAATAAAATTTACGAAGTTTCATATCTTTGTTGTTTGCTTGTTAAGCTTATACCTACTCTGCCTAATTCCTTACCCATTATGCATGAATGTCCCTTTGAATTAATAACTAAAATTGACCATCATCCTGTGCCTACACACAACATCGTTTTAGTTCCTAGCCTGCATGTCGATATGCATACAATTTATCTGGCTAAATTAGCTTTATTACTGGGCAACAGTTCCTTAGCTTGTGCAACCTATACATATTATATTATGTAATTTAATGTGGACGAAAAATTACTTGGCTATTCTTGGCATCGTACAATAGCATTTATTTTATTTTTGTCATTATTCATTTTATCATTACAGGGGGCCTAAAAAGGCCACTTTGGCAGAATCATGAAACAATTATTATAATATCACCCAATTTCATCTGTATGACAGTTTTGTATGGAGATTCGTAAAATGCTATAGGTACACCGCCTAACCCTTCAGGGATATATAGGTGTGAAACTGTCAAACAGATGAATTGCGTGATATAAATTGTTTTATGATTCTGCCAAAGTGGCCTATTTAGGCCCCCTGATCTGCCCACAAAAAATAATTATGAACTTACAAAAGATCAGTTGAAAAGAAATAAAAACTTACAAAAAATGTCGACTTTATTAAAGCAATCGCTACTGTGTAAATCCTATTATAATACTATTTAAATAAAGTAGCTTGATTGGAAGATTTAGTAATTGACAAAAAGACGCATTTTAAAAATGGAATACATAATGATACCTAGTTCCTGCTGCACATAGAGTCCATTTTACAAATGGAATTTTGTACATTTTGTCATTCCAGGCTCATTCCTGTCAGCAACGTTCGACAAAATGGAAACCGCAGCTCTAATCTCAGTTCCCTACGACTTGATAGGGCTCATGTTTTCTGGAATCTACTTGAACCTAGCCACTGCACCTGTATACTTCTCCTGGCTTCGGTATATCTCCGGTTTTTACTATGGAACCGAGTGTATTTCCGTTTTACAATGGAATTTAGTTGACAGTATAAATTGTGTGAACGCAGAAGGTCTCCCTTGTATCAGGACTGGGGCTGGAGTGCTGACCAGATTTGGATACGACGAGAGGAACTTCTGGAGAAATTGTGTGTGTTTGGTAGCGATGTACTTTGTAGGGAATATTGTGGCTTTTGCTATGGTGGTGAAGAGGAGTCGGGGGACGCCGGTGTATTGAATTAAGGTATACTTATGTATAAGGATATTTTGTAAGGAAATGAGAGTAAAATGATACAGACATCACTACGTCAATCTGTTTTTATTAAATCAGATATGTTTTTATATGATTAAAAACTAGATTTGTGTCTAGATAACTGTAAAATCTGTTATCTGTATAAGCTAAGATTCATGACTAAGCATTGGGGATTTATAGCAATACTACATAATATTATAAAACAAAGTCCCCCAGCTGCGTCTGTCTGTCTGTCTTAAAGCTATAAGTAATCTCTGGAACTGCCTGGCTGATTTGAAAAATTATTTTTAGCATTTGATAGCTCAATTGTTTAGGTAGGTTATAGGCTATTTACCATCACGCTACAACCCTTAATAGCTAAGTAAACATATAAAAAATCAGAAAGAGCGCTAACCGAAAAAGTAGGAATAGTGCGGGTGGGATCTGCCTGCGCATTGCAGAAGCTATATGTAGTAAGATTTTTCAAAAGAAATAAAAATGGATGATCCTACATTGTGAAAAGGCCAGCTTTATATAAGCTGCAGGAGTCCACTACTTATGGGTTCATTAAAAAACTTAAAAACAATTTGGAGATCTAACTTAATCCATAATTAACTAAAATCTGGTTAAGTGTTATGAAAAAAACCAACGAGTACCTATTATTAGCAACATCCTTGAACAAATTAGAGTTCATTCAACATCAGAATAAGTTGCATAATATAAAAACACAGGTGACCTAAATTTTTTGTTAACGGTCTTTTTATTAGTAACCATAATGCAGAGGCGCCGTTTTCATCTGACCGTAGATAATAGCTACTCTATGTATTCCTCTATACTATAGTGGTTTTAAACTTTGAATATTGAATTAGGTGATAAATTATACTGTTAAATAAATAGATGTTTGATAGCCGGAGAGAATAAAAACATTGATCAATTTGCCACCCAAATGTTGAAATGATTGATTATGCTAGAGCCGTGTAAGATAAGCCATTTAAATCAATTAAAGACTATAAAAGCTTTGCAGAACGTATATTAAATATACGTTCTGCAAAGCTTTTATAGTCTTTCAAATTTTAAAAAGACGCCAGCGTAGATACACGAATGCGATGTAAAGAATTTTGTAGGAATTAAGAATAGGATATCGAGAGATTGACTACATAAAAGTAGAAAAGAACTAAATGCCTCAGGCATTAAGTCCGCCTTTGTACACTACTTCTTTTATTTACTTGTGCATAAAGTTTTAAAAGATAAATAAAAGAATTAGACTTTGAGCGACTATGACCTACGGCATTTTGTACAAACTTTCAAGCCCTTGTTTTTCGAATGATTTTAATGAAACTTCGTATGCATAAGCAGGATACAAAGTTCTATCGAAAAATTGTGTTACAGCCAAATTAGACCGTTTTTAAATTTTCCATAGAAACAGAGATTTCCAGTTATCTTTTTTTAAATAGGACGTTTCGAAAATGTTCGTTACTAACTTTTTAGACCTTTGTATCCTGCTTATGCATATGAAGTTTGATTAAAATCGGTTCATTCATTTCGAAAAACAAAGGCTTGAAAGTTTGTATGAAATGCCGTACGGCGTAAACGCTCTTAACTTCGATTTATGAGGTTCTCTTTATAATATATTTGAAGTCCAGGAAAAAAGTCTTTAATTTTGGTTCCCGACTTGAGGCAATAATCATAGACAAAAAAGACAAAAAAAACAAAACAAAAAAGGTAGGTATATTTAAAAATTTAATTTATATACAAATTTTATACTAATAAGCATATCCTTTCCTTTCCTCCCTCTTCAATCCTAGGTACCCCAGAATACACCATAATAAAGTTAACAAAATAAAACCTAAGGAATCTTGAAAAATGTAGTCTTTAACGTAACCATTTTCTAGTAACACTGCTGCTCCATCCTTTACACAGGTTAAAGTCTCGTTTGTTGGACAATCTAGACAAAAAAAAGATAAATGTTAATCAAACAATTTACAATGATGCGAAACTATCATAAAATAAATAATTAATGATGATGCTAGGCGCAGGCGGATGTAGGTTGTCGCTCAAAGAGAAGGGGGCAGGATTTCTCAAGCCTTGAAAGCCTTTTATAAAAAACCTTGGCACCTTGTTTCGTTCACTGCTTGTGCCTTTTCGAGGATGACTACGACTTATCTATTCATATCACACAAAGTAAAAATACAAGTTATAAAACTATATTTATGTCTATTCCGCGCCTGGCTAAGCGAAACTATAATCAAATAAATAAACAAGAAGAAAAAACAACGAAGAAAACAGCAAGACGAACTCGATTTTCATGAAAGATTTGATTAAAAAAAAACACTCACTTTCGCCTTTATGATGTGATTACAGAATAAAATCTAATAAGTGAATCAAGGTTTAGTTTACGTCTAGGTAGACGTAAACTAAAGTATAATTTATGGTACAAAATAATTTACGGTTAGCCTTTTAAGTCGTAAGGCCGTTTGTCCACCGCCACGTCAACGGGTCGTCAGCGAGAACGAGATGACGGCGCCGAAGTAGCGATACATACATTTACTATGGTCACGTGTATAATGCACGTCCGGACGACATGTTCGGATCAAATAATTTAGTTTTTCGTTGACGTCCCGTTGACGGTGGTGGTGGATAAACGCTGTAACTAAAAAAAGATGGCTCAATCATGGAATGATGTATAACGGCCCTGAAGTTGTTCGTATAAAATGCTTTTAGTGTTATAAAAGGTTCATATAATATATTATTACCAGTAGTATCTCTCATCATTAATCTTCTGTTACTAAGAAACGCTTCAATGGTGCTGATAACTTTAAATGCTTAAATTCTACGGTTGAAGGCACATACACATACACAGGCTATTAATCTTTGGTTTGGTAATAAAATATTTAACCTAATCGGTTGTAGTTTTTTGGAAGTCACAAAAAATCTTCGCTAATCGCGATTGAGACGGTATAAAAATACCTTATTTATATAAAACGGACAAAAATGTGATGCTAGAATTAGAGGAGCTAAAGATGAGTTACGAGTAGTTTTTTTTTTTTTTTTGGATGGGAAATCATCAAATGACCCCTCCCGCTCTGGGTGGAGCGGAAGGGAGTGTCAGACTCTTACTGACTAAAACCCATCCGTGTTCAATACAATCCCGCTGCCCCGGCAGGCTTCGGCCCTGACGGACAGCGAGCTGAGTTACGAGTACTAATGTTAGTTATCTCATGTGTCCAGAGAGAAATTACAATGGATTTACAATGAATATGGGCTAAACTCGGGTAAAAGTTTTCCTTCTTTTTAATCCTCATTTTTGTTTCCATGATATATGATAATTTATTTGTATAATAATTTAATTTATATAATAATTTGATATCCACGGATGTTTCATGTTTTGCCCAGATGGAAAGCAGCAGACATTTATTTTCTATTGGAAATAATTAGAATCATCTCTTCAAGTCTCACTTACCGATGTACTCAATCTGTCTCCAATAAATATTGCTGATCGCATCCATGGCGTAATAGAAATGCGATATGTATTTGACTGGGAACATCCAGGGTGGCAAGGATGATATTCTCAGGAATGCACCGGACATGAGGAGCAATGGAAGGTCAACACACGGCATCACGTCGCTTATGATGCCCGTGGAGGTGAAGAGGGCTGCCATACCTAGACCTGAAGAAGACAATGTACTACTTAATAAAAATCTTAAGTTCATTCATTCATTCATTCACTAACAGACGACGCACAGCATAAAGCACTGGATCTAGAAGAATGAAATTTTTCACCACAGGTTATCCGCTAAACTCGATCTTATGTAGTGCAGGCTGGCAATAGATTAGCTCTGGTCATATTAGAATAGTCAAGCAAGTTAGAACGAGGTGTCAAATATTTTGTATTAGGTTTTTTGTTTATTATCACAGTGATAGTTTAGTCGGCGAAATGTAAAGACGATCAGTCAAAATTAACGTGAAAAAATCGTAACGTTGTTTGATTTCTTAAAAGACCTCATCAGAGTCTCAAAATAATGAGGAAGGGTTTTTGAAAATTCAGCCCCTAAAGGGGTTAAATAAGGAATAAAAGGAATAATATGGAATAAGGGCTGCTGTCGTTTCCAATCATCATCATTTGCCTAGCTAAATCCCAAATATGTCGGCTTCCAGTCCAACTAGATGCTAATATTTTACAAGGAGCGTCTGCCTATCTGACCTCTCCAACTTGGGTAGCACGGTACCCCTTGGGTTGGTAAGACCTTCGGACTTCTCACTACCCGTAAAAAATGTCAAAAATCTAACGAATGACCAATGTCAGAAATCATCTCTTATCAAATAAGGATTCAAAAACCAGGGCCGGTTGTCACGTTAGACAGTGATTTATCATTGTTGTCTCTCACAAAGCGTCAAAAGTCCGCACTTGGAGTCTGCCAACGGGCTATGGAACGAAGTATACTAGGTGTAAAACTCACAGACCGTATTAAGAACTCTATACTTCGTTCCAAAACACAAATAGCGGACGCTGGCCGCACAGCTGCTGCACTAAAGTGGAACTGGGCTGGCCATATCTGTCGCATGTCGGAGCAGCAATATGTGAAAGCCACCACTCAATGGATTCAAAATGGCAAGAAACGACTGCGCGGCAGGCCCAGAAAGAGATGACGGGATGAGCTGGACTTCTTCTTAAAGGATTGGCCTACAATCGCAGTAGACCGAGAAAAGTGGAAGGAGGGAAGGGAGGCCTTTGCCCTGCAGTGGGACAACACAGGCCTATAATAAAATCATATGGGTTTGGTACGAACATCTAGATGAAAAAAATGTACTTAGTTTATATTTATAGAAGGTACCATTCTATTTGCGTATGAACTCTATGAACGTTACGTTAACGTTCCGTTGTAAGAGTCAATTAAGGGAACTGGGTCGTATTGTTACTGGACATGTCATTTATACAGACATCTACGTATAAGCTATAAGTTGGGAACATCGTACAGATCTGACTAAATATATTCCTATGCATATAGGTACTTAGGTACTCATAGAAGAATCTTGAAGCGATTAGACCACATTGTTAATGCGATTATGAAACCGTTTGACTCAGCTCCATTGAAGCTCATTTGAGCTTAACCCAGGATTTGTCGCCAAATCAATCAATGGCAATGTACCAACAATGGATATTACCGAGTTGCTGAAGTACCTATAGCATACAATAGGTAAGTATACAAGGCTTAGATTCTCTTAAGATAAAAATATCTTACCATAAGCAACAGCAGGAATTGAGCTGAGGATCAAGAGGATGGTGAACTCCGTAGCAGTCATGATGTAGTGAGGAAGGTCTACCGCTAGAGTGGCGACGGACACCAGCATGGTTGGCCATATTATGCAACGTGGTATCTGTGACAGCAAGTTGAAATATCAAGAAAAGGTAAGTAAGAGTGCTACATGGAGAAATGCACTCCAATAGATTGTGAAATTATAAAAGAAAAATAAACAAAATTAAACATGACGCAGAGAGCATGAAAAAAGAACAAGTCATGTCTAACATCGTATTCATATTAAAAAAAAAACCGCTACGGAAATCGCTGTGAAAATACAGATTGTTGTGTATATTTAAACTAGCAGACTTTTCCCCCTTGGCCATTTATTTTAACAGCCATTTCTGGCAGCATTAAGCATTTTTGTGAAAGCACAAAACTGAGATTTATATACGTAGATAAGCATTACTTCCTTGCTTTTACTGGGCAGCATCTGACTTTTTTACGCACAACTTACAGTACAGATACACTAACAAAGTAACAATAAAAAACATAATAGAGGATACTCACAAAACTCAACAACCTCGACACAAAGTACGCCGAGCACATGTAGACCCCAGTTTCTCTCTTAAACAACGCGATCTCATACTCAAACGCGTACAGGGCACTATATGACACTCCGAAGGACACCTCGCTCGTGATCAGCCAGAGGAAGCCCCGGATCTCCTGGACTCCTCGTTGAGTGGTGCCTGAGGCTCCTACATAGGCTACTCCGAGGACCATTGAGGTTACTACCTGGGAAATAAAAGAGGATTATTATTTCTTTGTTAAAAGTAACCATAGACTTATAAAAAAAGATGGACTCCGCGCCACGCATATCGAAAGTGAAGCACTGTACTGATCTATGTGTGCGTGATTGACGATTGACGCTGTCGTGTCACGTAATGGCGGCCGGTCGACATACTATGATGTAAATGTGAGCGTGAGGCGTGTTTGTACAAACGGCTACACATCAAGCTACACATAACCAGTATAAGCTGACTTCTGATTGTAAGAAAAACCTATACAATGCGAGGTCAGCTGAAACTGGAAATGTATAGCTTGATGTGTAGCCGTGTGTACAAACGGTACTTACTGTGCTTCACTTTCGATATGCGTGGCGCGGACTCCATCTTTTTTTTAAGTCTATGGAAGTAATTATGAAGTTTCTTGTCGGTTCTTCTACGTCGGAAACTATCAATTGGAACCGTGCACCTTACTTCTGGCGCTTCACGTATACGTTTATGTGAAATAAAAAACTTTTTTACAAAAAAAACAACCGACTTCCAAAAAAAAAAACACTACAAAGTGCTAAATAACTTTAATTTCGGAAGTCGGTGTCGTTGGTTCTGCATTTTCGTTTATTACACCGACTTCCGAAATTAATTTTTAAAATTAAATTGTAAAAAGTTTTTATTTTTTACTTTTTAGTGGGAGAATTTTTAATTTATCTAAGTTACAATAGCCTAATGTCAACTGCTCATCACCTTTTACAAAATATTGCTTGCGAATTTTTAGATTTTTGTTGATTTTTCAAAAACCGCTTGTCAGATTTCGAAAAAAGAAATCATGGGACTATTTGGGAAGTATACCCTTTCCAACAAAAAAAGAATTTTTCAAATCGGTTGGCTATCGACGGAGTTATGCGCGAACAAACATAAAAAAAAAATACAAACATTCAAATTGAGAACCTCCTCCTTTTTTAGAAGTCGGTTAAAAATACTTTTAATTTGAAGGGAATGTGAGAATTTTTGTCTGGGCGTAGGTTTAGTTCGATGATTTTAAAAGAGTATCAAATAAAATGGCGCCTGTTTGTGTAACTGAAAGAGCTTTACAACTATTTGATGGATTTTGATTCGGCACTCACTAGCATTCGGATAGTTTCTTAAGGAAGATTTTTTAAGGAAGAATACTACAATCATTCAGATAATTTTAAGGAAGATTTATTTTATCCGGGTCGCTATTATTATAATAGGTATAATAATTATTTAACGACTGTGTCTAGAATATTGTTCCAGACACAATATTAGAAACTAAATTATACATTAAATTTAGCTCTTTTTGTTTATGATAAACAAACCAGCTGGTGTTTAGCAGGTGTAAACACCTGGCGATGGACAGCCATATGTGGCCGAAGAGGTTTGTATGCCAACGTACATAATTAAATACAAAAATCTTGATGAAAATTTAATTAATTAATTAATTAAATTTTCATCAAGATTTTTACCTGGCGATGGACAACCATATGTGGCCGAAGAGGTTTATATACCAACGTACCTACATAATTAAATTAAAATCATGATGAAAATTTTGGTGGTTGAAAACTGGTTTGTTTATCTTAAACAAAAAGAGCTAAAAGTGGCGCGAGTTCAATGTATTTTTCCCATGTCAAAAAAAGCCCAACGCGCCTAAACAAGTTTTCACTTCAAAAATCCATAACTTACCACAGATATAAATAATTGTAAAAGTTGGTTCCTAATTTCTCTCTTCAATGTCAAAGACAGCCGCCATATCAATAGATGTACTTGCATGAACCAGTTCCGTTGTATACTATAACAAAGATCATACTTGGTTATAATAAAAATCCATTACTTACTTACATAAACTTTAATGAACATATTCAGTAGCTCTAGTAGGCACCATAAACAATTTTTCAAAGTAGTGCGTAAACGTAAGGGATCTTTTATATCTTGGAGTCCCATGTGCTGATGAAGAAGCATAGTTGGTAAGAGCTCGAAATAACCTTCCGCCTTGCCCCGTCGGTTATATCCGTTAAGATTTTCATACGTTTGTGACGTGTGAGGTTTACGTGGGGAGATAAATAATAACCACGTAAAGTGTCAACATAAAATATATGTAACTAGCTGACCCGGCCACGCGTTGCTGTGGCTAACGTTTTTGTAATTTTTTTTTTCTATCCTATCTTTCAAGTTGGATCAAACTGCACACGGTGTACAAATTTGATTAAAATCGGTTAAGTAGTTTAGGAGTCCATCGCGGACAAACATCGTGACACGTAATTCATATATATTAAGAAGATAGATAAAAATGAGAATAGGGGGTAGGTTAATTCTCCTTTTTTTCATTTCTGAGTGGGCCCGCTCTTGACCTCGATCACGCCTGATGGAAAGCGATGGATAAGGTCTATGATAGAACGAGCGTGCCCAGAAGATGCCAAAGGCATTGGAACTCCCACGCATCGACGAAACACGTTACAGCAGGCTGCTTGACTCCAGTAGGAGGGTGGTCGCATACTAGGCGGGCGGTAGCCCTACCACCGCAAGGGAAGAATCGGCCAGTCAAATAAGGTGTTAGGTGTGACTGTCCAAGATGCGCCGAGCGCTCGGTCCAGTTGAGTAACTGGCGGTACAAACACCGAGGCACGGGGGATCACACCGCCAACTTCCAAACTCCGGGTTGTTACTAAGAAATTCCTAATGAAAAAACTCAATAACACTTTGCCCGACCCGGGAATTGAACCCAGGACCCCCGCTTAGCAGCCGCGCTAGCGACCACGAGACCAAAGGGGCTGTTCCGGAATACATTCAACGCGATCGAAATAGCTACTGTAGCCAGGGGGTACTATCTGCTCTCATTTATTCGTTATACAAATACATAGGTATAAGATTTTCATAGCACTCACTTCATATTTAAGGCTTTCTATTTTCCAAAGCGAAGCTTCAAAACATACATGACATAATACAAATATTGTACCTAATAATCAAAATACCAAAAATTCTTGTCATCATATTGGCACGCGTTGTAACGTGCCGGCTACGATAAAAAAACATAAATGTAGCATAATTATGTTGTCGTGTCTTCATAGGTTGTTCCAGGAATAAGAACCTCTTCACTTGAAGGCGTTATAAGACACGAGGCGCGTATCACCTACACACTTTTTGTAATCTAGTAAGATTTAGATTTAGCATCGATTGTTTATCAAACAAAAGACCTTTTGATCTCTAGACCTAGACCCATGGATTGCTGACAGACATTGCTGTTTGCATAATTAGCTTATAATGTTCCCACTGCTGGGAAACAGGTCTCCTCTTGGCGAGGGGGAGTGGGCCGTCAATCCACCTCGCCTGCCCAGTGCGGGTTTAGAGATGTCACATGTCTTTTTGGAATTTTTGGTTCTAAGGCATGCCGGTTTACTCACAATGTTTTCCTTCACCGCCTTGAAAGCATGCAGTGGTGATGAAATTATTTACACAAAAGTTAAGTGCCTGTGGGTTCAAACCTACGACCTCTAACTCGTAAATCGCGGCCGTTACCAATGGGACATCACTGGTCTGCCGATTGCTGTTTTTAAAGTGTTTAAATTATTTCCTAGAAAAAATCTTCGCCTCAAACACGCTACGTCAATCAAAGTTGTCAAAAAAGTCCACGATTTGCTTATGGGAAGTGCTTATGGAATATTTCTAAGAAACGACTGAGATGTGGAGGTAACTTTAAACTTTGAGAATATCTAATCTAACTTCTTGCAGATATTTTTATTCTATGGTCCGCTTGCACCTCAAATCACTCAATCATTTGAAGATGAGAGAGAAGCGATTTTAATTCAAGGTAGCCCTCAAAATAAAAAATTTCTTATGTTTTTTGCAGTGATTATGGTAATTAAAATATGATTTACAAATATGACTTTACAGGATTATAATCATTTGAATCAGCAATACAACTCCTTGAGTTAGAATTGGCCTCAAATTTCATGATATCATAAAATACGTGTACCTACAACCTGATACTGACTATGACCTGCAAATTGCAAAAAAACGTAAGAAAATATGAATTTCACGGGCTACCCTGATGCTTTCGCTTTAAATGTGTTTAGTGATTTGTGGTGCACGCGGGCTTAGGAATAGTAAGAATAATCAGTCTAACAATCTTTATAAAATGTTAACAATCTCCTCATCTTTATAAATGAACATACTCACGTTCTATTATAGCAGTGAACTGCATCGGGTCGCACCGGACTGATGCCGTAACAGTACTCTGACCGGTTTTCGGAAACTTCCACCAGTTTCTGTACATTACCGTTTGGTATAGACACCGCTCTGATGTAGAATTCGGCCGGATTGTAGTTAAGAGGGCACCGCAAGCCTATGCTGCAAATGAGAAATTTATCAGTAACTTTAGATGTTTATTCATAAGAATAAATACCTTCCAAGATAGTTACCAAAATTGTTCATTAAGAAAAAAATTAAATCAGCGGCGCGCCTACGAAAAAAAAACGTAATTTTGTAAAACGGTCTTGCTTGTGAAATGCATGAGTAAATGTGTCTATTAAAGTTTCTATGATTGAACAATATAGACATATGGACAATATAAATATTAGTTTTGTTTATTGAACAATAGGTTATTGAAATATTTAGGGTCTACGCCGCCGCTACGAAAAATAAAAATATTGCGAAAATCGCGTTATATCTGTAAAGTATGGATATTCAGCGCAATTTGTTGCATTTATTATATTTTATTATCCACATCCCGTTGATATTTAGTTGTCTGGAAGTAGGAAAAACAGCTAACTATTACATTTATGTTTTAAATTTTGATTATAAAAGTTAAAATATAATCAATTTACGACTGACAACTCGACAGGGGCGGTTCGATATTAGCATGCATACCTAATATCAAAATATTGCATTAAATCCACACTAATGGCGTTTCTTATAGCCTTAAAAGCTGTATATAGCAATACATTCAAACAAATAAATAAATATTTGACTTGAATAAATGCTGACTCCATGTACAAGAGTGAGCAGGCCCAGTGCGGATTGGTAGATGTCACATGTCTTCGAATTTTTGGTTCTAGGACATGCCGGTTTCCTCGCGATGTTTTCCTTCACCTTTTTAGAGCAGTGGTGATGAAATTACTAACATAAAGTAAAGCGCCTGCCTGAGTTCGAACCTACGACCTACAACTCGTAAGTCGGGGCCCTTACCACAGGGCCACATGACATCATTGCAGCAACCTCTATTGCCAGAACTTTCTTTCTTTACCTCATCATCTGCCTAGCCCTTTGCCAACTATATTGGGGTCGGCTTCCAGTCTAACCGGATGCGGCTAAATACCAGTATTTTACATGAAGCGACTGCCTATCTGACCTCTACAACCCAGTTACTGGGTACTACGATACCCCTTGGTAAGACTGGTTATCAGACTTTCGGGCTTCTGACGACTCGTAACGACTATCAAAGATCCACGAATGATAGACGGGATCAACGGCTTAACGTGCTTTTCGAGTCTCTAAAGAGTCTTGATTATGTAAAGATGGTCACCCATCCAAGGACCAACCGCGGCAAGCGTGGCTTAATCTGATCAATCCATCTAAGCGGCTGTTATTACTACTTAGCCACAAGCCCCAACTATCAGAACCTACAACCCCATATTATAAGTCAAAGCTACAACTACTTACCTCTCAAAGACTTCCTTACACTCATCCCGGGAACCATGGAACAGAAGTTTCCCCTCAGCCATCAGCAGTACCGAGCTGAACTCCTTGAACAGGTCACAGGACGGCTGGTGCACGGAGCAGATGACCACTCTGCCGGTGGTGGAGAGATTCTTCAGTACTCCTACCACGAGGAGTGCGTTGTAACTGTCCAGGCCTGTTGTCGGCTCGTCGCAGATCAGAATTTGAGGGTCTGATAGGAGCTGGGAAAGGAAAGTTTTTTCAAGTTTATGTCTGTGTCCCGCGGCGTAAATAGTTTCAATTTAACAGTCTGTTGATTGAGGTTTGTAAATGACTTTATGGAAGGTACATCATCATCATCATCTGCATAGCCTTTTCCCAACTACGAGTATGTTGGGGTTGGCTTAAGAGCGTTTAAGACGTACGGCATTTTAGATAAACTTTGAAGCCCTTGTTTTTCGAAATGAATGAACCGATTTTAATGAAACGTCATACGTATAAGCTAAACAGTTTGAAACGAACATTTTCAAAATATCTTATTTAAAAAAAGATAACTGGAAATCTCTGTTTCTATGGAAAATTTAAAATCGGTCTAATTTAACAATAACAATATTTTTCGAATTTTAGAACTTTGTATCCAGCTTTAGCGTATGAAGTTTCATTAAAATCGGTTCATTCATTTCGAAAAATAAGGACTTGAAAGTTTTTATGAAATATCGTACGTCGTAAACGCCCTTAAGGTACATAATAATTGAAAATAATTATGCAGGTATCTTGTTTCTTGTAGAGTGCAAATTGAAATCCAAAAGTAGGGGTTCCGTAAAACCAGGAACAGGAACCAGGAATTCGAGCCCATCATTGTGGGGGCTGGTAGCAGCTGGACGAGAGTAGCCGAAGATCGAGTTACATGGCGTCGAATGGAGAGGCCTATGTCCAGTAGTGGACTGATAGGATATAGGCTGATGAGGATAGTATTTTTAAATAAAGAGACTTCGTTGTTATTAGTTATCTTACCGTGGTAGCCAGGGACAGCAACCTCTTCTCTCCCCCCGACAGACTACCAACAGGAGTATTGATGTGAGGCTTTAACTTGAACTCCTCAACTAAACTGTCCAGCGTAGCCTGGTTCCGTGGGTCCTTGCAGCTGCCAAGCTTCATTTCTGTCTGGAATATTAAACTTCAACGTACATAATATATTTTTTAAATACTAACCACTTTTGTGGGTAATGGGTTAGGAAAAAATGTCAACGAATAATTTGTCAGCCTAATCTACGTTCGCAATTTAGTTTCCAAACATGTAAACTAATATGAAGTTTTGGAAAATAACCTTGATACCTACACATAAAGTTCAGTTTGCGCTGTGTGACTTTTTCAATAGTACTAGTTATTCTAAAATCAACTTCATTTACACTACATATAGTTGATATTTGAAAGTTGAAATGACATCAATTGGAAACAAGGATTTGAATAAACCTTAGCAATACTGTAGTGCCATTGCTTTGAAAAGTGCAAAATATAATGCGTTTGGCCTCCCGCGCACTGACGTGACTGACCCTAGTGCACGCGCTGCATAGTGCACATACACTTGTTTCATCCAAAAATAATATTTGGCCAGTGTATCGATAAAACTAGTCAAAAACTTCCATAAGTTCTCTATAAATAAACTCTCGTCCACAAATAATAATACTGTCATCATAATTTTGTGTGATCACCGCTGCTCTCAATCAATCGTGGTAGATTACAACCAACTCCCTCTCGAAGAGAGGAGGCCTGTGTCCCAGTTTTAAGTCATAGACAAGTTATTTACATCACGGATTGGTGATTTTTTGTTGTTGTTGTTTTTTTGTTATAAGTAAGATTGTTTTTGGTATTGCATAGAAAAAATTAAACTTTCCATCTTGACATTATCAAAACTAGAACGTTTTATAATTATGTAATAGGAACAGGATGTTGTTTGAATGGATTTACATAACTGGAAAATGGCCACGATTATCTACTATGCAGCATAAAAGCATTGTTTTAATTTGAACATCGAATGAATTCAAATTGTCTTGTTTAAGATGACATTTACACACACAATCGATGTGTAAAAGTGTAATAAATATATTTATAATAAGTGTTAATTAGCGTTAGACAAATCAGTTCCTCTTAGATGTCTTCTAATTTCAAAGAATCAGTCATATTTTCATAAATTAAACAATCGGCAATCAATAAGTAGGAACTGCACCCTATGCGTAAAACTTAACAAACTATCAATGACAATATGATTCATTTTAAAGGATATTGATAATCCATTGCTTTATATATCTATAAGATCAACTGCTCAACAACATAAATGAATGTTGTTGACAAAATGTCAAAATGAAAGCCATTCCTACTCATATTCCTACTGATAAAATTACCCCGCTGCAGCTGGTTACTTTCGAATAAATACCTAATTTCTCTAGTACACCAATCTAATCGAATCTACCAAATCATGACATGAAACACTTTAGTATCCCAATCATTTCCCAAATGACCCAATACTAGCCTATTCCACCCATTAACACTACAAAAATCCTGACATTCAAACCAGGAAGCCCATAGACAACATAAAGGTAAACTGACCATAAACACCAAATGTTCCCTGACGCTCAGCCCGTCCATAAACACTTCATGCTGAGGGACGATCTCGACGGCACCCGGGCACTCCTTGACATTTCGCGCCCATAAGGTCACCGACCCCTCCGAAGGTAACGTACATTTTCCAGCTAGAGATACTAGGAAAGTCGTTTTTCCGGCGCCGCTGGAAAAGAAAACAAAGAAAACTCTATAAAATAATTAACTTTTTCAAATTAATGTTTTAAATTGGGTAGATATACCCAGTTGTTAAATATAAATTGCGTAAAGTTTTATTTACACGATGCAAGTTTTTTTCATTGTGGCGGACAATATAGTTGAAGCAACAAATAACTTGCATCGTCTTTGTAACTATAAGGCTACGTACGCATTGATAGGTGGCTTGCTTAGCGCTTAGATACTATACTCCTGCTTTTAATTAGCTGCAGTAAAATTACACTTCTTTGATAACTCATTTCGGACTACGTTTAGAGATAAGCATGTCAAATAAGTTTCGTTTGTTACACTATTCTGTACTAGAAAAACTAGATTCGGTTGATGGCCGCGAAAAAACAAGAAGACGCCCATTTCAGCCATATAAGTAACACGTAGCTTTTTATTAGCAATAATTTTACTGCAGCTAATTAAAAGTCCGACTATAGTGACTTTTAACATCCTTTGATATATGATAGATGACTAGCGAAGGCGCCAAGCGCGCAGTGCGGACGGTTGCAAAAATTCTAGTGTTCGTTTACTCGCAAGGTGACTCGCTAGACTAGCTAGGCGTTAAGCGAGCCATGTGTCAGTACGTACGTAGCCTTATAGTTTCTTCAACTTATGGTAAGCCACAGGCAATTAAATCGCATCCTGTAAATCAGGCTTTCAACAACAAGACTTATAATGAATCAAAGAGTGAGTAGTATATTTTGCACAAAGTTGAATTTCATTTAAAAAAATACTAAGTTTTTCCAGATAACTAATTCCATAAATTAGATAATGCAAAAATAAACTTATTCAAAACTGAATAAGAAATATTTGCTTTTTAAAAGTTAGTATCTAGATAAGTTAGCAAGATTAAAATAACTGATCCATCATTGATAAAATATTGTAACCTTTTTGTAATTCTTATTATATTCATCAGTTTATGATAATTGTTATCTTATATTTGTCCCCTAAATATTCTTTATTACTTAATTTATTCAATGTGGCCAAAAAATCATTGCCATACAACGTGGCAATGCCAATGCTGCCAGCCTTTTAGGCACTTTTCCTGTTGACAGCGATGCGGACGAACTTTTTGATACCCTTTGATTATTTCCTCTAATTTTTATATACATGTACATATTATTATTTTAAGACTGTTAGCTTTTTAATTTATGTACAGTTTTGGTTCCGCTACGATTTTAGTTTATTGCATTTTTATTTAATTTCTATCGTGAAATATAATTTGGTTGATTTATTTACCTCGGTCCAATGATGGCAGCAAACTCGCCTCGTCTTATACATCCTGTAACTATAAATTAAATCAATCAATCAATCTGCCTAGCGTTTTCCCAACTATGTCGGGGTTGGCTTCCAGTCTAACCGGATGCAGCTGAATCTCAGTATTTTAAGTGGAGCGACTGTTTATCTGACCTCCAAATACGAAACCCCTTGGTAAGACTGGTTGTCAAACGGCTGGGCTTCCGACTACCCGTAACGAATGTCAAAAATCTACGACAGCCGGGACCAACCGAGGCTATAAAATTACCTAAATAATTAGAAATCAAGCAACGTCTTCCAAACATCATCAAAAACGATACTGCATTGTTGTTAGTAGAAAAGCTTTTTAATAGGATGCCCAATGTTTGTGATGGGTTGGCATATCTAAGATAGAAACCCCTAAAAAAAAACAGAAATAAAAAAAAATGTTTGTGACATCTTTAAAATTTTCGATAATTTCTTTCGATATCTCATAGTGTGATCAAGACTTCGAAGAGATCTCGGTGTGTTGTGGATGGTCACCCATCCACGGACCGACCGGGACCTCGGCCGGCATAAGCTTAACCTTGAAGATCGACCCGTACGGCTGTTATTATTTAGCCAAGAGCCTATCACAGTATTACATTGTAGCGGTATTTACAACGCCACATGCGAACTTCGCGTCATACTGACGTCATGCAAAATCCTGCATCGCGCAAGCAGAGTTTACCGCCCAACTATCATATATACAACGGTCCGACATGAATCATAGGACAGTTGCCCGCCAGACACAGCACCCGTCTGGTCGGAGGATCCTCCCTTTTCTATAGAGGATGGTGAACTTTACACCCTGTTCCTTAATCCTCATATATCTATAGCATACTGAATATTTACAGAAAAAACAGTCTGACAAAAAATCCCAAAAAATAACCGCTTCACTATGATTTGTTACGTCATCGCCAGTCTCTTCTTATTTAGATCTAGAATAATACATACCATTATTAAGAATCACAGTTTTACTCTTCGTAGGTTTCCTTCTCCACCATGACTTCTCTTCTGGGGTCCAAACCTTGAGGCCTTTGATTCTGATGACCACATCATTCTCCAACAGCTCCTTATCGTACTGCAACTAACACAGTCGATGTTGAGGTTTATATTAATTAATCCTAGGTCGGGGGAAAAATCGCGGACGTGGACGAAATCGCGGGCAAAATAAAACACTTACTGGATCCAAGGAATGGTATTTTTTTGTATTTTCTCTGGACACTTTGTAATATTTTATGACTTTCGAAGTTTGGAATACACAGGATTTCTGTATTCGCAGATACTAAGTACGTGTACCTTAATATCTTAATCTTTACAAACTTTAACATGTCGGCTGATGAAATACTCGCACTATGAACCTTTATAATGCAGATTTTGTGTATGATGGTAGCACTCTAAAAACACTACGAATAAAATCACACAAATACTAATTTAGAATTACTTGTAGAACGAAATACGTCAACATACCGAGCCCAACTCCATTTCACTCACAAAATAATAAAAACACTGATGTAGGTACGACTAAAAAACACTAATTAACAGCATTATAAAAAAACAAAACCACAAATGGAGATAACCGTTAATGAGCAACACGGTTAAATGAACCACACGGACTCAGTAAATACAGAAATCATTCTGCAAACAGATAACGTTGATAAAAATAAGACACATCAGTTTATTTGTGAAGACATGGCTGCATGTCCTCTAACAAAGAATTTCGTAATGCATATTGTATGGTAATTAGTAGAAATACATAATATTATCAAGGAATTTCCAGTTTGGATAGATAATAATATTGCACAGACGCCAAGCACATCAAGCTACTACAATCTGTCAAATTTCTTTAATAGATTTTCAACTTTATCGCTAAAGCATACGATTCAAGGTTGATTGAGAAAATTTGACAGTTTCGGGTAGCTTGATGTGCTGGCGTTATACCTAAGTATATCTTTATCTATACTAATAATAAAGCTGAAGAGTTTGTTAGTTTTCTTGTTTGTTTGTTTGAACGCGTTAATTTCTGAAACTGCCAGTCGGATAAGAATAATCTTTTTGCATTTGACAGCCCAATTTTGAGGAAGGCTATAGGCTATTCAACGCTACGCTAGGACTCAAGGAGCCGAGCAAAAAGAAAAAAGTCAGAAAGAACGCTAAGCGCAAACGAAGTAATAGCGCGGACAGACGATGCGATGCGACAAGGTTGAGGGAACAATGCGGACAGACGATGCGATGCGACAAGGTTGAGGGAGCAATGCGGACAGACGATGCTATGCGACAAGGTTGAGGGAACAATGCGGATAGACGATGCGATGCGACAAGGTTGAGGGAACAATGCGGACAGACGATGCGATGCGACAAGGTTGAGGGAACAATGCGGACAGACGATGCGATGCGACAAGGTTGAGGGAACAATGCGGACAGACGATGCGATGCGACAAGGTTGAGGGAACAATGCGGACAGACGATGCGATGCGACAAGGTTGAGGGAGCAATGCGGACAGACGATGCTATGCGACAATGTTGAGGGAACAATGCGGATAGACGATGCGATGCGACAAGGTTGAGGGAACAATGCGGATAGACGATGTGATGCGACAAGGTTGAGGGAACAATGCGGACAGGCGATGCGATGCGACAAGGTTGAGGGAACAATGCGGCCAGACGATGCAATGCGACAAGGTTGAGGGAACAATGCGGATAGACGATGCGATGCGACAAGGTGAGGGAACAATAAATTTTATGCGGACGAAGTTGCGGGCAGAAGCTAATGTTATATAAAGCTGCTGTTCTATTCTTGCGAAAACACATTAAATGTGCCATTTTGCTCTCTTTATCTTTTGATTCAACGTGTAAGATGAGATAGAATGTGCACATGTATGTTACCCTTATAAACTGTGCTAGTTAATAGGTACCTACTATTTATGTAAAAAAAAAATCATTATATAGTGTACTAGCTGTGCCCCGCGGTTTCATCCGCATAAGTCTTGATCCCGTGGGAATATCGGTAACAAAATGTATCCTATGTCCTAACCCAGCTCATGGTCTAAACCGCTGAACAGATTTAGATGATATACATCATTCATTCATTTTTTCGATGATTTTGATGATATGTTCCAAATTTCATCCAAATCCGTTCAGCCGTTTTAGCGTGAAGGCGCAACAGACAAACATACAAAAAACTATTTGTACTTACTGTGCTTCACTTTCGATATGCATGGTGCGGAGTCCATCTTTTTTTATAAGTCTATGCATCCAATGTGAGGAGTTTGCCATGAAAAACATTGCTAATACCAATCTCTTTTTGCGTATTTGTAAAAATCTCACCGTGAAAACTTAGGTGAACTGAGCAGAACTTCTTTCTTGAACAGCGGGTCGAGGCCTGTCGGGGGAGCGGTGAATGGTTTTTTTTTTGAGACTTATTTCCTGAGACGGAGTCTTCATCTTAGCGCGTCGATAGCAATCTACGATCTCGTAAATGGACTCGGCCCAGAATTCGGCTACTTGTTTGGCGCCATCAACAGCGACCATCAGTTCCTGACAGGACACGTGGGATACGATATTGAGTGTCGCAACGTTTGTGGCACAGCACCAAATTTACACTCCAAGGTGGAGTCGTCTATGAATCTCCACCCAAGTTTCCCTTGCTTAGACCAACCTGGGTACGGAGTCTGTTTAAAGACTTCCAGGTTACCCAAGGTAACTCATGTCCAGGATGACAAGGTAACTCATGTCCAGATGTGAGACGGACTTTATATGGGACTTAAACATAAATGGTGAAATGAGGGTATACCTACTTTAGGTACATCTCTGCCTAACCCTTCGGTGAATAATACAGGCAAAATGTCAGGCGTTAGGGGGGTGTTAGGCGGATCACACACTACAACGCGTCACGCGACGGGGCGCGAGGAACTGAGGCGAATTCCCGCCCTTTTCATTACATTTGTATGTGTAAAATCTCATGTGTTATCTGCGCCCCGTCACGTGGCGCATATGTGATCCGCCTTATTTTCAGTAACATCTAGGTTAATTACTGTAATTTAAAAGCGTTTGTCGTCATCGAATTTTAAATTATCTTAATATCATATGACGCCATAAATCTTTGTCTAAACAAGTAAATGTAAGGCTTCATACATATTCATTTTATAAACGACCGACGTTGCGACACTGCCACTTATCTTTATTAGATCGGAGGCTATATATATTCACCTGACCCCAATTTTGGGGAAAATATCCAAAAAATAGATGTAATAATTATGTAGCTAATATATACGAAGTTAACATGGGTGGACAAGTGCAAAACACGAAATCTGATATACACCCAGCTGTTACCTTCTTGTCAACGAAACAGCTACCGAAGAGCTCCTTGATAAAGGTAGCATAATCACCTTAAAATGTCCCCACTGCTGGAACACAGGCCTCTTGTCTGTGAGAGGGATTGAGCCATAATCCACCACGCGGGCCCAGTGCGGGTTGACAGATGTCACATTTCCTCGATTTTTTGGTTCTAGGAAATTCCGGTTTCCTCACGATGTGTTCCTTCACCGTTTTGAAAGCAATGGTGAAAGTAAAGCGCTTGTCTGGGTTCGTTCCTACCTACCTCGTAAGGCAGGGTTGTTACTCAAACGAGAAAAAAGGTTCCACCACGGCTAGAATGTTAATTGTTATAAATTATTTTAACCCCCTTACATTTAATAAACGTATTATATCAGAGGGGTAATTCTCGTAATTTTAAGAACGTTCACAGTCTGATCTCAGTCTCAATCTGTCAAAAATACCTCTAATTTCCCTACATTTTGACAAGTTTTTGACATTTGTTTGTCGCTGAGATGAGACTGCGACTAGATTTTGAACGTTTTAAATTACGAGAATTGGCCTTCAGGTGAATAGTTGCACACCGATTTCTTACTTTCAGTCGCCAGTAATTTGACTTTTGAAAGAAGACAAAGCGTGTAACTATACAGATGCAATACAACGTTTATTAGTAAGGGGTTATTGTGTATGTTTAACGTTACGTTACAATACTGGCATAATATGTCTCTTTCGTATCGGTCCTGGGTCACAAATGATCATTATTCTTTCAACGGGTTTTTTTTTACAAAATTCTTACCTACCTCAATCTAGATCTAATTCCCGGATAAACCAGCTGTTTAGAAATATCTAGCAATACTTTTGTAGTTTTCCCAAAAATCTAGTCCACGTCTCCATATACCACGTTTCTCTACTTCTCATACGAACGAGTATTTGTCCAGTAGCCCGTTAAAAATTAAGAAATGTCTGAGCTTCGCTATCTTGGCCATAACATAATGAGACTAAATTAGTAGGTAGAAGTAAGTATTTATAAACACAACACAAACAAACAAAAAACTATTGACGTCGACTGCATATTCAACTTATCACACCCACATTAAGATACTTAACTGTTATTTATTTAAGTTTCTCCAGATGCGTTATGTTAATGTAAGATCTGTCCCAAAGGCATTCGGAGTCCGGACAGGTTTTGATACTGGATTCAACTCAGTCTCCGCTTTTTACTTTTCTAAAAGTGTTCTTTTATTTTTCGGAACATAATTTGATATCGTCTATGGAACGCATATTGAAAGCTTGGTGTCTTATGTTAAGGAAATGTAAGGTTCTAACCAATACAAATTGTTCCAAGTTTATCATAGTTATATTAGTTTGGACATCATTTTGACCGCTGTCTTATCCTTCCAGATGCTTTTCTGAAAGCACCTATACATAATCAGCCTATGATATTCCCACTGCTCGGACACAGGCCTGAGTGAGCCGTAATCCACCACGCGGGCCCAGTGCGGGTCGGTAGATTTCACGTCTTCAAATTTTTTGGTTCTAGGACATGCAGGTTTCCTCACGATGTTTTCCTTCACCGTTTTTGTTTAGAAAATGCAAGTGTCTAACCGATATGAAATACAAAGTTTTTTGTAAATATTAGTTTGAACTACATCCATTTGATCATGCTTTTCTAAAACCTATGCATGTGATTATGTACTTGTAGCAACGCAAACTAGTTTTCCAATTCTCTGTCGTCCTTGAATGTAGCAATTTATTATTAAGATCTCGTTTTTTGCAGGATCTCCCTACTCTCTTTCCGCTTCTGTCGATGTAAGGCGACTAAGAACCAGTCTTTGTTGAAGGAGTCCAGCTCATCCCGCCATTTCCGTCTAGGCCTGCCGCCATGTCCATGTCGCCTGCAAACACATTGGGTCGTGTGTTAAAAAAAAACACACGCATTATATTTTTTTCTGCTAGCCTATGCTGTCCCACTGCTGGGCAAAGTCCTTCTCCAAATCCTTCCACTGGTACTTTTTCCCCGCGCCACCTCAAACCAGCCCTGGCGCTACGCCTTCAAGTCATCTCGCCACCTCTTTCTGGGCCGACCTCGGCGGCGTCCATCTTTAGGCACCCATTGTGTGGAAACTTTTGCTCAGCGGTCATCGTTCATGCGGCTGATGTGACGTGTATGCAAATTAATCGTATATACTTACGAAATCCAACAACCATTAGGACCATTACGAAGTTAGTTTAGCTCGTAGCCATCTGTGTTTGAATATTGAAATATGATTCAATAAAACAAAAACCTGTCAATCACTAAACATTTTATTTTACAGTAACAACTCTCACACTCTCATACAATAAGTAGATAATACTTATTACAATAACCGTATAGTACACTATCATAATATACCATATATTTATGACTTCAGCCTAATGGCACTAGTGGACTCTATACAGCTTTCATCAGAGTCAAATACAGACTTAAACAAAATAAATTCGATCATAGGCACTTTGATCAACCTATTCAAATTGTTGAGATATGACGGCCTGTTACAAAAATAATAACTAATCGTTAAAGTATACAGAATTAGTTTGTAAATAAGCTTATAAGGAAGACGAATCCTAAAAGGATTGAACAGAAAAATAAAGATTTATTCTTATAACAAAAAATAATTATGTTCGCGGCAAAGTCAGTGGTCAAGTAACGAAATATCAGATTGCATTGTATTTGAGATTATATCTTCGAAAAGTAAAACAAAAATCGAATTTCCAATAATCTCTAAATTGTATCAAAAAATTTCAATAACGTCAATCAAACAAAAAGTGCATTTTAAAAATAGAGAGTAAAAATTTAGAATCAAACGTGATTGGTCCTTGGGTAAGGGAGCGTTTGTGTGACGCGTTGTGATTGGGCCATTTTACGAATGGCGGTCGGTGATTGGTCAGCACGAGCAGGACTTGGTGGTGTCCCGACTGTTCTCACCGTTGGCAATCTTGTGGTCAAGCGCAAACTTTTCACCATCTCTGTTGTCATTGCTCTGGAGTAGTTTGTCGTTTAAAAGTATCTGAAAGGAAAAAAATTTGCTGATTAGTGACGAGTTAATTAATTAGATTTGTATAAGGTTTGTATTCAACCATGAGGAAGTTACCATTGGCTATCGAATGGAACATTTAATATTCTTACACGAAAGGTTGCGGGCATAATGTATTTAATGTTGACATTAACGGTAATTACAAATAGCAATTGCACACAGCCGAAATGAATATGCTGCGATGGGCGGACGGTGTAACACGTCTGGACAGAATATGCAATGAGCACGTGAGATGATCTTTCGGAGTGGCCGCAAAAACGGACAAACTAAAAGAAGGCTAAGATGGTACGTTAAATACACATACTATTTACTATGATTTATATACTAACTTATAATATATATACATAATTAAATTTAATTATTTTTAAACGAGTTTTTAAAGACGGCCTGAATAATTAAATGAGTACTATAATCCGTAGTTTAAAATATTTGGACACCTTCGTAACTACTCTAGAAGAAAATATTGTAGGTACAATGTTAAAATATAAGCTACAGTTGAAAAAAGTTGATAGTTGTCAACAAGCTTTAAAAGGTCATCGAATGTTTTTTGTCAAAGATAATGATTATATGATATAATAATATTATATGATTATATGATATGATATGATACGTAGAAGGAGCGTTAGCAGACCAATGGCCAGGTGGGTGGACAATGTTCAGAAGATCGCGGGGCAGACCTGGATGAGACTCATACAAACCAGGGAAGCATGGCACAAAAGGAAGTAGTATACTCAGCAGTGGGTGGAACAAGGCTACCAACGATGATGATGATGACTTATAATGCGTCAGCATTGTATCTTAAATCAGGCAGATTTAAATAAATAAGATTATATGAATTAATATTCTTGCTTAAGACATTTATAGGATACCATAGAGGACCAAAATAGCCATGACCTTTTACAAATATAATGCGTTAAGGGGCTACCTCGATAATCTAAAATCCTCGAAACCTACTAAGCGAGCGAAAGTGATGCAATTACTTTTGAAACGCAAAAGAAGACAGATGGCTATAATGTGCATGCGCTCAGAATAAAAGATGTATGTGCCAAAACGAATTTACTCCTTTTTAACAAAATAAATGAATTAAATTTAATACTACTTTGACAAGATTATTCTCTGCTTTAAAGTAAATTCCATTGAATAACTCTTAAGCGTTACGCCGAGATGTCGAAAAAAGTAAAAAAATAGATATAACTTTTCAATTTTTAGGGTTCCGTACCTCAAAAGGAAAAAACGGAACCCTTATAGGATCACTCGTGTGTCTGTCTGTCTGTCTGTCCGTCTGTCACAGCCAATTTGCTCCGAATCTAATGGACCGATTAAGTTGAAATTTGGTACACATATGAATGTCTGTGACCCAAACACAGACGTGTAACGTAAATAAATGAGTTTTGAAAATGGGAGTCATTTTTGAGGGGTAAATAGACAATTTAAAAAAAAAGTTTCACAATCTGTACCGTGTGACATATCAAATGAAAGGGCTTACCGTGAGGATCTCAAATAATTTTTTTTTCATAATTTTAAAGTGAATTGTTTTAAAGTTATTTAAGACAATAGACGGAAATTTACCATTCCCTTATCTCCGAAACTACTGAGTCTAAAATTTTGAAAAAAATCCAAAAAATAGTTCTATACCTATAGATTACAGGAAAATTAATAAGAAGTCTATGATCTTGAAACAACATGGTAAATTTCTCAATATTGTGCGTACAAACTTACATTTTCAGTTGGAATGTATGGGAGAACATGTTTTTCAACTACAATGTTAAGTTTGTTCTTGGGATAAATTCATTCCAACTACGGAACCCTTCATTGTGCGTGGTCCGACACGTACTTGGCCGGTTTTTTTGTATAAAAGAAAGAAAGAAAATACGGTTATTTGCGGCAAACTAAAAAACGATCGAGAAAAATTCATTGAATCGTGTATTCCTTTTACGTGATACTAGACCAAAGAGTCAAAAAACATATACCAAAATGTTAAATCTCTATTTCACATACTTAACAAGTTACACGAATAAAAAACCACATTTCTTTCAACATATCCCCTTAACTTCAAGTATGAACAACGGAACGATCTAGACACAAAGACAACAAGAACAGAAGGGCAAGGGTTCTTCGAATAGAAAGTTCGGTGTGGAAATTATTTAAAGCTGTGAAATTGAGAAAATTATGAAAAAGAGAGGGTTGCCGTACATAAGGACAATGTGAACCAACATGAAAGCCATGGAATACCTCAAGTAATTGGAGCCGAATAGAAAATGGGTAAAGCTGAATCAATTTATAGGAAAGAAGGTTGCCATCCATACATAATGGAAACTTTAAACCTAGCAAAGACAATTTTTCCATTCTCACGCCGTTTATCAAAGCAACTGACACCTAATCTATCATTACAGACTCTAAAATGGGCTACAATTTGTCATCGTATACTGCAGTCATTAAAAGCCAAACAGGCATTTATAACGGCCACAGTTTTCCCGTCTTCCGTGGATGAGAGCGGCTCTATGGTATAAAAGGCAAGCGTGTTTCATATTCATATTCATTTATTTGACTACAGTATAGTAAGTAATATAATAGTAAGTAGTATAAGTAAGTATAATATTGCACAACATTAAAAAAAGAACAGACAAGTCTAAATAAGTATGAATATTATTATGGACATTCCAAATTCCGTACGGATAATTAGTTTAAAATAATATTATTAGTATTAAAATTATTGGATAAAATTTTTTGTCGTATAGAGTTTTGAATTCTGGAATGGTCTTAGCTGTTCAAGTGTTAACACATATAAGAAAATAACTGAAAATACTTATTAGTATTTTACTTGGAAAGGTCAGGAAAACCAACAAAAATTTTAAATGATGAGTGATATTTATCTCACAACAATGAACCATTTAAATCAAGTTTGTTAATCTGATTATATGCCTAAGAAACTTCAAAAGTTTTAATAGAAATAACTCAACAATTCTCATAGTGTGGTAGAGGTACCAATCGCCTCTTGTTTGGGAAACTACGGAACTTTTTGGCATAGTAACACAATTTACGCTATTTAAATGTCACTAAACCCGAACCCGTTACTTTTGTTTCCCGCCATAGTAACATCAGTCAACATTTATATTGCACAACCTACAAAAAACCACTTCCTAAACATTATGCTAGACCGTCGAAACTTTCCGTAATTAAGTTTGGTATGCGACAAGGTAACCATAAACTATTAATAAAGTTTAAAAATAACTCTCAAACGGGTTTATGGTAGAACTAATCAATGGAGGATTTATTTATAGTATTTATTCATTTGTGTAGGCAACTAAAACGCTATCAATTTATAATACCATTATTGTGACGATCGATTTGATTTTATGATAATTCTTTTTGATATAATTATGGTGATTGTTTCATTACTGTTTGCTCATTGATTTATTTACATATTTATAGAAAGTAAAAGCATTCGAATAAAAAAATATTTACGTTGACAAACATTGAAATTCTTAAAATAGCAGAGTGTGGAATTTGAAGCTTAAATTCGGAGGTCTTAAAAGCATTTACATGGTTTTTGTTTGTAATAACAAAAACTCTAGAAGAATTTAATAACAATGAATTATAAACTAATTAGTTAAATAATTCCCAACGAAACTTAAATCTAGAACTTCGAAAGCCATGAAAAAACAATTGCTAAGCAATATTGTGCGGGGTACCCGAAGGAAGTATCTTAGGACCACCTCAAACTTCAAACCTTAGATATCACCCGACAGTCCTTGATGGAGGAAGAAAACATTGTAGTAAAACTATTCGAAGTTAAATATTGAACCTTACCTTATTAACTAGTGACCTGGCTGCCTCCTCAATGTTGATGTTTTCTTTGGCCGACGTCTCAAACCAACCGGCAAAGCCTTTCTCGCGACAGAACTCCTCCATCTTGGCTTGAGAGTTCACTATGCCTTCCTTTTGTTGGTCACACTGAGGAAATGAAAAGCCTATTAAGTAGGGGGTGTAGATGAATAGACACAATGAAATGTGCAAGACTTAATGATGAAAAAAATTGCGAGAATAGTCTGATTGCATTGTCTGTCAGTTAGAAATCTATTTTGCTCATTATGTGCCGTCGATTTATTTAGTACTGCTTCAGTAGTTTAATAAGCATACTAAGATCTGATCTGGAGAGATGGCTGCAGATCAGATGGATGGACAGACATAGACCCCTTTATTTTTAAACGTTGCTTAACGTTAAGTAGTGATAAGAAACTGTTTAACCATAGATTTTTGACGTTTAAATGTCTCTCATTAAATTTCTTGTTTTAACGTTCTCTTTAAGCAACGTTTATGAATAAACCCCAATAGTAAATAAACACTAATGTGGAAAAAAAATAAGGTATCTGACCTTAATTTTTTTTTTCATTCTACAAATATTTATTACGAATAGCGTTGTAAAACAAATTACAACAACAAGCAATTGGAATTTTTAATTTTAAATTGTATTGAATTAGGAGTTTCAGTTAGTTTATTCAACACCAATTCAAAACAAAAAGATCTAGAAGAACCAATTACCTTATTCGCCAGCAATATACAAGGTATGGGCGATCCATCCGGCAGTTGGACTTTGGTGTCCAGGTCGTTCTTCCACTTGACGACGGCGTCGAAGGTCGCGACCCTCGAAACGTCGAACACTATGAACGCACCCACAGCCTCCTTGTAGTACACCCGGGTCATGTTTCCGAAGCGCTCTTGACCTGATAAAAGCAAACATAGAGAACTTATTGGAGAAAATAACATCATCATTCATCATCATCATTTTCAGCCGGAAGACTGGTCGTAGGCGTCCCCAAGCACCACCACTTCAACCCAATTGAAAATTATGTAATAAATTATGTAAATATATTTAACATTTAAGCTTTATTCACGCTGAATCTGCGTCAGCGAACTTGTATGGATGTGTTCAAACTGGCACGAATAGTCCCGTGAATTCCTGATCATTAAAACGACGAATCGACGCGCTCAGTTGTGTCCCTCGTCCCACGCGTGGGTCACCTTTGTTTGACCAGAGCTTTATGCAGTGCAGTCGCAAGCAAAGCCCTTGCAGCATTGTGTATCTTAAGAGAATGAGAAGCAGCATCCTTGGAACTGCAATACGAGCCTATAATATTGTGGCGGCATCTACGTCGCCATATGCGAACTACGCATCACACTGACGTCACGCAAAATCCTGCATCGCGCAAGCAAAGTTTACCGCACAACTAGCATAGGCTATAACGTCCCGACATCAATAGTCGCGCAGTCGCCCACCAGACAGAACACCCGTCTGGTCGGAGGATCCTCTCTTTTCTATGGAGGATGAGTGAGCGTTACACCATGTTCCTCATATCTCTATAAATATCATCCCCTTCTGTATTACCTAAAGCGGTGGGCATGTAACAGTACACTGACTATATCGCTAGAAATGTATTAGGTCCCATGTTATACGGGCCAATTGCCCTAACCAGGCTCAAATCTATTCTTCTTTATACTAAGATTTCCTATTAAAAATAATAACAATATTACCGCCTGAGTGACCACTTGATCAAAGAAGCAGATGGGAATGTTAAGAGCAATGTTGGTCCAAGTCACAAATAAGCAAACAACCTGCGGAATTGTGTGAAGAGAGTAAGCAAAAATATATTTGCAACCACAAATATAAGCTTATAAGACCAACAACATCTGCTTTTACTAAGTGTGAAAATTTTGGTGTGTAGACTGTGTAGTTGTGATTTTTGTGGAAAACGAAACTACGAGCTGCTGTCAGCCGATGATCTAACAAATATAACATATTAAAAATACGAAAGGATAACGGCCTAATTTGGACCTTGTAATACTTAATGTAAAAAAAAATTACAAATGGTTAAAAAAACAAAATTATGATGAAGAAGAAACTAACCCACTTCACTTTAATAAACTCTTCACATTTATTATAAATAAATAGTTAAAATAGTTTATATTATAAATATTAGAGACATGAATAATAAGCCTATCGTTGATAAACACATTGCAAACACGATGATAAAGGCCTCACAATCCTCATCCATTTTGATAAATTCACTGCTGCAGCGGAATAACGGTATAAGTATAACTGACGAACTCACTTATTTATTAGTTACGCGATCGAGTCACCCACACGATCATATATTATAATGAAAAGCGTGTGGAAAACATTGAAAGTCGAAAGCAACAAAGCACCCATAGAGGAAAAAGTAAAGCACTGAAAGACAAGTTAACAGATACCGCATGACATTTGAATTTAGATGAAAAGTTTTGCCTTCAAACAACATAAAAACCTTTGTGGTAAATACTACCTTTCTGTTTTTGTCGTAATACCCAGTACTTTCATGTGCCTTTTAAGATCATAGCACACATATCAACTCGGAAAGGGATCGTCAACGTATCAACTCGAGCCATTCCGTATTCTTTGTATGAAACTCCCTACTGCAACGCACACTGATCGGAATCGTAACGTAAACGCCTCGCCTCGGGACAAGCTCACGGACCGCGGTGCGGTGCGTGGTCAACTTGCAGTTCCCGCGCTTTCGGCTCGTCGTCCCCGCGCTTACGTTTCTCTGTACCCGAGCTTACGTTTTTTCGTCCACCCTTGCCCCTCTCACCTCTCCCGCGGCTTGCCTGCAGCACCATCAACCAGCGGTCGGCGAGCCGCAAGCGCGGCGTCGCCGTCGCCTAGCCGTAGCCGAGTCAACGTATCGGAGCTGCGCTGATCCGATTTGGTTACGTGCTTACGTTACGTTGACGCCTGTTTGACGGCGACGGTGCAAAGGGCGATACGGTGACGATCCCTTTCCGAGTTGATATGTGTGCTATGACCTTTAGGCATCTGCCGCATTGCCGATGAGAAAGCGATTAGCTATCAACGATTTTCTCGCTCAAGAAATGTTTAAAAGTTTGTAGGTCAAAGATGTTTAAAAGATTGTAGGTAGGTGTTTTACTTAAAGAGATTTAAGAAATGATTTAGTCTTTGGTTTTACTATTGTCTTTTATTATTGTGACAGTTGATGATTTATAATATTAATAGATTGATCATCAAACTCTGTGGTTGATCGCTGAATGTGCACGCCGCCGCGTGCCGGTGAGTATTTGTTTGTTGCAGCGACAAGAGTATTAAAGAATGTACAGCGATGCTCGCTAGGCGGGCAAAATACTCGCGTACGCGGTACGTAGGTACGCGTACGCATACCAGCGAGTAATCGCTCGCCCATTTGTTGCTCGTTGCTCGCCAACTCCTTTTTAATTGCTATATTTATTCCTCAATTTTCATGATGCACCTACCACTGTTTGTCTCTGCATCACCCAAAGGTTGACTGGTAGAAAATGCCTATGGCATTAAGTCCACCTCTGTCTGTACATTTATGTGCTTGAAGTATTAAATACTTTACTCGCTTCTCGTTAATCGCGATGGGACAGGTGACTTAGGTTGAGAAAGACGTGAAGAGAAAATTTCAATTTAAAACTCACAAGATATAGGATGAATAACACAGAGATGAAGCACCTCATATTAATTTCAAAGAAATTAAATTGGACTTAATTCACATAAACCCATGACGTCACATCATCGATTGGTCCACACTAGCTCGAGACAGAGAAGGTTGGAAAGGAGAAAGGAAGGCATTTGCCTTGCAGTGGGATAACATAAGATAAATAAATGACGTGCAAAAGTTCTTCGAAAGGCGTGAGAGCTACGTACAAGAAGATACTACAAGAGATGGAAGTCAAAGATGACAATTGATTGAAAGAACACATTAAATAGGTTGTTCTTGAAATCCTATCACAAATAGCGTCACAACAAACGTTCCGATTAAAATGCTAAAATATAATATCATAATTTAAGTTAAATAGCTAATTCTTTCTCTAAGCTGTTTTGGCCAAAGTCACGCATTTGGTTGCATAACACTTTCATCACAAAAGGCTAAAGATGACGAAGTCAACGTATTCTGAGACCAACGAAACATCATATTCAATAACAATGGACCTTTATTAACCAAGGTATATCTGATAGTAGGAGGAAGTCACTCAATAGGAGGGTACTGGTCCATTCTTACGAGTTGGTGGGTACTTGTAACAAATCACAAATGGTCCATAAATATTTATAGAGCCAGTCACACTTATGAGAGAGTCAGTCTCACTAGATAGTTGAAACGTTGACTCAGGAGATTGCGGAATAAATATAATTAATTATTGAAGTGAAAACTTCTTTAGGCGCGTTGGGCATTTTTGAGATGGGGAAAACACCATTGAACTCGCGACACTGTTACCGATATCGCGCTACATTCGAATGTGTTCGTCCATCCCGAGGACAGACGAACTAGGTTTTAATAAATATCCGATATGTCAGTGAGTATTATTTTTGTGTTTTGTTTTCACTTCTGTCGGCACTCCCGAAGTGCCACTGTTTTTTTTTAGTATTGTCAGGCTCACGCCCTTTTACATGGAATTTAAACATACTGGCGAAATGGGTGTACTATAGTTACACCTCTTCCCAACCGTTCGGGGAAACAAGGCGAGATGTTACGTTGAGTGTGTAATGCCAAAATATTAACAAAATCTAGCCTCATATGGTTTTAAAGGTTCTTTATTTATTCTAAAAGAACATACATTGTTCACTTAACGAATAAATACATAACTAAGGTAAGGTAGTCCAGCAGCTAATAGTTTTGGTTTTTTTTTATGTAGGTGGGTGTGATGTCGCATTTTGTGTGCAAGAAGAGCGTTTACGGCGTACAACATTTCATACAAACTTTCAAGCCCTTGTTTTTCGAAATGAGTGAACTGATTTTAATGAAACTTCATACGCATAAGCAGTATACAAAGGTCTAAAAAGTTACAAGAACATTTTAGTTAAATTTTACTTAAAAAGTTACTTTTTCACTGCTCTTAAAACGATGAAGGAAAATACTGTGAGGAAACTGGTGTGTCCTAGAAGCAAAAATTCGAAAACATATGATATCCACCAACCCGCACTGGGCCCGCGTGGTGGATTATGGCCCACTACCTCTTACAGTGAGGAGGCCTGTCTCCCAGCAGTGGAAACATTATAGGCTGATTATGCTAAACTTAAAAAATCCGTGGGGTATTATAGCAAACACAGATCTACGTATTTATAATACGAAAACTCACCCGCAATATCCCATAGCTGCAAACGAATGATGGTATTCGCGTCCCAGTTCAATACTTTGAGCGCGAAGTCCACGCCGATGGTGGCTCTGTAGTGTTGGCTGAAGAACTGGTGCACATATCGCTTGATGATGGACGTCTTCCCCGTGCCCAGCTCTCCGATGACCAGGATCTTGTACAGGTGCTCCCTACGCTCAGCGCTGGGGGAAGCGTGTGACTGGAAGAAATAGATGGGGGAGGTTAGATTTTGGTTGAATTGGAAAGTGCTGGTGACGGCTAAGGTCGAATTTCACCAATGAAACGCGATCACGTCTAAACCGAGTACAAGAGCTGTCAGTGTCATCATTGTTGTTGACATCTCTTGAATGTGGTTTTTAAGGGCTAAACTCCTTCAATTTCACTGGTGTAATTGGTCCTTAATGACGTCAGAGGTGTATACTCGTATACACTCTGCCAGTTAGATATATTTCTAGTCCTGTCTTTTTTTAACACGGGACGTCGATATAATGAAAAAACCCAATTTTAAAAGGCCCATGAAGCAACTGTGCGATTCCGATTTATTTTGAATCATTACTACAAAATTGAATAAAAAATATAATTCAACTCTTTAGAACATTTGTTAGAAATGTAGACTGCGTTTTCATAACCCATGCGTACTCCATGCTATGATCCTTCAAGTAGCAATACATAATTTATAACTTTAATTTATTAGATACACAGGGTGGCTGTGACAAGACGCGCAACTTGTTACAACGGATTCGATACATGATTCTGGACTCCCTAAGGATGGGAAATCATCAAATGACTCCTCCCGCTCTGGGTGGAGCGGAAGGGAGTGCCAGACTCTTACTGACTAAAACCCATCCATGTTCCTTCCTTAGCTCTTTAAGTTCCGGGGCGGCGGTAACCCTTTCGGACAATCCCGCTGAGGGTCTCCCTTGCGTTAAAGATTTCGCAGGTTATTAAAAAAAAAAAAACAAATCAGCCGTTCCGTACATTTTTACCGCGTAGGTATTGCACTTTAATATACAAGGTGTAACAGAATAAACGCAAGTCCTGAAAGTAGTTTGTTCATAATTGACTACTGAATCGATTGCAGTAAGTAATATAGTTTTTTTATACTGACCGCTGCTTGAGCCAAAGAAAATTAAGTCTCATTTTAAGGCAATAAGACTCAATTTTGAATGCATAAAGTAACGCTAGGATCAACACGATTTTCATAATAATAATAGTTAGCTTTAAAAGAAAAATGGTGTTGGTCATTGTATTATGCGTTTAACTCAATACTCTAATTGGAGTGAGGGGGGGGGGTGGAGGGGGTACTCAGGGGATCAGACCGGAATAAATCTAATTATGTTACATAATGTATATGTAACAGCTGATTTATTTTTTTGATAACCTACGTAGAATTTCCATGCTTGGGGGTCTGGAATCATGTGCTGTATTCAAAATCAAAAGTCATTTATTCAAACTAGGCTGAGAATCAGCACTTTTCGAACGTCAAAATTACATAAGACAGTCCCCCAAAACGCCCGCCCTTTACCACTTCCTAGTGCTTTCGCTGGGGAGAAGAAGTGGCGCAACAAACTCCCCAGCTGCACAGCTGTCTGTTCAGTTATAAAATACTCGACTGTATACAAAACTAGATCTGCAAAGTATCTAATTAACATTACATTCACAGTTATAGTTCTGTCCACCACCTGTCAGCCACCCTGTATAGGGTAATAATAATAGGGTCTCTATTTAGGTACAGCTTAGTTCTATAGGCAGTATGCTTGTGGCGTGTGCAAGTCATAGTTGCAATTATGAAGCGCTCATCAGTTCAATTGGCTATCAATTAGATAAGTTTAGGTCTAGCAGCCATAACTATCAACATGCTATCTACCTATGTAGGTACTCTATTAGAGTAACTTCTATTCCAGATATTAGTAACAGTTGTACAAACTAAGAAATCGGGAAATTACCTACATGGTTATCAAGACCAACGAGTTTTTATTTGTTTAAAGAACTTCAAGAATTTACTTTTTTTCCGATCCAACACATTTCGTAATTGTTTTTTTTTAATAGATTTTTCATCAGTAAGTGCCTAGGTATCTATGCACTTTTACCAACAAGAAAATGAAATACCAGGCAAAACGCATTAAATTTCTAGAATTTTATCAGGAGACGACTATGTTTACTTGAATAAATACATGTATGAATAGGTACCTATGTTTGTTTACTTGCAACACGATGATATCAGTACCCCTGTAGCCATTTCCCACTGATCAGGGAGAAACCTTGAGTCTTGTTTATTAATGTCAATTGAAAATAGATAATAACGGGTGTAAAAAATCACTGTTATTTTTTTTTTGTTCTGGACCATACCTGAGAACCTTCAGGTTACGGAGATATTGAAGGTCGAAATTACAACTTTTACTGACGTTTTTATACGTTGACTGAGTACCTGTAGAACTTAGTTCCATGTCGTAGTATTGCTACTCATTTGTTTTACAAAACCGAGCAAAATTGTATAACATCCTACTCGTAAATACCCCAGCTGTTGTTATTGTGTTCAAGTGTCTCTCCTGCTACATATTGAGTAAAATCTAGGTCTCAGGAACACTATCTCTTGTAGTAAGATAACAATGGAGTTACATTTACCGGTATTGAGTAAACAATTAAACAGCTTTGTTTTGTTAGCAGTATTGATAATGTGAGAAAAATAAGTCATGATTCATTGGCACTATCTTTGAGGCCAATTTTTATAATAATTGTAAAATGTACTGTACAATCACGCTGGTATTGCAAATGCGAAAGTAACTCTGTCATGTCCGTTTGTTACTATTCATCACGACTAAACTGATCGTAATGGAACTTGACAAAAAGGAAGTCTGGAACTTGGGGAAGCACATTATGATACTGTTCATCCTAAATATTCATGATGAAATTACAATGTGTTTCGTAGGTAGCTAGGTTTTTCTTGTGTTTGTTTTTTTCGATGACTGACTGTTTAGGGCTTTATAGATGCGGTAACGCCTCAGCTTAACTTAATCTACTAATCCGCTTACAAGATTATTTTGTACTTTGCTGTGGTGAGCAACTTATGAAAAATAGGTATAGGTACCTATAGTAGCAATGGCTTTTATTTTGTCAGTTCAACAACATTCATTGCCTTATTTACGTTACTGAGCAGACACATTTTTCGGACATATGAAGCAATGGATTAGCAATATCCTACAAAATGATTCAGAGTTGCGCAATTAGGGTGTTGTACTTAGTGCTATTCTGTAAAAATCTCACTGTGATAACTTGGGTGAAGTGAGCTTAAAATGAGCTGTCATTAGTGTCAATCCATAGCATCAGTCGGTCGATTCTGTTAGAATCTCACTGTGAGAAGTTAGGTGAAGTGAGCTGTCATTCCATCTGATGCTATAGGGATTGGCCTTCTTTAATATATCTATGGGATTGACACTAATGACAGCTCACTTTAAGCTCACTTCACCTGAGTTGTCACGGTGAGATTTTTACAGAATAGCACTACAGGTTGAATGACAGCTTAACTAAAGCTCACTCTCCCTAGAATAGGTAAGTTATGTTCTGTGAGCTCACTTCACCTAGGTTTTCACGGTGAGATTTTTACAGAATAGATTGACTGGTCTATCCCGTATACACCTCACCGTAAAAACGAAGGTGAAGTGAGCTGTCATTCCATACTGATGGTAGGGATAGAGATTCACACTATTGAGAGCTCACGGAGAGATTTTTATTGAATAGTCCGGTAGTTCCTTTTATGATACAAATAAGATTTCAGTTTCAACTGTTAGGTAAGTAAATTGAAATTCCACTGGTTGTTACTATTCGAAATAATTTCGTGTAATTCTAACTAATTAGTAGATATTGCTAATAAAAAAACAAACCTACCTAATTAAAATATAACCTACCTAATTTTTATAACTACTTTATTATGGTTATGAGACATATTAGGTCACTGTTGAAATTTGTTTAAGTTACCACCAAAGATAACGACAATAAAATGTTAATAAAAAATGTAGGAGTAAAATATCGCACATAAGACGCATGTATAAATATTTTATTATCAGGCTGGAAATATCCACTGATGCGTATGGGAGCTCCTTATACATAATTGAATCACCATATTTATAACTGTTATATTATTTTGAATAAATATTGCCAATATAATTATGCAGCATGGACAAAAATAATATTACCTACATAATCATGTAAAGTCAGGGACATTAATTATTAAGCAAATGAACACCCTATGACCCTACGTCAATTTGCAGTGGCATTTCATACGACGCACAATGAAAAATCGAAGCTTAAATGTATCATCCAGCTTTGTATATTCTTTGATTCCTTTAGTTATTTCTGATTGGTCCATGACACTTAATAAATTTATATTATATTGCAAATGTAAAGTATCGATAAATTTCCACAAGGATGAGTAATCAAGTTAAAATTAATCCTGGTTCATTCATGCTAGGCTTTAAATTTTACTTTCCATATGAATGATGAGAATTACTCTTGATTATCTGTAATATGTTTAGTTCACAAAGAGTTAGATATTATGCTCATCGATAGCCAGTAGCCACAGAGCACAAAAAAAAATTGATATAATATTTTTTTATAACATTAAAAACAAGTTTTAGTACTTAATATTTTAAATTCGAAAGTAACTCTGTGTTTCCTTTTCACGCCTAAACCACTGAACGGATTTCGATAAAGGCAAGGATAGCTGGCATCCTGGGAAAGGACATAGGCAACTTTTTGTACTGGTAGCACGTTCCCGTGGGATAATTTTCGACATCCACGCGGGCGTAGCCGCGAAAAGAAGCTAGTTAACTTATAATGTCAATACAATACACAGTCACGTGAGCGAAGCTGCGGGCACAACTAGTATTAAATATAACATTATTATTAACTCACGCTACTGCTGGCTTTCTGTTTGGGAGACATCATCAATCAGAAATCCTCGATGATACACAAGTCGTCAAGAAACACAAAAGTAAGTCCGAAGTAGTAAATTACACGCACGATACAGAATATTCTCGATTTCGTTATGTTTATACCACATCTCACTTTGTGTTATACTTTAACTATCTTCGCTCATCCTCCATTCAATAAATAAATGCTTTATAATATTATTTTATGTTCAATAGTAACTTTTTTACTAAAACAATATTCAAAAGAATGCACAAAATTGGGCGCGGCTTTATAATTTGAATTTAGAGCAATATTAGACAATTTTTTATTTTTTTTATGCGGATCACGGACCTAATCGTTCAGCCTTCGAATACAAACTATCGAGCCGGTCCGATGACCAGCTATTTATGAAGTCGCTTGGAGTGGAAAGATAGCGCTTATCGGCCACCTGATAACGACAAGTATTTGTCATTTGCACTCCTTGGCCAGTAACCGATCCAATATTTGTGTCGATTTGATAAATAAAGACGCTTTTTACTTTCCGGTTTTTTTCCCTTGACCGGTGCAAGGGCACTGGAACTTTAAGAAACTTCAGATTTTTGTTATTTATGGTCATTTATTTTGTTATTTATTATTTGTTTCAGCTTTTCACAAATATACACACACAATACAATATTTGCCTAACAGTAATATTTTAATTTTTATGAAATTCATGTAGATGCAGTTGGTGGAAGATAGCCTAGCATGTAAACCGAGGTTTTCTTAAGAGACATACGTACATAAAATGATCCAGTTTTAATTATAAGATGATAACAGATAGGTATTAGGTATTATTAATATATTCTAAAAGTTTCTTCAGACAAATGCCATTCTCTTTGTTATACATCGTCGAAACGAAGATAATATTTAATAGAATGTAATGGAATACTGATTTTGTTTTTATTGCCTGTATTAGCCATATTGATATCAGCAGATCTTTTTTATCGTCTAGATTTTTTTACAGACACCTTTGACGGATCTAGTTGCTTCACTTTTGATGGAACAGTTTCTTTATAGGCAAAATACAATTCATATTCCTACATAGGTAAGTAGGTATTACAGGGTTGGTTGGTGGGTATTTAATTTACTAAATAATTTATTAACTACTGCACTTCAACGAGGTAGAGAAGGCAATTCTAGCATGTGCAAGTGCTTTCATACAATTTTTTTCTCATGCGTCAAGAGCGTTTACGACGTACGGCATTTCATACAAACTTTCAAGCCCTTGTTTTTCGAACTGAATGAACCGATTTTATTGAAACTTCATACGCATAAGCAGGATACAAAGGTCTGAAAAGATAGTAAAGAACATTTTCGAAAAGTCTTATTTAAAAAAAGATAACTGGAAATCTCTGTTTCTATGAAAAATTTAAAATCGGTCTAATTTGGCTGTAACACTATTTTTCGAAAATGTTCTTAAGCCAAAGCCAAAAATTAATTAATGTTCAAAGCCTTTTTATAAGCAACATTCAATACTTTCTAAGTTAAACAAGGTTTCTAGAAAATCCGCAATAAATTATTTTCGATTCATAGACAACAAACCCGATACTGCCGCAGTCACATATTGTCAGCGAATGCACATTGCACAACCGTTGGAACCGCGACGTGGCCGCGGTAAGTCTAGCCAAGGTATTAAGTTACGTACACGCATCAGCGACGACCTCCGACCGACTGGCACTAGCATGACACGGGGAATGGTATATCAATATGGCAACGTCTGACAGTTGGAGGCCTTTGAGGTTTGACGGGTTAAAATTTTTGAGCATAGTGAACTAGAGTAACGAAGTAGAGCTACTTACATGTTGGGATGTTTTGAAAGGTAGAGTTACTTTCAATCCATATCTGGGTTATTGTTTTTTCAAATCTATTATATAAAAATAAAAATGATTGGAAGGAGTGCATTATTTTTAAGTGCCATAACTAATTGTCTGTTCATTAACAAAATTCATTACTTAAACATAATAACCCTATTATGCAATGTTAATGTATTTGTTGAAATCTCTTCTTGCTTTGTCGTCTACTAATAGTCTAAAACCGCTATTAATATTAATGATCCAATTCCGTAATCCGTAAAAACTGAATCACGAAAATCCATTAGAAAAACATAATGATTGTTCTAAGATTAGCGTAGGTAACGAATGAGGTCCTTCATTAATTATAATTAAATTTAAAAAGCAGGGTCATAGTAACTAAACTCTTGTTCAGCATTACTACAATCTGTTTTAAAAATCATATAAGTAAGTACCTTCGACGGATACGTCGAAGGTACTTACTTATATGATTTTATATTTTACAGGTTGAATTTATTAGATGAAACTTCACTCTTCAGGGCGAAAACCCGAAAATATGATTAATAGAACAAAATAGCTTTTTCGGAAAAACCAAAATTCAGTTGTTAGTTTTTTTGAAAAATCTACTCCAATCTGTACCTTAGGCACATACCTTGGCACATAAGAAACGAAGCCGTCCACATAGCTTAATTTACAACTGTATTTTTTTTAATGATTTAGGCTCTGAACCTATTGTTCACACCATCTGTCTGTAAACGCATATCAATTTCATGAAGCCATATGAACGCGCTAATTAAACTATCAAATTTTCCAACCCATTAACTTGTAATTTCACCTCATTTATATTATAAGGTTTCTCTATGACCCACTTCCTTTTCCGTAATGGCAACATAGACCCACTTCCTTTCACTTAGTTGCAATATAAAAGTAAAATGTTCGTAATTTCAATATTTAAATATTTTTTTTTTTTTATTGCCGTCGCGCATTGGTGAACTTTGTTTGCTGACAGCAATGCTAACACTTTTAAAGGTACTAGTATGGTACTAGCAGACCCAGAATAAAAAAATCCGTTCCATACAAAATGTATGATCTTCATAATAAAATTTTTTTCGTGTCCATACACAATGCCAACGGGTCCTATTACTAATAAGGCTCTGCCATCCGTACGTCTGTCACCGGACTGTATCTTTTGAACCGTAATAGGTAGACGCTTGAAACTTTCACAGTGTGTCAACTAGGTTCTACGGCCGAAATTACAACAAAATAAATAAAGTTAAAAGTTAAATGGGGTCCCGATACACTTAATAATAAATTGAAAGCCAAATTTCTTAAATACTTTCCTAAAGATGTGTGTGCTTACATATTACCTATAAAAGTAGCTTATATTGTTGCATGTCCTTAAATCATTATAAATCGTCATATTCATTGTCTACACTTTTAGATAAGTAAGTAATTTAAAACTAGATTAATATCTATTTTCTGTACAACTTCTTTAAGCATGCGGAGTTCGCCTTAAGTGATTGATGCACTGTTGTACACACACTTTCGCATATTAGCCTTAGCGTATTATATTATCTGTGCCCTTAGCATAGAACCTGTGTAAACAATTGTAAGTGGTTTTTTGCTCGTTCTTAATCACGGGAAATATTGTAAGGTGGTACGGAGCCATTCGTGTACGAGTCCGACTCACACTTGGCCGTTTTTTTTAAGCCTAAGTAGCAGTAACTAACTGTAATATTGCACAAGTGACAAGAGTTTACTAGTGCAACGCCCGCAAGTGTCATTGTAATGCATATCCCTCGGTCGACTTACTTCGTATAGACAATGGATATAGGAGAGCTTGTATAATGTAACACATATCTAATATGCAGATGCTTACGACCAGAGCAGAGAAAACCACAACTAAATATTTCCGCATATTTCTCACCTGAAAAATTGTGAAAAATACTAGAAGTAGGGCCAGACTCGATATCCGTGGGCCAGACTATACTGTAAAATCACATGATAGAATTCGCTTCTTGTCAAATAAACTCTGACTTTTAATTTAGACTAAAATGACATTTGGTGTTACTGCAAGTATTCCGTCAAGACTAGCAAATTAAAAATCAGAGTTAAGTTAGTGTCAATGTCGAATCTTTGTTTCAGTAAGACATGCAGGTACTGATTTACAGATACCGTACGGATTTTTACAGAATAGCATATACTTATTTACTGCCCTGTAATTTGTTATGTTGCAGGATTTTGTAACATTGTGAATTGGAACCATTGTATTGTAAACTAGAAGGAGGAGGCGCGGGCTCGCGAAAGACGGAGAAGATCCCGAGGCCTTGGTAGAAAAAAAAAAGTTTTATAAGCTTTAGGTATGAAGCGAAAGAAAATTATGGAGAAAGTTGACTTCTAGCCGAATCCATAATATGGTTTCTTATTAGGTACTTAGGTATAATGGTTGTATCAACAAAGTATATATTTTATTCAAAGCTAAAATTAATTCAAAAGACTGCCAAAACGTTCTCACACAAATCACGACTAACAAATTCTAAGATACACGTGTCTATGTAAGAAGAGTAAATACTATATAGGATGCTTATCAGTTAGGAGATGCAGTCACGATAGTGTTGATTACAGAACCGGTTTTTATCAAAAGCTGTGTTTACCTTAAAATACGAAGAGGTATCTGATTTCCTCACTGATCTCAGACTCAGCAACTTGATATGTGTGTATGACCAGCATTCACAAACATCCGATAGGCTATTGTATTGAAAATGACAGATTTCTTTAACCTGATTGGTCTTGCCCCCGACAGCATATACCTACAGGGGTCGAAAGAATAGCGGTCGTTTACCTATTTGATCTGATTTTTCTAACGCCAGATAATTTTATCGGTCGAATAATTTTGAATTTTTGACAATTCTTCCATACAAAAACTGCCAGACGTCAATTTTATTCCACGAATAAAAATTATCTGTCGATTGAAAAATCAGCCCTAAAACTGACAAAATTTTCGGGGTTTGGACTTGTCAACAGCGTTTAGAGGAGTTCTACGATAACTAAATGATAAATGATTTTATTTTTGTAAGTAGGTTTCTACAAACACTTACACGTCAATCATATTTTTTATAAAACTAGATGAGGTCGGCGTTTCCTATCTGACTACTCTGAGAAGAAAGGCCAAAACAAAGTCGGAGGTCACAGTCTCTTTTAAAGTCCAGACATAATCTTGGTCAGGTTATATGAAGACCATCCTAGATCGATGTCTGAGATGGTCTTTTGAGGAAAGAACTACACAGATTGAGAGGACCTGTCCAGTCAGTCCACGCATTTGTCAGAAATCGTGCAGCTCAACTCAAAACTTAAGGAGCTCAACGATTCGACGAACAACGTTAATTGATGTTCGTAACGTTGATTGATGTTCGATACAGTACGGAAGCGTGTCGACTGGTTGTGAATAGCTATGCAGATTATATATGAACGTAAACGAAGCAGAAGGAGTATCAAAATATCGTAGCAGGTGGCGCTCTGTAGTTTCTGCCTGCCCCCTTGGTAAGAATACGTGAGTTTACGAGTTCATATTGTTATCAAAGACCAGAATTTTTTAGTTATCATATCACAATTCGCATAAAGCGACCTCTTTATGTAAGTAGGTCATTACGTTCAAATTCCTACTATGTCTTGTGGTAACCACAGATATGCCACAGATTAACTCATGAAGTCATGAATGACTGAATACATAAAAGTAAATAATAATTTAATGACCAAATGTAACTGAAGCATTTCATTTGAAAAAAAGAAACGGTATCCGTTATCAACATCAGAAATGGCCGACCTATGGATAAAGAAAGTATTTATATGGGTCTGATAATAAACATAAACTTCGCCGAATTAAGGTGAGGGTCAAAGCTCTAAGCTCACATTCATTTAAATAAATATGTATACTCGTAATTGCTTTATCATCGTTTAGCACATTTCATTGAATAAACTAGTTTTTTTTTTTTTTTTAATCTTATAAACTTTTTTTTTCAACTTGAAACTATCTAACTGTCACATCAAATGTAAAATCAATGACAGAAATGACATTAGGGAGATATTTCTTTTATTTTATTGTTTGAACTGTTGGTTGAAAGTTTCAACCTTAGAGTGAAGTTTCAATTTATTGGGAATTGTTGTTAAAAGTGGTAAAGCAATTACGAGGTCGACTACCTACACATGTAGTTATGTAAATTAAAAATGAAAGTGTTTCTAAGAAATAATGGCAGTCCACAATTAATTCCATAGGTATGCCTTAAATCATAACATAAAATCAAGCCCGTATTGTTGTGTTGTTGCAAATAAACATAAGTTTTAGAAACTCCGAAACTTTACATTTAAATCTTGAAAAGATGACAAGATGAATGGTAATTTAGTCTGGGCAGATGATATTAGATATTTTATCTCATAATAAATAAATAATTATGATAACAAGTTCTTAACGATTCGTTTTATCAAAGAGATAAAATTTACAAACTACAAAAATATCAGGAAAACATGTCAACGCATATCTAATTTAAAACACGCATTTAGTTAATTATCTCTGTTGAATATTTATTATTATTTTATACTGGTAACACTGTTATTATGAATAGGTTATTTTAATTTCGTTAATGATCGAAAGTTCAAAGGTTATCCACATTTTTCAATGTAAACTAAATTAATTAATTATGTTTTGGAGGTAACATAACAAACCTAACTTCATGCCTGTATACTCCGAAGGGTGAAGGGTGCAGATATGTCCAAAATACGTGATGTCTGTAAGTACTTAATCATTATCCAAAACGATAGTCATCAGAATTGTAGTACTAGTTTGTACTAGGTAATTGATTATCTAGATTCTAGATAGAGGCTAGGCCTAGCCTTTTCCCAAGTATGTCGGGGTCGGGTTTCAGTCTGACCGGATGCAGCTGAATAGGTAAATTTTACATGGAGTGACTGCCTATCTGACCTCCACAACCCAGTTACTGGGTAACATGATACCCGTTGGTAAGACTAGTTGTCAGACTTTTAGGGTTCTGATGACCAGTAACGACTGTCAAAATGACAGCCGGGACCAACGGATTAACGTGCTTTTCGAGGCACGAAGCAAGGGGTCTCGGTATTTAAAGATAGTCACCCATTCACGGAGTGACCGTGGCAAGCATAGCTTGTCGTAATCGATCGACCCGTGCGGCTGTTATTACTTAGCCACGAGCCCCTCTTACTTGAATTGATTATTGACTACCAACTTAAATTGGTCGTATATTTCCGCACGCAAAATACGCGCATTGACGTGGAGTTGCGGACAACAGCCCGTATTACTTAAATTCAAATCAAAACTGTCATTCTTTGACAGTTGTATGAAATGGCTATAACACGACATATTGGCGTAGTGTGTCGATTTGATAAACAACTAATTTCCCTGACTGCCACTATTTAGTACCTAATGTTTAACCATGACTGGTTAGGACAATGGTCCTCTTATCAGTGCCTGTTAGTTCTTCTAAAGGATGGAAGGGTCTCCTCTATGTTAAACTGTTAGGTTAGTCCTAACCTAAGGCGGATCACGTATTATACTAGCTTTTGTCCCGCATGAAATTTCACCCTCCCCCCATTCACCCTCTTACGGGTGGAATTTCGAAAAACTCTTTCTTAGAGGATACCTACTTTTCACAAAGAACACACCCTTCTAATTTCATGTCTCTAGGACCAGCGGTTTAGGCTGTGCGTTGATATATCAGTCAGTCAGGGACTTTGAATTTTATAAATATACAAAGATTAATAACATGCGGTATTAGGCCCACTTGACCATCTCATCATTAATCAAACCAGTATAAACAATGTTCCATAACTAAAACGATTAAGGAACTTGTTTTATAAATAAAAATACATAATTATAACTCTATAGGACAAGCTAATGTTCAAATAATGGAAGGTAGATATTATTAGGGACCTACCGGATAGTTTTCCTAACTTTTCCACCATTAAAACACAGTATTGACTATTTCAGAGTTGTATGTCTTGTTAACTAAGGCTACCCGCCCACGTCCGATAATCGGTGACCGATTTTTGTAGGAGATAAATAGAACGTACTGATGGCAATAGTACAACACAGACGTCCTAAAAAAGGTAGGTCAGAAATTAAATCGGTGCATCCCGACCGATCCGATTATCGGTGAAAAATGGAGGGAACGTTCGGAAATATATGCGTTAACGCACACTACTCACCGACAGTCGGCCGCAAAGAGTATAATAGTAATACGGGAGGTCGGCCGCATGCACTAGGGAAGGAGGATGTGTTGAAGACAAAGTAACAGACGTGTACGTTGAGTCGGTCACAAAATCGGTCATAGGAATCTGAGGAAAAATCGGCCCAATTATCGGTGCTACAAAAAGTCTGTCGTGGGCGCGCAGCCTAAGAGTAGTATTAAAGTGCTGAAGTGTACAGGATTGCAGGGTCAACGATGCGTAACCTGTTACCTTGGGTTCAGTACATGATTCTGAACACCCTGCGTTGACATATTTAGTTCGTTCAAAAAAAAAATGCTGTTGCATACATTTTGACCGCGTAGGTTTTAGGCGCTTTTCTATGGTACAGCAGTTTTTTTTTTATAACCGATCATAAATTTCGACGCTCTGGGGTCTAAGAATCATTTGCTGAATTCTTGGTTAGTTTGTGCATCGATTTCCCATGTTACCCTGTGTAGAGTAGCTAAAGGGTTAACAACGAGAGTTTTCTTAATCCTCTGACCCTAAACCAATTTTTATCGGGGTCATAAAACTTCCTTTTCTCCCATTCATCTCTATCAGACATCAACTCAGTTTTCGATCCCTTCCGAGCCATATCATATTTCTCACAATCCATTAATTTTTTCTTTGGTCTTCCACTACTCTTATAGCCATCTAAATTCATTCTAAACGATACTTAGGAACTAGAGCCTATAAAATCTATAAATGTATTAACACAAAATACCTATTAACGCCGAAAAAAATGTGACCAAACGAGTTCTCGCAGCGACGTCATAGACTAGAAATCGGTTATTTAGTCAAGAGTCAAGGTATCGAAATATCTTGCGTTACCAAAGAATTCAATAGATTTAGTAAAGTTTAGAAATATTTTAATAGAATTAGTGTAACTTAGACTGTTTACAATAATGGTTTTGGTTGTTTCTTGTTCTGTTTGTTTGTTAAAGTTTAGTATTTAGTTATAGTTTAGTGAATTAGTTCTTATTTTTGTAAGTTTTGCATGCCTACTGGTAATATATGGCTGAACCTATTTCCTTATTACACCATATACTGTACCCATATTTGCAAAATAAAATATCTTTATCTTATCTTTAAGAAGGGGAAACTGAAGGCAATGTATGTTTCTAACAACGTACCTAAAACTTTGTAATTTTTTTATGGAGCTACGTGATATCTCTATGGTCAGATGTTCTATGAAAAGACCAAAATGACAATAAGTTGACGTGACCACTCTATGGTCAAATGTCAAAATTTACACTTCCTAGCGAAAAGCGGTTATACTGCTGCTAAATATGAAACTTCTGAATTTGAATCGTTCTTCAAAAAAACAGTTTTTTTTTCCATTGTTTCATTTAAACAAGAAAAGAAGAGATGCACCGACCACCACGCCTATCTCCGGAAGGGGTTAGCAGCGGTGTATACCTAGTCTAGTACACCCACCTTCCATCAGTAACTATCAAGGTTGAGCAATCTTTGGTAACTAAGCTATCTGATAAAATTACACCTGTACTGTGTTAAATACAGATAATATTCAATCATTTGTTTTATGACATACATAGGTCAGGGATAATTGTAATATGATATTAAGGCAACACTTAGCTGAAACATAATAGGTATCAATGAACTATTGCAAAAACTTGTATACTTTTTCATAATTAAAACTAGAGCCATTTTTTACATGTGTTAATGCTTATTCTTTATGGAAATAATTTACGCAATATTTTACAGATTATTGTAGCAATATTTTGTTACGTTAAATGTCGAACACTGCTTTGTATGTAAATAACAACATTAAAATCATTCTCTAATGGGTTGTCTCAATAAATTCTGCATAAAGTTGCATTTTTTAATGTTTTCTGTGCCACTTAGATAAAATAAACAATTGATTTACTTAAAAGAGAGTTACCAAAACGTTTGATTTAATTTAAAACATATCAGCATATATCCTCGCCAAGAACTCGTTTTTGTCTCTTATAAAGTATTGGTTATCGGGTTTTGGTAGGTTACAAATAGTTGTGTAAGTAATCTTTTTACAGAAAAATCTAAGTTAAAATTTTGTTTTTTTTTTTAATAAAATGTTTTAAGTCAATGTTAAACTGTAGGTTAGGTACTATTTGTTTTCAACGTCTAACTATATATATACTAAGTCGGAGTATCTACCATTGCAACACAAAGAAAATGCGTGCACTTGTTCAAACAAAATACCGCTTGAAGGATACATTTGGTAAAGCGAAGCGCACACGAGCAAGTTCGTACTCACGAAGGGCATCGCGCCGCGTGACGTCCGCTGTAAACTAGCGTGAAATGTAACGTACTGGGACAAACACGGCCGTCTCGGCGCTGAAGCCGCAGCACTCGCACACTGTGAGGTAGGTGTCGTCACCCGCCTCCTCGAAGGTCATGGCGCGCGCGCATCACTCGGAGACCCTTCGGCCACTGAGCGCGCGCGGCTCGCATCGCAACACAGCACACTCACCGAAGCGTCGGTCCCGCTGCCGTCGGGCTCGATGAGGTCTCCGTACGCCGGCATCGCGTCAGTGTACCCCTCCTCTTCCGTGTCGGTGTCGCGCGACTGTGTCGGCGAGGGCGGCGCGGGCACGGACAGCCGCACGCGCGCGAGCGCCACTGCCTCTTCCAGCGACCCCACCTCGGCGGCTCCCCTCTCTCCGTCGTCGTGGTCCTCCGACAGGCACGCCGACGCCTGCGCTACGAATGCGATGCGCCTCCGCAGTGCACTCTCCGGGCTGGGGTCCTCCACAGGCTTCTCCATTTCCGGCTCGCTGTTGCGCTTCCAGGCAGCCTTGGAGAAGGGGCGCGTTGCGACGGGGTGCTCCACTGCGATGGGACTTACTGGGTCAACGGCAGGTGGCTCAGGAGTAGGCTGTTGCGGAGCAGATTGTTCCTGAGTAGGTGGTTCCGCTTCGAGGGGTGGGGTTAGGGTGTGCTCTAGGGTTGATTCTGCGGTCGTTGGCTGTGAGTCTGTTGGCTGCGACTCTGGGGGTGGTTGAGGTGACCCGCTAGCCTTTTTCTTGCCGAAGCTGCCCATGCGGCGCATGAAGCTCCCCTCCCTTTTCTTCTTGTCGACGCTGGGCGAGCTGTCAGTGCTGCGCGATGCATCGCTGGCCGCGTCACGTTGTTTCTTATTTCGCTTACGCATCGTGCGTTCGTCGCGGGCGATCTCGCCGTCTGAGGCAACGGATTTGGAGGAACCTGTGCGCTTGATCAAGCCGATGTGGAAGGGCGAACCAAGCCGGAACGGCGTTCGCAGCGTGTGTAGAGTGCGGCGGAGGCGCGAGGGCGTGGGGCGTGCGGGGGAAGGGGGCGGCAAGGGGGGCTCCTCGTCCCGCATGGTGGTGCTCGGAGCGCGCCGCGACGACTGCCGCGGGCTGGCGTCCAGCCTACCGCCGGCCGCGCGGCCTTGTTCCCTGATACCTACCTGCTACGGATCACTAACTCCAACTACGGCGTGATTGATTAAATCAATTAGCACACTAATTAAAAGATTCCAAACACTTTCCTGGTTACTAACTTTGCCGAAATTATGGAGAGCGTTTGACAGGATGTCTATTGAACGAGCTCCGAAATATACTATAGCGTGCACCGAAGAGTAGTCAAAATATGATGAGAAATTGAGTCATCTCACCCAGTGCATATCAGCAGGCCGTGAACCGCGGGTCCTTGCTCCAGTCACTATATCAACTGAGATAAAGTTTATTTTTTTTCTAAGCGTCTTGAGGATTGGAAGGCAAAATGTATACTAAGTTAATACAATGCGCGTGAAATAAGACACGTGACATAAAATAGCATAATTAGTCCATTAATTTTCTGGTTTGTAGCCTATGTCGAAGGCCGTATCAGTGTCTTTTCTTTGGTAATATATTAAAATAATACTTTAGTTATACCTACGCGCGCGATGTTTTTTTAGAAGGCCAATGTTAATTTTAGTAGGTTTTCCGCCTGCGCATTTTGTAGGGTTCCGCACCCAAAGGGTAAAAACGGGACCCTATTACTAAGACTCCACTGTCCGTCGGTCTGTCTGTATGTCACCAGGCTGTATCTCATGAACCGTGATAGCTAGAGCTGTTGAAATTTTCACAGAATGTGTATTTCTGTTGCCGCTATAACAACAAATACCAAAAACAGAATAAAATAAATATTTAAGGGGGCTCCCATACGACAAACGTGATTTTTTTGCCGTTATTTTATATGTAGTGTTAAATACTGTATGGTGGTACGGAACCCTTCGTGTGCGAGTCCAACTCGCACTTGGCCGGTTTTTTTAACTAATGAACCCTCCGTTTAAGTTCGCACATAAAACCATAAGTTGAATTCCAAAACAATTAGGACAAAAGAACAGAAAAAAATACAATTTCATTTCAATATAAAACAAATGACAAACGATTTGTAAACCAACCTCACAACTCCAAAACGTCAACTTCTTAAACTTGAAGATAGGCATTTCTCACTCTCAAATCTTTTTTTTTTATAAGAATAATTAATTTTTATTATTTATCTCCACAAATTACCAATTATCCAGGAGTCTAAACTAAGCCTAGGCCTGTATTTTAGAACTCCAGGCCCAACTTTTTATCACATTTCAGTAAAGGTCGTCAACGATTGATTGGTGGTATGTGTGTGTGAGTGTGTGTGTGTATGCCTACATTTATTGTACATAGAAAATTTCATAAATATAAATTTGATTAAATACTAGCTCCCGCCCGCGGCTTCGCCCGCGAGGTATGTCGATAAAAACTATCCTATGTCCTTCCCCGGGATGCAATCTATCTCTCTGCCAAATTTTATCGAAATCTTTTCAGTGGTTTAGTTGTGAAAAGGTAACATACAGACAGACAGACAGAGTTACTTTCGAATTTATAATATTAGTATGGTAGTATTATATTATCTGTGGTATGGTTAATTTCTTTTAAATCTACACGTTCCCGATAAAGATTTTAGGTTTATCACGAAGTTCCCATTTCCAAGCAAGCAACACTTTCATGAACTTTTCAGCGGCCTAACTCCTGAAATCATCGGAAAATTTCAACAAACATCTAACTAACAGATAGATACGTAAAACCGGCTTTTTCCATTCGGCACTTAACACCGTGTAATTCCGTATCGTTTGAATGTCGTCAGTCGATATCAAAGGTAATGTCTTGTGGGGTTTCTCCTCCGTTAAGTGCGAGTCCCTACAAATGCCTAGTTGTCTATGGTTCAACAAGTCGTGACGGGGTCACAAATTGTGAAGACGTAGCTTTTACTTTGGGGAATTCTCGGGGATTATAATCACACTAATATTATAAAGGCGAAAGTTTGTGTGTGTGTTTATATGTTTGTTACTTCTTCACGCTCAAACGGCTGGACCAATTTTGATAAAATTTATGTATGGAGGTAGCTGACACCCTGGATTAACATATAGGCTTTTTATCCCGATTTTCCCACGGGATCGACACGGGGTGAAACCGCAGGGCGCAGCTAATGAATAATAAATAGTATCAACTGTGTTTACGCAGTGTAGGTAGGTATAGCCAGGGAAATGGCTCTTGATTTTTTATAATTGCCGCCTTTTTCTTGAACAGTTTTCGTTGGTCAGAGTCTAGGCTGATATGTAGATCATACTTAATTGGTCGGCCGCGACCAACGAGTTGTAGGTCGTAGATTCGAACCCAGACAAGCGCTTAACTATATGTAAAGCAAAACTTAATTAAGAAACCGACGTCCTAGAATCAAAAAATCGAAGACATGTGCCATCCACCAACCCGCACTGGGCCCGCCTGGTAGATTACGACTATAGGGTAGCCTAAAGTCCCGCGTAAGGTGGGACGTCCCGTTTCTGCAGCTCACATAATGCGTCCCGCGATACATGTCGCTAAATCTCGCACTTTATGGTAAACCTGCCTGGCCCAGGTTAGACTGAAATCCCATTCAAATGAAGTATGAGTACCAAGCGGCGCGATGCGGACGGGCACCGGTGTCGAGCGAGTGACGAGTTTCTTGGATTTCTAGATTATTATTAGAAATTATGAATAAAATATAGCAAAACGATATCACAAATTATAAAGCATGAGCACATTATATACATTTATAAAATTTGCGTGATAAAATAACATTTGACCTCTTTTTCTTTTCGTTAATTTTTTCAGCCATTTCAGTTGCGTGAGGTTTTGAGTTCAGTTTTGTGTTTTTTTTTTCTTATGTATAGAATCATCTAATTAACAAAAAATAAGTGCTAGGTACGAACTTTGAAGTTAAGATTTCAATATTTTTGCTGGTTTTGTCTATTCTTAGACTACGTGAATATTGAAAGACGTCGACCAACAGGGACTCTAACTGTAACCGTAATAAGTGTTTTTAACACTGCTTTTTAAAACTGTTTTAAAAGAAAAACACTTGGAAATGTAAAAGATACAATAATATTACAGAATCAAAGTGTAACCTTTTATATGTGTTAATATGTGTAACAGAAATAAGCATTATAGGAATAATTCACTGTACCGCAAAAACGTGCGGCAGACAGACAGACGCGGTGTTTTTGGTTAACACATTATAAAACACATTTATAAGTGTTTGATACATATTTGATTCTGTTATCAATTCAATATGTAATACTTACAATTCTGTAACCTTTTTATGAAGGTGTTTTTAAGTCCCAGGATCAAAGTTAGAAAAATTAAATTGACGCATGTTATTTGAATTTGCTTATTTATGGTACTGTTTGTTACCTTGTAGGTATTATACCTACTTATAAAATACCTATATTGGAATAACTAATAACGAATTTGTGGCGCGTAGGTATAAAATATGACGCGTTAATTTAGAGATAAGTTTAGTATAACGAGATAATTATATGAAGTGTCAAAGACTCAATGTAAACAATAAACATTCTTAATTTGTAATTATTTCGGAAACGTTCAATAACGACGGCGCCTAATTGGACGATATTATACAATTAATAGGTACCTAAGACTTAATAATTTTTGAACTTCGGATTCTAATTAAGCATTCGGATTCAATGTAAGTACGTTTGGCTGCGTTTAATCGGCATGTTTTATAACACTTACCTATTACAATGTAAGTACAGAGGCCAGCACATCAAGCTACCCCAATCTGTCAAATTTTCCCAATTGAATATGAACCTTATACCTTTGTGGTAAAGTTGAAAATCTATCAAAGAAATTTGACAGATTGCGGTAGCTTGATGTGCTGGCCTCTGTACCTACAGCACCCTAATTGCGTACACACTATCAATCACATGCAATCTTAATCATTTTGAAGAATATTGCTAATCCTTTGCTTCATATCGAGCCCTGACCGCTGCCGATATGTCAGCGGTCAGGGCGTTTGAAAAAAATGTCTGCTCAACAACGTAGATGACGCAATGAATGTTGTTGCACTGTCAAAATGAAAGCCATTAATACTGTTAGCATGCTAAGCAAATATCCAGCAGGTGTTTTGTGAAATTGAGAGCTCTATCTCATCATCGTCTACCAAGCCTTTTCCCAACTATGTAGAAAGAAAGAAAGAAAGAAAGAAAGAAGGAAAGAAAGAAAGAAAGAAAGAAAGACAGAAAGAAAGAAAGAAAGAAAGAAAGAAAGAAAGAAAGAAAATAAATTTATTTAGCACAGACTAGAAGGCACACAATACATACATTAGTTAAATACAAAGAATACATCAAATTAACAAAGGTGTAAAGTCCGATGTAAGAAATTAGCAGGAACGTGTGCCTCACGGTTGCACCAAATAGGCCCAGTTCAGCAAAAATGCCAGACAACTAGTGCCTGACGCTGGTTTTCAACTGGACCTGGTGTGTGAGGTGACGGATGTAAATCAGTTTTATACTGCAACGTGACGTGTGTATACATACTTAAATAGATCATCATCATTCCCCTGCCCTAATCCCAATTTATTTGGGGTCCGCGCACATACTTAAATAGATAAATAAAATAAATTAGTATGTACCAGCTGAGTACCAGTGTTTACATGGAGCGACTATATCTGACCTCGACAACCCGGTTACTGGATAATACGATACCCCTTAGTAAGACTGGTTGTCAGACTTTCGGGCTTCTGACGACCCGTAACGACTATCAAAGATCCACAAATGACAGCTGAGACCAACGGCTTAACGTGCTTTCCGAGGCACGGAGGGGTCTCGATATGTAAAGATGGTCACTCATCCACAGACCAACCGCGGCAAGCGTAGCTTAACCTGATTGATCGACCTGTGCGGCTGTTATTATTTAGCCACGGGCCCCCCTAAGTACCTACCATAGAAATGTAAAATTATTTCTTAAATCTATGGTAAGTACCTACCAAAACACCAAAAAGCTGTATTCTTCGTAGAAAACGCTTAGTTTTTGTACCTAGCCCGATATGGTTTGCAATTTGCAATGAACGGCTGCAAAATCATTTAATTTCGTGCACTTTTTACTATTTGACAAAACCGTTTTCTTCACATCATTTTTTTAAAATGTTTTTACAGTATTTCAACAATAGGATCTTGTAATAAGTATAAACGTGATATTGATTACATTTAATTTGACGTGAAAAATTAGTCGACCAAAGAAACTTTGGTTGGCTTGTCAAACCTGTTCCCACTGCTGGGATACAGGCCTCATCTCTTCGAGACGGAGTGGGCTATAATCCACCACACGGGCCCAGTGCGGGTTAGTGGATGTCATGTGTCTTCGTTTTCTTGGTTCTAGGGCATGCCTTGCCACACGATGTTTTCCTTCACCGTTTTGAGAGCAGTGGCGGTGTAATATACAAAGTAAATTGCCCGTCTGGCTTCGAACCTATGAGCTACAACTTGTAAGCCACGTTTCGTTTCCCTGGGCCACCGCTGCTCATGCATGCCACCGACAGCTGCTGTATGGATTGTGTCATTGTGATGTATCAGGATAGATCAGATGATAAACTAGAAAAGGAAAACAAGGCAGGAAGTACTACCAAGTTACTTTAATTTCTTATAAAGTCTGATGAACAAAAGTATTAGCTACATTTCATTAAGTTGACGGATACAATCCTAATAAAATTATCTTACTGATCAGATAATCAATTCAAGTCTCATAGCAGAAAATATAACCATAAGAACTCATCGTCTCATGAGTTAAAAGGGAATCGTTTTAGGTATGAGTCAAGATGTCGAAACTCAATGATAGTACGATACAGGAAGTATCAATGATTGTCGTAACGACGTGTAATAAGCTGGTTACTACCACCCACAGATATAGATACACCTAGATATAACTCAACGCAATTCCCATGCAACGACTCCGCGTGCCCAGCTTACGTACAAAAATCGTAAGCCGCCACTTTCGCGCTCAGTCCTGTGTGTAGTGCTATTCTGTAAAAAAAACTCACCGTGAAAACATAGGTGAAGTGAGCTGTCAATAGTGTCAATCCTAGCATTAGGTGGAATGACAGCTCACTTCACCTAACTTCTCACAGTTAGATTCTAACAGAATCGACCGGCTGCTGGCTGGGTGAGCGTGAGTGCTGGTGCTGGTGCTGGTGCCCCCAGGAGAGGGGCGAGACGGGTGCCGCACGCGGCGAAGGCGTCTTTGAATCGATTTTCCCATTACTAAATTGTGCTTATGACGTCATATTCACATCACATTCGTCACATTTTTTGACTACAGGTAGTCAAAAAATGTCACGCTTGGTTTTCATACAGATCGTGATACTTGCGTTATCTAGGTCTATCTATATCTGTGCTTCCACCGTACTTCTCTATGATTAATGGGAATTTTATATACCTAGGGATGAATGAAAGGATAACTAAAAGATATAGTCAAGGCTTAAGGTATGCTATGCTTTTATGCCAGGACTACAAATGGATTGAATGACAGTATTATTAAGGCCTACAGCAGTGTAGCCCAGTGGTAACGGCGGCGGCGACTTACGATTTGTAGGTCGTGGTTACGAACCCATGCTGGCATTTTACTTTGTGTAAATTATTTCATCACCGCTCATAAAACGGTGAATAAAAACATCCGTGAGGAAACGGACTTGTCCTAAAACCAAAAATTCGAAGACATGTGACATCCGTCAACCCGCACTGGGCCCGCGTGGTGCATTACGGACCATTCCCTCTCACAGAGAGGACGTCTGTGTCCCAGCAGTGAGAATATCGTATCGTATTTTTTGTTATTTATTTTCTGGTGTACAATAAAGTATATATAAATAAATAATAATAAATAACATTATAGGCTTATTATGCTCATGAAATATTAAGTAATTTCCCGAGGAAATTCGAAATAGTCACAACAATTTAGGTAGGAATTTGAACATTTGTCTTATGTAATTGATTAGTCTACAATTAACCTACAATTCATTTAATAACATAAAGGGTCACAAAAAGCGTCAATTTCTTAGCTATAAAAATAAGTGCGCAGAACTGCTAGAAAAACCTCGATAACCCTAGTGTCGAAGTTTCGTTAACGTTGACTTCAATCGCGTATCATATCGAACATAATTTTGATGCGTGAAAGTAAATGTGGTGTAAGTAAGTAAGTACTAACTTAATTTGATCTCACTGAAGAGGATGTTGTGGTGAAGGCTAACTTGACGCGAGTGATAAAACTTAATTAACTTTTATCTCTTCCTGGCTATATAAATGACACGTATCAATCAATTAATCGCAATACCGTTCATTTTGACAGTTCGGCCACATTAAATGCGTTATTTACGTTGGTCAAAACCGACGAATTTTTCACACCTGGATAGCTACCACAAGCTCTTAACGCGACCCACTTTAGGATCTAAACTTAACTGTTCTTCTAATTTGTACCATGACGTCAGTTTAACGATTCAATTTAGGCCGTGCCATCTGGATACCTACCACGAGCTCTTAACGCTCATTCACTTTCAACGATCCAAATGCCGCTGAGCTTAAAGGACGTCATGGTACGACTGTGAGCGATGCAGTTTAAGAACCTAAACTGAAATGTCTTGCTTTTGAATCGTTTTTAAATAGATCATGGTACGCTTCCAGAATGTCAAAATGAAAGGCACTGGGATCAATTGACATTTTATGTGTTAATTACACCGCAGGACAATGTGTTTCACTCGATTTATCATTCTAATTAAATACAGGTTGTAAAAAGACATCACGTAGCGGTCAACTACGTATTCTGTACATAAAGCTAAGTAACATCGTACAAAAATAATTGCTGGGGAACGCCTTTAATTTTGGTGTGGCGCGAGGGTGTTGACACAGGTTGCATCCCATACCAAAGGCCTACCCAACTTCCAAGGCATTATGGTCATTCCATCTAGCCTCTTCTCTTCATTATAGGTACATACAAAGATACACCTTCCGCAATAATTCCCTAAATTATGGTGGAAACCGCATCAAAACCTGTTGCGTCATTGAAAAGAACAACGCGGTCATACAGACAGACACGAAAATATCTAAGTCGTATGTATAGATATCAAATGGCTCCGCGTCAATACACCTGTATTTACCACGTTCATAAAAAACCGGAAGCTGGCTACGACATTTTATCAAAGGTGACATTAGGGAGCCGTGGCTACATGTACTAAACCAGTATTTCTGGGTAAATTGCCTCAATTTGCGTCAAATAATGTCAACTTGTTAGGAATTTATACTAAGGTACCTACAACTACATCACTACTGGGGGTGCGCTGAATGTAGAAATGCAGTTAACCAGAGGGGTATTTGCGGATAACACTATCAGTAGAAATGGGTTTAATTTTGACAGTTCAACGACATTCATTGCGTTATTTACTTTGTTGAGCAGACACATTTTTCGAACATATGAAGCAATGGCTTAGCAATATCGTTCAAAATGATACAGATTAAGACATAGTGTGTTTCGCAATTAGGGTGCTGGTCGATAGGTAACCAGGCAAATGACCACTAACTTGTTTTAAAGCCCGTTACTCATAGCATAATCAGCCTATGATGTTCCCACTGCTGGGACACAGACGTCCTCTTTTCGAGAGGGAGTGGGCTGTAATCCACCACGCGGGCCCAGTGCAGGTTGGTAGATGTCACATGTCTTCGAATGTTTGGTTCTAGGACATGCCGGTTTTCGTGTACACGATGTTTTCCTTCACCGTTTTAAGAGCACCTTGCTATTCTCGAGATTTTTTTTTTTGTTACCTAGTGTTAAGACTAGCTGCGCCCCGCGGTTACACCCGCATAAGTGTCGATCCTGTGGAAATGTCGGGGTAAAAAGTAGCCTATATGTTAATCCAGAGTGTCAGCTACCTTCATACAAAATTTTTCTAACCGTTTGAGCGTGAAGAAGTAACAGGCATATAAACATACACACACACACACACACACACACACACGCAAACACACACACCTCAGAAACTGTCGCCTTTATAAAATTTGTGTGATTACTTTTTACCTGTAGGTCATCATCTGCCTAGCCTTTTCCCAACCATGTTGGGGTCGGCTTCCAGTCTAACCGGATGCAGCTGAATACCAGTATTTTACATGGAGCGAATGCCTATCTGACCTCCACAACCCAGTTATTGGATAATGCGATACCCCTTGGTAAGACTGGTTGTCAGACTTTCGGGCTTCTGACTACCTGTACTGACCACTTTTCTGACTACTTTTTGCCTGTAAGTACAAGTAGATATATCCCGGGCCCCCGACTCTTGATAGTGGAAGGAACCGTGGGATTTCAGTAGTGGAATTCGACATAACCCTCCGTTTTCCCCAGATGACCCTCCATGTGCATCCATGAAGATTTCCTTTAGGAGGACTGTATCAAAGTTTCGATTCATAATTTGTTGTTCAGTACATTTTAAATACTAATGATTCAGCACCCTTTCAATTACAATCTGAATCATTTTGAAGGATATTGCTAATTCATTGCTTCACATGTTCGAATAATTTGTCTGCTCAACAACGTAAATACCGCAATGAATGTTGTTCAACTGTCAAAACGAATGCCGTTACGCAATTACCCCGCCGAGCTTAGTCACATTTTCGTCTTTCGATATGCGGAATTAGATAGGGAAGTTCGTTTATCGATGATTAGTAATATCGGTAGGTACTACCTACGGCACTTAGAACTTAAACAGAAACTAAAGAAGCGTTTATACGATTAATCAGTCAATGAACTATGATATAATCAAAGGACGGGACGGATGGAATGGAAGGAACAGGAAACAAAGGGAAGGGGAGGGGGCGGAACGCCAGGTGTACAGTTCTCGCAACCGGCGTAGTCTATGACCAGAGAACGTATACGAAGTAAATAGTAGATATTATGTAAGGATTGCAAAATTTCCATGGCAGGCAGAAACTACAGAACGCACGTGGCGTTCTGTAGTTTCTGCCTGCCATGGGGAGCACGTTTGAGTTTAGGTAAGTATGTGTGTTATGTGAAATAGGAAAATTAATCATGAAACCACTTACTCTTATTCTTCCATTGAGTTCAGCGTGATATGCCTCTTCAGCATACATCATGACTGATTTAAAAATAGTATTTTATTATTCACGTCACACATACATTATCGAACTATCGATATCGATTCAGAAAGTCCAATGTCACATCACTATTTTTTTATAATGTCTAAAAGTAATGTTTCTTTTTTAATGATATTTTTTTACAACAAAGCACTAAACGTGATTATTTTAATTATTAATTAATAGGTTGATGACCTTTACTTACTATTTATCTACATATGAAACTGTTATTGGCATTGAAATGTCTTTATTTATAACACATTATCGTCATAAGCGGATATCCGTAATATCTAATATTAATTATTTTTTTTAATCATTATTATAAAAATACTTTAATGATATTGTGCCTATCCCATACCTAGTATAACGCAATACTAATCATTGTTACACGTATTTTAATCTAGCTATCGCCTTTTTATCAGTAGATATCGATAAGATCTGCATATTTTGCGTGATACCAACTCCGAAATGGCAACAATGAGTTTTTTTTACCACCTGACGCAGAATGAGGGGCGTTCTTAGTTTGAAGCCCGTCGCTACGTTTGTTTGTCTGTCTGTCTGTGGCATCGTTGCTCCTAATTGGATGGACCGATTTCAATGGGATTTTTTTACTAGCAGACTGGAGGCTGGTTTTTTATTTTTGGAATAGTTGATTAGCCCATCATCTGCCTAGCCTTTTCCCAACTATGTTGGGGTCGGATGCAGATCCGACCCCAACATAGTTGGGAAAAGGCTGCATACCAGTATTTGACATGGAGCGACTGCCTATCTGACCTCCACAACCCAGCAATTAGGGTGCCGAATAATCAATACAATCGGAATTTACTTATATTTTTTTCATTTGTTCTTTCGTGTAAGAAGGTTCTACTAGTCCAGAAGTCTTGTCTTGTTAGGGTTCCGTACCTCAAAAGAAAAAAACGGAACCCTTATAGGATCACTCGTGTGTCTGTCTGTCTGTCCGTCTGTCACAGCCAATTTGCTCCGAATCTTATGGACCGATTAAGTTGAAATTTGGTACACATATGAATATCTGTGACCCAAACACAGACGTGATAACGTAAATAAATGAGTTTTGAAAATGGGAGTCATTTTTGAGGGGTAAATAGACAATTTAAAAAAAAAGTTTCGCTATCTGTACCGTGTGACATATCAAATGAAATGAATGGCTTGCCGTGAGGATCTCAAATTATTTTTCATAATTTTAAAGTAAATTGTATTAAAGTTATTTAAGACTAAGACAATAGACGGAAATTTACCATTCCCCCCCCTTATCTCCGAAACTACTGAGCCTAAAATTTTGAAAAAAATACAGAAAATAGTTCTATACTTATAGATTACAGGAAAATTAATAAGAAGTCTATGATCTTGAAACAACATGTTAAATCTCTCAATATTGTGCGTACAAACTGACATTTTCAGTTGGAATGTATCGGAGAACATGTTTTTCAACTACAATGTTAAGTTTGTTCTTGGGATAAATTCATTCCAACTACGGAACCCTTCATTGTGCGTGGTCCGACACGTACTTGGCCGGTATTTTTTTTATTTGATATTTGTTTTTATTTGATCTATGTATTATGTGTATTGTGTGCCTTTTAGTCTGTGCTAAATAATTGTATATAGTTTGTTTCTTTTCTTTCTTCAATCCTTATACGAAACTGCATCGATTGGTATTATAAAAATTAAATGCAGAAATTTTCCTAATAACATTTTTTCTGCGAATAGTTAGTATTCTCTAAAAAGACACAAAGTCACTTACATGAGAACAATGCTTAAGACGTCACCGACCGCGCAGTGGCGCCCTCATCGTTTGTTTGGTTATTTCTTTTATTTCAGAATGAAAATGAGCTTGAGAAAATAAGCATGTTACGTTGTGCTCCACAAGATTATACGTTATTTTTTTTACATATATTTATTATCTACATCGAGAGCTTGACCTTGCATCGAGGGGCTTGTGGCTAAATAGTAACAGCCACACGGGTCGATCATTCAGGTTAAGCTACGCTTGCCGCGGTTGTTCCGTGTACGGGTGACCATCTTTAGATACTAAGAGCCCTCCGTGCCTCGGAAAGCACGTTAAGCCGTTGGTCCCGGTTGTCATTCGTGGACCTTTGACAGTGTTTACGGGTCATCAGAAGCCCGAAAGTCTGACAACCAGTCTTACCAAGGGGTTTCGTATTATCCAGTAACTGGGTTGTGGAGGTCAGATAGGCAGTCGCTCCATGTAAAATACTGGTACTCAGCTGCATCTGGTTAGAATGAAAGCCGACCCCAACATAGTTGAGAAAAGGCTAGGCAGATGCTGATCATGATAATTTATTATCTACATCTCATATATTGTCCTATCCATGTCCTATCGCAGGCATGCTGGAAGAGATTTCTTATGAAATAAGCGTCACCTTCGTACAAAGGTGACGCTTATTTCAAAATAAATCTTTCAATTTTTTTCTTTTCTTGTTTGTTTGTATAATCATGTGTGTACATAAATGCTAAAACAAATAAATAAAATTAAAATAATCTTATCCGAATTGCATGCGAAAAACAACAATAACCTCGTGTAAGTACAAACTTCATTCTGGCCGTGACGAAACTGTGACAAACATAACATCACGCCTCTATGTCGCGAAGGGTTGGCCAGAGGTGTACCTATTATACACCCACCTTTCGCTAGTTATGTTTAAGTCCTATGTAATAGAGGGCGATCCTATTGCCATAAGCCGAACACAAATCCAGACTCCGGCCTGCTACTGAGAATTTCCAGTTGAATAAACCGAATAACATCCGTGACAAAATTGCCCTTTATATTGTAAAATTTCTGGCCAAACTAGCTTCTGCCCGCGACTTTGTCAGCGTAAAATTTCTTGCTCCCCCTACCCACCCTTTCTTATAGCATCGATTGCCCGCGCTGTTAGGTAGGTACCTACTTTGTTTTCGCTAAGCGTTATTTCTTACTTTTTTTTCTTTTTGCTCGATTCCTAAGGACCCTAGCGTGACGTTTAAGTTAGCCTTTAGATTTCTTCAAAAAAAAAAAAAACTTTCCTAAATCCGACTGGTAGTTCCAGAGATTAGCGCGTTCAAACAAACAAACTACAGCTTTATTAGTAGTATATAGATAGAAGATAGATAACATAAAAGTGTAGTTTTAAAAACGCACCTTCGACAGCCATCTCCCGTTCCTCGTGGTCGACATACTGTCGCTGTATTTCGGCTTAGTTTTAGATTCCAGCAGCTTCTCTTTTTGTAACAGATGCTCATGTACTGTGCTCTTATTCAGATGTTTTATCATAATTTTAGTTTACATTTAAAACAATCACTTTATAACACGAACTAAATATTTCCCGCTACCATTTCGATACGCACACTCTAATGCACTAACATGAAAAACTACTCGATAATGCCAACACTACCGTTTATGCACACTGCTAGAAAAAAAAAACAAATGTCAAATAAAGGCGCGAAAGGTAAACTTTATAAAATTAAAATCGAGCACGCACAAGTAACCATATCAATCGAACGCAGTGAAATAAGCTTCGTCGTACATCAATGTCGGCCCTCTCTGAAGATAACTGAGAATAAATTGTATGCCTATTTACAATACAATATTAATTTTCAGTACAATATTGTTTACGCGGTTAGCAACGCGGTGGGTCAACGTGCAGTTAACAATAACAATGCCATTAGTAGCTCGTTGTAACTCATTTATTGAATTAAATCGCCCCTTACATTGGGTGGCCTAATGACGAATTCTGTGATAGTAAAATTAGACGTAAATTCGCGAGCATAATAGTAGGTATAAGTAGTGTAGATAGTAATTAATTAATCAATTTAGTTGAACATTGAAATTACGTCAGCCTCATATCTCGCAGAATTCGTAGCAGGTCCACGGTAAAAATGCGGACACGATGAGAATTTTAATACTTATCTGTATTTTTGCGTAATACCCTAAACCCCTTACTAATAAACGTAATAAATCAGATGAATAGTTACACACCGATTTCTCTCTTTCAGTCATCAGTAATTTGACTTTCGAAAGAAGAATACAAAGCGTTGTATAACTATACAGACGCTGCACAACGTTTATTAGTAAGACGCCATCCTCGCGCGAGATCGAGGTCTAGAGCATTTGTTAGTAGCACTATGAACTAACTTAATGAAACAATTTTCGCCGATAAGAATTTATTATCTACTGAAGACTTTCCAAACTATGTTTGGATCGGCTCCGATTCTAACCAGATGCACGTGAATACCAGTAATAGACCAACTCTCCATATCCACTCAACTGTCAACCGCCGAAAATAGACACGGAAGGAACATGGGCGTTTGTTCTACTGACAGAAATGAAGATATAATCTAACCTTCACAAGTGGGTGGGTAATACATACCTGGGTAAGAATTCATCATCAGACATCATCACAGCTTTTTTCTGAGATTTTGGCAATAGGTTATTTAGCTTATGAACGTTTTTCACAGAGGTCTCGACTCGATTTCTCAAGTTAGGTACTTCTAAATAGTAAGGATGGCTGCGTCAGTCAAAAAAAAAAAACAATAATTAAGTAGGTACCTATTAAAGCATTTCTGTATCTAGTCTGAAAGGTGTAAATTAGAAAGGTAGAAAGCAAACGTTATTTTGGAACTTAGAATAATTATAGATAGTGACAAAGTTAGAAGTAAATAATCCAACTAAATCAATCAACGCACTTTAAAACTACAGGAAATGTGAAATATATAATATATATATATATGTAAGTATTTTAAACTAGATAAACGAGTAATGTTATGGCAGTGAAAAGATCTTTTCTAAACAAGATTTTCCAATTTCATTATTGCTTATAATATAATCCATACTAATTTTATAAATGTGAAACTGTGTCTGTCTGTCTTTCTTCACGCTTAAATCGCTGAACCGATTTAGATGAAATTTTGTATAGAGATAGTTTGACTCCCGGGAAAGGACGTAGGATAGTTTTTATCCCAGTATTCAAACAAGATCGACACTTATGCGGGTGAAACCGCGGGGCGCTGCTAGTTTTAAAATAAATGGAATTTGAGCCTACTACGAAACTAGGTGACACACAAGTGGCATTTATCACTTAATCCCACTGCACTGAAGACATCACCTAGTTATTTTCCATATTTCCATTGCGTACATATTGATAATTTTATCTATTCGTTGAGTGGGGTAGAATAACCAATTGATAACAGATATTTTATTCAGTGACTACTTTTTCAACCCCAGGGTTATGCTTTTTTTTTTAGTTTGGGAAATCATCAAATGACCCCTCCCGCTCTGGGTGGAGCGGAAGGGAGTGTCAGACTCTTCCTGAAAACCCATCCGTGTTCCTTTCTTAGCCCTTTAATGTTCCGGGGTAGCGGTAACCCTTTCGGACAATCCCGCTGCCCCGGCAGGCTTCGGCCCTAATGGTCCCCTTCTTTGATGCTGACATCTCTTTGAGGCGCGCGTGGTGGAGAGGTATGCTTACGCCAAGAAAGAGGTGGCGAGACGACGTGCACTCCAATTGCGAAACACACTATCGATCTCAATCTGAATCATTTTGAAGCATATTGCTAATCCATTGCTTCATATCTTCAAATTTATCTGCTCAACAACGTAACGCAATGAACATTGTTGAACTGTCAAAATTAAACCCACTGCTACTGATAGTGTGTTACACAATTACCTGCTGAACACGTACCACGATGGCTGGTTCAAGGAGCAGGAAAAAAGTTACTGGAAGAACTTGGGAGAGGCCTGTGCCCAGCAGTGGAACAGTGTAGGGAAAACTAAAAAAAAACAGTGGCACTCCGGGAGTGCTGACAGAAGTGAAAACAAAACACAAACAGAATACTTTGCCATCACTCACTGACATATCGAATATACATTAAAACCGAGTACATCCCGAGGACAGCCGAACACATCCGAATGTAGCGCAGTGTCGGTAACAGTTTCGCAAGTTCAATGGTTTTTTCCCATCTCAAACGCCGCTCTCCCTACCTTCCGCGGGCTTGACGGGGTCGCCACCGTCTGTTGGCGGAGGCGGTGTGGCCGCAGGGGAGGAGGAGTGTTGGTATGACGTTGGCCATTCTCCCTATCCTCTACGGCCGAAAATTGGCAGGCGGCGGGGCCAATGATCTGACCCGTCGCAGGGGGACCAAGGGTGCCCAGACACGGGGTCGTCTGGCGCTCATGTAGTGTGGTTTGGTCCCTGGGGTGGTCACGGCGTGCTATGTGTTCCGGTGCGCCGGTGATGGGGAGTATTCCCCAGAGGAGGGTCCGGTGACGGACAGCCGCGGCGGGTTCACGGATGAGTGCTAACGTGTGCCCGTGTTCCCGCCGAAAGCGGCAGAGGACACCGTGGAGTTTTACTGGGTTAGAGTCCCACATAACTGCACTATCTCCCCGTGGCAGTGCCGAATGCATGAGCATTGCTCCACGTTAAAAAAAGGGAACACTCGCTACCAGTCCCGCAGACTCACGAGACTGATCCAAGATGGCTAAAGGTGTTTTGGCCAAAGTGAGGGGTAATGAGAATATAAAAATCAAATCTGATTTATTTACACTATGTAACATCTTATATACTACTTTTCCTTAATACACATTATTATACAAAATCTTTGTGTTATATGCGTGTAAGTCAAATCATTATTTTAACTGTGCTGAGTCAATGTCCAAAGGTAACATTGCACAGGTACCTAGTATATTATTATCATCCACCATTTTCGAACTTATGAAACAATGGATTAGCAATTTGCTTCAAAATGATTCATATTCCGATTGATAGTTTGTTACGCAATTAGGGGCTAAGACAGACTCCTGCCAGGCTATTCTGTGATAATCTCACCGTTTAAATCAAGGTGAAGTGAGCTGTCATTCTACCTAAGATTGACACTATTGACAGCTCACTTCAAGCTCACTTCACAGAGTTAGGCAGAAGATGATTTGATGATAGATCCCGGGGATCCATAAGTGGGGCGCATCTACGAACACTGCCACCCTACGTGTCTATAAACGGATATAATTACATTGTAAGTAGTTAGTGAGTAATAATAACCATGTCGCCACCAATATCTTAACTGACCCGCGGAAACCTAACGATTGTCGTCGGCGCCGCGCGCCGGCATGATAACAGTGATCATTAATTATGAATAAAAAATTGTGGCGGATAGGGTTGCCAACCCTAACTATGTAATATGATATCCTGGTATATTAGAGGCCTAAAAATATATTATATTAAAAAAAAATGGTAGGCGAAACTACTTACTACATTTTTATTTAAATAGAAAATGGCGAACTAAGCACAATAGGGCCAGAATTATTCAAATAAACGCTAAATTAATGGTATTTTGTAACCTTAATTTAGAGTGTACCTAATAATAGTTACGAGTCATAAAAAAAATGTGAAAAAAAGCTCAAATAAACAAAAAATATGCAATTTTTTTCCCTGAATAATTTTTTTTTCCGTCATCTATCATATTAATGGCTTCGAAAAAACATTATATAGGTACTCGTAGTCAGTATAAATAAATTGGCAACCCTACGGGCCGGAATATCGTAGTTTATTCACTCTAGCAGTAGTTGTTGTTTTATTTTCTATAATGCTAATCTTAAGATCATAAATCATGTACTTACCATATTCTGACAAATGATGATTAATATTTTTTCGTAGACCAACCGCGTAGGCCTGCGTAGCACTGCCGTAGCACGAATAAGAAGATTTACAGGGTCGGTATTTCGGTAACAGTTTTCTTTCTGATGTGGATTATTGTGCTATGGCAATAATAGGTTGCTACAGTAGACAGTTTTTTTTTTTCGATAAAATAATTTTCATTGACCGACAGCGTAGACATGAGTAGCACTGGGCGTAGCACGAATCAAAATAAACTGCAAATATATTATTAAGCTCGTGATGTGTGCTAGATTGTGCTTTAGCAGTAAACCCAGGTAAAAGTGTTTTTTTTTTATTTATTTTTTTGTTGAACAAGCTCGTAGGCCTTCGTAGCACTGCCGTAACACGAAAAAAAAAATTGCAAATTTTATGCAGTATGAACTTTTTTTTTATATTATCTATGCTTAAATCTAGTTCTGTCTTTATGGGAGCAAGGGTAGGTAGGTAGGTAATTGAAAGCTAATTAGCAAATCTCGAAATTGATAGTACCTATCATAATATCCACCTACAAACGTCAAGGTCAAGTATTTTCCAAGTGTAATTATATTATGTAGGTATAATAATACTAATACCTACAACACCGCCACTGGGGTAATAGCGTAATACACAGCAGCAATGGCTTTAATTTTGACAGTTCAACAACATTCATTGTGTTATTTAGATTGTGAAGCAGCAGATTTTTCAGACGAATAATGGATTAGCAATCCTTCAAAATGATTCAGATTGTGATTAATAGGTAGTGTGTTGCACAGTTATGGTGCTGATCCATAAAATACAGAACAGATTGCAAGAGGCCCAACTCAAATAACATAGGTGTCTTCTTATTTAATTCAATCTATTAAACCTATTCACTAGACCCGTATGAAAATCTAGGGTACGTAATATAAGCAACGTCATTATATGCAATTATTGTTCAACACTGGCAATTACAGACGGTCTTAATTAAGCAATAGCTTAATAGACGACAAAAAATAAAAACAATTGCCTGGGTCAGAGTGTCGTCATAAGGGCGGATTTATTTAGGTACTGTATGGTTTTTGTTTAGCTGAGAAAAAACCATTTTCTAATTAAATCTACATATGAATAAGAAACAAGAAAACATCACGATAAAGTCATGTTTTCTTATCTTTATCACGCCTATGAATGACAAGATAACATACTACAAAATAATAGATAGGTAAATAGTACATTTTTAATTCCTAAGGAGTACCTACCAACTGCTGATAAAGAACAAGATAACAAAACAACGTTTTATCAACACTGTACAAGTGTTGGAAACTTTATAGACATAATTATAACACAACCAGACATATTTGAACATACATCCTTATATAGCTACAGGTGACACACTTCTAAAGAAAGGTGCATTAGCCGCGCAAAGGAGAAACAAAAGAAATTAATTACAGCACCATCTATGATCGAAATGCAGAACTGCGGTGGCAAAAATAGACAATTTATTAAACTTTTTTTAAATGTACTTACCATGGTAGTAAATTGAAGCTTCTTAGTTGATCGGTACTTAGGGCAGTGCGGTTTGTGTTTTTTTAAAGGCACGGGAGGTTCTTTACGTAAACATCTGGCCGATTCTCGCGAGGTGACTGCCGCGATGCGGGCGACCGCGGTGCACATGTTTTGCGCGTAGATAACGCTATGATTATGTTTGTTTCTAATTACTGGTCTATGGGATCGCGGTGCGCGGTGGTATGTTTATTCGTATTATCACTGCTACTGTGGTTTTAAGACCCGGAAACACTTTGAGGAAGTAGATTTAACTCTAACTTTTACTCAATATACGTACCAACCTACCCACGTGTTTTGTAGGTAAGCAAATAGGTAAGTAGCTACTAGACATCCAGGCTTCAGTAGATAGTTATAGGTAACTAGGTAGGTTGGTTAGTATAACTAGTATTTAAGTAGGTATACCGTAAACCCACATAAAAAACGAACTTTTGATAGTGAGAATTTTGTGTGAAAGGGAAGGTAGTAAAGAAATCAAAGAAAATACTTGATCACGAATCACGATCATTGAAAAGTTTAAAATGCGTACCAAAAGAGTTTTAATTTACAGGAAATTATGTTAAAATTCTGTCAGACATTAACAGACCGAATAACACAAGACCACAAGAAAAAACTGTATTTATAGCACGCCATTATGTTATGAAGAACCACTTTATTCAGTACTTATGATGAAAGTAGGTACCAACCTATCTACTGCAACAAAAAGACAATTTCAACCTTATTTACACACGGTTAAGTTTCAAATAGCGATGTCTTTCAGTCAAACGCTGAAGATAATCGTAACAATGCAGGTTATTGTGGACACAAAGATTAATCGCTACCACAGAACAAATAAAGACGTTAGAAGGGCCTTGTGGGCAGGGCAGACGCGCCGCTCTTATGAGCAGACGCTCAAATGTCAATCAAAATTTGATTCACCGGCCAACAATCGCGCTCCTGTTGTGACAGCTTTCGAAGCTCCGCGGAAAAAAATAATTACTATAAGAGAAATACTATTAAAACATGTCGGAAAAAAGCCAGGAATGTAGTGTAGCCCAAAGAGAGATTTCTTATAACCGGTAAGTCCAAAAACCTTAAAATACAAGTGATATTTGTAATTATTACAAAAGTATTATGTAATTTGTAGACAAAAACGATAAGATCGCATACAGATGCAAAATTATACATTGCTTGCAATACATGGGTACGAGCTTGTACGACGCAATGTATTGCGTTCACTGCGAATGTCGCGTGAGCTTGAATTCAGAGAAATCTATGCGTATCGATAGTGTTGTACCAAATTGTAAACAATGTCGATATTAAGTATGTGTGTACGAATGATTATTTTCAGTAATATTATAATTCAAATAACTTTCTCTAATAACACCAGTTATTGTTTATTGTGGATTATTAATTTACTTTCTGAATAGGCTTTTCGTCTAAAATTTGATTTGAGGTTTGCAATTTATGATGAAAACATGAATTTAATTAATTTTTTTTAGGTTTCCAACAGATCCAGGTATAAGAAAACTGTGGAATGAGGCAACTGGTAGAATTGAATGAATTAAAATTCATCATCATCTGCCTAGCCTCTTCCTAACTAAGTTGGGGTCGACTTCCAGTCTAACCGGATGCAGCTGAATGAATCAAAATTATTGTTCAATATTGAAATAATCTTGTATTTTTTACTTGTGGAATTTATTTACTTACAAATATTAGCCCAAATTATTGTTCAAATTAAAAAAAAAAAATTTGTGTCATTTATTCATTCATTTCCTTACTTACTAACTTTAGTCCATGTCTTTGTACGCATGTCGTTAATCACGGACAAAGACAGCCCAGAAGGTGCGAATTCTCGTAATTTAAAACGTTGATAGTGTAGTCGCAGTCTCATCTCGGTGACAAACAAATGTCAAAAATTAAAGGAAATTAGAGGAATTTTTGACAGATTGAGACTGCAGAGATCAGGGGGCCTAAAAAGGCCACTTTGGCAGAATCATAAAACAATTCATATCACGCAATTCATGTTTGACAGTTTAACACCTTTATATCCTTGAAGGGTTAGGCAGAGGTGTACCTGTAGCATTTTACGAATCTCCATACAAAACTGTCGTACAGATGAAATTGCGTGATATGAATTGTTTTATGATTCTGCCAAAGTGGCCTTTTTAGGCCCCCTGACTGTGAACGTTCATAAAATAAGGAGAATTGCCCCTCTTCGTGGGCGATTGCTTTTTCGCGCACTATATTTTCAACTCTTAGTAATTGAGCAGAGCATTGAGATTCTTTTTCCCAAAAAAAATGTTACAGTAGAGTTAAGAGCGTTTACGCCGTACGGCATTTCATACAAACTTTCAAGCCGTTGTTTTTCGAAATTAATGAACCGATTTTAATGAAACTTCATACGCATAAGCAGGATACAAAGGTCTAAAAAGATAGCAGAGAACATTTTCGAAAAATTGTGTTACAGCCAAATTAGACCGATTTTAAAGTTTCCATAGAAACAGAGATTTCCAGTTATCTTTTTTTAAATAAGACATTTCGAAAATATTCTCTGCTAACTTTTTAGACCTTTGTATCCTGCTTATGTGTATGAAGTTTCATTAAAATCGGTTCATTCATTTCGAAAAACAACGGCTTGAAATTTTGTATGAAATGCCGTACGGCGTAAACGCTCTTAATAAATACATATTTCACAGGGCAATTCATAATATTATGTTAATACGACAAAGGGAAAACATTCAATATGGCCGTCAAATTAAAATTTTCTGTTTCGTTTTTAGCAAATTGCAGCTTTATTTTACGTTTTATGTTATTCAAAATGCCATTTGTCCCCGTAACGGTTACTCGATAATAATAATATTCAATAACCATCAAAGTCGTAAGTATAGTTTTCTAGGTTTACGATGCTCGAAAATAGGATTATTTCTGATAAAAACAGGTTTTAGAGCATTATCATGATGCTTGATGATTGAGATGATGTTGTTGTTAATTTTTAGTAAATCTTATCTTTACTTGCGCAATCAACATTAAGGACAACATCATTATGACATAAAACAGAGCTGCAACTACCATAAAACAAAGAAAATTTAAATTTCGCGGTACTATCGGATGTTCCCCCTTAATTTGTCATTATTATTTATAATTATTAAGGAAGTCCACATTATTCGTACCATACCCGTAACTTTTGGTTTTAAAATTAAAGCGAAAAATTGCAAATCTTTAATTAACAAAATTACAGTAATTTTATCGATATGATTGATCGACCTTTTTCTCGCCGTAACATATATGAGAAATAAATTGTTGTGTGAGTGTACGTCAAACGCAGTATTTGCGTTAGTGTGACAACCAATAGCAAACACGCGATCTAAGTTGATGTGGTTTATTTGTGTGCGTAATGCGCGTACGTATTGACCTCTTGCTTGTAGTAGAGTGAAAGAGTGGGAGACATGCGGCGACACGCGTTCTAATACAAATCAGGAACTATTTCTTTTCTAACTTCTTTTATCTGTTCTGTGATCGCTACTATAATTCAGTAGGTTGATTGAGTTCCTACAACCCCACAAGTGAATTGTCTGTTGAAGATTAACAATGAATGAAATAAATGGGTTAACTGACGGATGACGCACTGTTGGATTTTCTACTCTCGGCGCTGAACCGAGCGTTGAAAATCGAACAGTGAGCTTATATTAGGCGATACATTTAGCTATAGCGTAGTGTTAGTGATAACGGGCTATAGGCCGGCCGTGTATAGTCTATGGGCCGGCCGCTTAACTGAGACGTTGCCTGAGGTAGCAGCTCGGTGTGGGAGGGGTGTGGTGACGTGATGCTAGAGCTGTGATTCGTCCACTTGTGACAACTATCACCCCTCCCGCACCGCGCAACTACCTCAGGCAACGTCTCAGTTTAGCGGTCGGCCTATAGAATCTAGCTACCTAGTGCTTAAAAAATAAAAAAAACAGCAGAGGTACAGTCGAGTTCACTCGAGCTCAGATGAGTGGTAACATTTTGACGTTAACAGCATCTTTATGTCGTAGCAGCAAGGACAATTTTTGTTAGGCAAGTGCTTCCACTGATGTGTGGTTGACTGTACAGTCAATGGAAAATTTTCACCAAAGACGTGCAGTGGACAGTACTTTTAAGACAAATCATTGTTTTCATATCTGATTAGCTCAGTGTGTCCTCAGAAAGTTTGCCTGGAGAATAGAATAGGTATTGATTACTGTAGTCTTCAAGCCATGTACTGAGACATTAGTATAAGGTACAATGGGATTGCCATCGTCATTTTTATGTACAGAGGCCAGCACATCAAGCTACCCCAATCTGTGCAAATTTCTTTGATAGATTTTCAACTTTACCACAAAGGTATAAGGTTCATATTCAATCGGGAAAATTTGACAGATTGGGATAGGTTGATGTGCTGGTACTGCTATGTACAAAAATCCCTTAAAATCAATAAAGAAAAAAAAAGCCATGTACTGAGACATGACTTTAGCAGCATTAGGTACTTTTTGTAGGGTATTTAATAAAGGTGGTGGTAAATTACAGGCCTATTAGTCATTAATAAACTTGTGTTTAAGGAGCTACCTCGAAAATCTGAAATCCTCAAAAAAACGACGTAGGTATGTGCCAAAACGAATTTACTTACTCCTTTTTTAACAAAATAAATGAATTAAATTTAAAACTACTTTGAGTAAACTTTGATATGATAATTCTCTGTTTTAAAGTAAATTCCATTGGGTACACTTTGCCGATATTTCTCCATACAAATTTCGGGAGTGTTTTACTCCACTGTTTGACTATGTACATCCAAAGTTAAACATTCTTTCGTTTTGTCTTATTATTAATTTTGTCTGGACGGAAGCAGAATTGTAAAATAAAAAGCCATTAAAAAGTTATGAGCCAACAAAGATTCGGTTTTTCTTGCTAATTTTAACGTAACTTTGGGCGTAAATAAGTAATAAAAGAAGGATAAAATCTTCAAAACAAAAACCGTCCCGACAAAGATCAATTATCGAAGAGTTCAATAAGCTTTATTTGTAATTGATTTATGCAGTGGTTTTTTCAGAAAACTCGATCTTCCAAAGGACGTTTCGTAATTTTTACGCGCTCGTTTTACTATGGAATTATCGTGCATTTCACTCAATAATGTTCGCCCTGGCGCGGTGCGGGGGGAAGACGCTCACGCACACTTGCACAATACTGTCTTGCGCACTTTTCGAACTATTTGGACTCAGTCTGCTGCTGCCGCAGGGTTGACAATCTTAGTAGTGGCAAGCGGGTAATCGTTCTCGTATAAGTATACAAAATATGGATGGACACCAAAAGTATTGCCGACTTACACTTGAAACTAACATGTTAATTTGGTGTCATTAAAATGTGTGACTATTCTGAAACCTACTTAGAGATGGCAGTCTTCATAATTTTGTGACGAGGAAGTTCTACAACGGTACGCAAGATGGCATGAAAACAGTCATGCATTTGGCTCTTCGGTGTGACCAGCCCTCGTTCAATTTCCATGAACGATATATTATATCCTCGATATACCTACATAAGTAATTAAAACAATACAACGAGAAAATATTTCCTACATCTAAGCTCAATATATCAATAGTATACATCGAAATAAAAAAACTAGGAAAATAATTTCAAGACATTTTAAGCGAATTTATTTTTGTATGCAACACTACAACAAACTTGGCAATGGCCGCCGGTTTGCTTGAGCGCATTTTCCGCGTCTTGCTTGTTTATATCTGCTTTTTCTAGATTTCAATCGTCTAAAAGTGCTTTTTCCATATAAGTCCGTTGAGTAGACCCCCACAGAACACTATTACCCTAACGGGGTAGAGCCTCTGCTCCTCCGGCCGTTTTGATTGGTTTTGATTTTGTACTCGTGCTAATTGTTAAAATCTAAATATTGAGAAAGGACTCTTGACTACCCGTTTAGAGTTAACTTTTGGGTTTGTGACATTGAAAACTACATAATTTATCATGTCTAACAAAAAGTGTTGCGTCCCCGGATGTTATAACTTGGGTAAGTGTCTTTTTTTTTGTTAATAAAAAGGCCACTGGGCTAAGCCTTTGTAAGCAGTTCAACACCCTTAAGACAAAGCCCTATGGGCAAAGTCCGCCGCCCGTAAATTTCAGGTTTTGACATCCAACTCCACTGATTACTTACTTATTTCAGATAACAATGCGAATTTGCATAATTGCATAAGTTTCATTACCCTGCTAAGGATAGGGAGTTATTTAATACATGGGTTTATTCCGTTAGTGGTGACCTATAGCACAAATACCGCCGTGTATACACTTCGAACAAAAGTACTCGTGCCGTAATAATAGACTCAGAAAAGAAGCTGTACCAACAACAAACATGGGTCAGTTTGTCGTCTTAGATGCCAGGTTAGTTATAATAAAATATGTAATAAACTCAGAGAATACAGATTTAGGTTATTAGGTTTATTAGTACTTATAATCATTGGTGCCAAAAGATTTATATCCTTTTTAAATTATTTTTCTAACTATGGAAACTAAAATTACTCTATGGGGAGAGATGTTTAATGGATTGGTAAATAACTTCTTTATCCGGAGGCAAACATATTGAAATATATTGGCAGATGGTGATTTTACGGTGTATCAAATATTGGTTTGACCTTCTTCCACAACAACGGAGCAATGGATCAATTTTATTTTTTGCTCAGTGATAGTTTATGGACCCGAAAGTGGCATTGGCTACTTCCTATGTGGGCAGAGCTGTGGGCAAATGCTAGTATGCCTTCAAATAGGTGTTGTAATGTCTTGTTAATAACACACTATTCACAAAATGTACCAAATAAAACAGCTAGTTATTAATCCATTTGTTGCCATGTACTTGTAATTAATAATAAGTATATTTATCATCCCATTTATGAGTAAATTAAATGTCCCATCAAAAGCTCTTATGCCTCGTCTGCTGGACACGGGTGTCTTAACTGGTATGCTATAATGTTTGGTGAAATACCCAACCTGTCAAGCAGTGCTAATGAGACACTATGGAAAATCGATAGTGTCTAGTCCTATGAGGGTTATCGCTGCTTACTGAAATAATAGATTAATTGTCATTCCAGAACCTGTTACTTCACATTTGGACTCTGTGGATATGCATCCACACACTCAAGTGCTGTGGAATACCTACAATTAAAGGAAAATCTTGGTAAGTGAAGATATAATCATAACAGCATTACCATTAGTAATTTTCCTCTGGTCCTCGATTCTATTCAAAATCATAGATTCTCTTATAAAACTTTATTGTGTAGTGTAAATTAATTTATGTTCATCATACAGAAGATTAATATTGCTCTAAGCATACATTATAATGATTAAACATACTTAAATACTTTCAATATTGGCTGAGACTGTACCTAATACATAATTGATTATCTTTTAACACATTTATTATAACTAAATAATAAATTAATTGTCATTCCAGAACCTATTACTTCACACAGATGTGACACGGTATCCATGGCTGAGCCTATACATCTACATGCCATAATAGCTGTGGAAGATGTACAACTTTAAAAAAATCTTGGTAAGTAAAGATAATTATCATCTTACGTGTATTTTTCCTTATTTAGTAAACAATCTTGGCATGTGTCTTTTATGAATTTTGCCATTTGAAATAATTAAACGGCGTTATTTATACAACTTAAAATACTAAATACCATTATTGTAATATTAGAATAGGTATTTAATTATCTATGAGGTGCTATAAAAATATCTGCCACTGCAGCAATGTGAGTAGTGTGTACCTACCTTTCTATTGTATAGATTACAATAGTATTACTTTCAAATGTTGCACTACTTACATAACAAAATAACTCAATAAGAATGCTATTTATTATAAAAAAATAAAAATAATATCCATTTCAATACACACTCTTATATTCCCAATTATTTATAGTAAAATAACTCATTTGGTCATCAAAACAACATCAGTCGTAAAGTGCTAAATTGTATAAGTACCAAATAATTGTCTATAATTATGTTTCATTTTCTTACAGTGCATCGCAAAAAGCAACAACGGACTGTCGTTACCAGAAGGCGGGTGAAACGCGTTGCTGTAACTCAATCTGAGCGTGCTCTGTAGAAAACTTGTGCTATTTCGAGCAAAACTAAGCAAGTGCCGCAACAAGGTCAATGTAAAAAAGATTTAATATCAAACAGTGACCACGAATATTTAAGATATCGGGAATACGCAAATAAAAAATGGCTTTGCAGTCCCAGCGACGCTCTCTTAAATTGTATATCTAATCTTCAGGATATAAACTATAGGTATAATATGAAAAGAAAGTTTAAAACCATTTAAAATAATTAATAACAACAATAATTTTTGTAGCTGTAGACTTCTCATTCTTAAAATGCTCAACACAATGGAAAATTAATAGATTCTTTTATTTTAATTTAGTTTAATTATTCATTATCAATTCGCATTGTTATTGAATGTAGTACATTAATTAATTTATAACAGATAAAAAAAAAAAAAACTGAATTTCAAATTAATAACCTATGATAAATATCATGTCAATAGATTGTAAATAGTTATTATATAAATTATTGTAAATATCGCACATTGTTAAGAAGAGTGACACTAACCAAAAAGGCTATTTTTTCAGTAGAAGCATTTAAAGTTTTTTTTTAAATAAATAAAAAATAAAAGTACCGCTAGTTAGTTAGTAGTAGTAGTTTTACTTTCTGTCTTTTGTTTAAAACTCTTAATTCCTGTTTGGTAAAACTTTAAATGCTTCTACTGAAAAAATAGCATTTTTGGTTAGTGTCACTCTTCTTATCAATGTGCGATATTATTATGTCAATTGATTATATATATTTTAGATTATGAAACTAGAATTCGTCGATAAAACTGTTTTCCTGGGAATCACGCTCGACTCAAGGCTTCAATGGGGTCCTCATTTAACATCTCTTGCAGGACGGCTAAGTTCAGCAGCATATGCTGTGAGAAAAATCCGTCAATTTACTGATATTGATACTGCGAGACTGGTCTATTTTAGTTACTTTCATAGTATTATGTCGTACAGTATTTTACTATGGGGACGGGCTGCAGACATATAGCCTCCGCAGGCGTGACTCTAAGGGAGCTGTTTAAAGATATTAACATCATGACGGTACCTTATCAATATATCTATGAAAATGTAATGTACGTATGGAAAAATCTATATATTTTTAGTAAAAGAGGTGAAAGACACAATTATATAACTAGAAATAGGGACCAATTAGTTCAACCAGAAGGCCAATTCTCGTAATTTAAAACGTTCAAAATCTAGTCGCAGTCTCATCTCAGCGACAAACAAATGTCAAACACTTGTCAAAATGTATGGAAATTAGAGGTATTTTTGACAGATTGAGACTGAGATCAGACTGTGACCGTTCTTAAAATTACGAGAATTGCCCCTCAGGTTTCAGGCTGGCTAAAGTAGATTCATCTTTCATTGGCTACTGTTTAAAATGTTACAATAAAATACCTACCCACATACTTGAACTGAATGAAACGAAGTTTAAATCTTGTATAAAACGCACACTATGCAGCCAGGCATACCTATTATAAATTGGGTGATTACATCGCTGATAAAAATGCTTGGGTAAACGCTGGTCCTGCTCCATAAGGACGCACAAATAAATTGATTATCATTGGAAAATACTGTTGGAGTTGCTGAAGATTTAAAAATATAATTTTTGCATTATATATAATTGCATAGCACATGTGTGAGTATATGTCATACTACAAAGCTACCATTTACTGGGTACGTCTTTCATTGACTTAATGTGCCCTGGCGGCTGAGGGTATGTCATGCTCACTCAAATGTCTCGCTGATGGTGGCGCATGTGTTGGATCATTTAGCTCCCTTCAAAATGATTGAGCTGAATGGTGCTAATACATGCGTCATGTTCGTGAACGGGCGCTGTCAGTAGGGACTGGTCATCTCTTTGCTGCCATGGCTTATTTTAATTTAATATTTTAATTATTTTTTTTACGTCTTTTCATTACGGACGCTTTTAAAGTTTTACATCGTTCTCACATGCATAATTTTTAACATGAATGATGTAACCAAGTCTTTGTAACCATATTATTTGATTTAAAAGAGTGTACATGGAGTTTTTTGCCCATTCTTCTCCATAGGTACCTACGCTTTGGAATGGGCAACTAGCTCCATCTTTCTGACTGACCGACCCCTTGACTGCCTGTAATTGGTTTAGTTGAAATAAATGCTTTGAGTTTGATTATAAATCTATCCAAAAAGAAAAAAAAACGAATATTTAATTTTTTTTAATAAATTTAATGTCATAACTGAGTCATAAGTGAATGGCAGGTGCAAGAATGTAAATTACTAAAATATAAAAATTATTTACCATCATCTGTCACCAATTCAGTTAGAGAATACAAACATTTAATTTTATATAACAGGAATGCTTTAAGTTTTGTTTTGAATAGAGTACCTTTGTAAATCGATGATCTTAAGTCAGTAGGCAATATATTAATTCTACTGCTTAGTATTTAGAGAAATGTTTAGCAATAATAAGGTTAGGTGCAATTTTATTTTCCATTACTTTTCTTCTTCTCTCTAAGTTTACGGTCTTCTTGTGATTTGTATTCATTCATTTATCATGTAGGTATGTAATAAAAATATAGGTAGTGCAGATTTTTCATTTATAACTATTGTAAAGATATTAATAAATAAGAGAGAGTGTGATGATGATACGTATTCGTATAAAGTTAAAGCTAAAAAACTTACTATGAAATGTTTCAAAAGAAAGTAATAAATAATGAAATCGAAAATCACCTAACATTGTTTTATTGTTTGATAATGTGAATTACCATTCGCTTATCTACAAGCGAATTGTAATTCACATTTTAAAATACCCTAAAAATAAATAAATCTGTAAGTAGGCGACGACGTGCGTATTGTATGTACCTACCTAGCTATAGCGTAGGATTGTGTTGGCATTAGCTCCAAAACCCGCGTCCAGAGGGCGACACTTGACGTTTCCCATTTTGATCGCTGAGTTAGACCTCTATTCCATACTATACAAAAGTACTCTGTGTGCTGCCGGCTGCGGCCTATGTCGTTCGTTTGTATGTAGACTAAACTCCTTTGCGCTATAAATTATTATCATTCGCACGTGAACACTACATTGACCCCTGGCTTGAACTTTGGATTTCGATACTACCTACATTATCTGTTTGACTTCGCACTACAATTTGGACTTCGTATTTTCATTTGAAATTGGAATTGTTGGTTTGAGTGGACGCTGTATCAGTGAAGTTGTATTGGTTGATTGAGGAACTGGTGTGATTTGTGAACAACTACAAATAAACAATGGGTAAGTCGTACAATTTCTTATAACTAACCTATTTAGGTAGGGACCTCCTTGAGCATATTTTTTGTTATAATATAGGTAACTAACTTCTGCCCGCGTCTTCGTCCGCGTGAAATTTTTTGATCTCCCGACCCACCCCGTCGCATCACATCGCCTTCGCTATTACTACTCAACTCCTAAGGGTCCTATAGCCTTCCTCAAGAGTTGGGCAATCAAATGCAAAAAGATTTTCATAAATCCAACCGATACTTCCAAGATTTGAGCTTTCAAACTAACAAACTCTTTAGCATTATTATTTGTATTATTTTAAAACTATGATATCTTCTAAGATATTCATTGAAATCAAGTGATGTCAAGGGCAATTTTGTTCAACATTAAATACTTGTGATGAATAATGTGTTTATTTCAATAAGGTAAAACATGATGATAATAAAAACACCTTCACACATAATGCATTATTTTAGAACAAATTTGATTACCATAAAAAAGGTTATAGTGAGTCAACCTTATAAGGTAGACATACGCTGTCGCGGCCTTTTTTTTTGTACATTTAAAAGGGAACAAATCCGTCAAACATTATTTTTGAGTAACTTTAACCGTTTACGCAGCGTACGCACGCAACGGAAGCTCACAAAAGGAATATATTTTTTTCCGTTCATTTTTCATTGATGCTCGGCTTCTATTGATCGTAGTGTGATGTTATATAGCATAGCCTTCCTCCATAAATGGACTATTCAAGTATCGAACACAAAAATATTTTTTCAATTCGAACCAGCAGTTCCTGAGATTAGCGCATTCAACCAAGCAAACAAACTCTTCAGCTTTATAATAATAGATTATATAAAATAAATTATCTTTTAGCTAATACATTTTGTGGCTTTCTGCACAGCTAAGAGCCTAAGACTAGGGGCTTGTGGCTTGAATGAAGACCGGGCGGCGGCGCGGCGCGCGGCCGGGCTCGGCGGCGGCGCGGCGGCGTACACACACAAGGTACCTTATGTAGGCAAGACGCTCGCTCAGAAAGCGGCGCGCTAGTAACTTTTATTTTGTGCTCCTGGAAATGGGGGGAGGAGTGCTCGAGTAGTATTTAGTAGGTATCCATACATAATTATATCTAACCACTATCCCTTACCTATTCCTAACTCGTGTTGTTTGTATTTTAAGTAGGTAACAAAAATGTATAATACATACATACTTATGTATAAAGTGAGGTTTATAACATAATTTATCGTAAAATCAATGGGCAGTCGTGAACTCGTGAATTAGGTGAAAACGGTGGCCTTTTGATAACGTATGTAGGTATGTACCTGTTTTTATATCGTACTAAGTACTCATATATAGGCATACTTGTACTAGCTTTTCCCCACGCTTTTACCCCCGTTCCCGTAGGGCCGTAGGAATCTATCCCACTGCTCCGCTCCCATGAGTCGCAGTGTGATGTTTCATAATCTGTACCTAACATAATCTTTCTCAATAGATAGGCTACCTAACACAAAAAGTCGGCCAAGTGCGAGTCAGACTCGCGCACGTAGGGTTCCGTACCATTTTCTATAAAAACGGCAAAAAATCATGTCTGTTCTATCCCCCCTTAGATAAATGTTTTATTTTAATTTAATTATTTATTTTTAAAGTGAATATATAAATAAATATATATTGAATATATAACTAAATATTCTGTAAATATTTCAAGCGTCTACCTGTTGCCGTTATCAATATCGAGCATACACGAGCAAAAAAATCACGTTTGTTTTTTGGGAGCCCCCTTAAATATTTATTTTATTCTGTTTTTTAGTATTTGTTGTTATCCACACGGAACCCTAAAAAAAGCTTAAACTGGTACCTAGTTTGTAAGATTTGCGCGTTCAAACAAACAAACTCTTCAGCTTTTTAATATTAGTTGGTAGGTACTTAAAAATATTTATTATAAAGACGAAAATTCTTTATTAATATTTATTATAAAGACGACAATACCTTTTTGTGCTATTTTTTCACTCCTAAACCACTGAATCGCAGGCAAAAGCCAGTACAAAAAAAATGAAAACGGTATATGAATAAATACATTACTTACTTTTATAAAATAAATAAATAATAGTGTGTAGGAAAATATATTACTTTATTATTACAGGGTCAAATTAAATTAGCTAGCGAAATTCTGCAGACGTGATGGTATCGTTCCCTAAACACTATAAAATAAAAATCAAAAAGATTTGGTGTATTTTTTTGGGGGTCAACGACCACTTCTAGATTTGTTACTTGAAGTTTAGTATGAGATAGAAAAATCTGTTTTCTTTTGTTTTATCGTATTGAGAAATCGATACCAACCACGTCGTGAAGTTTAAATAAAAAAAAACTGTAAATTTAAACTAATAATATTACAAGTGTCTCCTACACTGAGTTCGGTCATTGACTCCACTAAAAGTCATAAAATTATTTTATTTTTTTGTTTTATTATGGTTAGATATCGACACCCATCACGTCTGCAGAGTTTCGCTTGCTAATTTAATTTGACCCTGTATATAATGTTGGTTTTTTTATGAAACAGATCCAAAAGAGAATTGGTGAATGGAGAATTGTACCGTAGCTGCGTAGGTATACCTAATTACCTACCGCCGAAGACCGACGCGAGGACGATCGGATCGGATCGCCGCCCGCGCCGGCGCGTCCCCCTGCGCACGGACCGCGCCCCTCGGGCCCTCGCCAGTCCGCTACAAACCTCAACGCCACGCCAATGCATTCCATAAATTCTTTCTTCCTTTCACGCCGCGCATTTTTGTTATTATTGATAATAAACATTTATATTTTATTTTATTTTATAGTAGTGTTTCATTAATAGGTATACCTAAACCTATCCTAACACACTACAAAATCACCCTTATAAGAATTGAGTAAGCAACTGACAACCCTTGCAATCTGCCGCTACTCACTCAAAGTTACGAGTTTGATACCTACCTACATACCTACCCACCACTACATACCTATACCCCAATAACTTTAGGTAAGTACTTACATACTATATGCAAACAATATTGATGTGTCACGTCTTGAAATTCATATAACTCTAGAACTTACTCAAATTATTATTAATTCGTTTGTAAAAAACACTAGATTTTCAAACAGTAAATAAAAAGATGTGTCAAGATTGTTTACATTTACCTAAAGTTTTTGTGTATTGATAAAAAAATAAGATAGGTAAATAATCTTGAAAACAATATCTAGGTAGTCAATTACTAAGTAATGCGGCATAACATAAACAGTAGGTAATAATAATATCACCCCGCCCGACCGGCTGAGCGTCGGGCGACCGATGACTCAGTTGAATGGCGGTGCATGTCAAACAGAATGTACTAGCGTTATAGTGCATGTGTGCATCGTCTAACGTGTCGTTTCAGTTCGGAACGGTATTTGTGTGTGTTGAACTAGACATTGTGCGTGTAGACTATCGTCTAACTGCTCATCACTGATACCATCTCTGTCAGACACGATGCGAGTTGAGACAGCGTGCTTTTTGGCCGCGCCCACCTGTGAGTTCGAGCTCGCAACTAGTTGGCTCTTAAGCGTTACGCCGCGCCGTAATGTCGAAAAAAGTAAAAAAATAGATAAATAACTAAATAACTTTGCTTTTCAATTTTCTTTGCTTCTCATAGTATGTACCTATGTCTATTTCCTGTTTAACTTTATTAGGTATTCTATCACTTGTATATTAGTTTATATTATGTTTCTTTAAGTACGCTGTACAGGTATAGTATCCTATTAATTGTTTCCTGCACCGGGTGATGTCATTACTTCGGCGCCGGCTGTCGCTGAAAACCAGCGCTGGGGCTCTGTCTAGCATAGGGTCGCAGCATAATGCTGAGCGATGGCCGTTTCGCGTGAATGTGACGCATGTTTCACCCTACCTTTTATTATTTTTTGTGTTTGTTCTTTTTTTTGCGTCATGTTCACCGCGAATAAACGTTTTTTCTTTCTTTCTTTTCTTTCAATTATTATTTTTTCGAGAAAAAAACATTAAATCTTGTATTCCTTTTACTTGATACTAGACCAAAGAGTCAAAAAACATATACTAAAATGTTAAATCCCTATTCCACATACTTAACAAGTTATCTACACGAAATAGAGAAACCACATTTTTTCAACATAATTATAACCTTAAACTTGGGTCTCGTCTCTGTAAATACCACTGCACTGGTGTTTCAGATGGCCATGTTTAAGTAAAATAGGTGGCAGCACCAGCAACCACGTTGGTTGTTAAGGGTGATACCTATCATCAGCCTTTGGCAACATCAGCTGAAGGTTGAATCGACCAATCATAATCATATCTAGGGTTGAAGGTGGAATCGACCTCTTGAAAGACTGTTTCTCCAACATCGATTGAAAGATGGTATCGACCTCATATAATCAAATAACTTAAGGAAGGGAAATTAGACAACACATAAATACTTTTTATTATACATTTATTAAGAAACAAAAACAAACTAATCTACTTACATAATATTACAGACAAGAACATTGATAATAGTAGCAAATGTGATATATTGCAACAGTCTCCAAACTATTAAGTAACAAAAACATGATTATGATTGCGTTGCTAAATATAAGACCAGCAACGCTATGACAAATATAGAGCACCTCTTTGGTAGAAGCATATACCCAGCTGTGGGTTACGACGAGCTGAGTAATTTAATAGGTAAAAAAGGAGGTAGGTATTTGAAATGATGTACCTATCGTATTGCTATAGATACAGTGCTAGTAACAAAGCTGGGCACAAGATCCGTTAAGTAATCGTTAATTAACAAAGTTAATATTTCGAGTAATGGATTAACTTTAAGTTAACTTTAAAAGTTGTTGGACAATCGCCTCTATCCTCCGATTTTACAATAAGACGAAAACACAACGTTGGAAACAATAGAAAGGTTTTTTTTTATAAATGCCTTAGGTACAGACGCCAGCACATCAACCTACCCGAAACTGTAAAATTTTCCCAATCAACTTTGAACCTTATTCTTTAGCGATAAAGTTGAAAATCTATCAAAGAAATTTGACAGATTGTAGTAGGTTGATGTGCTGGCGTCTGTACATAAAATGCCCTTACTAAAAAAAAACCTTTAAGTTAAATACGTTATTATTGTGGATTTCGGATAGTGACCGCCGAAGGGGACAGACGTGTCTTGTCCCGCCTTTGTTTGCCCAACGCATATGGCTGTCGCGGAGCTTGAAACTCGAATTTGAAATTCGAACGGTGTTTCGCTTGTTGTTTTGTGAGTGCAAATTAAAACACCTTAGAACGGTGGTAAAGTGGCATACGTGTGTTCCTGATAAACAAGCCCGAGGCCCAGGCTTTCCGACCGAGGATCTTCGTGACGTCGATTTGGTGAGATCTTTCCATATATTTCAGGAATCTCCATTGGAAGCTGTATCCGACTGCGTTTTGTTTTGTTAATTTGGACTCTTGACGCCACGCGTGTATTTAACATCAGTGTAAGCTATAACTAGGCTTTAGGGAAATGTTTTCAAATTCAAAAGCGAGGGATAAAATAAAGTACCTAATACATTCCATTATTCTAGCTTAAAGTACGGTATCGCTCTAGAATTCGTACTTCACACTATTCTTGATGTAACATTGCACTAAATTACCAAAACTGACTTGAACAAGCTACCTATTTTCTAGCTTGTAAGGCAAGTTTGTATACCCACGCGCACAAAATTAGACTCAAATTACAAAACAAAAAAAAGGGTTAAGTAACAAAAAATAGCGACGCTCATAAATTTCAGACAGTAAGCTCCCCTGTCAACTATATTGATCCTCAAACCCAAAGCTTCACAACACATGTGTGCAGAGAAGGCCTTGCAATACCATAAAAACAAAAGTTTTTGTCTTTAAAATGTCCATAATTTGGCGTATGACAAAAGACGGGAACTGCTTATTTAGGGCCATAGCCCATCAAATAAATAATATAATGGGTTTAACTTTCGATCACGTGTCTGTCCGTCAGGATCTCGCTTCATATGTTTTGCAGCATCGAGAGGACGACAGAATTCGTCTAGCACTTCTAAATAATATACAAGAATTCCCTCTAACAGCAATCTCTCCCAGGAACAAAGGATAACAGAATACATAACTACGCAGTTTAACAAGACGTTCTGGGGAGGAGAGGATATCTTAATCGCCGCGTCCGAGTTCTATCTTGTAAATTTGCACGTGCACACGGATACAAGACACACGCTAGTGTATTCACCTACCGGCGAACCAGTACCCGGCAACATACATATCCTCTATAAGGACCAACACTATGATAGCTGGGTCATGACCGACGAAGAACAGCACAACAGAAACCCGATAGATATAAGGCAAAAATCAAACAACGTCAAAACAACACAACATAATAAGCCTTTAATTAACCAGTACAACACACGTGAAGAGTAAGATAAACTCACGAGACCACAGTCTCAAACGAACAGCCCCCAATTAGCTAGCTCATTAACACAGTATGAACAACAAGCATCAACGTATACACCGTTATCAGACGTAGTCGCAGATGTCACTGGGTTTACAATACTTAGAAACCAGCCGTGTACCGCAATAAAATATTCTTGCCCAGAATTGCGTATTGCAACTTGGAACGTCCGTGGGGCCTCAAAACCGGCCAAAAAAGATAAAATTGACGCTGAACTTTCAATTAGGGGCATTCATGCAGCCTGCATACAAGAAACAGGTATGAACTCAGGAACATACAACTCTACACACTACGAATGGCACCTCTATGGAACCTCAGGTAAAACGCACCGGGGACCTGCAATTCTAATCCGAAGAGATGTCCAAATTGAATTAGTTAATGGAAAAAAGGATACAGACGCGATGTCAGCTACTCTCAAAGTTAACAGGGAAAATGACAAGCCTGCTCATTTGTATATAATCAATTCTCACATCAATAGTTGTACACATATAGCAAACAGATCCTTCACAGGCTTACTAAACTTGATCAGACAAAAACCAAGGAAATGTACTTTAATAATTCTTGGCGACTTTAACGCTCATATTGGTCGACATGATACACAAAGTTTCCAACGCAAAGGGCTGATCCAACAAAACCTACATCATGTCTTTTCTAACTACAACGGGGAAATGTTAATAGATATAGCCAACAGGGAAAAACTGCAAATAGAAACGACAAAAGCGAGATCATCATGCAGGATAACATGGTCAAAGGGTAATCAGAAATCCCAATTGGATCACATTATAACGCCACATGCAACAGAAAAACTTCGAACTCATTAAAGGCGAATCCGACCATAAAATAGTCTGGGGTCTGTTAAGAACAAACCGAATTTCAAACAAAAAAGAAAACACCAACCACAATAATACACAAAGACAACAGCAAGACACACAGGAAACAACAATTGCGTCCAAAGATTTCGACTATAAACAGTGCTATTATGCCGCCCTCAATAGTAAATTCACGAAAACAAAATACCAAGACTGCATAACAAAAAAACTAAAAGACATAGGAATCAAATTAACGGACGAAAACATCGAAATACCCTGGAATACCATAACGACAGTATTAAAAGCAGCTGCCCAGGAAACTCTGATTTTTGAGCCAATTCTTTCCAGAGAGCATCGACTAGCTCTTGCTAACCTACAAAAGGCAAAATTCCTACGAAGTAGGCAACCAGATAACCCAAATAGGCACAACCTAGTAAAAGAATGTCAGGCAACACTTCAAAAGCTTAAATACCAGGAAGAGCAAAAAGCATGCAGGGCCTGCCTCAATGGACTGGGGAAAAACCACCCTGCAAAACGCATGCAGATGTTATACCTTTTTTACAGTAAAAACAAACTTCAAACAAAACGTCGAAAAAGATCTACTTATATACCGATGACCACATGGGAGCAAATATTAAGAAAATCCGAGGGCCATCTTATGCCAACAGTTAATATAAAAAAGCTGATAACCGAAGTACAGTGTGATGGGCCCAGTGTGGATGACGTAATGGGAATCATTAATAAAATGCGGAACGGGACAGCTCCCGGAACTGACCAAGTGGTAATCGAACTCTACAAAGCAATGCCCCAAATATTACAAGAAGCCATCACCAAACACATGAACAGAGCCTGGACACAGAACGAAGCACCAGACACATGGCTCGAGACCGTACAGGTACCAATTCCAAAAAGCAATAACCCAAAAAATGCGAATGAATATCGCCGCATATCGGTTTGCAATACGGGTTACAGAATCTACGCCTCCTACTTACTAAAAAAACTGGATGAGATAATAACGGAATTGGGCAACTATCAAGCGGCCTTTTTAAACAATAGATCAACAGATGACCATATCTTCACGCTTAAAAGGGTCTTAGACGAAGAATGGCGTGCAGGTAAAAGAATTTATGTACTCGCCCTCGACATTGAAAAGGCCTTTGACAACGTTGACCTCAATGCACTAAGAGATATATTATTACAACGAACCAACAAATCGCTAACCAACAGGATAATCAAGGTTTGTATGAATGAACGAACATGCATCAAATGGTGTGGCCAGCAAAGCAGTTGGATTATTAAAGGAAAGGGAGTCAAACAAGGTTGCCCGCTGTCCTAAAACTTGATCAGGATCGCGAAATCTCACTCCCCCTGGTACTATCATTTGCGGATGACCTTATCTTCGTTACAGATGACCTAGAAGGGTTAGAAAGTATCCTATACCATACTAAACCCCTACTAGATAGTGTAGGTCTCCAAATAAACGAAACAAAAACAAAAATACTAATTAGAGACCCCATAGCTACACAGATAACGACGCACAAAAAAAGCACGATAAAAAAACGCTGCGAACAGGCCATGAAAAACGCCAAATCGTTACTACCATCCATAAATAATTCAAATATGGACTGGAAATTAGCCAGACTAATGTATCGAATGGTGATCGTACCGTGCATGATACATGGTTTGAAAGTATCGGCACTTACTAAAGCTAACAGGTCAAGACTCAGAAGATACAAGCGAGTTATCATGAGAGACTTGATTAACCACTCTAGGAATAAACCAAGACAAAAGAAAATGCATGAAATATTAGACGGAAAAACAATAACCAAACGCATCAAAAACCACAGGATGTGCTACCTCGCACATGTCTACAGGCGCCGCGAACCACACCTACTGCATGCAGCAATGCAATACAAGGCCAAATGCAAGAAGGTCGGCAGACCTATATGCACATGGAACGACAATTTAAAACATTACATGAAGTACTTCGACAAGGGAATACATTTTTGGATGGATACAGCGGAAGACAGAAGTAAGATTAAGATCGCTGCTAGTGAAATTTACAAAAAACCGGAAACGGATAGTAGCGAAACGTCTGAAGAAGACAATGAAAACAGCAACATCTAGCACAACACAGCATAGCAAGGATGTACAAAGGAAAAGAGAAAGCAGTAGAGCCCCGCCAAAAGACTCACCGATGAAGCTCGACCTGAACCAACTTGGCGGCAAGGTCGTTAAAAGATGCCCATCCATAGATAATAATTACCCATCTCTCCACTAGTCCAAGGCTTGCTCTAGGATGCATATCCGGTAGGCTCTTAAATCCTTACCTATCCTACGGGCACGTCTTCCCTACCATTACCGCGCCCCCCGGTCTATTCCTTGATATGCAATGGTCGCTGTAGCACCATGAACATGAGGCTACAGGAGCTAGTGCGAATCTTGGGGTTCATTCGATTAATCGAGTCTGGTTTAACCACGCTGGGATCGGTGCAATTCATTCATTCATTCAAGTTAAATACGTTATTATTGTGACGAACATAATTTCGTTTTTGTGACGTTTGGAACAATTTTGATTAAAGCATATTTCAAAAAATTTACATTCTCTAAGAATTTTTAAATATTTGTGATGTTTATTAAATGAGTACATTATGAATGTGGCCTAAAACTCCTTGTAATAATTACTAGCCTACAGAAAAACTTATTTAAAGTTTAACACAAAAATGTCTTTAATTAAAATATATTTTTAATAAATTAAAAGGAACTCAATGCAGCATAAAAGGAACGCAACGCATGCAGCCAGTTCTAAAACCAACCTTATGAACTAGAGCAAAACGTTAAAATTTGTAAACGAACTTAACTTACAATTTTATTATTTAAAATGAATAACTATCACTTTATGTAATATTGTAATATTAAAGATGGTGGTGGGTTTTTTAGTTGAGTGAAATTTGGTGATGAGCAGGTGACGTTACTCCCATTTTAACGTTCCTAATACCCACTTCTGGGACAAGACTTGGCATCCTCATTTTACCAACATACCAACCAAATACTTCCATTTTCCTAAAATTGCATTTACATTCGGTAAAACGCTACGCGACATATATTTCCATATTTTAATATATCCAGTAGAAATTGTTTAAAACTGTAAGTATCTAAAAAAGCAGATATTCAATCTTTCATTACAACACGTGAATAATATAACCCGCTCATATTATTATTATTATTTAAAAATCTCTTTCACGATTTTCACTTGCAAAAATATGGTTTGTGACCTATTGTTTTTAATTTACCTACTTATTACTAATAAAAACCCAATTTAAACTAATTAAATCGGCATCAAGCCTTCCTACCGTTATTGTCCTTTCTCCAAAAAATATATAAGTTAATGCCAGGGATAAATCCCTGGGACAACAACCTACCTAATGTTTCAAATCAAACTATACATTTTAGTCATACCTACATACTAGATTGGTCAAATCAAATCAATCAAATAAACTATTAAGCTAACACATTAACACTTAACATTATCTTGTAAATTTTTATTTAGCGTGAGCGCGAACGCAGCAAAAGGAGTAGGTATGTAAGAATCATAGCAAGTGGCGTTCTGTCTGTTGAGATTTTGATGTTATATAACCTTTTGACCAAATGGCTTTGAAAAAGCACAGTTAATTGTAATTAAATTATGTAAATAAGTAAAAAATTCGAAACTTTGATTAGATGTTAAATACCGTAAATCTAAACTATCCACAGAAATCTATATCTGTGAAGCTATCAGTTTCGCTTAGCTCCTGTAGTTCAAAAGTTGAACATTTATACTATGTAATAATAATTAAATTACTTTATGATTAACAGCTATTTTTAGTGCACCCAAAACAACGCGAAAATTATACAGAAAACTGCTTTTTTACATTCTAATTTGGTATTTATTACCGTTTAATTGTTTTAATTAAAAAATAAAGTTTTCTAGAGTACTTACATTTAGTTTTGTCTTCACTAAACCACGTTTCGCGTTTAGCATAGATGTAGCTCTATTTACAAAAAAACGACCGATAAGGTGGACATGACTTGGTGGAATAAAATCAGAAACGAAGTTGCCTATCCGAAGAAGAGCCGGAGTTGCCGAGATAGGTTGCAGGGTAAGCAAGCTGAGGAGGCATTGGGCTGGCCATGTTTGTCGAAGGACCAATAGCCGGTGGAGCAGTCCTGCAGTGAAGTCTGCGTATCAGCAAGAATAGTGTGGGACACCCCCAGCAAGATGCACCGGAGTCAGACTGGATGCGGAAGGCTGAAGACAGGGTGTTGTGGCGCAGCCTGGGAGAGGCCTATGGCCAGCAGTGGACTGTGAAACGCTAAGTTGATTAGTACTTAAAGGTAGCGAGAATCCGCTGGATGCGGAAAATACAGAACCGGCCGATTTGGCCATGCTTGGGAATGATTTATGCTCAGTAGAGGATGTTATAGCTATTCAATGGCCAAACGACAAAAATGTGTGGTGACGATGCAGATGAGGTGAGGTGAAGACTTTGACTTATTTAATTTTATTGTAAGTATTATTAATCTATTTTATTATAGGTACCTATTATTAATCTGTCTTATTAAAAGTAATTAAAACCTATCTTATAAAAAAATTATTTACAGTTGCGTTTTTTAGGAGCATTGTGGTTTCGAAGAAACGCGAACAATATTTACAATTAATTCGCGTTCCGTGTAAACTAATCGTGCCAGGCACCATCTATTGTACTAAAAATACATTACATTAATATTTAGAACCGGCGCAGGTATGACGAGAATCAGAGCACCACTGCCAAACAAATATCAACCTTGCGCGAGATGAAATAAAGTTGAAAAATAATACTTCTTTAGTCCGAGAGGGCCTTCCATCAAAGCGGTTATATTTTCGACTTTATTTTAAGAAGCGTTATATTGATAGTTGTTCGGCAGTGAATACCTCACTTTGCCAGTTCTGCGCCAGCCCTTAACTTTATTACACTAAACTCACCGAAGCGTCCATAAGTGAGGATTCGAAATATTAATAAATTGAGCATGATCTATTTGAAAGCAAGTGCTTACGATATCAGAATATTGTTCAATCTTAAGGTGAAAGCGCCAGAGTAACACTGCGGATCGTTGACCGGTCAACAGGTTATGGTGGAAATCCAGTATTAAGCCAAGGGGGTTGCGCAAAGGTAGCTCCTGAAATTCAAATTTTCACAAGTTTTTTTGCAATTTGAAGGTCAGTATTAGGTTATATGTTGATTAAAATAAAATATAACTCACGACCGTTACAAAAATGTATTTACTGAATTATAATTAATCGTTAAAATCATCAATATAACTCCATAAGTCTAAATATGACATTTTGAGGCCAATTCTGACTTAGAGAATTATATTGATTATAATTTTGTGAAGAAGTATAATTATATTTGGTACGGTTGTGAATTATTATTTTGATGAACATTTACTGACACTGACCTATAAATTGCGTTATGAGAAATTGGGCATCGAGATCGCGACAATACAATGTATCTGTAGTATTATTAAAACATCCGATTCATTGACCGATCTTCTTGGTGGGTGTTTACAAGCTTACTCACACATTTGTGTATTGCTGGCACTCCACGAGGCGTATTTTTATAAAAAAAAACTTTATTTTGCTAATACAAAATACACCATATTTCTGCTCAAATTAAGTTCATTTTACTAATACGACGTTAAAAGTGTAATGACGGCTTTAAGAAATTCAGAGTTCGAATAACAATACTTTTTGCTATAAACAAATGCTCACTTGAATGCCTTCGATGAAGATGGGTCTTACCAACTACATTAACAACTAAAACCTTTTCATATTTTATTTATTATTCTACAATATTATTAATTATATAGGGCTCTTCCAGTACAATCACGCTGTTAACATTTACAAAATATTCGCGTTTAAAAAACAAAAAAAAAAGTATTAATGGCTATACTATCTTATTTAGTTTATTATTCTAAAATCTAACCTAATTTTTTATACTAAAATATTATTATTCTACAATTACTAATTGTTTCATCCCACCTGGACTTTTTGACGCGGTTATTATTTACAAAAGATTCGCGTTTTTAATTAAAAAGAAAAGATATAAAGACTATAATATTATCTATCTTATTTATTATCCTAAAATATTATTAAATTTATTATTCTAAAATCTTGCTTACAAATCCGGTCCACCAGGGAATGCTCACGCGGTTAATATTTACAAGAAATTCGCGTTCCCAAAAATATGAATAGAGACTACCTACCTATGTCATCATTCTCCTGCCCTTATCCCAATTTATTAGGAGTCAGCGCAACATGTCTTTTTCTTCCATACTTCTCTATTAGTCGTCATCTCGGTAGTCACCCCCTTTCTCACCATATCATCATTCAAACAGTCCATCCATCGTTTCTTTAACCTACCTATGTATCTTATTTAATTTACTATTCTAGAATACTATTTTATGTATTATTCTACAATCTTATGTCTTATTACGGTCCACTTGAGACACACACCCACGCGTTTAATATTTACAAAACATTAGCGTGTTTAATTAAAAAGAAAGTTAATAAATAAAAACTAAGTCTAACTTTATGTATTATCCTAAAATGCTATTAAATGTATTATTCTACAATTTTATTAATTATTTTGGTCCACCTGGACATTCCCACGCGGCTAATATGTTTACAGAAGATTCGCGTTTTTAATTTAAAATGAAGAATATAATATTATCTATTTTTAGTTTGTTATCCTAAAATATGATTAAATTTATTGTTCTACAATCTTGCTTACAAATCCGGTCCACAAGGGAATGCTCACGCGGTCAATATTTACAAGAAAGGATGATGCCACGAAATAATATATTAAAGCTGGTGCCCACAACAATAGGAATAAATTATAATTATATTATTAGAAAGTTAAGATTTAGTTCAAGAATTCCAAGGACCTATGTTTTGATTTGAGAGATCGGAGTAATACAACGTGGAAGTTGAGACCAGGCAGTAAGGGAAGCTATCTTAAAGTATTGAAATGCATCAATGTTATTTTGGTTTGCTCTGTCTTTTTTATATATTTTATTATTTTACTTATTTAATGTTTACAATTTGTGTTTTGGGTACGATGTGAAAATGAATGACTTTATTATTGAATGTAATTTGCACGCTTGTTTGCAGGCAGAATACAATAACTTTTAGGCTTTAAGATCTACCCTTATTGAAAAATGTATTTTCTGGCAAATAAATATTTTGAATTTGAATTTAACCGTTTATACTGTCATGTACTTCTTGAGTGATTGCTAACTGCATTAACAGATTTTGGAAAAAATGTAGTCTGTTATAAAAACATTAATTCTTACATTTAATTTTTATGATGCCATACGATGCAGTTTCGTGTAAGGGTTCAAAGACTCTTTCAGGAAAACTGAGGTTAGAGTACCAGAAAAGTCACAAATCGCAAAAAATAATTCTCAGTAATGTGTGTATTGCTAAAACTGACATGTTTGGTCCAGTATAATTCTGAACGGACAAGGATTTGGAATTAGGCGCCATAATAACTTCTATTCAGTTTAAAACGGCCTATCCCACGATGTACACACTTGGCTATAGTACCAAAATGGGAATCATCCTTTGCGTGTTTAACGAAAAAAAAAAAAAACCAAGTATACTATTTAGTTTATTATTCTAAAATCTAACTAAATGTATTATCCTACAATCTTATTTTATAATCTCATTCATGTTGTAGGTATGTAACTAGACGGCGATTAATATTTACAAATTACTCGCGTCCTTTAAGAGCGTTTACGACGTACGGCATTTCATACAAACTTTCAAGCCCTTTTTATTCGAAATGAATGAACCGATTTTAATTAAACTTCGTACGCATAAGCAGGATACAAAGGTCTAAAAAGTTAGTTAAGAACATTTTCGAAAAATTGTGTTACAGCCAAATTAGACCGATTAAAATTTTCCATAGAAACAGAGATTTCCAGTTATCTTTTTTTAAATAAGACATTTCGAAAATGTTAATTAAAGTTAGTAAAGAACATTTAGGAAATGTCTGTTTCTATGGAAAATTTAAAATCGGTCTAATTTGGCGGTAACACTATTTTTCTAAAATGTTCTTAACTAACTTTTTAGACTTTTGTATCCTGCTTATGCGTACGAAGTTTCATTAAAATCGGTTCATTCATTTCGAAAAACAAGGGCTTGAAAGTTTGTATGAAATGCCGTACGTCGTAAACGCTCTTAACAAAAACATAAAGTTTACCCTATCTTATTAATTATTTTACAATTTAAAAAATTACCTATGTATTCGGTCCATGTGGCATATCACGCGTTTCATATTTACAAGTCCTTCGCGTTTTTACAAATAAGAAAGTCTAAGATTTAGATTAGTGAACATTTGTTGAGCGATACTTTGTTATCCGTCGAACATTCATCAGGACTTTATTGCGGAAGGATTATGCAAATAATACGGAACATCGAAAAACACAGAAATGTCAATGTTTTTGACATGACGCCATTACACCCGTGCAAAGCAGGGGCGGGTGTCTAGTTAGTCACAGATTTTAAAGACCATGGATTTCGAATGAAACTTCGTTATTGTGCATAAATGTAATTATGTTTAAAGGCTGTGCGCTAACTCACTAGCTTGATTTTCTATTTCACAGGAGCGCAGTGCAGCACATTGAATAAGAAACCTTATCATACGTGTCTCAAAGTACAAGTGAGCTTGCTTGAGGACGCCTAAGGAGCCTTTCTTGTCTGTGCCAATATTGGTACTTACCAGTTTGTACTTTATGACACTGATTACAAAGTGTATTCTTCAATGCCTTCAAAAATCCGCACTCCTTCGTGTTCATTCCGGAGACTAAAATGTTCACTGTCGAATGCTAGTGTTCTACCAAAGTTCATCACTGACTTAACAAGAAATTAAACCTAGGCACATATTTTATTATATTCTAGAATAAACCTATTTAAAAACAACTTAAGTATATTTATTTTACGTTGGCCAGAAAGATCTTAATTCTCACGTGCTTAGGTGTTCGCAAGCAAGCGTTAGCGACATGTGAACCTTTGTTGTTTCAATTTCACCTTTCAATCTTAGTACAGAACACCAGTTATGCCAAAACGTACCAACCCACAATGTTTAACCATACTATATTAATAACTAGCTGCGCCCTGCGGTTTCACCCGGATAAGTTTGGATCCCGTGGGAATATCAGGATAAAAAGTATCCAATGTGTTAATCCTGGTTATTCTGTGTGCCAAATTTCATCCAAATCCGTTCAGTAGTATTTGCGTGAAGAAGTAACTAACATACAAACACACAACTATCGGCTTTATAATATTAAGTGTGATATAAATTCTAAAGTAACTCTGTCTGTATGTTACATTTTCACGCCTAAACCACTTATAATAACCTCACTAATGCTCTCACTGTTACTCATATACTTAATACTCTAATTCAAACCAAAAATCTCGCTGTTATTTTAACTATAATTATACTATAAATTCTACAGATAGTTCCAATTTACGAGCGGTATCAATAAACCTTAAATTTCCTCTATCACCTATGTAATTAAAATTATTTAAACTTCTAAAGTAACGTAACGCTAGATTAGCAGAGTACTGTGTACTGTGTAATCAAATCTTTTTAATATGTTCCCTATGGCACCCGCAATAACAATGAAAATTGCATGCATTATGCAATGATGTTTATTTCCTACCTGCTTAGTAGAGGTATGCAGGTCCTCTCTGTTGACGGTACATCCAGAAAATAAGATGAACAGAATAAGAATGTAAAGTGCAAAGTTACTTTGTATTGCTCGGCGCTCGTGAACAAAAGAGTCGATTGAAACAGGTAGCTGGACGCTTAAGATGTCCAAGCATATTACCATCATCATCGTCACCGTCGTCATCACCGTCATCATCATCGCCATCACGATCATCAACATAATCGACATCACCATCATGGCATTCATCAACATCATCATCGTCGTCAACGTCATTTTCATCAACATTATCAAATCATCATCAACATAATCAACATCATCGTCACCGTCGTCATCACCGTCATCATCATCGCCATCACGATCATCAACACAATCGACATCACCATCATGGCATTCATCAACATCATCATCGTCGTCAACGTCATTTTAATCATCATTATCAAATCATCATCAACATAATCAACATCATCGTCATTGACATCGTCATCATCGTCATCAACATCTTGCCCTTTTCCCATGTTACTTGAGGTCGGAGCAACGGTCGGAGAGGGGCCCGTGGCTAAATAATAACAGCCGCACAGGTCGATCGATCAGGTTAAGCTACGCTTGCCGCGGTTGGTCTGTGGATGGGTGACCATCTTTACATATCGAGACCCCTCCGTGCCTCGGAAAGCACGTTAAGCCGTTGGTCCCGGCTGTCATTTGTGGATCTTTGACATTCGTTACGGGTAGTCAGAAGCCCGAAAGCCTGACAACCAGTCTTACCAAGGGGTATCGTATTACCCAGTAACTGGGTTGTGGAGGTCAGATAGGCAGTCGCTCCATGTAAAATACTGGTATTCAGCTGCATCCGGTTAGACTGGAAGCCGACCCCAACATAGTTGGGAAAAGGCTAGGCAGATGATGACTTGAGGTCGGAGCAACACGTTTTGCACGACTCATAAGTCATAATGTGAGGCATTAGAGTGTTTTACGATCGATTTTTTTTTTGCCTCCTTTCTGCAACTGTTTCTATTGTTATACTTCTGCTAGTAAACAGAACCTACTTACTCAGTTTGTATACCATTGTATAGATAATTTAATGGAGATTAATTCTGTACTTTTCATAAATTGATTTAATGCAGTAGAAATGCAACAAACATCAAATGATTTCTAAAAAAATCCCGTCATTCAAATGTGAATCCTGAAAACATTGAAGTGAAAACTTCTTAGGCGCCTTGCGCATTTTTTGAGATGGGAAAAAACCATTGAACACTGTTACCAGCGACACCGCTTCGGATGTGTTCGGTTGTCCTCGGAATGTACTCGGTTTTAATGTATGTATATCCGATATGTCAGTGAGTGATGGCAAAGTATTCTGCTTGTGTTTTGTTTTCACTTCTGTCGGCACTCCCGGAGTGTTGCGAAGTTATTTTTTAATAGATTCCATTCACCCGTAGGAGGATCCGTATTGAAAATGGCTCTTTTATTCAAAGTAGTTTAATTATGATTAATAAAAACTAATAAATATAATATCTATAATTATATGGTTTTTTATTCATTATGATATTATATATATAAACTCAAGAACGTTGTGCTGAGTCAACAATTTCACGAGATTTGAACTTGTTGCCTTATATTTTGTCGCCTACTAAACAGCTTAATCTGACTTAAAAGATAATCCTATATAAGTTATCATAGTACTTCATCGTTAGAATAATACGAGCATTTTCGTAAGTCGCGGACATTAGATTTCCCATCACCGTATTACCTACCTTTCATAGTACTTTCCGCTTCGCTTTTATCTCCACAATGTACAATATTTTTAGAATAAGAATCATAATATATTTGCAAAAAATATAGGACTATTCTTATTCCCTATGACGCACTACCTGCGGTCTTTAATTATTCGGTAGTCGACTGCTTTTATGTAAAAGTCGCATATTTACCTATGAGGATAAGAAACGAGCTGAACAAGATGTTTAAAAAAATACTTAATACTGGCGTAACCTGGATAAGTGGGATCTCAAGTATAATTTATCACTTATAAAGGGTTTAATTTTCTCAAATAGTCAAGTTTTAAAATAACATGTCTTATTTAGAGGCCCCCCCCCCCCCCCCCCGCCGCTAAGAAAGTTTGAAATGTACCGTTTTTAATTGATAGAGGTAAAAATGTTCATTAAAAATGCTTATTCAAAATAATAAATTATGATCTGATGTCGTACACAGGCTATTGAACTACAAAGTCACAATTATAGAGGTAAAAATCGAAAAAATATTATTTATTTGTTTAATTCACAAAAAAACAGTCCTCCAGACCGTATTTCGACCATGACGGCAAAACCCAACCGAGACTAGCCTTCGGCGCGGGAGATAATAGATCACAAGTGTGCGCAGGCACAGGTGCACTCCCTTTTCTCTCCCTCATACTTATTTAATTTACCATATAAAACTATAAATGCATTCTCAGTTATAAAGGTTTAATTATTCCCAGTAACAGAGGTATTACAATGCAAAAGTGTCGGGACCTCATTATAATTATCAGTAGTACAGGTTTCTCACATATCCAGGGCCCACTTAAGCAAGTTACAGTGTATTATATGATTTAGATTCCGCGTAATAAGCAATTTTTTTTACCAAAGAGATGCCCTATACTTAGCCATAAGCTAAAGTTTTTGACAAATTAAACAAAGTTGCCATATAATAGCATTAAACAATAGTAAGTTTAATATTGGGTTTGCAGTATTGAAAATATGTTATTTTTCCAAAGCAATGTTGATAATATATTTCCATTTGTTGTAACTATTTAATTTTATACAGGCTGTACTGTACCGACTGTATCTTTGATTGTCCACAATATTGGACAGGTAGGTAAGTATACAATATGTAGGTAATTATGAATTAAAACAAAAGAAAATTAAAACAAAATTGCGCTAAGGTAGCCCACGATATTCAAATTTTCTTACGTTTTTTTTGCAGTTTGCAGGTTAGTGTCATGTTGTACTTAATATGATTTGCGGCCGTCACAAATATTTAATAATAGAAATATAATCATAAAATCATCAATACATCTCTCTTAGTCCACATTAGCCTATTGAATGACTGTTTCATGAAATCATGACATTTGAGGCCAATTCTAACTTAGAGTTGTACCTATTGTTGATTTTAATTCTGTAAAGTCATATTTATTACGGTCGCGAATCATATTTTAATTAACATACAACGTGACACTGACCTGCAAATCGCAAAAAGGGTAAGAAAATTTGAATTTTGCGGGCTACTCTGTCGTTTTCGCCTTAAACATATCGCACATTGGCAATGCATTAAGCATTCACTTCAGTTTTAGGCAAATTAAATTGCATCCGTTCTTCATTGACTAACATAGTTTTGCACGCATCACCAGTTGTAAACTCAAGTTGCTCAAATCCAAATAACGAAAAAAAAAAGCCAACTAACCAATAAAATAAAATGAACCTTATTCCTTTAAACAGGCAGCTTAATCTCGCGTGACCTGTTCAACATGTAGTGGGAAACATTCTCGTAAGTCAAGAATGTGATCATAGTAGCTGGCAACACACGAATTATGTTCGGTTTGAGTCCTTTGTAGAATCCACGCCAGCCTTCGTGCCTGGAAATTGTGAAAATGTTTAAATTAGAATTGATTTTGATAATGATTTTGATATAAATGGCACTTACCTTGAATTACTTACGTTTTGAATTATTTGTGTCACTTTTTATGGAATTTCTGTGTGAGAATTTAATGGATAGCAAAAGTTGATCGAAATTGGTGGCAATGCGGTTAGAATTAGGATTTTATTGTTCTGAACAGGTACTTTATTATTTTAAATTGATAAAATAAGTACTGCAAATATTGATTTATTTATGGGATCAATCAAGGGTTTATTAGTAAAAATATTTGGTAAACCACCCTGCAAACTATTTTATTGTAAAATATTATTTCAATATTTTTGTTCAAGTCATATGAGTTAACGGTTAAAATAAAAGTATTCATTCGAATTAAAATCTAAAAAAGGAATGGAAAAACTTTTTTAAAGAAAATTAAGTAAGTATTTTGACGAAATAACAAACTCATTGTCAATTTGCTTTCATTTATTGATTAAACAAATTGAGTAGGCGAATTGAAACAATTGAACTTCGACTGATTATATAAAAATATAATTATTGATTATTTTATATGTCTTACAAATTGCTTTGTGGCCAGCCACCGAATAAGACAATAACCATAACAGGCCGGTTACAACGCTACAGGTACGTATGTGAAAAGGACACTGCTAGAAAGTACATTTTTTGTTTAAATTATATGGATTTATTGCTTTAAAGGCCCGAATAGAAGCAAACCCTGGGCTTTTGCAGTAAGTACGTTTATAAATAGTAAAGGAATAAGAGATCGAGGCGAAATTATCATTTTATGTTTTAAAACTCGCGTTGTTGTAACCTAAATCTACGACAGTGTATTTTTCGATTAATGTTGACGACACTCAAGCGCAAATGGACGACTGTTCGAGCCTTTAAAATAACGGATAGGTACATTTATAAAAATCTGAAAGTATTTTCAAAAATATATGCTTAAAAATACTATTTTGGGAGCATAAGTATTATTTAAGTCGATATGTATTATTAAAAAAAAACGCATATAACATGAAAAATTACAAATAAGTATATAAAATATTATACATGGCAAAAAACGGACAAAAAGCAAGATATTTTCGTGTACAGTTAGGCACATAATGCTTTTAGCAGTTAGGTCCGCGCCGCAGTCATATTGCGGTTGTCAGTTTGACGTATACGAACATATTTTCGGCAAGTCAGTCAATTTGCCTAGCTGCCTTGAGCATTATTTGCTTATAATTATACAGCTTGTGTCAAACTGCTACGGCTGCTGGTCGATCGCACATTATAAAAGTAAACCGAACTTTTCATACGTATCGAGACAAAGGTGCGAGGTGTGCCCCACCCTATCCCATCCCGAGCACACAATTACACGTTGTCAGAGCAACCAAGTTTGACACAGACTATACAAAAATTATACCAAACCTATCCCTTTACGAAACTGTAGCGTTGAAACCGTACATTAAAACAAAATCTAAGTAATAATTTCAGATTGCTTATTTAATCACATTTTATTTGGTGTATGTATTCTTTCGATCCACGTGTCAATATAACTTTTTATATCAATATATATTTTTTGTTAACTGTAATATTTATTCAAGTTGTCTAATGTTTAAGTTATAGCCGTCACTAAGTGAATCTTGCATGAAATAAATAGAGTACCTATTTAAAATTACAATGTCCTACTTATGTTATAACTTGAACGAGCGACTGCTGTGCGTGATTGTACTACACTTTGCTGTGACGAAAAGGGGGATGAACGAAATTATTTTTTTAATCATTTTTTCTTACTATGGAGATGAAATATTTTTGACTTACAACAAAGGCGGGTTACATTTATTATTTAGATTTAAGACAGATTAGCTTCATACTTGCTTAACATCATATTTTTGAGAAAAATATATTTGCAATTTTTTTTTTGTTTTGTTTTTTTCATTTGTTATATTTATGAGCAAGCAGAAACGAAACTATCTTACATAATAAAGAACCTAACGTCGTCTCACCACACATGTAACGTTATATCAAACAAAACTTGTCTTTTTACTTTTAAATTGTTAAATACTTCGGGAAGCGCGACATTTTAAGTACATACCCTATTATCACAAAAAAATTGATAAATTAAAACTAAATTGTGCTACGCCTGGCAACACTTCTTGTCAAGTTATTGCCAGATTTAAAATTAAGTCAGTCACTATCTGATGGGAAAGAGTACGACTACTATTTACAAGAGATTACTAATATTGTTAGAAAAATAAATAAATAATAAAAACAAAAACACAACATATGTCGTGAGACAGATTTTACATTTTAATAAAATTATTATTATAGTACAGTCAGTAACACAATCTGCATGCATCATCAAACCTTGCTAACTTAACTACCTATATTTAAACATTCTTTTTTTATAAGTAACATTTTAAATTCTATTTTATGAGCCATTTAAAAAGAATATGCATAGCTGACAAGTTAACTTTAAGTTTGTGTTACGGACTGTAAAACAAATTTTAAAAAAAACTCAAGTTTTAATTATAATTTCTATACATAGTTTTACATTTTCTCATAACATTTTCACAGTCATTATATTATTTTTAAATACATATCCGTCACTATTAAAATTATGACGCTTTGAAATCGTGCCAACTATTGTCCCTTTAGCGGCAACTATGCCAAAAACTTGTAAAGTCATAACTATTAATAGTAAAAACTTCTACTAGAATGCGGAGAGACTAGGAAATCCATTTCGAACTGTCAAAGTCACGTCAATGTTAGTTATCATACAATACAAACAAAAAAAAAATGCATAATTATACAAATATAGACTATACTAAACAATAAATTATTATCCCGCTTAAAACTAATCGCTTACCTTAAACACTTCAAGACAACCGAAAAAAAAAAGACTAAACAATATCAGCGGCATAATAAACCCTGGGAGCGAACTGTCAAAAACATAAACAGAAAAAGAAAAACAAATTTAAAAAATAATAAATAGTGTTGTACGCTATTTCCCATCAGATGACAATAAGACTCAATCGTTATTGGTGAATTTCTCCCATATGAGCATAACTAGACATATATTAGGCGTTACATGTAGCAGGTACGGCGTTAGGCCTTTGTAGAAGCCTCTGATTCGTTCGTACCTCCATGTCTCGTTGATGCAATGCCACGCGCCGTCGTAGGAGCGGTGCTGGTCCTGCAGGCGCGCGCGCACTACCTGGTACGGGTACGTTGCGCCGGCGGCGATCAGTTTAGAGATGGCGGCGAACGTTAGGTACTCTACTGATGTCTGGAATTAGAGAAAAAGGCAAAGTTAGTTTGATTGGCTTTATTTGGTAGGCAGACAATATCGTATCAGTATGTGAGTGTACTATGTTCTATCGCGGACACTCCCGCCTGACATGAATTTCATGGGTTTAAATTTTTTTGCGCGGATCGCTAAAGTAACCCTAGTTACTCCTTATAACATCAGCTATCTGCCAGTGAGTCCCGTCGAAATCAGTCCAGCCGTTTTGGAGTTTAGCCGGAACAAACAGACAGAAAGACAAAATGTTTAAAAATTGATTTTTTGTTACAAGTACCGTATATATACTTTCATATGCATTTAGTAAAAAGCTGTTATTTTGATATTACAAACAGGCATTTCAATTTTATTTATTTGTATAGATATCGATGTATAGATTTAATTGTTTGTATTTCTCGGAAAATACAGTTTATTAACAGGAAATCACAACGAATTCAACCATATAACACAATTGGATTCAGTAATGCACTTGCAAATTGTATATTTAAGTGACAGTAACAATACTTACATAAAAGTCATTGTTATGAGCAAATTCAAATGCATTGTATGACGCGCTGGGTGCGACATTCAATTCAAAGCTAAAGACAAGAAGTCGACTCTGGATTATACAATTCGAATTCGGGTTTAATACAGAAAAACCTACACAGATATAACCAAGCCTTCTTAGTGTGTCGATGGCAAAAATTGTTTTTTATTTTTTATTTGTTTGTATGAAAAAATAAAAACACTATTAAGTACTGAATTGAATGTATCGTTTTCATCTAAATAGTGTTAAATTAATAAAAGAAATCACTGGTTCCGGAAAGACTCAGTATGTACTTAGTATGATTAATAATGGCAGCACTATTTACTTGTGCCAATGAAAACCTATTCTTTAATTAAGTATAATATTTAGGGCCGTATTTTTAAAAATCAGACAACTTTTTTCTGAGGAATTGCAGTTTGACAGCATTTTAGAAGATAAGTAGGTATATCAAACCGCTATATTGATTCCTTAGATATAATATTACGATTGAAAGATCAGCCCTTAATCCTTCTAATAGATGATTAAGTAAGTACCCACACATTAACAAGAATCCTCATCATTATAATGCCACGTGCACATAACAGTACATTTGTACAACAAACAAAATTAATAGACCGAACGATCAGACCTATCATAATACATCATATTTGCATTAATATAGAACAATATTAGTCAGCCCGTCGGCCGACATAACAAGGACAATATGATGGCATTACGATGACATTGACCTTGTGCAAGTATAAACGAGGCTTATTACGGGTAATTTTCCTTTACGATCTGTTTTATTAAATGGCAACCCTAATGAGCATTATTCTAGAAAGTTCGGTTTGTGGAAAGTGTGCCGTGGTTGTGTCATGGTCGATGCTAATTTTTTGAGGATTATTATTAGTCTAAGGTTCAGTTTAAGGCTTACAATTAATTAATTATAAGCCATATTATTTTATATATTATTACTAGCTGACCCGGCCACGCGTTGCTGTGGCTAACGTTTTTGTATTTTTTTTTTCTATCCTGTCTTTCAAGTTGGATCAAACTGCACAGGGTGTACAAATTTGATTAAAATCGGTTAAGTAGTTTAGGAGTCCATCGCGGACTAACATCGTGACACGTAATTTATATAATTAAGATTATACCAACTTATGATTGTCCCATTTCAGGGCAAATGCCTCTTCCCATACAGAGAAAGCACGAGCATTGATCATCACACTTGCTCAAGACGGGATGGAGATTTTTTTTTTTTTTCTGACTTAGTTTTGATGACTTTTTTTTTTTATTTCAGACTTAGGCTTAATTTCTCGTAATTAATATATACTAATTTAGCTGGTTAGATCAGCACCCTGATTGCATAACAAACGATAATTCACAATCTGAATGATTTTGAAAGATATTGCTAATCCATTGCTTCTATGTTCGAAAAACTGCTCAACAACTTAAATAACGCAATGAATGTTGTTGAACTGTCAAAATTAAAACCATTGCTACTGTTAGTGTGTTACGCAATCACCCCGCAGCCAATTAATAATTAAGCAATTACTTGGCTTGCCTAACCAGCTAAATAAGTTCAGGGATTTGTGGACAGGAACTTAGTTTCAGACTATTCTTAGTTTCAGGCACTAGTTGTCTGGCATTTTTGTTGAACAGGGCCTTTTTGGCGCAGCCGTGACGCACACTTTCCTGCATATTTCTTACATCGGACCTTTTTATTTGATCTTTGTTTTTTTTTTATTTTTATCTGATGTTCATGTATGTACCTGGTGTATTGTGTGTCTTTTAGTCTGTACTAAATAAATATATTTTCTTTCCTTCTGTTCTTTCTTTTTCTCGCTTCAATTTTGAGCAAGTGTGCTTACTTTTTAAGTTTTGATTAAATCATTTGCAAATTCAACATTTCCTTCAGTAACAAAATGAAATATTCCCTCCGCTACAAAATTGATTATGTAGTCTGATTGAAAAAAAGCTACCGTAATTACTATGATGACCTTTGTCCGACATTTGATTAATTTCAGCTGTCGATTGCAAAATGGTTTAGCTAAACATTATATTGATGTCACACACAAGAAACATTTTCCCTAAATCCATTAAAATTCTGAATATTAAACGACAAGGTTGAAATAAGTTGGCATTTACCACGGCATGCCATTACTTGTGATAAACTATGAATAATGTTACTCAACAGCTTTGATTTTTTTTTTATAATTTTAAAATAAACAAATTAGTTTTGTATCCAGGAAAGTTGAAGTAATATTCATGGTAAACGTTTGTTATTATACTAATATAGGATGTTTTTATTTAAAAAAGAGATTCAGGTTAAATTCTCTTATAGAAATTAATTAAAAATAAATGGTTTTATTTAAAAACTCACTCTGATCTACTCTCTTGGTTCAAATAAGTCATAATTATTTAATTTAAGTGCGAAATAATACTCGGTAATCCAAAAGTAAAACCAAACGATTAATCCTTTGTAATTTAAGAAGATTTTACATGATTTTGATGCTATTATATTAGTTCTTGAACGTTAGGATCGTACTAGGCGGCATTCTGTGGTTTCTACCTATCCCCTTGAGGAAATGGCGTGAGTGAGTTTATGTATGTATATTAATATTAGACTTACCAATTTGATATCAATCGGCAGGTTCCTGTACTCGTTGTACCTATTCTTCATCTCCTCGTACGTCATGAACTGCAGCGCGCCGTGCGACACTCCGAACATGCCGGGAACGAAGCCCTGGAACGTACAACAGTATCCATTAATATGACGTTCTTATTACATTTATTTAATTTCAATTTTTTTAATGATAGACCCACACATATTAGTAGATAGGGATAAGTGGATTGATCGAAGTGGTACACAAACGGCTAATAATAATAATTTTATTTAGAGGCTTATAATCAATGGTATTAGTCAGGACGGCCCCATAGTAGCCCAAAACAAAAAAAAACTGCAATAGTTAAGCCTACTGCAAATGGCGTCGCAACTGCGTACTTGGTTTATCTAAAATATTTTAAAAGGCATTTTTAATCAAATCATCTATTAAGGTTTCTCAACATCATACTTCCATTAAAAAAGTAAACTGTTATATTGTACAAAATGTAGACAAAGGGGAAATCTCACAAAGAAATTCACCATTTCCACAAATCCTTTGTCCTCATCAAAGACTACGAAAAAAAGCAACATCCTGTACATATCCCTAATCAGTCTAGCTAACAATATCCAACCTGCTGTATATCCAGGATAATCCATTACACGATAATAAAAGCACAATCGATAAACTAAGCCATTTAAATTAACATTTATAGCGACTATAACTCCGTTGAGCTGCAGTCGCCATGATTGTTAGGGCGTACACTATCGATTTTCAGCCGCACCCCGTTCCACTATTGCAAGCTAGGTCATTCCTTTTTTAAACTGAGGGATGGGGTTGCTATATCTAAATAATGTGTATTGATCTATGATTTTGACACTTATTACTTTTTTTTAGCTTTTCTTTATCAAATAGTTTTGTAGAAGGTGGATTTTTGTAAAGTAATTTTTATCCACTTATTCCTGGCTTATCAAATTTAAACTTTGTATACTCGTTCCGTATAGATGACAATGAATTAATTTGATAGATATGACCTGAGATAGCAGCCAGCATCATTTCCGCTCGAATGAACAGTTTAAAGATTATGTGGATTGACATGCAATGAAGTATGTAACCACCTTGAGATTCAATAACAAAGGGATTTTAATAAAAAGCTGATCTTATTTTTATTACATAACCAATCTTACATTCCTTTCATGAATAATTTAAAACAATTATTTAAATATTGGTCAGTTTAAAAAATTGGTACGAAACTACGAACTGAGTCGAATTCGATCTTACATAGGATGGCAAGGCTGCATCAATCATCTGTCATTACTCAGCGCTCTTCAAAAAAATGACAGCATATTGTATAGCATTGTGAGTCATTCGAAATTGATGAAAATTGCCTCTTTCCTGTTGTAAGTTAATACAGTGTGGCAGGGACATCACAAACTAACCATGCAGTCACCAGGTCCAGAATCACGTACTGAATCCATATTCCATGGTAAACAGGTTGCGCGTCGACGTCCCTGCCACATACAGGTATATAGGAGAATAATGTATACAGAGCGTATTATGTTTTTGTTTGAAGTTTATATGTACAGTCATTTATAGCAATTAGCTGACCCACCTGTGCATAAACAGTTTAGATTTTTTAGAATACGAATATCGATAGAATATTATATACCTAATTCTTTTATATTTTATACCTAACTAGCAGCGCCCCGCGGTTTAACCCGCATAAGTGTCGACCCCGTGGGAACATCGGGATAAAAACTATCCTATGTCCTTTCCCGGGACTCAAACTTACTCTATACCAAATTTCATCTAAATCGGTTCAGCGGTTTAAGCGTGAAGAGTTAACATACAGACAGACAGACAGACTTTTTTATTAGTATAGTATAGTAAGATAGTATGGAAGTATGGATTACTATTGAAATCATTGAACAACTTTTTTTATTTACATAGAAGATTTCTAATGTACTTACATAATAATACTATTTTCATAACAATATTATTGCAATAAAATCGTGTATTTCTAGCAGCAATTCACGTAAATATTTGTGTACCTACAGTTTCAGCACCTTATCTATGACATCACACAGTTATGCATAACAGATAAAGTTATGTGATTTATTTACGCCTAGAATAGATTAAAGACTTATTTCATAAAAAACGTTTTATGCAATACTATCCAGTGAGCACCGAATATTTTCACAGAATATTTTCTGTCATAAGTCGTAAAGCGAACATGTTTTCATATCACTTAAGTTTTTTTTTTTTTTTTTAGCTTTGGTGTGACCTTAGAAAGGTGGCTAGCAGACTGGTTGTGCACGGCCTATGTCCAGCAGTGGACTGCGACAGACTTAGCCGATTGAAGGTAAAATCTGGAATTTTTCGATGCAATATTTAACTTGTTAATAGTTTTAGCTAAAAATAAAAATATAATATCCTAAATATTATATTTTTATTTTATTTATTTATTAGGTATATTTAAGTTCTTATTCATTTCATTTCATATATGTGTACATTTCATTTTAATACTGAATAAACAATTAGGGTCGGTACACATCTGACAGAAAATGCGTCGCGTATTATCGGCCGCGCCGCGCGCCAGAACAGACAATTAGGCTTTGTACAGACCAAACGTACCTATTGTCGGCCGCTGACTGTAAGCGCGCGTTCGCTTTTCCATAAATATTTAACTTATCGTTCACACCGAACCGACTATACGCTATTACGTAGTGCATTATCACTACACTGGTACTCACAGTCGGCGGCGGACAATACGTTTGGTGTGAACGATGCCTTATATGTATGATAAAACATTCAACCTTTCACACTCAACCGATGATGCGTTAGTGCGTCGAGCGAATAGATAGACGCAATCGAAGTTACGCCCGACGCATTTTCCGTCAGATGTGAACCGACTCTCAGACTTTTCCTATAGGTAAAAAGTAAACCATAGTTTTGCTAGGCACGCAATATTGTTTAAGTACTTCAGTCTAGACATTGATACTTAGCATTAAACAGCCATGTAATTGACCTCTGCGTTCGGTCGAAATGCTGAAAATGGAGACCTTATGCAAATCTGAAGCTTAAGTTCAGAGGCATTAGTGACAGGTTTCATTGAAAGACATGAAAAGATGGTGTAGTATTGTAGTAAGTTACGTTTCAGACAACAAAGGAGTAACATGGCCGCCTAATAGGCTTCGTCAACCAGTCTCAAGTACTTAGTGAAGGTTGTCGCATTCTAATTTTGTTCTACCCTATGCCTAAGTTTGGTAACTGGAATTTTGTCCATATAGTTGATACTAGTTTGTTGGTTTGTAGGCTCGATATTCAGACAGTTTGAAGGTCGAAAATCAGACGATTCTGGGCACGACTTAAATAACCATTCTATAAGCTATTATTTTTATTAGATAGGTAGATATAGAAAACTCTTTATTATACTACAACATAAAAATGTCCATGATAACGTTTATAACGTGCACGTATTTCCACACATTTTATTGACGTGAACGTCCACAATAATATCGTCGCGTTAGAATTTATAAAAGCGCATATTTTCTAATGTTTTCTTAGGTATGTGGCAACAAAGTAAATGTCCATGTACGTAGATTTTACATAAACGCGAAATATACATGTAACTACTTACGCCAAACAAATATTTGTGAACTAAAGTATGATTACTGTGGAAAAACCAAGTAATTGTAGATGTTTGTTCAAGACCTATCGTCATCTGGACATTAGCTGATAATAATACCTATTATTAAAAGGACTTGACTGTTGCAAATGTTCGCACTGTTTTTTTTTTTTTCATTAGTGCGACTGCAATCAGCATAAGTTTTTGTGTCTGTCTGTCTGTTTTTTTTTTACGTTTTTATGAACTAATTTTAGTAGTAAACTACTTCACGGTAATCTAAATTCCGGCTCCTGACCTAACTTACAGACAAACCTAGTTTAGGAGCCAGAGCTACATTGTATGCGTTTATAAAATAAAATAAAAAAGAAGAAAATTAATGCCATCGCGGTCCGAGCGACTTCAGTTTAACTAGTAAGTATTACATATCTAGTCTGTTAAACAATCTCAACAGATTTATAATATCGATGAATCTCAATCAATTCCGACGTCACAATCATTGATCAATCGATTTTATTATTATCGTCCATAAGAGACAATATCTTCCGGAACTTTCTTAGGTGTGATTTATTTCATTATGGTTTCTCGTAATTTATGTGTGTTAATGGGCGTTATTTACTTGAAATTAATGAATTTATTATTATTTATTTTCAAGACAGAACTAAAACACGTGACTGTGCAAAATGGAACCTTTTAACTTATCAGTAAGTAAGTATGGGGTTAATCATTAACCCTTTTATTCATGAACGTTGCTTAACGTTAAGTAGTGATTAGCGATAGTTTAACCACACATTTTTGACGTTTAAACTTCAGTTAACTTTAAGCAACACTTAAAAATAAAGGGGTTTAAGTTCAGTTTGTCTTGCTAAATCATAAATATCATATTAGTGAAATGGACCATTATGTCTTGTCAGTAGTGACATAACTGATGTGTCATACCCATTCAACAATTCAACGATTAAAACAAACACACAACAACAGTGACAGCTTCATAAGTCATTCATAACATAACACTTTTTTTTACCCGACTGCCAAGAAGGGTTGAGTTTTTACATTTCTGCATTTGTTTTTTATTATTCAACCGGTCTACGTCATGACATTTTTATGCAGATCGACATGATATTTTTTTAAATGGTTATGGCCCTTTTTTAACCTGTATAAAAAAAAACATACTTAAGAGCAGGTATCAACCAAAATAGCCTAACTTCAATATGATTTTTCATGAAATTGATGAGACTTAGGTATAAAATAAAAATAACACGAATAACTACATGATATTTCCAAACTTATTGTGGCAACAAATCACAAAATAGTAAAATTTTCTGTAATAAAAAACATCACGAAGTTACCTCCAATTTTCACGACTTTTCGATTTGTACTTAATATGCTAATGACTACTAGAATGAAAATTTGATGATTAATTTATTAATATAAAGCGACTTAGATTGTGGAAGGATTTTATTTTATTACTTTTATTTGTGGTTTTATTACGACGATAAGCTTATAGCACTTACGACGTTCTTAGTTCGTGGAAGAAATCATCTTCCGTCGCACGTTGCGGGAACTTCAAACATATATATGTTTCACAAATCAGTCGCCCCCGCTCTGTTGAGACGAGAGGACTGCGCTCAAATTTTCGGCTGCGCTGCTATTATTTAATTTACGTAAACAATATTTTCGTAATTTATCACTTTGTAAGAAAGACACTGTGAAACAGAAAACATGGAAAAATAACTAAAACCACTCCCGAAACGATTATTAAAAACAATAAGACTTGATAAACTAAACAAATACCGAGGCAAAACTATAAAATAAAAATATTGAAATAATTCAATGTTGATATTTGAAAAGTCAAGATGACATACATTTTATTTGACAGATTTTTGACTGGTATAGTACCACTAGCGCCATTGTTCTGCATTTCGGTTCATTTTCTTGCGGAGAAAATTTGCAACATAGCCATCTAGCGTTCATTTGAAAGTTCGTGCTGGAGATTTTAGACCTTACGGTGATTAACTCAAAATCCAAATTCGTTTTCTTCCACTTTTCTTGACAAACTCCGTATAAGGTTTTAGTAAGTACTATTCCCTAAATCAAGTTGAAACTCGAAATTCAGCGTAAAGGGTATATTATTATTGGAGCATACAAAAGAAATATCGGAAATTAAATACGTAATGAGTTTATTGTGGACAAAAGTACGAAACGGCACATGAAATATTTCATACAGATAGTGTTCTCATGACTAGCCTTCTTTTTATGGTGAGGATGAGTAAAGGTTGTGACGGATCAACATGTTTGGGATTGTCGGCTTCGCCGATAAAAGAGTTAAGCTCTGAATGGGTGCTAAGTTCTATAGAGTTGAGAGAAAGTCTACAGTTCATATTATAACTTGGCAAATTGGAAACTTGGAATGTTTCAACAGTTACAAAAGAGGAACCTAATGAACTTTAGACTTTGGAACCCATTTACATAGATGCCATATTGGTAAATCCGACAAACATGTACTTCTTTTGTTCCGAACTTAGCCTCGTTTTCCACAAATGTTTTCGGTGGGGATTTTTTCCTACTCGCACTTCGCGCAGGAAAGGCTTTTATGACACATGCCGTTTGACGTTGCATAATACAGTGCAAAATCCACCATACGAATATCATTTTTTATTTGGGTATCACTGTTGCTAATTTATTGACTTTGCACGATCCTGCAAAGAAAAATCCACGATATACAAATATAATTTTTTTCTTGGTCAACACTGTTTTTCATCAAGATGTGGTGACGTCCAACTTGTAGGTCCTAAACAAAATTTGGTTACATTGGAATTTGAACTTTGTCACATCAACATTGAGTTTCTAGTTCCAAAAAAATACTAAGACATGATTCTTAGATTCTGAATTCAAACTTAGCGTATAGTAAGTATATGCAAAATATAAGGATGTTTTTACTTACTAAAGAATTGCATTGAAAATAAAGGGAATGAACAATGATCATATTTCGATATTGTAATTTGAGAAACCAATACGAGAAAATTAAATAGGGTTGCTCATCACTGCGGTGCGACAAGTTTTCTAAGATTTTTGATAGATATTTTCAATCATCTTTGTCCTTAATATGACCATTACAACGTCGTCATTCTAAAAAGGCTTGATTATATAACTCAAAATAAAAAATCATAAGATAAGCGATGTGATTACATTGGCCTTTATATTGTTAAAAAAACAAATTAGTTGAGTTTGTTTTCATCATGATTTATGATTAGGAGTATGTAATATAATACTTTGATGGAAGTGCTTTTGCTTTTTAGGGTTCCGTGCCTCAAAAGGAAAAATCGAAAACCTTAGATACAGGATAACTTCGTTGTCCATCCGTCTGTCCCTTTTTCTCAGGAATACGTATCAAGTTGAAATTGATATCAAATACTTAGATCTACGGTTTCTTGGAGCTGTAGAAATATCAAGCCTCAAAGACGCTGACTTAGAAGCTAGCATAAATTGCCATTCATGTCGCGTGTTTTGAAATTTAAATCCTTGGGTGTACCTTATACGTTTTAATTATTCCCGTTGACCTAGAGTAATGAAAATTGGCAAGAAGCAAGGTCTCACAGCATAAATAGGTACAGGAAAATATCCAAAAATCGTTCATTTGTAATTTCATTCGGAATCGAAAATGTATAGGCATTCAACTCGGTTTGCTCTCTAATATAAGATTTTTTTTTTTACTGTATAGTAAAGTTAGTCCTTCAATCCAGAATTGGAAATTCATAGATAGGCTGTATTACATGTATGTCCGTGAATCTGTTACCAGCATCGGAACAGATTCAGGGACATACAATAATATTGCCCTATCAAGATATCTACTTGCACAGCCTGCTATAATACTTAGGTACACACGGCTACACATCAAGCTATACATAACCAGTATAAGCTGACTTCTGATTGTACGAAAAACTTATACAATGCGAGGTCAGCTAAAAATGGAAATGTATAGCTTGATGTGTAGCCGTGTGTACATTGAATAGAACCGTTTCATCTGATTATTTTGCATATACTTATTACAGAAGATGGAAATTCAAACACAAATATATAATATGATTTATACCGATCTGTTCCCATGAGAACCCCCCCCACCTCCCCCCTCGATCCCCTGCTAGTTATTCTTCTGTTTTAATCTCTGGCTTACTTGGCCGGGCGAAAAGTTTCTGCTGGCGGGAAGGGATTGTGTTTTGTTTTTGTCGTGTTTGATGAGAGGGGTAGGCAAGGAAGCGCGGGTGAAATTTGATTTTTTTCTGGCTTTATGCCCCCCCTTAAATCATAATTATTTCAGGTTTTTTAAGTCCCATTCTCTTACGTTAAGTATAGTATAGAGGGTTGTGCTTGTCATCTTTAATGAGAGGCAATGTATAAATGTCAAGGGAAATAGTGATCTCATGAATCAAATTAAACTTACTAGGTATTTAGTGACCATTCATTAAGTACTAATTACATAAAAAATAAAAAAATTATACCTACTCTTAAAACAAATCATTGGCACGCAATTCAATGAATTTCTAACAACAATGAACTTTGTGATAACAAAACGGGTCCACATCGGCTTAAACCGGGTTTAACAATATGAAATGATAGCTGTGGCAACGACCACCGGAGTTTCGTCATTATTCACTTTAACATTTCGCTAAGGTTAGTTTTGATTTAGAACAACGCCACTCCTCATATTCTCCTGGACCAAAATGTGCCTTAATCTACCACTTCTTTTTTTGTTTTTTTTTTTTTTTTTTTTATTGCAAAATGGGTCAGGTCTTGACCTCGATCTCGCCTGGTAAAAAGCGATGGATGAGGTCTATTATGAAACGAGCAAGCCCAGAAGATGCATATTCACTCTTGCTCTAAAGGCTGACTTCTCTCCGAGAATCATCAGCATCCTCTTGTCCTTTTTCCAATTTATTTGGAGTCCTTTTCTTTCATACATCACGTAGACAGATAAGCCGTCTTCTAAACTCCTTATCTCTTCCACAATCCATCTTCGCTTCGGTCTGTCTCACAGTGGAACGAATGTATGGGAGCGGTTGGACGTAGACATGTCCGAAAAATAAGAGTAAAATTATGACAAACTAATGATGCCATCTTATTCGATTACTTAATGCCTTCATAAATTGTGGTGATGAATTTCTTCATAACTCCCATATTTCGGGAGTAATTTGAGAAAATGTGAAATTTTACTATGAAAATGAGTGTATCGAGCTCTCTCCCTCCTGATTCCGGGCTTGTTTCAAGTAGCGGTCTCTAATATCGTAATGCTATTACTAAGAGCTATATTTAATACTAAGACACATAGTGCGCCAAATGTGCACTTTCTGGGATAAAAGGAAATGAAAATTTAAAAAAAAAAAGTTTTTTCCCCATTTGTATTTACTTTAAACCGCAGACAGACTTATTAAGAGGTCTATAAATATATTATATATATACAGAAATATATATTAACAAAAATATTCACAAGAACTGATGAGAGTATGACTTTTAAGTAAGTTGATAATAAATTACCTAGTTTCATTAAAAGTACAATAAATAATTAAGATGTAAGCTCTAATTTACTAAGTTACACATTTTAAAACAATAACATCATTTAATTATCTTCGTCATCATCATCATCATCAATTAATTCAAATTCAGAATCGATGTCCGCTAAATCATTTATGTTAACAAATTCGATATCACTTTTCTCAGAATCCGTAAGCTCATAAAATTCCTTAAAAGAAGATTTTTTTACAAACTTATTTCCTTTTGGACGGATACTTGTAACAAGTGGATCAGAAGACAGTAAAAGATTGTGCATAATATCTTCATTGCATGAGATACTGCTATGCTTTCGAGAATGCCCCTCTCTATATTTTCTAAAATCTTTATTTCTAGCCTCAGATGCCTCTTCGGATAGAAAACCAATGGGCACAATTGACATGTTCTGAACTATGTCTGGCCCATGCATTAAAATTTTATGAAGTGAAGAAGGCATATAATACCATGGGTATAACTCCACGTAAAGCTTAGCAGTATCAAAGCAGAACTCTCGGAATTTAGTTACGTTGATCTTCTCTCCTGATGAAATACACTGCAAGATCACACAGATTTTTCTTAAAAGCATAGCATCTATTCCGGTCAGTTCAGCAGATTTAGTGTAGTTTTCAAAAAATCTCCTTGCCGAGTTGCCATTGTTGGTGGATCCACTGCCTTGTTTCACAACATCGAGAAGTAAGCCCGTTTCTCTTCTTACAGCCTCTTGAACTCTTTTCTTCCTGTCATCAACTTGCCTTTTTGCTATATCACCCCTTACTTGCCATGATTTTATGTCTAATTTGTAGGAAATGTGTAATAAGCGAATCCAAGCGTGAAGGGTGCTTAAGCTATATTTATACATGTCCTCGTTTGCGTGTTTATCTTTGATTAACTCTAAATTATTCATTTCTTTAGGACAAGCCTTGCATATGTCACACACTGAAGCTGCTGTATTGGATATAATGGAATGAATTTTACCATCAATCATTGTCAACAGCAGTTGGTGTTTGACACTAATTCCATCAGTGATGGTGGATGGAGTTAAGGCTTCAATCTCTGCTTCGATTTCAGCCATCTCTCTCTGCACATTTTCTTTGGTTTCCTTTATAAACTTAAACAATATTGGCCGGCAAAATGAAGTGGAAGATGGTCGCTCGTTTTCCCAAATTGTTACACCTTTTGAGACGAGCCGCAGTGGTACAAGACTAATCATAAAATTACTAGCAAGATCGATTTGCTCATCTTCACTCGTCCTTTGATGATAAATGCTTTGGCTAGATGATCCGTCAAAACCCCATTTGCTGGTCAATACGAGCTGTTGATTGGGATCAACAGGGGTTTCTAACGACCTAATAAGTCTTCTTGAGGTTAAATCCATCAAGGCTTGTAATTTGATTTTTGCAGAGCTCTCTGTAACTGTGAGATCTTCTTTGGCCGGATAGCACTTAATTTTTTCTTTAACCAACATGTAGTAACTCGGGTATTGAAGAGCTCCTTCTTGAGTGTTGAAATCCCGAAGAGTGTTATAGCGCCATTTCGATAAGTTCATCGATACATAAAGAGCCAATGCCTTCAAAGGGGATATTTCCCGTACCTGAATTGATTTACCTTCAATGAAGGCTTTGATTTTTGAGGCCTCTTCTGGATTCTCCGTCAAGTATTTCATAACATAAGCTGTATCGCTTTGTCCTGCCTTTTGAAGCGCCCTTTCGGCCGAAAACATAATTTCAGCGCTGCTACTGCTGCATGAAAGACTATCTTCAGTGCGTCTTCTTTTTTGCCGGTTACTAAGGTCCTCAAAAGATTTACGAGGACTAGGATGTGTACAAGTTGAAGCATCAGATTTAGCAGGAGAAATTATGGGCTCGATGACGTCACTTATATTTTCTGTAGAAGGTTCCATATTTTCATTCTGTAATTCCGGCCATTGAATTGCAGCCTGTAGCCAAATCTCATGTTTCTTCCGAAACTTATCTGTGCTTCTTCCAGACTGTGTCCATTTTGCATAAATGCGGTAGCAAAATCGACGACACCAGTCTTTTAAACTTGTTTCAGCACTTTCACATAACTGAACACAACTGTTATCTTTTAAAACACTGAACAAATAGTTAAAGTCGCGTAAATCTTTATGTGCGCGTGCGCATAAAGCAACGTGAATATCAAGATTTGTATTAAAATTTGGAAAATACATTGCGAGATTAGCTTGGATACAACGAGGTGTAAATCAACACTGATTTTAAAGTTACTAATAGTGACCTATTTATATAAAATCCAGGTATCCCAGGTATCCTTTGTTAAATATTGCAAGGTAATTAGTTATTGTGATAATTAGTAAATGATGCATGCTAAATTAGTGTATTAAGAGCCATTTAGTAATTAAATAATAGCAATGTTCTTATCAGTAATCATTAGTGCATCAGTTTTATATGTAAACCTTAAGTCCCTAATTATATATCCTAATTAGCTTATATCTTCTCTAATTGGCTGCTCAGAAATGTTATTGTAATAAGGTAAACCTTTAGAAAAACGGTTTTAATCAACAAAATAAACAAAAAATAAAAAAATTGTGTTATAAAATAAACATCACTCTTTATCCCAGAAAGTGCACATTTGGCGCACTATGTGTCTTAGTATTAAATATAGCTCTTAGTATTAGCATTATGATATTAGAGACCGCTACTTGAAACAAGCCCGGAATCAGGAGGGAGAGAGCTCGATACACTCATTTTCATAGTAAAATTTCACATTTTCTCAAATTACTCCCGAAATATGGGAGTTATGAAGAAATTCATCACCACAAGTTATGAAGGCATTAAGTAATCGAATAAGATGGCATCATTAGTTTGGCATAATTTTACTCTTTTTTTTCGGACATGTCTACGTCCAACCGCTCCCATACATTCGTTCCACTGTGTGTCTGTTCGCATAACCTTCCACATTCATATTCAACACGTACTTTTTGTCACATACTCCTTAAGATATCTAACAATGAACTACCAATCAATTTTCAATCTTGTACCCAACTGAATAAAATTCCTTTTGCGATCCCTGCTCGTCATTAGTTAATATACAGAATATATTACCAATGCAAAAGATATATCGCAATCCGAATTCCATATCTATGAACTGTGAACGGGTGTGAGTATCAGCTGTCCACGTCCGGTTTAAACTGGATTGAGCGTTTGGTATGCAAAACAGATCCAATTATAATAATATTATCTACTCGATTTTAAAATTAATTTTGCAGAGATGAATCGAGGAGTCATCTTTAAACTTACATTGGCATGAAGACATGATATTTGTTTATAAGTCTAATCTACTTGGTAGTCAGGGCTCCAAGTTATCTTTTTGACCTAACTTTTTAACGAGAGCCCCTATATGTGAGGGTCAAGAACATCGCCTATCATTGCTCGGTTCCTATACACAAAAACGAATCGAGAATTTTTATTGCCTTCTGGGTGTATAGATTCGTAAGCTAATTTCACCTGTGATAGCTACTTCCATATGAGAGGGTATACTTTGCAAAACTATAATAATATGGTGTTTGCTTCATTATAACTAAAGATACAAGTCTTAATTTTAACAAATAACGGTCTTTAAATTATAGGAATAAAATTTTGTTAGGATGATCGCAGAGTCCACATTCAGCTTATCGACAACGCAGTTTAGGCCTAATGACTTGATACTCACTTAATTTCATTATTTATTTTACTAATTAATATTTAAATAGATAGAGCTTCTTTATAGATTTTTCTGTCTTATTTTAACACGTGTAACCACATGGCGTTGGATTACATAGGCGTATTAAATTAACCATCTTGATAATTATTTTTTAAATGCTGAAGATATTTAGGGTGGGTCATAAAATGTATTGTGGGATTAAAATAAGTCATTAAATGGGACTTAAAGCCATTAAGTATGATTGATACATTAATTAAAAATACCAAATACACATCATAATAAATCATTAAGTTTGTGATCAATATAAGTAGGTATGAAATTCGTCTAACTAATCTGTCTATTTATTTGTGGAGCACCTCCTTCTATTTCTTTACCCACTGCTGAGCATAGACATGATAATGTAATCTGCATTCACGACTTATTTGCCAAAAATGTAAACAAACATGAGTGTATGGAAAGTACCTAACTTTAATTTCTACACAATAAAGTGCAGATTACGCTACAACTTCAAACATTTTTATAACTTTTTCAATAGTGTTTGTCACTCTGAAATCAACTTAATTACCACTTCAATAAAGTTGATATTTGTTTAACTTGAAATAACGTCAATTTGAAACATAATTTGAATGGACTTTATATTATATTACCGTGGCATAGGCCTCTTTTCTTGTGCCAATACCCACGTTCCTGTGTCTCTGTGTTCCTGTGTGTGTGGTAACAATGTCGTCCGCCCATCTTGCCGCCGAACGACCGATGCTTTCCCACACTCTCTTTCTATTTAGGTACACTCCTTCAATTTATGTATTGGATTATCAAAACAATAAGCATGGCTTCAACATTCATCCTTTTTTTTCCATAATTTCTGAACATAAATAAATCATGAGTACAATTCATCTACTATAATTCATCATTTCCAATTCCAAGTATTCTCTTCAACTTCGTAGACATTTACAGAACATGTCATGTCGACCTTGTCAAAGCGTTACCATTTGTTCATTTCATGGGCCCTTGTAGCCTTGGATGGAGGTACCAAGGTTTAAGACCTACATACAATGATATACTAATAGTGAGTGTTTGCGTGACCTTTCTAAACAGAAGTATATTTACATTTAAAAGAAAATTATTCATAACTAGCGGCCCGCCCCAGCTTCGCACGGGTGCAATATTTTTTTCGAGCAATTTTTTTTTCTTTCGTACAAACCTTGTCCTGACAATACCGAACACAACAAAAAAAAGAATTAGCGAAATCGTTTCAGCTGCTCGAGAGATTTGCGCTTAGCAACACGTTTAGCGATTCATTTTTATATTATAGAGATATTGTTTATTTGTTATCGTTTCGTTAGGACTAGGAGTCACGTGATTCGAATTTTATAAATATTTTTCTTTGAATTTCATCATCATCATCAGCCACACTTCTTTTATTTTTAAGACAGTGCTTTGTTGTAAATCATATCTTGCTACAGACGAATTTTCAAAAGCATTACATGGTATAAGACCGCTGAATGCTCAAAAGGAAGTCAAATCAATATTGCATTTCTAAATTGGGAAATCTTATGCTCATTTTCGAAACCCTCGGCTCAAAGCCCAAATATGAAATCTGACAGTGCGCTTGTATTTAGGAGTCACCTAGTGTAAGTAAAACGGGCATAATATGTCCTAATGTCCTCCAAATGTTACCATCCCATGCCTTTTATCTAACCTTTCCCATCTAAAGGACAAAACTAAAAGGCTATTCTGAAAGCTTCACTCGACTTGACAGCATACCTATACGATCAATAAATTGATTAAGCCTTCAAGTATCATCTATCAAGTGTATGACGTCAAGCATTCAAAGGTCCTTGAAACAATCTGTTATTATTGAATTTTTTTCCTGCGTATACCAGGCAATTAAGTTATGGAAGCTTTTGCGGGTTTTTTCATGTAGATGAGGCATGAGTCATGAGTTCATGACTTGATTACATAATCGTTTGATTAAAGATGTACGATACTGAATATTATTATTCGTATTTTTAGTACTGTAGCCAATTGAGTCTAAGAGACTACTATTTCTTATTCACTGTTTCTAGTCTAAATCTATACAAATAAATAAATTTGAAGTATCTGTTTGTGATGTCAAAATAACAGCTTTTTACTAAACAAGTACCGGGTACTTATAAAATAAAAACAATTTTTGTTTGTCTGTCTGTTTGTTTCGGCTAAGTTCCTAAACGACTGGTTTTGATAAACGACTGATTTTGATTTTGACAGGACTTCCACTGGCAGATAGCTGATTTTATAAGGAGTAACTTAGAACACTTTTATTTTAGAAAAAGGATATAGCACCGTGCAAAAAAACCCATGAAATCCAATAGGTATATTGTTTCCTTACCTACATGCTCGCGGAACGAAGTCACAGGCACAACTAGTCTAAAATATATATAGAGCTGAATTGTTGTGAATTTAGTGCTTTCACATAAGTTTATGTGTCCGCAGGGTAGCAGCTGGCTGAGATTTACCAAGAATCAAGTTAAATGGCGTGATAAGAGATACCAGGTCCAACACTGAACTGCTTTATGCTGTTTATCAAGGCCTTTCCATCTCAAACATATAATATCGCTCATTTGGAGAAACATCGACGCAAATGTATTTTTTCCCAAAAAATGAGTTAAATATGCCAAATCACTTAGAAAGCGTATTTAGTTTGCGTTAGGAAAGCATAGTCGTAAAAAAAGGTGCAGTTACTTCGATGCAACGACCATACAGCCCAGTATGGTCGTTGCGTCGATGTTTCTCCAAATGAGCGATATCACCTTGTTCTATTTACTGAGCGTGACAAAATGATTATAACAATATGCGTTTTGTTTATTGTTTCTGACGTCAATTGTTTCATAACATTATTATAAAGAACTCAACCTCATCGTCCATGTTATTTTTTTTTTTTTTTACAACTAAATATTAGATGAGAAATACTACAATGTCATAAAATGCTGATCATTAATACGGAGCAGAAATTCCAAATAGTATTAGTAGATCATAATATTCTAAACTGACATTTATGAACAGCATTTAACTAAAGGATGGATGTATTCTCTATTTCATAAATATTACAAACTAAAAAGTCGTATTCGTGTACATAGTCCATTTATATAACAAAAAGATTGCCAGAATAAAAGATAAAAGTTTTAAATCGATCACTATCATTCATCAAATTTTTATTTTTGTAACAATCGATACCCAAATCAATCATCCTTTCCGAATATTTATCTTACGTAGGTAAATGACGTCACAAAGCAAAGACACAAACAGGATATTCCAACAAAATAAACTTATGCATACTGTTACTGTTAGCTTGCATCATCCAACTGTTGGGCGAAGACCTCTCTCCATGACTTCCAGGTCTTTCGATCCAGGGCTAAAGTGGACCACTGGTCATAACATACAGGATCAAATTAGCTAGCGCACGTCTGCAGAATGATGAAACAAAAAAAGATCAGACGGTTTTTTTGGGGTTCACCGACCGCTGGATGTTTTGTTAGGTACTTGAAGTATGAGTTGAGAAAATCTGTTTTCTTCGTGTTAAGATATCGACACCCATCACGTTCGCGGAGTTTCGCTAGCTAATTTAATTTGACCATGTATGGTTGAATTTTTCATACAGCCTCATTCTGATTTAAAATAGCAGTAAATAATATGCTTAATGGTTGTTCGCAGACATGCGAACCATTTAGTATATTTACGGTTATTTTAAATCAGAATGAGACTTTATAGGTACAGCTCATTATTGGTCAACAGGAAAAACAGTCTAGTTTTCTGTCCGCTATAAATGCTATAATATCTAGATTGAACTAATATTCGCAGCTGTTTCAACGAGCACGTGATTTTAAGTATGTACCTAGTTCATACAGATTACCTCTTATCAGTCGGAACGAAATATCGATTTATTTTACTCGTGCAGTGGGCTGCATCAATTGAGTAACCCTTGAAAGCATTTAGCAACTGGGGTAGGGTACCCAATTAATGCAGCCCACAGTACATACAATTTAATTTTTGACCTCACGGGTCCGTCGATCAGGTTAAACTACGCTTGCCGCGGTTGGTCCGTGGATGGGTGACCATCTTTACATATCAAATCCCCACTGTGCCTCGGAAATCACGTTCATCAGTTTGAAAATACTAAGTATATTTGATACAAAAAAAAGTTTGCAACCATACTTACCTAAGTACATTAAACTTCGTTCATTTTGGTACGAAATTCACTAAATAAATAAAGGCCTATCTGTAACATTATCCACCACTCTACATTATCATCATCAGTGGGGAAACAAATTAATGAATGATGACGTCATGTCATATATCATATCGTGTCCACGACATAATTATCTATCTATAGACAGAGATGTGTATGATACACATGTTACAGAAGTGGCTAGTTTCAATAAGATATTATAATCATTATTTTTATTCCAAACAATTTATCCTACTAATAATATTATAAACGCGAAAGTTTGTGAGGATGGATGGATGGATGGATGTTTGTTACTCTTTCACGCAAAAAGTACTGAACGGATTTTGATGAAACTTTACATTAATACTAGCTGCGCCCCGCGGTTTCACCCGCGTAAGTTTCGATTCCAAAAAAATTCTGAAAAATAGATAGTAACCGATTCTCAGACCTACTGAATATGCATATAAAATTTCATATAAATCGGTCAAGCCGTTTCGGAGGAGTACGGTAGCTAACATTGTGACACGAGAAAGATAGTTTATACGTTCTTGCATTAGTTAGAATAACACATTGGATACTTTTTATCCAACTATGTTGGGGTCGGCTTCCTTCCAGTCTAACCCGATGCAGCTAAATACCAGTGTTTAACATGGGTAACAGGAGACGCCTAGGCTCAGATTGGTTGTCAGACTTTCGGGCTTCTGAAGACCCGTAACGACTGTCAAAAGTCCACAAATGACGGCCGGAACCAACGGCATAACGTACTTTCCGAGACACGGAGGGGTCTCGGTATACAGATGGTCACCATAAAATCTCGGCATAAAAACAAAAAATAAAATAATATATTTGCTTACCCTGTAAAGCCCCCTTATCCCTTCAGTCCTGTAGATCTTCATCAGGCCATCAACCATGCCTTTGTACCGTTTGTTGTCAGTCAGGCTTTCCTCGCTGTACTGGAGACAGAGGCGGGTCTTCACCACCCAGATGGGGTTCGTCATGACGAGGGATAGCACCCCGGCTTCCGCAGCGGCTAACATGTGTAGGCCGGGGCCGAGGGGTGTACGCGCATTCCCGCCTTGGATCCATGTTTTTATTGCGTTATAACTGTGGAGAAATTGGTTTGGTCAAACATAATATACTTACTTAGGTACCTACTGGCCATTTTCCCCGAAGATATACATAAGGGGTTTACAGTTCAAATCTAGACTCCGAACTACTACGGAGAAAGGGGATTGAAGATTTTATATAGAGCCAGACATACCAACTAACGCGCCATTTTGTTTTTTTTTTCAAAATGGCCGCTACGCATGAAACCTATATGGCGGACCGATAGGTATGCCACGGACCTTCAAAGCCCAAACGAAAAACCCCAGCAACACCAAGTAATTACCCTAGTTTGGTAATAATGATATTTAATGGCGGACATTCTAGGGCACATTAGTATCGGCACGTGGTCTGGACATAAACTGAGTTTGATGAGCCAACAACTCTCAGAAATGAGACAATTATGTTTTCAAGTGACGCAAGATGTTTCGCGTAAGTATGACGAATGACCTACTGCACACATATATGAAACAAGAAAATATCCCTATCTGGAATGAAGTAAGCAGCTCCCACAGTAAGTATTTCAAATTCACAGATTTTTCTCTATGTTGTTTAATATGACAGTAGCTTATCTAGTAATTTTTTCGCTAATGAGATTTTAGTTTTTTTACTTTTCTTTATATATCCAAGGCATGTCGTATGTTTTCTATCAAATCCTTTCTCTTCTACAATGCAATTAAAAAACTGCTTGTCTGATAAGTCGGATTACGGACGATAATTTTACGTGATAACGTCATGAGTGCGTCACAAGCCGAACGCTTAGGCCGATCGTGCCTCTCTATCGCTTGTTCCGCGCTCTCGCTTGCACGCTCGGCTCAGGCGGAACGTGACATTGAGTCATGCTTTTTCGTGCGTGCAGCCGGCGTTCATCGATTTACAAGACGTTATAACGTCAAAAATTTGAACCTCTAAGTGCGATGAATGTAACATATCGCTCATTTGGAGAAACATCGAAGTAAATGTATTTTCTCCCAAAAATGAGTTAAATATGCCAAAGCACTTAGAAAGCGTATTTATGTTAGAAAAGCATAGACGTAAAAAAAATGTAGCAGTTACTTCTATGTTCCTTCAAATGAGCGATATATTTAAATTTAATAAACCCATTCACTGCTGACAAGACGTGTTTGTTTTGGCAGATTTCACAAAATGGCACGTGATTTAACGTGAAGATACCTATGCGTAATATTAAAACAACGGATGTGGAAAATGAGAGGTCACGGCTCAATAATAACGTGGCCAAAAGATGACCGAAAGTAACAGACTGCATTTAATACAGAATAAAGATCGGTCCTGCATTTGACCGATCTTTATTCTGTTTATTCTCAAAGGGCTGAGAAATATGACGAATAGCAACTAAGTGAGACTTGGAAGCATGCCAATATTGACATTCCAAATGAGACTGCTATGTATAACGTATTCGTGATCCTAAACGGGAATTTCTGCACTAATTTTGTAGGTACGTTTAGGCTCCTCCTGCTACATTGATGATCTCCTATATCAGTGCAGGAAGAATCTATGGGACACAAGTAAAGAACAAAGTCGTTACTGTTTACTACCAATCATTTTATAGATGACTAATATAACTTATAAATGGCTTTATTTTGAGAATAATGCGCTTGAGCTTCTAATTCAATGGCGAAAGACGCAACAGATGGATTTAGCTAACTTTACTATTGCAAAAAGGCTTTTAAACAAAGAGTGTAGGGAATAGGGTTATTTTATTCGATGCCCAAGGACTAGGCTCACGTTTGACCTGTTTTCGCTGAAGGTAAGCTATGTTGAGGTCAACGATAGTGCCCGCTAGCATAGGAACCTTTGACAGCATTTTATCTGCGTGGTGATTGCGTAACATACTAACAGTATCAATGGCTTTCATTTTGGCAGTTTAACAATATTCATTGCGTTATATAAGTCGCAGCCAACTGGTTAAATTTGGCGTTCAGTTAAGGCGACTACATGACCTAAAATGCGGTCACTATCGGACTGCATAGAAAAGAAAGAGAAGCGCGATGACACAACGCTGGTAATTTATTGCAAAATATGAAACAATCATCTATTGTTGATTTATCAAATACCAAACAAATAAAAACCGTATACTAAAATTCGGGGAATTAAATTGTCTTTTATATGGTGAAAGTTTTATGAAAATACACCCGATAGTGTTTGCGTGATTATCGTTTTTATGTCCGCGGTAGACATTACTTTACAAATTAATTACACTATGTTAAAAAAAATATAATTGCAAATATTCACATATCAAATTACGAACCAAATGGTCTAGTATAACATTTATTTTTTTCAAAGAAATCAGTCCGGTCGATTAGACGTGATGTTGAATTTAAAATCATTAGAAGTCGTATATCTGCGCCTTAACCGTCTAGCCTTTTAACTAAACGGCGGCCGTTCAACTAACGGCCTGAATGATATTCAATTACAGTTTAGGTTGTAAATCTGTAACCAATCACGCGCGAGCCGAATTTTTCGCAGTAACTAAGCCAGGGCACCCCGACCAAATGGGCTAGGTTAGGTTAGAACTGTGATCAACCGCGTACGAGCCGAGAGAGCGAAGCGAGGCGAGCACTAGGTACTTCTAAAGGTCAGGCGGTTAACTAAACGGCTAAATTAACCAGTTGGCTCCGACATTTACATTGTGAGTAGACAAATTTTTCGAAAATATTATAAAGCAACTCAGATCAAATAAAAAACCAAGACAGAGGGTTGTCAACAGTAAAGTGAGGCGGTTTCGTAAACATGTTTGCACTTAGTGAGGTGTAGTTTGATTGTAAATGTGTGCGTGTGAGCTTGTATGCACAGAATGGAGTCGTAGTTTTGGCATACTTCACTGTATCGTTCTCAGCGCTCTGTCTTGGTTTTTTATTTGGTCTGAGTAAAGCAATGGATTAGCTATTTCCTTCAAACTGATTCAGATTGTGATTGATATTGTGTTACGCTATTAGTGTCTAAACACACTATGCCGAAGGTACGCGACCGAAGTTCCGCGGCCGATTTTACTGTACGCTATTAACGCAACGTAATTTCGGCATAATGTGTCGTCAGTAATTCAAATAGCATTGCAGGCGTTATCATGCCGAACTTCGGTCGCGTACCTTCGGCAATAGTGTGTTTAGACACTTAGGGTGCTGATTGGTACACCAATGCCATAACCCTATGGAGACTACAGGCTATGGGTTATGGGTGGATGTATTATGGGTTATGTTGTGGTATGGATTATGTTATGGTATGACATTTGGTCGTGAGGAAACCGGCATGTTCTAGAACCAAAAATTCGAAGACATGTGACATGACATCTACCAACCCGCACTGGGCCCGCGTGGTGGACTACGGCCCACTCCCTCTCACAGAGAGGAGGCCTGTGTCCTAGCAGTGGGAACATTATAGGCTGATTATTTGTGTGTGTTATGTGTATGACATTTGGTTACATGAATATCATTGTCCTCACATAATCAGAAAGCATCAGATTTTAATAATAAAGTAGCGACCTCATATCGCAGTCACAATTTGCTCTGAAACTGGAGATATTCACCGGAACAATTGATTCAAGAAAGACACGTGTGACGTGAGACTGAAGTCACGTTTACACGCATTGTGAGTAAGTAGTTAGTGGTTATGCATTCAGAGTTCCAATATTTACCCTTGGCTATCGGATTAGTAAATTGTTTCCGCACTTTATACGCGGTATGTCAATTTACTATTATAATAAAACTAGCTTTTGCCCGCGGCTTCGCCCGCGTGGATATCGGAAATTATCCACGGGACAGTACCGGTAAAGTAGCCCATGTCCTTCCCTAGGATGCTATCTATCTCCTTGCCAAAGATACTAAGCATGCTGTTGACGCTGATCTTGGGACTATTCCGGTGACTCCGCTGCCCTTTGAGACACCACTATACTCAGCATGCTGTTGACGCCGATCTTGGGGCTGTTCCGGTGTTTCTGCAGCCCGTTGAGACACCAGATACTAAGCACGCTGTTGACGCTGATCTTGGAACTATTCCGGTGACTCCGCTGCCCTTTGAGACATCAGATACTCAGCATGCTATTGATGCCGATCTTGGGACTGTTCCGGTGTTTATGCAGCCTGTTGAGACACCAGATGCTCAGCATGCTATTGATGCCGATCTTGGGACTGTTCTGGTGTTTCTGCAGCCCGTTGAGACACCAGATACTCAGCATGCCGTTGACGTCTAGGTTGACACTGTTCTGAAGTTTCAGCAGCTCGTTGAAATGCCAGATACTCAGCATGTTGTTGACGACGATCTTGGAACTGTTCTGGTGTCTGTCTCAGTAGCTCTGTGTGCGCCTGACGCACCGCCTGCTCCACCTCAAACCTTCGCAGCTCAGTTTGTTGAGACGTCTCGTTAAGTCTTGCTTTTTTTTTAGCTCGAGCTTTATTAGAGCTTTATGAAATATTAGACTTACGCTTTCGAGTCATTTTTGTAAGTAGGTACTATTTAAAAAATCACAAAACCCGTAGTAATTTTCTAACTAACTAAAACAATTCCAATAGCTAATTATGAGGAAAACGAATCTATGTTCTTCCTACTTACAACACAACCTAAACCTGTGCGTTAATCTTAAACTAACAAAAAAAAAAAAACAATTGTAATAATCTAAGTAATGAAATGTGATTTGATTTGATTTGATATTTCTTTTTAAAATATCATCTGCATAGCCTTCTCCCAACTATGTTGGGGTCGGCTTACACTTAACGTGCTTTCCGAGGCACGGAAGGGTCTCGGTATGTAAAGATGGTCATCCATCCACAGACCAACCGCGGCAAGCGTAGCTTAACCTGACCGATCGACCTGTGCGGCTTTTATTATTTAGCTACGGGCCCCTCGGGCTCTTCTTAAAATATACTACCTAAAAATTATAATTATGCCTACTCATTCATTTCATTTTGGCAGTTCAACAACATTCATTGCGTTATTTATTTACGTTGTTGAGCAGACAAATTTTTCGAACATATACAGGTAAAGCGATGGATTAGCGATATCCTTCAAAATGATTCAGATTGAGCGTATTATAAAAGTGCTCTGTGCCTCACGCGTCTGCCTGCCCGCGTTCGGCTTCGGGACTTCGGGTCCCCCCCCCCTTCCCCGCTTTGTGCGCCGCCGCGCCGCCAATTCCTATGGCGCTCTACCTCAGGTCAATCTTATCGTGATAACTTTTAAAGAATTTGTCCAAATTGCTTGGTGTAAAAGACAAAGTTTATCTACATTAAATACCGAAAGCGATAAATGTATTAATTTTCATAAGAATTAACTAAGTACTCTAAAACGTGCATTGTAAAAAAAGTATCCGATTTAAATGTATTTATGGATCACTATTTTGGATATAATGGCTTCCACATAAAAGGTAGATATATGCTGTCGCGGACTTTTATTTAGAACTATTTAAGACAAACAGTCCCACGATACATTATCTTCGTGTAGCTGTAACGGTTTAGGCAGCGCACGCCAAGATAGCTCTCAGAGGGCAGGAATTTTTCCGACTTACTTGATACTTATCGTATGGGCAAAAAAAAAATTACACAAAATCTTTATAAATTGTAGCCTATGTGTTATTCTGATGTATAAGCTATATTACTGTGAAGTTTCATCGAAATCCGTTCAGTAGTTTTTGCGTGAAAGAGTAACAAACATCCTTACAAACTTTCGCGTTTATAATATTAGTAGGATGAATGGTGAGAAAAAGCCTGCTTAGTTACCTAGTTTTTTCAAGCTGTGGCCGTAGCATTGACAAGTTATCAAATAGAGATTGAATCAAACATACAGACAAAATAATTATGTAATGCTAATGAATGATATAGAAAGATTATTTCATTATCTTTGTTGCTAATTACGTACTTACTTGATTAGCAACAAGCAAAAACGTGTGTAGAAATGAATGCTATAATTATATTTTACGAAAGATTATTAGCGGTCAAATAGTGCCTGCTTAAAGGTATTAATATCTAATTACTTTCGTAACGAGGTAGGTATTCATTAAAGGCGCAAGCGTCAAGATAGGCCGCGAAAATCACTTTTTCTTACGTTTTTTCAATTTGCAAGTCAGTAGTAGGTATCAGGGTGTATGTTGATCTTATGCTTCGCGGCCTAATTTCGCGGCCGTAAAAAATATTTATTTATATGTAGAATTATAATCATAATATAAAGTATGAATGCATCTAGAGAGACGCTATACAACGTTTATTAGTAAGGGGGTAAGAGTACCCCTTTTTTTTTTGTTGGGAGATTATCAAATAACTTCTCCCGCTCTGGGCGGAGCGGGAGGGCGTGTCAAGACTTTTGCTGACTAAAACTTACCCGTGTTCCTTCAGTTGCGTATGTCAGGGTAAGAGTACCCCCTTACTAATAAACGTTGTATAGCGTCTGTATAGTTACACAACGCTTTGTCTTCTTTTATCGAAAGTCAAATTACTGACGACTGAAAGAGAGAAATCGATGTGTAACTATTCATCTGTTAGAATAGGTACGTTTATTAGTAAGAAGTAAGTTTATACTACCCTATTGATTGACCATACATGAAATTATGACATTTGAGGCCAATTCTAACCTAAGGAGTGGTATTGCTGATTATATAATATAATTCTGTAAACCCATATTTTCTTACGGTCGCTAATCGTATTTGAATCAACATATAACCTGATAATGACCTGCAAATTGCAAAAAAACATCATAAATATCGAATTTGGGCTGACGTAGAGCATCGCCCTTAAGTTATTTTTGGCGAAAACGTAGTGACGTATGTTTACGGTTAATAACATTTACCAAAAGTTGTGTCAGGACACAATGCTCTTTGTTTTATTGTTCCATGTCATTTTGACACTACGACAAATACACGATTAATTTTATACATGAAAAGTTTGATAACAATAACAATTCTCCTTAATTTCCCAAGACAAACGACCTTCATAGGGCATTAGCGGCCATGTCAGGTTTTTCAGTGCAGTTTGGCTAGGCAGTTTTTTTTTATAGAATGATCCTGAGTGTACGATCCCTGGCGACCTCAATAAAGTAAGTGATAAATGCCAGACAATAACTATGACGTTTATTGGTATTTTTGGGTAATTGGCTTATTTTTGGCTGTAGCCTTTATTTAAAAAAAAATTGTAGTCAATTTTTAGTCTAGATTTCTTTAGCATATCACCTTTGTACGTATTTTTTCTGTTACTTACTTTCTTCTTGTCTGTTTATGTGTCCATAAATGATATAACAAATAGATTAACTCTTAACTACTATCTAAAACCCAATCATTGAGTTACGGGGAGTACACTTCCGTTTTACTGAATGAACTATATACCTACTCATAAATTGGAAATCTTGCCAATTTCAAACACGACAACAGCTCATGCAAGTTCTAAAATTTATAGACTTCTAAATAATTTTGCATTGAGAATTCTACGTTGCCATTAACACAGATTTATTATACAAGCGGAAAAAGGTCGTAAATGACCTGTATTTTCTCTGTACTTACGACATATTGAATACGACATGAGAGAGAATTTTAAATAAACATTGACGTCGTCGTTCAGTTCACAATGTAACAAAGGCACACACGTGCCAAGCAGTAAAGATGTTTCAGTTTTTCTTGCAATGCATTATAATATAAAACATACATTTCGCGAAATTGGTTAACTGCGTAACGTAACAGCTGTGACAGGGTTGGGCGAAATTTAATTGCTATATCGATCGCTCTCAAAAAGGGACATCCCTTGACTTTTTATTTATGACCTACAGCCTACAGTCCTCCTTGCCTGCAGTCACAGGTTCACACAAAGTTTTGATTGCCTTTAGCATAATTAGCCTATAATGTTCCCACTGCTGGGACAAGGCTCCTCTCTGTGAGAGGTAGAGGGCCGTGATCCACCACGCGAGCCCAGTGCGGGTTGGTAGATATCACATATCTACGAATTTTTGTTTCTAGGACATGGCGGTATCCTCACGATGTTTTCCTTCACCGATTGGAGAGTGTTTGCCTTTACCTGGATCAAATAAATGCATTTGCTATCTTTCTTTCAACTCAGGTCAATAGTTATCTACAGTTGGCCCCACAAATATTTGCTATCTGGAGCTTTCGCGCAAAGGCCAAGAGCTGAGTCACTGCACGTGGGTCGATACGTATGCACCATAGTAGTTATGTAGATACATTATGCCACTATTGACGGTAGCCACAACAGCTTTTGTCCCAGTTAGCAACATAGCCAATTGAATTGTACTTAAATTACATCATAAAAATACCTAAATGCACGGCATTGGAACCGTGCCCGGTAATCGGCGATAGGCGCGTCCAGAACTTGAAAAACCTCTAAGTACGAGGTCCAAATAACAGATGAATAAGTGATAGATGTTATCACGCCTCGGATGCCTGTCCACTGAACTAGAACGAAGATGATAAAAATTGACCAATGGGATAGTAGTTTTACATTACATATTGATCTAGGTGATGTGATAATACTAGAATGCTATTGGTCGATTTTTGTCGCCGCGTTGGTGGAGACAGCTTTATTTTCCTTTAGGAAAAGGTGTGTCTGTTACGTCAGATTCACATGAAGATAACATATTCTTGATAAGAGAAATTTGTTACAGATTTCCGTTTTTTTATTTTATTTGTTGCGTTAAATACTAGGGATACTTGTGCACATAGTATTCTGATAGTTCATGTTAAAAGTTTTGTAAAAATATCTACCTGGCTTAATACATTTTATTGGGTAAATCATCTCATGGAATCAATGAAGCTGTTTTAGTGACCGAATTTTGTTTAATTCGGTATTATGCCATATTTCTTTCTGGGAAAGTTTATATGTTATTTAAATAATTACTATTAGAAAATAAAAACATTTTAAAATGTGATGACTGATGAAAACATAAGTTGTGTGAAACAGTGTTGGTTTTGACAAATAATAAAATACTCACAATAAAAAGTAGAAGCCCCACGCAGACCCTGATCCCCAAACATTTGGTGTGACTCCTCTGTATAGTCCTTTCACTCCCTCCTTCTTAACAATAGTGACGAATGCACTGCTGAGTCCATCGTACCTAGGAACTGTTGCGGTCCTGCCGTCATTCACTGGAATAACACTGGATTATTAAGTCTCCACAAATAATATTTTTAACTATGTTTTACGGACTATAATTCTCTATATAGAATAGTCTTGATTATGTATTCTACCATCATAATAATAATTATGATCATAGAATAATGGCACATGGCCAATTGTATAAAACTGCTTGCATTTTTGATGGGTGAAATTAATATACAGTGCCCTCCAAAAGTTAGTTGACATTTTTCCACTTCAGCTGTGACACACTACATTATGATTTAAAACTCTAGTGATCCAAATGTTTGACTTATCACAGAAAATAAAGCGGCACCACAGCTGAAGCAGAAAGATGTCAAGTAACCTTTTTAGGCATGGTATTTATGCCAATCAAAAGGAATAAGGCTTTCTATGATGCAAATATTAAATTATCATTTTATAGTTGGTTTTGATAATGGAGGATTTGAATTCTCAATGACAAATTAATATATTACATAGTAATGTACTACTTGTATGTGTTACTTGCTAAGTATAGCAAGTAAGCAAATTACAAGCAATTAAAAACGAAACATTTGTTTTGTTAGGTTGATATTGGCACTTGAATGTGAATTGCAAAATGTCAATAAAAATGCAACACTGATTGCAAATTCATGACATGTGCAGTGTAAAGGAACAAAAAAGAAATGTCACCATTAACTTGCTTAGATAATCTAATTAGAAATTTCTCAATAGTAGAGAAAGTAGGCAAAGGCACACTTATAACAGAGCTCTTCCTGTAATGTAAATTGTAAAACATCTTGCTACTTTCTTGGTCAGTTTTTAAATTGATTTTAGAATAAAATTCAAATTTGGAATGAATATCTAGGTAAGTACCTTCAGCTGGCTACTTGAAAATAAATTTCAAAATAGTGAAAGCATTAATTGTAGTGAACAGTCATTAACCTTACACTTAAACCAAAGGAAACTGACCCCAACATAGTTGGAAAAGTAGCCAGATGATGAGTCATTAATTCTTAAAACATGTGGCAGCAGACTCAAAACAGCCTGTCTTAGGTTGCATCATTGAGGAAGTTATCTGTGCAATGTAAACAAAGCTGCCTTGTCTTCACTTTCACTAAGTGAAGTTCAAGGTTGAAACTTACACAGGGTTAATTAACCAGCACTAATGAATTCATTGATTACCACTGAACACGTTCTACACGAGTGTCAGTATGCCAATCGATAATATTTAACCTTAGAAAATCACGAGACCTCACATGTTAATTACGGGAAAAAATTTCACGACACTCACCAGCAAATCTAATTTTGATTAAATCCAACGGGTGCAGTATGAGTGTGGAAGTCACGCCACCTGATATGCCAGCTACCAGGTGCTCGTACTTGATGTGGCTAAATAATGCCTTAGTCGACGACGGGTTAGGGTTCTTCATTGAAGACATGACGAATTTACTAGATCACAGATAAAACTTTAGATAGCATCTTGCGGGGACCCTGTTCACACGTATGTATTACCGGCACACACTTTCCCAGAAATCTTTAACGAAACTGAATTTAAAACAATCTTCACTAAACATCATTGCTCTTGTAATAATCCCACGAATTACGTGCGACAGAAAATGAACGATTTCCAGAGTAATTGAACATGCCGTTCCTTTCTCAGGAAAGTAAAGGATTTGGTATTTTTAAAATGACAATTTTACTCCGGCCATGAAAGATGAAAGTTCAAATTATGACATTGACGTGATTGTCTTCTTGTAAGTTTTTTTGAACTGATTATCAGGCAAAAAGGTTTGATATAATTTCAGCTGATGGCCTTATCACAAATAGTCCGAGTTGGTAACAGTTATTGAACACGGTGAGGAACTATGAAACGGAACGTCAAAAAGTTACGATAAAATTAGAGATGTTCCCAATTCTATCGACCTCACGATTACAAAAATACATTTTGTAAAAATATCAAATAAAACAAGTATAATACGTTATTGCGAAACAATTTCTAATAAATAAATTAATTGATAAATTAATCAATTTATTTATTTATTAGAAATTGTTTCGTTCTAACTTCCAAGTATAGACCGCATTTATATTTTCAAAACTTGCCAGTTCATTATTATAGCATTGTATAGTAGCAAATTAACGACAACAAAAACTATAGAAAGAAAATAAAGGATAGCGGTTAGCATGATTTAAAGTAGTAATAAGAAAATTAAAAACTAGCTAAAGCAAATCTTGAAGATACCATAGAATTATGATTTCCACAAATCTGTGCAATTATAATAAAACAATAATATAATACGAAATATGGTACATTTCAATAGTTTGCCTCGGCAACATTGCACTTCACCTTTTTTTGACATCTTGGGACATACATACTGTTGCCCATTTATTACGTAAATCTGCGAGCAAAAAATTTACAACAAAAAGGATCAGAATCACAGCAAAAATGTTGAAGGTGGCGACTACTTTGAGATTAGTCTCAAAACAGGGCAATCAGGTGCGTTCTTTCGCCACAGCTGCAGGTTACAAAGAAAAACTTGTAAACGTTCCACCAACAAAACTCTCAGTGTTAGATAATGGAATCCGCGTTGCGTCCGAAGATTCCGGTGCTGCGACCGCCACCGTAGGACTGTGGATTGACGCCGGATCCAGGTACGAAAACTCCAAAAACAATGGAGTTGCGCATTTCCTTGAACACATGGCGTTCAAAGGTACAAGCAAGAGGTCGCAAACCGACTTGGAACTTCTCGTAGAAAACATGGGCGCCCATCTAAACGCTTACACGTCTCGGGAGCAGACTGTATTCTACGCTAAATGCCTTGCTAACGACGTGCCTGCCGCCGTCGAGATCCTCGCTGACATTATTCAGAACTCTTCGCTCGCAGAACCCGAAATCGAACGAGAACGAGGTGTGATACTTCGCGAAATGCAGGATGTTGAAAGCAACCTACAAGAAGTTGTCTTTGATCACCTCCACGCCACTGCCTTCCAAGGTACACCCTTGGGCCAGACTATCCTTGGACCTACCAAGAACATCAAGAAGATCTCCAAGGCTGACCTTCAGAACTACATCAAGACTCACTACCAGCCTGCTCGCATTGTTCTTGCTGGAGCCGGTGGAGTTGACCACCAGAAGTTGGTAGACCTTGCTAAAAAGAACTTCAGTGGGCTGAAGAACACCGTTTCTGATGTAGAGCTGTCACCATGTCGCTACACTGGCTCTGAGATCAGGGTGCGTGATGACTCCATGCCCCTGGCTCATGTTGCTGTCGCTGTTGAAGGTGCAGGTTGGACTGATGCTGACAACATTCCTCTGATGGTTGCCAACACTCTTATTGGAGCTTGGGACCGCTCGCAGGGTGGTGGTGTCAACAATGCCTCCTTCCTAGCCCGTGCTGCCTCTGCTGGCAACCTGTGCCACAGCTTCCAGTCCTTCAACACATGCTACAAGGACACTGGACTCTGGGGAATCTACTTTGTAGCTGAACCTCTGCAGCTTGATGATATGTTGTACAACATCCAGAAGGAGTGGATGAAGCTTTGCACATCCGTCACTGAGGGAGAGGTTGAGCGTGCCAGGAATCTTCTGAAGACCAACATGCTCCTGCAGCTTGATGGCACCACCCCTGTGTGTGAAGACATTGGCCGTCAAATGTTGTGTTATAACCGCCGCATCCCCCTCCATGAGTTGGATGCCCGTATTGAAGCTGTGACAGTACAGAATGTCCGTGATGTGTGCTATAAGTACTTATATGACCGCTGCCCTGCTGTTGCTGCCGTTGGACCCACCGAAGGTCTGCCAGACTACACTAGGATCCGTGCTGGAATGTACTGGCTTAGGGTGTAAAAAGTTATAGTTGTAAATTAGAGAAACATTATTAAAAATCAGTTAAGATCTAAAAAAGCATTAAACATTTTGCTCCCATTGTCTGTAGTTTTATTGTAATAAAACACGATGTCTTGGGGAATACTGTATTTATTATAGGACAGTAAGAAATAAATGTGTAAATAAACATGAGTGATTCTGTATTTGTTTTTTTTTTTAATTGCAATAACAATATTTGAATAATTTCTAGAATATAATAATCAAGTAGGATAAATTAATTACAATATGAAATAAATAATAAAATCTCGTTGGTTATGCTAGACACGCCCTGCCAAATTACACAACATGCAAATTAGCATGTGTAACATTTCACAATATAAGCAAGAATTACAGTATTTTCAGAATCACGTGTCGACCGACGCATTACTATTGACGTTCACATAACTGCCGATCGTCAATATTACAATTCAGTAAATACTACGATACATCTTTCTATCTTGCATCAACTCTATAATTTACCTTCTACTTAAATAGTAACAGTAGTTGGTGTAGCTTCGACAGCAACAACAACTTCCTCTTTCTCCTGCACGCTAGTAACACTAGGTTTCCTAATCACACTCTGTTTTATTTTACTGCCATAAGGCTGCACGGGTTCACTGTGGCTGATGAGGCTCGCTGAGGATATGAAGACAGACACCTGTTCAGGTGTAGGACACGCTACAATGAGGGTGTCTTCGTAAGTATAGCCTGCATTTGCGAGCAGCTGTTCGATTTGGACGAAGTAGCCAACCACGTTATTCTGCAAGGAAAACGAAGGAGGTTTATGATAGATTATTTCGGAGTAGACAAGATTTTAGGGTCGACATTTTCCCTGTTTGGTTTTACATAATAACAGAAAAGTTGACATTATTGCAGATAAAAGGAACTGTGTTAGTTTATTTTCTTCTTTTATGTTAAATTTTTAAGTAAGTGCTGAGCGTAAATCATAGTAGATATGCTGTGAATGATGTAAAACCATACAAATAAACAGCTTAAAATACTACCAAAATAAGGTCAGTGACTGGAATCGAGACGCCATGCCGTTTGATCGATCGTAATGTCAGCAGTAAAATGCGCAAGTGTATTGCTTTTGCTAGTCTACAAACATTTACATCGACAAAGCCTCAACCGACCGCGCCTATGCACAAACCCATTGTGGTCGATTATCGGCATAAACTGAATTTTGCAAAATAAATGCTATTATGTTTTGGCAGTTCATAATAACGCATGATGCTGTTTATATAGGCATTTTGAATGTTGATACATAACTGCATAATGTCAAGTTCGTACAAGGCAGTATTAAGTTTGTCAATAGTACTTCCTCAGAACTCTTACAATATTAGAAATCATATCATTTAAAACGAAATGTTTACCCACCCTAATAGGCCTAAAGAGTATAAACTCCGTCTCCTTATTGGCTAAGTAAAGCTGCATGGATCGCTGCAACGGAGCCAGATGTGTGCGTATCTTCTTCTGAGCCTCTTTCACTGCTACTGCCATTTCTTCTGGCGTTGCCCACGGCTGGGTCTTCAGTTGTTCTATAGGGGTGAAGGCTGTAGCCTAGAAAAATTGCATTAAAATTAAACTTGCACAGATACATGGATTTGTATATTTTTATATAAATGGTGAAAAAGATGAAGCAACGATAATAATTATTTTATAAGAACGATTTTTGAAGAAAAAAACATTTTTATTGGCGCTTTTTGGATTCCTGTGATAATATGTTTGTCAATGTTGTTTTGTTGACAAATTGACATTACTTGACAAATTCTCTGAGTACATTTTACGGCATGAAGTCGGCAACCTCTTCTGTATAAAGTTGCTAAAAATCATACAAATAAAGATAGACTGGCCTCCTGTTACACCGCAAAACAACACAACAACAACATCACATACAAAACATCATCAACAATAACATCGTAAAACTATAACAGTAACATCGTAAAACTATAAGAGGCATTAGAGAGTTTCGTGTCAGCCTTTCCTCGAAAATTAAATTACAAAGTTCTTTACACACCTTCTCAATAAACGCAATCATGGGTCCAGCCAAAATCTCAGTAGCATCTCTGATGAACATTTCGCAGCAACTCTTCAACTGTCTATCGACCTCCTTCCTCGAATCCAAGAGGTGTTCCCTCACCAAGGGAGTACCATCCAACAAGAATTCTAACAAAGCATTGTTGCTGTTCAAAGAGAAAATCTGTCTTGGTTTTTGAATCAGACCGTATGCTGCATTTTTCATATTGCTAAAATCTAGAGTTGTTTCTTTTACGATAAAGTCCACTTGGAATGGAGCGATTTGTTCTCTTAAAATCAAAAGATGCTTGATTTGGAACAGTTCTCCGTCAATATTCGTCGTGTTTGCTGTAATTTGCTTTGCAGCGCTGTCTACGCTTTGAACGCAAAGCGAAATCGCTTCTTGCGCTAAACCTTGGAAGACTTTCTTCTCAAGACATCGGTATAGTCTCGATAGCGCTGCTAGTGTTCTTCGGACGCCAGGATACCACATGCCGTGTAGGTCGGCGGGGGAGGCCTGCGGTCTCCGTTGGGCCTCCACGTTGATGTTGGCTACTTCTTGTGAGGTTGCGGAGATGTCAGATACCATGGAGTTGCGGGAGTCGCTCCGTTTGAGTGATTGCTCTTGGATTGACATTGCGATTTGCTGTGGAAAAATAAAATTATATTATTTAAGTATTTATTTGCACAATGTACACATACTCACAGATTTAGATAGACCTAGATAACGCAAGTATCACGATCTGTATGAAAACCAAGCGTGCAATTTTTTGACTACCTACTATGATGTCACAAGCACTATTTAGTGATGGGAAAATCAAATCGATTCAAAGACGCCGCCGCGTGCTCCCGTCTCGCCCCACCCCCGGGCCTAGCGCCTGCGCGAGCGCTCACCCAGCCAGCAGTACACAGCACTGAGCGCGAAAGTGGCGACTTACGATTTTTGTACGTAAGCTGGTGCGAGTTTTGGCACGCGAAGTAGTTGCTCTTGCGGTATCTAGGTGTGTCTATCTGTGCTATGACTAGACTAAAACTTAAGGGTACAAACGCCAGCACATCAAGCTGCTACAATCTATCAAATTTCTTCAATATATTTTCAACTTTATCGCTACAGCATAAGGTTCAAGGTTGATTGGGAAAATTTGACAGTTTCGGTGATGTGCTGGCGTCTGTACATGACGCCAGCATGTATTATGACTCAGTTAGGGTGTAAAAAGTACATCCAACTCAGTGGTGAAGCGTTTGTAGCAGTTTTGATGGGAGATAGGGTAAAATCTTTAAACCTCGAACGAAAAGCTGCTATAAGCCTGGTCTAGTCAATTTTGTGGTCGGTTAAAAGGACGACAGATAAGGGATATCTATTTATTTATTTATGCACAATATATTAGGTACCTGACAAATTGAAAATGCATTGAATTGATCTACAACTCGAAATATAACAATAACCAGCCACGTCCTATAGAAAACAGCAGTTGGCGATTTGTTTCATAGCAAGCGGGACAAATTTTTACCAGTTATAACTTGGCCCTTCATTATCATCCGCCTCGCCTTTCCTAACTATATTAGGGTCAACTTCCAGTCTAACCAGATACAGCTGAGTACCAGTATTTTACATGGAGCGACTGCGTATCTGAACTCCATAACCCAGTTAATGAGTAATACTATTGGTAAGACTGGTTGTCAGACTTTCGGGCTTCTGACAACTCGTAACAACTGTCAAAGATCCACGAATGACAGTCGGGAGCAACGACTTTACGTGCTTTCCGAGGCACGGAGGGGTCTTGGTATGTAAAGATGGTCACCCATTCACGGTTCCACCGCGGCAAGCATAGCTTAACCTGATCGATCGACCCGTGCGGCTGTTATTACTTGGCCACAAGCCAATAACTTGTCCCTTCAATGACAGTTATAAACCAACCGTAACAGATTGATACTTTTACTGCTGATAATGACTGCAGTTTGATGCGTTTGGACTTTCCATTGCATCTAAAATAGACACTAGGCCAAAAACCCTTTAAGATGGCCGTCAACTACGTAGTGGGTACGCACCTCCATCATCAACAACTTCTGCGGGTACGCAAGGTCTCCCGGCGCGGGTCGGTACAGCAACACGTCGGCTCGCAAGTGCACGTGCGCTCGGAACACGAGCCGCTCTTGTGCGTCCTGTAGGAGAGCGCGCGCGCATTGGCCTAGCGCAGCGAGGCGGATTGCTGTGGATAAAGCCAAACAGGGGTCAGAATAGCAGGCGCATAGTATACAGGGTGGCATAGAGACGTCAACGCGCAAACTGAAACCACAGCACAACATTTTAGTAGGGTAGAAATTTTTCGTCGGTTATAAAAAAAAAAACTGCTCTTTCATACAAAAATGCATTCTTACGCGGTCAAATTGCCCATACATTTTGACTGCGAACCACAGAGACACTCAGAAAAGCTAACAAGTTATCAAAAACGAAATAAGTGATTTATCCATGTATCGTAAAATGTAGATAATACTCACGATCATTACTGACTTGTTCTTCTATTACTTCCACTCTCAGTATGACGCAGAGCTCAGCAAGTGTTTCTAGATGGTTGATGTGGATAATGTGTGGCCGTAACGTTTCATATAAACCGGTACATAGGGACTGCAGGTACTCTCTGAAAATAAATAAAGAATATTAGCTTCCGCCCGCGGCTTCGCCCGCGAGGTATGTCGATAAAAACTATCCTATGTCCTTCCTCGAGATGCAATCTATCTCTCTGCCAAATTTTATCGAAATCCGTTCAGTGGTTTAGGCGTGAAAAGGTAACATACAGACAGACAGACAGACAGACAGACAGAGTTACTTTCGAATTTATAATATTAGTATGGATTATTTTTAGCGCACTTGCGTAGGCCATAGAATCAGGATGAGGCTCATTCCCTGGATGTATTCCATCAGTCATTATTCATTTAAGATCAAGATAAAGTGGTCCATTTCATGCCAGAACCACATAGCTCATTATAAAGCTGGCAAAGTGTTGTTTTAACATTATAAGATATGTGCACTTTCGTGCCACACAAAAGCAATGGTCGCGCTCTGTGGCGCCGTATTATAACTGGTGGTTACACAGCGCACACTCGTTTCTGCAGCGAGCAAGCCGCGCGGGCGAGGGAGCAATGGTTGCACAACTGTAATTATAATACTTACTCTAACGCAGGCGAAGTGTTGCTAAAGAAGTGGTTGTACAGCGCACACTCGTCTCTACAGGCATGTGCTAACAGCGAGCAAGCCGCGCGGGCGAGGGAGCAATGGTTGCACAACTGTAATTATAATACTTACTCTAACGCAGGCGAAGTGTTGCTAAAGAAGTGGTTGTACAGCGCACACTCGTCTCTACAGGCATGTGCTAACAGCGAGCAAGCCGCGCGGGCGAGGGAGCAATGGTTGCACAACTGTAATTATAATACTTACTCTAACGCAGGCGAAGTGTTGCTAAAGAAGTGGTTGTACAGCGCACACTCGTCTCTACAGGCATGTGCTAACAGCGAGCAAGCCGCGCGGGCGAGGGAGCAATGGTTGCACAACTGTAATTATAATACTTACTCTAACGCAGGCGAAGTGTTGCTAAAGAAGTGGTTGTACAGCGCACACTCGTCTCTACAGGCATGTGCTAACAGCGAGCAAGCCGCGCGGGCGAGGGAGCAATGGTTGCACAACTGTAATTATAATACTTACTCTAACGCAGGCGAAGTGTTGCTAAAGAAGTGGTTGTACAGCGCACACTCGTCTCTACAGGCATGTGCTAACAGCGAGCAAGCCGCGCGGGCGAGGGAGCAATGGTTGCACAACTGTAATTATAATACTTACTCTAACGCAGGCGAAGTGTTGCTAAAGAAGTGGTTGTACAGCGCACACTCGTCTCTACAGGCATGTGCTAACAGCGAGCAAGCCGCGCGGGCGAGGGAGCAATGGTTGCACAACTGTAATTATAATACTTACTCTAACGCAGGCGAAGTGTTGCTAAAGAAGTGGTTGTACAGCGCACACTCGTCTCTACAGGCATGTGCTAACAGCGAGCAAGCCGCGCGGGCGAGGGAGCAATGGTTGCACAACTGTAATTATAATACTTACTCTAACGCAGGCGAAGTGTTGCTAAAGAAGTGGTTGTACAGCGCACACTCGTCTCTACAGGCATGTGCTAACAGCGAGCAAGCCGCGCGGGCGAGGGAGCAATGGTTGCACAACTGTAATTATAATACTTACTCTAACGCAGGCGAAGTGTTGCTAAAGAAGTGGTTGTACAGCGCACACTCGTCTCTACAGGCATGTGCTAACAGCGAGCAAGCCGCGCGGGCGAGGGAGCAATGGTTGCACAACTGTAATTATAATACTTACTCTAACGCAGGCGAAGTGTTGCTAAAGAAGTGGTTGTACAGCGCACACTCGTCTCTACAGGCATGTGCTAACAGCGAGCAAGCCGCGCGGGCGAGGGAGCAATGGTTGCACAACTGTAATTATAATACTTACTCTAACGCAGGCGAAGTGTTGCTAAAGAAGTGGTTGTACAGCGCACACTCGTCTCTACAGGCATGTGCTAACAGCGAGCAAGCCGCGCGGGCGAGGGAGCAATGGTTGCACAACTGTAATTATAATACTTACTCTAACGCAGGCGAAGTGTTGCTAAAGAAGTGGTTGTACAGCGCACACTCGTCTCTACAGGCATGTGCTAACAGCGAGCAAGCCGCGCGGGCGAGGGAGCAATGGTTGCACAACTGTAATTATAATACTTACTCTAACGCAGGCGAAGTGTTGCTAAAGAAGTGGTTGTACAGCGCACACTCGTCTCTACAGGCATGTGCTAACAGCGAGCAAGCCGCGCGGGCGAGGGAGCAATGGTTGCACAACTGTAATTATAATACTTACTCTAACGCAGGCGAAGTGTTGCTAAAGAAGTGGTTGTACAGCGCACACTCGTCTCTACAGGCATGTGCTAACAGCGAGCAAGCCGCGCGGGCGAGGGAGCAATGGTTGCACAACTGTAATTATAATACTTACTCTAACGCAGGCGAAGTGTTGCTAAAGAAGTGGTTGTACAGCGCACACTCGTCTCTACAGGCATGTGCTAACAGCGAGCAAGCCGCGCGGGCGAGGGAGCAATGGTTGCACAACTGTAATTATAATACTTACTCTAACGCAGGCGAAGTGTTGCTAAAGAAGTGGTTGTACAGCGCACACTCGTCTCTACAGGCATGTGCTAACAGCGAGCAAGCCGCGCGGGCGAGGGAGCAATGGTTGCACAACTGTAATTATAATACTTACTCTAACGCAGGCGAAGTGTTGCTAAAGAAGTGGTTGTACAGCGCACACTCGTCTCTACAGGCATGTGCTAACAGCGAGCAAGCCGCGCGGGCGAGGGAGCAATGGTTGCACAACTGTAATTATAATACTTACTCTAACGCAGGCGAAGTGTTGCTAAAGAAGTGGTTGTACAGCGCACACTCGTCTCTACAGGCATGTGCTAACAGCGAGCAAGCCGCGCGGGCGAGGGAGCAATGGTTGCACAACTGTAATTATAATACTTACTCTAACGCAGGCGAAGTGTTGCTAAAGAAGTGGTTGTACAGCGCACACTCGTCTCTACAGGCATGTGCTAACAGCGAGCAAGCCGCGCGGGCGAGGGAGCAATGGTTGCACAACTGTAATTATAATACTTACTCTAACGCAGGCGAAGTGTTGCTAAAGAAGTGGTTGTACAGCGCACACTCGTCTCTACAGGCATGTGCTAACAGCGAGCAAGCCGCGCGGGCGAGGGAGCAATGGTTGCACAACTGTAATTATAATACTTACTCTAACGCAGGCGAAGTGTTGCTAAAGAAGTGGTTGTACAGCGCACACTCGTCTCTACAGGCATGTGCTAACAGCGAGCAAGCCGCGCGGGCGAGGGAGCAATGGTTGCACAACTGTAATTATAATACTTACTCTAACGCAGGCGAAGTGTTGCTAAAGAAGTGGTTGTACAGCGCACACTCGTCTCTACAGGCATGTGCTAACAGCGAGCAAGCCGCGCGGGCGAGGGAGCAATGGTTGCACAACTGTAATTATAATACTTACTCTAACGCAGGCGAAGTGTTGCTAAAGAAGTGGTTGTACAGCGCACACTCGTCTCTACAGGCATGTGCTAACAGCGAGCAAGCCGCGCGGGCGAGGGAGCAATGGTTGCACAACTGTAATTATAATACTTACTCTAACGCAGGCGAAGTGTTGCTAAAGAAGTGGTTGTACAGCGCACACTCGTCTCTACAGGCATGTGCTAACAGCGAGCAAGCCGCGCGGGCGAGGGAGCAATGGTTGCACAACTGTAATTATAATACTTACTCTAACGCAGGCGAAGTGTTGCTAAAGAAGTGGTTGTACAGCGCACACTCGTCTCTACAGGCATGTGCTAACAGCGAGCAAGCCGCGCGGGCGAGGAGCAATGGTTGCACAACTGTAATTATAATACTTACTCTAACGCAGGCGAAGTGTTGCTAAAGAAGTGGTTGTACAGCGCACACTCGTCTCTACAGGCATGTGCTAACAGCGAACAAGCCGCGCGGGCGAGGGAGCAATGGTTGCACAACTGTAATTATAATACTTACTCTAACGCAGGCGAAGTGTTGCTAAAGAAGTGGTTGTACAGCGCACACTCGTCTCTACAGGCATGTGCTAACAGCGAGCAAGCCGCGCGGGCGAGGGAGCAATGGTTGCACAACTGTATTATAATACTTACTCTAACGCAGGCGAAGTGTTGCTAAAGAAGTGGTTGTACAGCGCACACTCGTCTCTACAGGCATGTGCTAACAGCGAGCAAGCCGCGCGGGCGAGGGAGCAATGGTTGCACAACTGTAATTATAATACTTACTCTAACGCAGGCGAAGTGTTGTCTAAAGAAGTGGTTGTACAGCGCACACTCGTCTCTACAGGCATGTGCTAACAGCGAGCAAGCCGCGCGGGCGAGGGAGCAATGGTTGCACAACTGTAATTATAATACTTACTCTAACGCAGGCGAAGTGTTGCTAAAGAAGTGGTTGTACAGCGCACACTCGTCTCTACAGGCATGTGCTAACAGCGAGCAAGCCGCGCGGGCGAGGGAGCAATGATTGCACAACTGTAATTATAATACTTACTCTAACGCAGGCGAAGTGTTGCTAAAGAAGTGGTTGTACAGCGCACACTCGTCTCTACAGGCATGTGCTAACAGCGAGCAAGCCGCGCGGGCGAGGGAGCAATGATTGCACAACTGTAATTATAATACTTACTCTAACGCAGGCGAAGTGTTGCTAAAGAAGTGGTTGTACAGCGCACACTCGTCTCTACAGGCATGTGCTAACAGCGAGCAAGCCGCGCGGGCGAGGGAGCAATGGTTGCACAACTGTAATTATAATACTTACTCTAACGCAGGCGAAGTGTTGCTAAAGAAGTGGTTGTACAGCGCACACTCGTCTCTACAGGCATGTGCTAACAGCGAGCAAGCCGCGCGGGCGAGGGAGCAATGGTTGCACAACTGTAATTATAATACTTACTCTAACGCAGGCGAAGTGTTGCTAAAGAAGTGGTTGTACAGCGCACACTCGTCTCTACAGGCATGTGCTAACAGCGAGCAAGCCGCGCGGGCGAGGGAGCAATGGTTGCACAACTGTAATTATAATACTTACTCTAACGCAGGCGAAGTGTTGCTAAAGAAGTGGTTGTACAGCGCACACTCGTCTCTACAGGCATGTGCTAACAGCGAGCAAGCCGCGCGGGCGAGGGAGCAATGATTGCACAACTGTAATTATAATACTTACTCTAACGCAGGCGAAGTGTTGCTAAAGAAGTGGTTGTACAGCGCACACTCGTCTCTACAGGCATGTGCTAACAGCGAGCAAGCCGCGCGGGCGAGGGAGCAATGATTGCACAACTGTAATTATAATACTTACTCTAACGCAGGCGAAGTGTTGCTAAAGAAGTGGTTGTACAGCGCACACTCGTCTCTACAGGCATGTGCTAACAGCGAGCAAGCCGCGCGGGCGAGGGAGCAGTGGTCGCGCAACTGTCGCGCCGCGGCCGCCCGCAGCGCGCCGCCTGTGGCCGCGCCGGCCACGCGCGCGCGACGGTGCGCGTACTCGCGTTGAATGTCCGCTAGGAGGGAGGCGTAGCTGTGGATAGATGGAAGAAACAATAAATTCAAAGTGAAGGACACACAAATTGTATCTGCGAAAGCGTCTGCAGCAAATGCGGAGTTTGAAAAAGTGTTCAGTTATTAGGTTTTTAACTTCCATTACCGCCATTTTCAGCGTATTAATTATTACATTGTGTCCTGCCCTTCCTCTCAGTATATAAAGAAGTATATCTATTTGTCATAAAGAAGTATATATAGTATGTTTGTCGATGTCATGCAGCTGTAGCAGTATTAAAATGTTATGCAAACATATTTACTTTTAATAACTAAATCAAGGCTTGAATACAGAATGCAGCAACAAAAATATGCGCATGCAGTAGGTGCGATAATTATAAAGCAACATGCAACCCAAAGATCTAGTTTATCTTCTTCTTAGCGTGTCGATAGCAATCTAAATGAACTCGGCCCAGAATTCGGCTACGTGTTTGGCGCCATCACCAGCGTCCATCAGTTCCTGTAACGTGCAGCTGACAGGACACGCAGGACACGATTAGTGCTCAAACGAGAGCGGATCTAGTTTATGAAGAATTAAAACCACATATTTTTAAAGTAACGCCTGATTCTACAACTTGTCTTTTCTCTGTAGCAGCCTGTAGCAGCCTAGAATTTGGATTTGAGCCCAGTAAATTGCAAAAAGCTCTTTCTCTACCATTGCATGGGACGTAAACTATACATATGTAACTAGCAAACTGTTGATATACATATGCTTCCCCGTCTGTTTTCTTCAAGAGTGAAAATTAACTCACAAAAAAGTTAGAGCATTTATTTCAAATAGGCACATAAAAGGCACTTTTGAACATCAAAAATTACAATAAAATATAATTGATTGTAGTCGCCCCTTCCAAAATCTCCACCGTTACTTTTTCAAATGTATTACAATATTTTGCATACATTAGACAAGTATAAGTATATTATAGGTAATACTGGCTGGTGTCTGCAACTATAATAAAATGAGAAGAAGATGCACCTAAAATTACCCTACCACAATAGGTACTTACTTAAGGAGGCGTTTACGAATCTAACAAAAATAAGCAGTTTTTCGGTACATTTTGCGGGAAAATGATACGAAACCAAATCTAACTAATAATTACCACAGATAGATTGCTCCTTCATCTTCAAATATAGCAAAATTTTTATTCGAATAGTTTGGTTTATAATATTGTAAAAAATTATTTCCGTTGCCTCTTCACACAAAATTGACGATATCGTAATGACTTTAGGTACATTTTTCTTCTATTTATTAACATAAATTTATGTATTTAAAAATATTTTATGTAAGCAGACATGTTCAACTCAAAATGATTGTATAAAGAACTATCAAAATGTTACCAAATGGCTCAGAAAAAAAATAAAAATCGATTCTATTTTTTCACATATTTAGCTGTAACATGTGAATCTTAATGCACTGTATTAAGGGTTATTTTACTGGTCACTGTCTTGCTTTATTACACAAAAATTTGTAATGAAATATTAGTCTGCGCCAAAGAGTACTTTGTATATACGGAAATAGAGAGCCATCTTGCGCGATTTGAACGATAACATTAAAAGAGCGCCCTCTGCGATTAAAATACTAAACTACATCCGTGTCAGTATTATAATCGCGCGACCTAGATCCATTCATGGTCCAACTGTTTTCCATAACAGAGATAGTAAAATTATACCGATATAAGTATTCAAAATCTGTTTACTACAACATATTTAGATATTATTTAAATTACACACCCCCTTACTAATAAACGTATTATATCAGACGAATAGTTACACACCGATTTCTCTCTTTCAGTCGTCAGTAATTTGATTTTCGACAGAAGACAAAGCGTTGTGTAACTATACAGACGATACACAATGTTTATTAGTAAGGGGGATATAGGTACAACGAACGATCACAGCAGACAACGAACGATCACAGCATTCACAGCAGAACGACATCAAAACAACAACAGCCATTTTTGTTTATTACTTGCCAGTGCTGCCAGGGCATATATTTAAATATCTCTAAATTCTTACCAAAGTATGTAAGATCTTTTTATTTAAAAAATTTTATCAGCAAAAATGACTTATCATCATGGACACGTATGTTTATATTTAATTTATTCTAACGAACCCTATATTTACAATAAACACTCTTTGCTTATCTCCAATAATAGAACTAATCAAACTTCTATGTAGCAAATAATGAATGAATTATGGCAACACATTCTTAACAGTACTACTAATATTATACCATTTATTTAGGGAGAACATTGTAAACCTTAGTGTAGTATTATATTTTGAATATTTTTTATTTTCCTATATTATACGCCACACTAGCGCCTCTGATTGTACAATACTAAACTGACAGATTATTATACTACGAAATTGTAAAGCTAATAACCAGCTGGAAATATATCTTTTGTACATGTCATTTGTAATAAGTTGGGTTATCACAATGCTGTTGCAGGGTTTCTACGAGTAAGATTGTAAGGCATGGTCTGCGCTCAGCCGCCGTCGTGGGTGGACTCTGTGTCGGTTGTAAGCAGCAGCTTGTGCTGAAAAAGATCGCTGTACGGATAGAAAATATTTGACATACCAAACTTGATACTTCACGCATTCTGTATGACTATCGTATGAAAGATTTTATTCACAGTCTTATATTATTTTTTTAGAAGTAAGTAGGGATTATTCATATTTCGTTTCGGTCATGATGGAGTCACCTGAAGGTGGACTTCGAAGACTGCTGCTGGAACTAAAAGACGAGCTGAGCTAGGTGTGCCGAGTTTGGGCTCGTATTGTTAGTTATGTTGAGACCTTACCTTCGGAATTGAGGAAGTGACCTGCAGGTGTACTTCGAAGACTGCTACTGGAACTAATAGACGAGAAGAGCTAGGTGTGCCGAGTTTGGGCTCGTTTTGTTAGTTATGTTGAGACCTTACCTCCGGACTTGATGAAGTGACCTGCAGGTGTACTTCGAAGACTGCTACTGGAACTAATAGACGAGCTGAGCTAGGTGTGCCGAGTTTAGGCTCGTTTTGTTAGTTATGTTGAGACCTTACCTCCGGACTAGATGGAGTGACCTGCAGGTGTACTTGGAAGACTGCTACTGGAACTAATAGACGAGAAGAGCTAGGTGTGCCGAGTTTGGGCTCGTTTTGTTAGTTATGTTGAGACCTTACCTCCGGACTTGATGGAGTGACCTGCAGATGTACTTCGAAGACTGCTACTGGAACTAATAGACGAGCTAAGCTAAGTGTGCCGAATTTGGGCTCGTTTTGTTAGTTATGTTGAGACCTTACCTCCGGACTTGATGGAGTGACCTGCAGATGTACTTCGAAGACTGCTACTGGAACTAATAGACTAGCTGAGCTAGGTGTGCCGAGTTTGGGCTCGTTTTGTTAGTTATGTTGAGACCTTACCTCCGGACTTGATGAAGTGACCTGCAGGTGTACTTCGAAGACTGCTACTGGAACTAATAGACGAGCTGAGCTAGGTGTGCCGAGTTTGGGCTCGTTTTGTTAGTTATGTTGAGACCTTACCTCCGGACTAGATGGAGTGACCTGCAGGTGTACTTAGAAGACTGCTACTGGAATTAATAGACGAGAAGAGCTAGGTGTGCCGAGTTTGGGCTCGTTTTGTTAGTTATGTTGAGACCTTACCTCCGGACTAGATGGAGTGACCTGCAGGTGTACTTCGAAGACTGCTACTGGAACTAATAGACGAGCTAAGCTAGGTGTGCCGAGTTTGGGCTCGTTTTGTTAGTTATGTTGAGACCTTACCTCCGGACTTGATGAAGTGACCTGCAGGTGTACTTCGAAGACTGCTACTGGAACTAATAGACGAGCTGAGCTAGGTGTGCCGAGTTTGGGCTCGTTTTGTTAGTTATGTTGAGACCTTACCTCCGGACTAGATGGAGTGACCTGCAGGTGTACTTGGAAGACTGCTACTGGAACTAATAGACGAGAAGAGCTAGGTGTGCCGAGTTTGGGCTCGTTTTGTTAGTTATGTTGAGACCTTACCTCCGGACTAGATGGAGTGACCTGCAGGTGTACTTCGAAGACTGCTACTGGAACTAATAGACGAGCTAAGCTAGGTGTGCCGAGCTTGGGCTCGTTTTGTTAGTTATGTTGAGACCTTACCTCCGGACTTGATGAAGTGACCTGCAGGTGTACTTCGAAGACTGCTACTGGAACTAATAGACGAGCTGAGCTAGGTGTGCCGAGTTTGGGCTCGTTTTGTTAGTTATGTTAAGACCTTACCTCCGGACTAGATGGAGTGACCTGCAGGTGTACTTGGAAGACTGCTACTGGAACTAATAGACGAGAAGAGCTAGGTGTGCCGAGTTTGGGCTCGTTTTGTTAGTTATGTTGAGACCTTACCTCCGGACTAGATGGAGTGACCTGCAGGTGTACTTCGAAGACTGCTACTGGAACTAATAGACAAGCTAAGCTAGGTGTGCCGAGCTTGGGCTCGTTTTGTTAGTTATGTTGAGACCTTACCTCCGGACTTGATGAAGTGACCTGCAGGTGTACTTCGAAGACTGCTACTGGAACTAATAGACGAGCTGAGCTAGGTGTGCCGAGTTTGGGCTCGTTTTGTTAGTTATGTTGAGACCTTACCTCCGGACTAGATGGAGTGACCTGCAGGTGAACTTGGAAGACTGCTACTGGAACTAATAGACGAGAAGAGCTAGGTGTGCCGAGTTTGGGCTCGTTTTGTTAGTTATGTTGAGACCTTACCTCCGGACTAGATGGAGTGACCTGCAGGTGTACTTGGAAGACTGCTACTGGAACTAATAGACGAGAAGAGCTAGGTGTGCCGAGTTTGGGCTCGTTTTGTTAGTTATGTTGAGACCTTACCTCCGGACTAGATGGAGTGACCTGCAGGTGTACTTCGAAGACTGCTACTGGAACTAATAGACGAGCTGAGCTAGGTGTGCCGAGTTTGGGCTCGTTTTGTTAGTTATGTTGAGACCTTACCTCCGGACTTGATGAAGTGACCTGCAGGTGTACTTCGAAGACTGCTACTGGAACTAATAGACGAGCTGAGCTAGGTGTGCCGAGTTTGGGCTCGTTTTGTTAGTTATGTTGAGACCTTACCTCCGGACTAGATGGAGTGACCTGCAGGTGTACTTAGAAGACTGCTACTGGAATTAATAGACGAGAAGAGCTAGGTGTGCCGAGTTTGGGCTCGTTTTGTTAGTTATGTTGAGACCTTACCTCCGGACTAGATGGAGTGACCTGCAGGTGTATTCAATTCAATTTTCAATTCAATTCAATTTATTTATTCAGTAACAATTCACATTGCGTTCGAATATAATCTAGCATGAAACATTATTCGATATAGGTATAATAAATAATTAAATTTATAATAATAATAATAGTCATATTAACAGGGAACACAATAAACAAATAATTACATGACAGTTTTAAGAGCATTATTACGTTTTAAGTTACAATTCATCTAATGAGTAGAGGCATCTTTCCAACAGGAATGCCTTGAGTTTTGCTTTAAATGAGCCTGTGTACAGTATGCTTTTCAACTCAAGCGGTAACTTATTAAATATCTTAACTGCCTGATACTGTGGACTATGTTTAACTATACCAAAACGCGTACTTGGAAGACTGCTACTGGAACTAATAGACGAGAAGAGCTAGGTGTGCCGAGTTTGGGCTCGTTTTGTTAGTTATGTTGAGACCTTACCTCCGGACTAGATGGAGTGACCTGCAGGTGTACTTCGAAGACTGCTACTGGAACTAATAGACGAGCTGAGCTAGGTGTGCCGAGTTTGGGCTCGTTTTGTTAGTTATGTTGAGACCTTACCTCCGGACTTGATGAAGTGACCTGCAGGAGTACTTCGAAGACTGCTACTGGAACTAATAGACGAGCTGAGCTAGGTGTGCCGAGTTTGGGCTCGTTTTGTTAGTTATGTTGAGACCTTACCTCCGGACTTGATGAAGTGACCTGCAGGTGCATTTCGAAGACTGCTACTGGAACTAATAGACGAGTAGAGGAAGATGTGCCGAGTTTGGGCTCGTTTTGTTAGTTATGTTGAGACCTTACACCCGGACTTGATGAAGTGACCTGAAGGTGCACCTTCCAAAAAGTTATTTTTTACTTTGTAGTGTTTTTTTTTGAAAGTCCGTTGTTTTTTTTTTTTGGACAACAATTTTTATTTTTCATTTTTTATTTGTACCTGCCCAACACAAATTTAAATTACTTTAAGCAAAATTCATAAAGCTATACCTTATAAAGGTATACCTTATCCTGAGGCATACCTAATATTTATTCCTCAATTCTCATTATTGCACCTACCATTGTTTGTCTCTGCATCACCCAAAGGTTGACTGGTAGAAAATGCCTATGGCATTAAGTCCGCCTCTGTACATTTTTGTGCTTGAAGTATTAAATAAATAAATAAATACCTTATCCATTAAAAAATGAGAGAATTTGCAAATCCGTCTATAGAGATATGACGGAGCTATGCCCGAACATACATAAAAAATAATTACTCCTTCTTTTTTGAAGTCGGTTAATTATTAAATCAATTCATAAACTTTTGTTTGAGAGAATTTGCAAATCCGTCTATACAATGTGTCGTTTTGCATCCTCGTCAAATTCAAGGAGGTAACTATGCTAATGATTCTCGATACGAATCAATAATAAAATAAGTAGGTAATTTTTTTATTGTTTTTCTAATTTTCGGAAATCGGCATGTGTGGGACACGCATGTTAAAACGCGACCCGTGTGATACCGCACTGCAATTGCTCTTTTACACACACTTAAAAACTCATGTGATTTAAATACGATACAATAATTTTGCCTACCCCTGCGCGCGCGCTCCCTCACCGCCGCCAGCGCCCTACTATTATCCCTAAACCCACCCGGCCACGCCCACATTTCGACTAGTGTGATTGATGTCGCCGTCGTGAGCACGTCTTTCGCGATTTCCCGGCTCGCGGTCATTTAATTTCGTTTTAAATACGACACGATGACGGAAAACTACTCCAATGTTGAGTTAGTGGAGATGGTGCGTTTATACGCGATAAGTGGAGTGGCGTGGTAGTGGAGTGGAGTGTTCTGTGCAGATGTTCGCGGAAATGTTTCCCAATCGGCCACCACCGCGGCGTCGAGGAGATGCTCGATGACGTTCCCCTGGCAATCCATCGCAACTTGTTTTACCAGCAGGACGGTGCCCCTCCTCACTACGGTCGTCAAGTACGCGAGTAGGTACTTGACCGAAAGGTTCGGCAATCAGTGGATTGGCCGCGGTGGACCTGTGGCCTGGCCTCCGCATTCTCCGGACTTAACGCCCCTGCATTAAAAGACTAGTGTACACAGACGAAATAACTAGTGTTACAGAATTGAGGGAAAAAGTGTTTAGTGCTTTCGACACTGTAAAAACGAATGTGTTTGTGTTGCGAAAGCTAAAAGAAAACCAGCGACGCGACGTCGTGCTAGACTGTGTTTAGAACGTGAAGGTGGCCACTTCGAACAATACCTCCGGCTAGCGTAGGTTATTTATTTATTTGTACATACAATCATTTGTGAATACGTAGTTAGTTAAATCAATTGGTGTAAATAAATTGATTTAAAATTTTTAACTACGCCTAAAATACCGGTCTAGAATATCTGATAACCAGTGCTCCTAAACAAATGTATCACTTAAAAAGCTAGCTTTCCATTTTTATTACAAAGTAATAAACCATTTTAGATTTAGTACATTACATAGGTACACTAACTGAGGTATTTTTGACGGTCCTTTGCCCGTTAAATAGGAAGGAAAATTTGAAATCAACCAATTTCATACACAGATAATAATTAAACAATACATTGCAGAAAACAATGACTTTCAAATAAAAACAAAAAATAAACAAAGTCGTGTAATAAGTGCGCAGGCGACCCGCCCCGCGCTGACAAAATAATTCGCGGAATATTCGCGGACAAGCCTAACCGCTGCAGTTCTCGGGAAGCGGGACGGGTGAGTGGATACGATTTACAATTTCCCAATTTTATTATTTACTGACCATTTATCAAAAATAAAATAAATTGTATACGTAATGCAAAACTAACACTTTATTAATCAAAGCTGGTAACTACGTACCTAGTCTTACTGGTTTTTATTATTACCTACTTATCTAAACTACGCACGGCGCGTATTTCGTGCCTACACGTTTTTATAACTAAGATAAATTTACAATTTTAGGATTACTTACTGTCCGATTAGCAGGAATGAAATACATTTTATAAGCAAAACTAACATTTTATTAATCAGCTGATAGTTACGTCACAAATTATTTAAGTTGTAACAGATACCTCACTCCCTACAAAATCTCCTATACTTACCTATCGCGATAAAAGCATTTTTCATGTCGTCGGCGACCGCTACGTGCTAAACTGTGCCTAAGACGCTCGACCCTAGAGTTATTATCGTTTCGCTGCCACTTGGCAGGCAGTTATCGCGCGCAAGTTCATGAAGTGATGTAGCCCTGGCTACGTTTTTTGCATTACCTACGTTGACTTTTGACCTTTCCTTGGCGCATAGTGAGTCATTTTTTACTAATTCTAATTAAGCTTAAAAATTATGTAAGTAATTATCCACCGTTTATGCCATGTAGGTGATTTTTGCTATTGCTAGCCGCACGCGCCGCTGTTACGTGGGCGGGGTCTGCCGGTCGTCGACACGCACGCACACAGCGTCATATTCGTGCGACACTGCCTACCGCATACGCTATGGGGCGATTCTGTTCTTTGCAAGTGGTGTATTCTGAAATACTGTCAAACTTAAATAACGAAAAAAACAAGTATGTATTTATTATTGAGCAGGTATCGTTATTGTATTTGATTATTTATGTCTTTCATAACAGCCTCCTGAAATTTGACGAGGATGCAAAACGACATATTGTATAGATATGACGGAGCTATGCCCGAACATACATAAAAAGAAATACTCCTTATTTGAAGTCGGTTAATTATTAAATCAATTCATAAACAAAAAGTTATGCCCGAATTTACTTGCAAGATTAGAGGTACTCCAATAACAACTTTGACAGAAATGAGGGTGTACCGTGGTATACTAAACACATCTGCGTACCCCTTTAGAGGGTACAGGCGTGATGTTATATTGTGTGATTGCGTAAACAATGCATACATATGCGATAGCAGCAATCGCGGTTGATTTGCTGGCATTTATTGAAGCCTTCGGTTGTCTGTCTCCGAAACTCTTCATCACTCTTCATCACTTTATTCCGGAATGGTCTATTTCGGAATAAAGTTAAACCTCTTTCGAACAAAAAAAGATTTTTGCAAGTCCGTCTATATATTATTATGACGGAGTTATCTAACCTAACACCCTTACATTAAAAAAATATATGTATAAGCATCCGAATTGAGAACCTCCTCCTTTTTTGAAGTCGGTTAAAAATACTAGATAAAACGAATATAAATAAGCTTTTTTTAAATTATATGTTTCAAAAAGCTTGTCGCGCAAATTGTTAATACATAGGTACTTTGGCATGTACTTGCTTACCAATCAAGTAAGTAAATGGTATCTACTTTTATGAACATTTCACGGTACAAACTTTTTGACAACAACGCATAGTAAGCTTAAAAAAATACATGCCTAAAAATTAAATAAAAGTAGGCTCAAGTATCAAGTCGTGTCAGTTTACTCATAATTTCGCCGCTTCGCGCATGTCGCTGTGTGTGTGAGCCGTGCACGTGTAGTAGTAAGACTCAATACCTAAAATTGAAGCGCGTCAATTCGTAAACGCGTCCTTAAAAGAATTAAAAACGAAACCATGGCATATAAATTAATTATCTGATAGATACATGTTGCTCACATATTTACAAACATGGAAAAAGTAGACAATTTTCAATAAAAAAAAATAACAAGTACTTAATAAAATGTCAATAGGTAACATTTAATTACTTGTTATTTTTTATATTCCACTTACTCAGTGTTCTTCTCAGCCCTACGCTCAATTTCACTAATAACCATCTTCAGCTTAGGTGCAGCCGCTTGAAACTTCCCGAAATACACTGCATAAGCTGTGTCCATAGTTTCCTGGTCGTTCTGATCCTCATCCTTAGGCGCTAGCATCTGTTCCGTGGCGTGGTTCAATACGTGCGTGACGTAAGAGCGTATGAGCGAGATAGCACGATTTTGCAGGTGACGGTACTTTACTAAGTATGTGTGGGATTCTTTGAAGTTGCTCTGGAATGTTGAAATTATTATATTTTTATCAAACATAACCATTATAAGGCAAATATTATTCAACTTCAAAATATAGAGTATAAAAGTTGAAATAAGCCACTTAACTGGGCTTTTTGCAATTAACACAGCCCATTGTTGGACATAGGCCAGTAGGCCAGCAGTCAGCACTCTTAAGTAAAGCCACATTCAGTTCATCATATTCTTTTCAATCCTGTCAATGCAAGTCAGATAAGCAGATAAGGCAGCTTCAAACTTTCTTTGCACTTTTAACTCTTTGTTGGGGAAGATTGTGTGTCACATTGTGCATAAAGTATTGTAATCTTAATGGAAGTGCGTTATTATTCCTTTTCCCAACCATCATGCAGGGTAGAGGCAGCTTATTAGAATATTTACTTACATTAATCCTCATATACTCAAGACACTCATCAATCTTGGCAAGCACATTGAAGAACGTCTCACTGTTCACAGACATGGTGGGGCTGTTCAGTCGCTGAGATAGATGCTCAACCTGGGTGAAGTAGTGCAGCTTCTGTTTGATGTCATCACCTGGAAATGAGATAATTGTGTTGTCTTTTATGTATGCCAAATATAAAACATCTACAGTGCTTATTTCTGTTTAAACAGACTGATTTTCCATCCTAGGAAACTTATTAGTCACATGGCTATTGTGTTTAAAGTCACAGTACGTCAAAAAACAGGAGTTTATAACACATAAATAATTCACTACTTTGTTAGATTTTTGGTCCCAAAAAATTCTAGTTATTTACCTGACAGATATGATCTGATTAAATGATTACCTGTCTCTGTAGTCTCCAAAGCCTACTAAGTTTCTATAATTATTAGATAACAACCATACCTATACTGGAAAGTTTGTTTTGGTCAGCCAGCAGCTGTTCACTCATAGTGTGCAGTGCATTAGTTTTATTTGAAACAAAGTTGTATTGCTCTGATAGTTTTTCTAAGTCAGACATAGTAGCTCCAATCTGAAATACATGAATTAATTTTGTTTGATTATTTTCAGTTACAAATGAAATTGTTTATTATAGGATATTAGAATCAGTTTTACACAAATCATTATAACAATCTTGCAGGAGGAATGAATTGTTTGTGGATGACTGAAGCAGCCGATATCCAGACATAATGTTGATAACTAGTAATGATTTAGATAATAATTATACTGTGGAAGGCAGACTTAGCATTAAGAAGAGTGCCTATATTCATTAGATGATATTAAGGAAAGTCATATATAACAATTTCAAACCATTATCGGTAAACATAATACCTGATTGGTCAGCGCAACACACTCATTTCTTCTATCATTAAGCTGGGTATGGTAAGCCTCATAGGGGGTGTCATCAGACTTCAGGTTGCTGTCACACAGGCTCTCATACCACTCCAGAAAGTCGTATGTGGTGTCCACAGTGGGTATGTTAGTTTTTTCTGTCTCTTCATATGCATTTTCAGACTTCTGGAAATTGTCATAGTTGGGCGTCTAATTTTATACATAAAAGAGTATAAATTACTCGTAAAACTGGGTTTACACGGCTGTTTTGTAAACAATCAAATGACTCTATTAGTTTTTAGGCGCTAGTAATTTATAGTGTTTTTAGGCATTAAGACAACATATTGGCAAGTGCAAAAGTAAGGATTTACGGGATAAATGAATAATTTGTTTAAGTTTTACTAATCTAGTGGGTACAGTAGTGGACTTGAACTCAATTATAAGTGGTTAGAAACCAATGAATGTTTATATATAGGTAATAATTGGCAAGAATACAAACATTGTCCAAGTCGCCGGATACACCGAGTATTAGCGACTCTAAATCCAGGATAGCTTCCCTCTGATCAGACGTAAGAGGCGCCAAGGGGTTGTCTGAAGCCTCCCATAGTAATAGCTTGCTTTGAATCTCTTTTAAACTCATATTATCCATTTCGGATTGTTTTGTTCCAATGTTTTTCAATTTGGATGACATTCCATGACAGCTAGTGACGTACACAATTTTTGGTCATCCAGCGTGTTCCACAGTTTTGAATAATTTTCTCTAAAGCAAAAGACAAGGATGATAATAGACCAATTTTGTCCAATGCTAATAATTATCACATTGATTGACGCCTGGAACAAGTTTACATTATTGACATTATCAGTTTCGTTCCAAAATCCGAATTTTCAAGGTAAACTCTGCTTTATGCACTTGTTTATGGTATTGTTAATTAAATTTCGTTCACTGCCATCTATTGTCGAGTAGCAAATGAAATGATTTCTTCCGGTGATAAATTTCTCTTTCTAGAAAAATGAAACAAAGAAATGTGAACGTGTAACTTTGACGCAGTTTGTTTTCGCTTACTGTGATTAGACAGCGTCCTCGAAAATAATGAAAAGTCGCAGGGAGCCCCTCCATGCGACTTTTCATGGTTTTTGTTAACACTTAACTTTAGGTATGCTTTACATTTCGTATAAGTAACGTTAAAATTAAATCGATAAGTTAGTAAGTTAAAAATAATCATTCATTTAAAAATGTCCGATGTTCCTGTATAATTTATCACCCCTTTGAGGACAGCGCCATCTATGATATTATTTTTAAACAATGCCTCAAAGCGTCGCGGTGATATTTTTACTATTGTGTTGACAGCTAAGCTAATGCTTTTTAGCGCCCTCTATCCTCAGATATTTATAACAAGCAAGAATATCTGCCAACAGATGGCGCTGTACTTTGATTGCTTTTGCTGGAAAGCATTTTGTAAACATTGAATCACCTGATCATCAATTATTTGGTCTACCCCAAAACGGACGAGAGAAGCGTTGAGCAGCTTCTTACTTTGTAAACAATGCTTTCTATGAACTTGTGGACCGGAAGTAATTTTTGTGTCCCATTTTTTTACCTAAGTTGTTTATTTTTCTACTTTTAGTAGTATAGTTTCCTTGTAGGATTTGCAGCCAAGTAGTTTTATATTGTTTTTTGTGCCTTTCATCAAACCAAAAAGCTAATTCGGTTCCATGTATTTACAATTCCAGTGCATAATCAGCCTATAACGTTCCAACTGCTGGGTCATAAGGCCTACTCTGTGAGAGGGAATGGGCCGTAGTCCACCATAAGGGTCCATTGCGGATGGGTTTCCAGATTGATCTTTTCGGTACTTATTCTGTATTGGAACCGTAATACAAATTTTCAAAACTGTTCCTGTTATCGCAAAGTAGATGAATATTGCTGGTAACATAGGTACCTGCTTCATCAGCAGGCCTGGCAATTTTAAAAAGTGCAAGGTTTATTAATGTTGTCATTCAGGATAAAGGGTAAAAATAACAAATAATACAATGTTTTGAGTAGTTTTGCATTTATTGGGTATGAGGAACCTTTCTGGTCAACATAAGCTACGATGGACTTTTGTTTACAGTATATTTACAAGTTTCGGTATATCATATAATTCATATTACCATATCTAGATCTAGATTAATGCTTCTAGGAGTAAATTACTGTATATTCACAATAATTATGAAGACCTAACAAAAATCGTCTATACACATACAATGTAGTAGCGTTGTACAAAATACTACTCTATAGGTAAAATAGTCACACTTCAGTCGCTGGGACACGCCTTCCTAACTTTGGCTTTTAAACAAACATAAAGCCTGACTTTATCGTCTCATCCCACTAGTTACAATCCATACAGTCAGTCACCAGCCACTTTGTTCGCTTGTTTAATGTTAAACAATCAAGCTATTTAAATACAGCGAATAATTTTAAATTATAACGTTTAGATATACCTCTTGCGATAACATCTGATACCAACCTTTGAAGGCAGACTAAGGAATCGGTTCCTTTAAATCACATTCTTTCGTTATATACATCGTTCCGACTCACAATTCTATTACAACTTGTACTATATACAAACAATTTTTAATTATTTAAAAAAATACAATGTTAAATTACTTTATACCTCCATTATCATAGGGTTGGAATAAAAATAGTATATTTTTTTCAGTTTCAGCGTGCAAAATTTACTAAAGCCAGCATCGTACGAGGTCACATTCTCGCAACGATTCTAAATCTAAACGACTGCTCAGTATAACTTTACATTACAACGACTGCGGATAACATACATTCAAACTTTATATTTAATCGTTAATATGTAATTAACAGTACCAACTAAATGAAAACTGCACACAACTCATTCAGTACATTGCTATCGACAGATCATTATCGGCCCTACAGGAGCACTTGCAATTTACCTAACGCAACGTACATACATACAAAGAAACGTGATAAATAACTTAAATTACAATTAAAAAAATATATAGATAATAAATTAACACACAGTCCTTGTTCAATGCATAGGAATATTTAACTATTTCATTACATTTATTATATTAACACACGTCTTATCGTTATCTTAAATGGAATACATTACGTGGATACCTAAACGTTAAACCAAATAAAATATACACGACGTACATCAAAACACTAGAGACTCGTTGCTGAGATGCGTAGCAAAAGCATGGCAGTTAGCACGAAATTCTGCACCCTAAATATTAATAACAGAAAAATATATATCTATGAATCCGAAGCATAATGTCTGGTGGTGCGGTGCGCGGGAGCCGCCCCAGACTACCAGAGCCGCGAGCTGTGCCGGGGCGGCGGCCGCTCGAACTAGACACTTGTGTGATTTACACGAGGACAGGCGAGACGCGCCGGCGCGGTGCGGCGGTGCGTGCGCGCAGCGTCCCTCGGCGCTCGACCGGTGTACTTACTTACACTCGTTCCTTGTTAACCTACGAATTAACATAGCACAGCCATAGTGACTCCGTGGGAGGAGTGCCGCGGGCGGGGTCGCGCGCCGAGGGCGAGGCCGGGGACCTCATGGGCCAGCAGGGGCCGGCGGGCGTGTTCAGCGGCGCCACACCGCCGCCCTACGACACCGGCGGCTGGGGACCTTGCGGCGCCGCCGGCGGCTTCGCGCCTGCCGCGGCCGGTAGCTGCGCCAGCGTGTCCTGGCTCGCGTGGGCGCGCAGGTATGTGTTCTCCACTTCGAGCTGGTTGATCCTCTCCATAAGTTCCGCGATGCGCTCTTTTAGTACTTCCACTTCCTCGCGCACCGCGAACATCAAGTGGCTCTTAACCAGATCCTGAAACAACATAAAAATTAAGTTAGTTATGTGTTCCATGACATATCAGAAAAATTTGTATTTTCAGGATATAAAAAAAAAATGTTTAATAAAATTTTAATTAGGTTTGGACTGGAGAGGCTCTATAAAACCGATTAGAACGCGCGATTGAATTGTTATCTTAAGCCAAAATTAATGCGTTTTAAAAAAGGCAACGTTTGTGAACCAAAGAAAAAAAAAAGAATGACGACTTAAAAACAAAACGTACTTTTGGATTTGGCACGACCACGTAACAGGTATCTTTTTGTCCTTTCTGTCTGATTTCGTACAGGCAACCATCCCTAGGCTTTTGTACAATGTCGATCATGTTTAAACCGAGTGATAAATTTATTTTCAGGGCCACTGAATGTATGAGCGTTGCCGGCAACGACTGAAACTCAACTGACGATAACGACGAACTCGCGAACTATTGCGGCGAAGTTACTCTCTCGCGTCCTACCAGGCGACTGACGGTCTGCGCGCGCGCTCGCCCTATTTAAAATGGCGGCGAACACGTCACCACGCCACGCGAGCCGACCGTGCACCCTGAACTCAACGACACAACCTACATTGATATCAACAAAGCCCTTATTTTCCAGATTTTGTATTGACATACGCGCAAAAACAAGATAATGGCCTAACTTTGATCTGGACATAGGTAGAGAAAACAAATTTTTACCATCGAACAATTTTATTAAAGAGAAATAATCAAAATCGATTATGTGCTATTAAGACACTTATTAATGAGAATAAATTACGGTCATAGCATGCGGATGTAAATACAAACTTACGAAGTAATTGACGTACACTCCGCTATAAATTGGAGCAAATAAAAAGTCTTCCACGACAGCCTCTAGCATGGACTTACAACAATTATGTAGACAGAAAAACATCAAACAAGTACCTCGTCGATAATGATTTAAATTGCTAAACTCGAAATATATTGTGGTAAAGAAGAAAAACCCAGACCATATTATGAACTTTGGATTTAAGCATGAAGAAGTTGTTGCTAAATAAAGCTTTACAAGTGAGTAGTAGATTTTTACGACAATCGTCAACTACTGTTTACTCCGACCAATTAAGCTTCATAGGAAAATGTTCGCCCTTAATAAAGAGCAGCGGACGACAAAAATAAAAACATTTAACGGTGTCGGAATGTTACTAATTACACAAGTGGCGCTCTAATACAAGGTTACATAACAGTTTAAAGAAACAAAAACAAAGAATAACAAATTCCAATGATTGAGTTATAGACAACAGATTCATTATTACAAAAGATACGGCCGAGACAGTACATCACGGTACCTTATGGAATTTGTCACAGCAATGGACTGAGATTTTTATGGTAATCATTTGTAATGTCATGAGCCCAAAGAATGCGGATAATAAATGTAATAGGTCGGCAACAAGAATTTTAATACATATTAGAGCAAGTTGCAATTCTGATCTAATGCTAACATTATTGCAATACAATGTTTATAATGTCATAATACATCGACGAGAATGTAAGAAGCATTTATAAACTATCTTATGAACTATATGCTAAAGAATTCACATGTTTCTTAAGAGACATTCATGTACAACCACTACGCAACGGCTACGCGAAAGAGCGACGAAAACAATTTTAAGAGCAAACTTCGAGTCATCCTGAAGACTGGTGAGTCAAGATATGCACTAAGGCTCGATGAGTGGCTAAATGTGGTGTGGTGTGAGTGGATTTCAGTAATGATATAATCAGAACAGGATATAAATAGAAAGCTTGATGAAATCTTCAGTGAAGTTGCTCTTACGTGGGTGTCACGACCTTCAATTAGAAGAATCTGTGCTGAAATTATACCGGTCTGCGCCGGATCTCATTAGACAATATTGAGGCTCGCGTCACTAATAGATTGATGGGGCGCCAATGTACTCATCACAACATATTGGCGTTCAATTGAGACCAAGCTCAAGAGAAACTAGAAAATTTCGCGTGCAAATTAATACAAATAGAAAACAGTAATTAGACGCAGTTTGCCATCGTTAGCGATGTAAAACAGCACTTATCATTGTTTACCTAGATTTTCATGTCAGTAGGTGAATTAGATAAAGAAAGAGAACGTGAAAAACATGTAAATAGGACAAACTTCAGAATTTTAAAGAAAAATCGTAATAAAAAATAAGAAACGTAAGATTTGAAAGAAAGTTCACGATGCGACGGAGAGTGCACTGAACTTTTTGCGCAGCCGCGCACCAAATACAGCGTCCGATGATATAACCCGTCCAAGGGCATGCGTTAAAACCTGTCGCATTGTTTTTAATTATAACCTGCCGCGCCGCCAAATACGATGACATGTAGTAGAATCCTGGGACCATTCATTGTGATCCAATCTAGATTCAACCAAATCTATCTCGGATAGAATTTATTCACATCTACTAGAGATTAAATTTTGGGTGTAGTGGTTTTAATGTCTATAAGAACAACAAACGGAGAATAAATGTTGACTAATGTACATTGTTAGGACGTAACTACTTATTTTATTATCATTTAAGTTAAAAATACGGAGGACTATGGAGGACCTCAGTGCAATGCTCGATGACCTCAGTAGAGCCTCCGAAAGAGTGGGTCTTAAGATGAACATGGACAAAACGAAGGTCATGGCAAATGCCCATGTAACACCCACTCTCATAAAGATCGCTACACTCGAAGTCGTGGACGAGTATGTTTCCCTAGGACAAACTGTCCAGTTAGGTAGGTCCAACTTTGAGAAAGAGGTCGAATCGTTAAATCCGACTCGGCTGGGCAGCGCTCGGGAAGCTACGCAATATCTTCTCGTCCCACATACCGCAATGTCTCAAGACGAAAGTCTTTGACTAGTGCGTGTTGCCAATGATGCCATATAGCACTGAAACGTGGTCGCTCACAATGGGCCTTATTAGAAGGCTTAAAGTCACCTAAATGGCAATGGAGAGGGCTATGCTTGGAGTTTCCCTGCGTGATCGTATCAGAAATGAAGAGATTCGCGGGAGAACCAAGTTAACCGACGTAGCCCGAAGAATTGCCAAACTTAAGTGGCAGTGGTCAGGGCACATTGCTCGCAGAACAGATGGCCGATGGGGCCGAAAGGTTCTGGAGTGGCGACCGCGTACCGGAAGACGTAGCGTTGGAAGGAATCCCACAAGGTGGACCGACGACCTTGTGAAGGCCGCAGGAACCCGTTAGATGCGAGAAGCAAGGAACCGGTCGAAGTGGAGGTGCTTGGGGGAGGCCTATGTCCAGCAGTGGACGTCTTTCGGCTGAAATGATGAAGTTAAAACTACAGTAATCGAAGATTAGGACTTATCAATAACAAATATATTGTTGAAATAGAATGATATCCATTCGGCTATTAGCTGCAAATATGTAATCCTAATGTTTTTTATCAATCATCAACAGCGGATTATCAAAACAAAGAACGACGACTAAAAAGCAAAGGTAAAAAAACAAGTTTGAAGTTGAACACTGCTCGAAAACAGTTTAAGCAGACGGCGAGAATTAATTTAATAGTGACATCATCTCTATTAAAAAACATTCTGTTTGTACACATGTGTGCGGCAAGCACCAAAACAACAGATAAACGAAGTCTCCATAGTAATGATTGTAGCAGTAGATACGGGTTGTGTTTACAATACATATTGTACAAATATGGTACATGAATTGTATTTGGATTTTAGTGAAGCGTTTGAGTGGGTGCAGCGCGAAGTTGATGTTTACTAAATATGTGATGGACGCGGCACATAACATTATATTGAAAATCTATTTGCGATATGTAGCACAGTTTAACTAGCTGCAATGTTAACGCAGACGCTAACCTTGTGTGACACTGGAGCAGTGTAGAGGACGATATTGTAAGTGTAGAAATGATCTTCTGTTGTCAATTTTCTTATTATTTATTTGAGCATTAATGTTGCTAACAAAATGTTTATTACACCTCATTCTTGAATATCAATCACAGTATGTTTAGTTGACATTCTGTGACATAACGTGTAAATGTAAATGTTAGCAGAGTAAACGCAGATAACGTTTATACATTTATTAAGTTATTTAATATTATAAGGTAACTTTACGACGACATCAGAATGCTGCAGAGAATTTCTAGTTGGTTTCAAATGAAAATTTCTTGACAGGAATATTAAATTTCCATAAATCTTACTTGCGGGGACTGACTAATTCATCAATATGCATCAGCTTGTAAAACGGGTTATCGATCTTTCAAAGAACATTCGTAAAAGTGGTCACGCAGGCATGATTCCCCACACATGGTTCACTTCATTCTTTCGGTTTTCACCTCACCATGCCACATATGTATTTGCAAACGCTTTTCCACAGACTACAGATTTATAACCAACATTTCGTTTGCAATTGTCTTTACCATTAATCTCAAGATTTAATCAGTCAACATTTACGTATTCAAAGGACAAATGGTCCAAGGAATTATGTAAATATTTCCTTTACCTAATAAATCACGCGGTTTTGCAAATAAGTACTTATGACTTAATGTTAGTGATAATAAACAAATAATTATATTCTCAATTCCAACAATGACAATGTTATTATAATACCCTATGGGCCACAGTACCTATATCGGCTATATCAAACAATAGTGTCGGTGGTTTTAGACTAAATATACCATGATATTATGGCGCCACAAATCACCGTGGAATCCGAATTTGCAAGTAGAAAAAAAAACTACTTACGCATTAATTTAGCAAAGTTATGACAAAAACATTTGTTTCAATATTCTTGAGATCGTATATTGTTTTCATTATGTGGAAGCTTGTGTTGGGATGTATTTGCACAGCTTAAAACAATGCTCTATTAATATTCGTGACACAATAGAAACATAAATTTTATGGATGTGTAATGTTTACTACCGATATTTGTAACTGTAGGTATTGCGTGTTGTTTTTGTTTAGTGGTTGATAGCAGCCTTTCTTTATTGCGCGCAATTTCCGATTCTGCGTTAATTACATGTACTTATTACTTTCTTTAGTTGCAAATGTAAACGTATTGGGATTTCACTCCGATATTATTATTATTATTTTGATTATTTTATTGCCGTCTTTTTACTTTAAGTAATACAGCTTTCGATAAATTGTAAGGTCCTAAGGTCGGATCTATCCAATTACTAGTACTGCGACAATCCTTGACCTGTCTTGTACACGCCAGACGCTCTTATCAATTTCCTTACGGAATTAATAAACTTTATAAAATAATCCAATAAATTAATGAATGTAAACACGAATTGACGTAGCTATACATTATCACAGCGATAAGTTAAAATAAACAAGTGAAAATTGTTCTGTAGAGGTCAAACACTCCGTAATCAAGACTGGTTGTTTGACCCTACGAGGTGATGTCATTGCAATACTCATCCCATCGTATGTATCGAAGAAAAATAAACAACATCATTACTATTTATAAAGGTAGCAACACATATATGAATAATAGCATTCGAGCCGGAAAATTTATGGGATAAGTGTAAACAATATTGTGGTTGAACAATTCTAGAAGAAAAATAATAATAAAAATAATATTCCTAAATCTTATCATAAAACTTCAGCAAAATGTCAAAAAATATACATATACATCGAAAACGAACGTTTACTTTCTGATGGAATCAACAAATAACCTTACAGACAGCAGATGTCAGTAAAAAAATTGGTGAATATTTTCAGCGAAAACATGTTTACCGTACCTAGTGTTTGCAATCTGTTTAGCGTTTATCTACTAACGCCTGTGTACAATTGTGGTAATCTAAAGATTTACTTTAAACTCTGGTAGATTTCCAAAGATATATATTTTTCCAATGCATATTTAGATTATATTTTAGCATTGGAAATTATTAATATCGAAAGATATGTTTGGGCAAGCAAGGTTAATGTTAGTATTACGTTTCACGAAACTGTGATCGCGCGATTGTTATCGATTGTTTTTTTTTGAACGTTTTTCTCAAGGAAAGCAATACGATTTTATTTGATATTGTTTGAGTTGTTTCGAAAATTCAAGTTAAGATATAAAATGAAATGTGTGCTATTCATAAAACTCCGACAAGGTTGCATTCGATTGCTATGTAAATAAAAAGGTTGTTGATGAACATTATGTGTTCATTGAAATAACTTTAAAATGTGGGAATGGAGATGTCCGAAATCAAAATTTCAATTGGTGGCAGGCGTCCACACAAGATCGCAGACAGATCACACCGTTACGGACGCGACAACGGCTTAATTACAGGGAGCAGGTTTGTTTTCTAAGAAATCTTTTCTAGCGTTTCCTGGGTTCGTGATGCGATTCCGATCTGGCGCGTGCTCTCTCGGAGCCGCTCTTAGTTGCAAATTACTCGACGCTTGTTCACGTTATTGGCGGCACGCGACCAAATCGTGTGACCTCCTGACGTCTCCGGGTCTTTATCCATTTGGTGGGCGTACACGAATCGGCCGCATAATCAAGAGAGCACGTGTCTCCACTCCAGCTCCGCGCCAGTGCCGGCTTTCCTTCCGTGTCTATTCTCGGCCGGCCGAGTCCCGTCGGGTCACGTTTAGCTCATGCAAATCACGTATACAACGAGGGAATTAGCATACGATGGTGCTTGGAGCAAATAAAAATTTCCACACGCACCTCCGAACAAATAAACACCGTCTTCATAATACTTGCTAATGACATCTTGGAAACACGACAAAAACTAACGGGGTGCTGTTCATCATACAGCACACGGAGCTCATGGCGTCAATCATCACGGAGAAACTTTAGAGTAGAATGAATGTAAACAGTTGACCAGAATCAAAGAAATTTATGTTTGAACAGATGCGTGAAACCGGGTCAGTGGTGTAAACTGTGGCTGCTACACATCAATATGACGGTACGCACAAACATATCTACCCGGATGATGTAACGTTAGGCGTAGATATTACGAAAACCGGCGAGAACCCGAGTACAACTGAATCCGAAATATATACGGTCTGCAGGTACATTCATCGTGCGCCATGTAAGATGGCGTTCTTCAAGGTGGACCGGTTTAAATACTGGTCGCGCTACGTATGCCTGATGCTTGAGATGTTAATATACTACTGTATACATCAAAATGTGTGCAAAATGAATTGTTTGCCAAGTTGCAATTTAAATCACTGTCGTTCTGTTTTACGTTTACGACTAATATAGAACAATCAGGACAATTATGTAAAAACGAGATTATCAAATTCATTACGACAGGAAATCGGTACGTGTTTTATTCGTCGAGTCCGGAGGCATATTGTGAAATATTTTCGTACGGAAAGCTACTCGCGGAAAACTACAGCGTTGATAAACAAAAAAAATAATATTACGTATTTACAATAATTGGGTATACTTTTAATCTTTTGATAATTTAACAGGTGTGACGTGAACATGTGTTGAGATTAATGAAAAACAACACGATAAAATGGTTCGATCGTGCTAAAAATAGGCGCGCGGTATTGTGCAGAATTAGTTAACAATAGATTAAAACAGGATAAAGACATATATGGAGCTAGGAGAACTGCACGAGCGTGTTGTGGGGAGTGATAAAAATACTATGATGCGATGGTAGTGAGCATTAGGGCTGGATTGGGGTCAATCGCTTGAGGCCATCTGCGTCGGCTAATTATAGACGACGTGAGACGCGTCCAATAGTGCACGACGATGAATCTCAATTGCGATAGCAGATGTACTTGATGGAAGAAGTGAAATCTGTTGCAAATGTTACGCCCACCCAGATTACAATATAAAAAGTAACTTGTGCAAAATAAACGAGAAACAAAACAGACAAATAATAAAATCGATGTTTATAGCGAGACCGCGATATATTAATTTCGAGACGTTTGACAATTATGTAAGTAGCTTCAAATGTAGGACGTAATATATGGAAGGTAGGAAACAAAGGTTGCATTGTCTCTCGACAAAAAACTACAATGAAACAAATACTAATGTCTTGAGAATCTAATCGTGTGCAAATGGAACACAGAGTTGACATTTATGAACGCGAACGTACTGCGCATGAATTTCGTTATATATTATGTACTAGTCTTTGCCAATCAGTTCTGAAACGGGACATTTCTCGTACACAAAATACAATCTATAAATCGATGTAATATGCGGTCTCATGGTTCATATGCTTCGGGCAGAACGGGACGCGTTTCCTGGCCATTAAAAATGGGAAGTCATTAGTGATTCAAATGGTGACTCCGATCTAATAACGGTGTTATGCAGTTCAACCATTACTATTATAAACACGGATCTCTCCGGAGATTGCATCTTTACGCAACTGCTGCGTGAAACGGAATCGTAATGGCCGCGATTCAGCGTGTAACGCGAAAAAACATGATGATGTCGAAATTTCCTCAACGATGTACGCGAGTGCGTTTATCGGCATTACGTACGTAGAATGCTGTTCGATATCGGTCGATGCTACGATTGACCGACATTTCTCGGAAGTTTTCGTTCAAGGAGACCTTATGATTTATTACCTCAAATATTTGAGTGGCATCATCACATATAAAAGAGATATGTATGTTTATTTGCAGTTCGCATTAATAGCACTATAAACTCGTCAACCTATATTAAAGAATAATAGAATTGGGAGTTCATTGACTTGCAAGTTATTGGGTGACGGACGATATCAGCGGTAATGCTGTTATTTTTGTTTGGTACAGATAAAACATAGGTACGAAAGTTATCGGTCGCACACTCGCGGCGGCGCGGCGTGGCCGTTCGCGTGTGGTGTTTATCTGAATGCGGCGATTTTGAGCTCAAAAGGGACGCGGCGTCCACAAAGCCGGTTATAAGTTCCACGAATTACTAGGATTGAGAGCATGCGGAACCACCGCGGCCGACTGACACGCCACACTCTGGATGTCTTGAATTGCAACGCGAGTTCTAATAAAAAGTAATGATCGCTAGTCGATGGAATCACCGCGACAGATAGATTAAATACTTAGAAAGGAACGATAATGGGACGAAACAAAAAGATTTAATTGTTTGAAATTTGTGTGTGGAGATCTTGGATTTTTCGCATTACCCAATTAAATCAACAGCCTGCAGCATTTATGGCCAGGATGTTTAAGATTGAGCCCTGATGGTCTACCTAAAGTAAAGGATAACTAGATTAGTTTGACAATCTCTGGTAGCAAGCAGTTGATATTTGTTTTCCCTAAGTCCAGATTAAAAGAACACAAAATTTAAGAATAATCCAACAGCATTACAAATTCGTTAATTTCCTTAGAAAGAGATTAACCAACAAATTACAGGATGTAAATTTGGGAAGAAATTGGCTCTCAGAATAATATCGGCAATAATGCATACTTCAAACTTCAGAAAGGAACTAGGTACTTAATCCCAACAGGATTTAAAAGGATTAATGCAGTACAGAGAAGCGAATACGATCGCTAGCTCATATAAATGTATCTAGTACATAAGCCAGATGCTGGTACTCCGTCAGAGTGTATGACACTTTATTATACACCGTTTCCTCTATTAAAGTCAATTATGATAATAGCGGTAAGACTAAAGGCAGATTTATTTAATCAAGTCACGTGAACGCTATGGACGACGTGTGCAGGTATGGGTTCAATCACTTTACAGGTAATTGTTGACATATTGCTTGTTGAATGGACGTGGAAGTGTGTTTTCCTGGCCTACGCATAGTTCAAAACAATTCTTGAAGTTTGATTAATAAATTCTTTGTTCACATAGGATTTGGAAGTCATCCTGATTTTCAATAGTTTCGAGCTTAGGTTAATCACAGCGGTCATTTTTGAAATCATTGTTAATATTTGATATCATCGTTCGAATATTCACTGTCTTCTAAACTAAGTCGATATTTGAGTCCAAGTAATATGATTGTTGAATTCCTCTAAGAAATGTTTTCGATGTTGTTTTTAATCCCAGTGTCAATCATTATCATCTGTCTAGCCTTTTCCCAATTATTTTGGGGTCGGCTTCCACTCTTAACAGGTTGCAGCTGAAGCCCAGTATCAATATAGCTGCCCAAAAAAGCTTTCGTTACTAGTGGAAGCTTACAATTTCCTGCTATGACAATTAAACCGATTATTAATTCAATCACTTTTTCATACATTACCTGCGCAATTTGTATTTTTTTGTCTATAAGATCTAGCAAATTCTGATCGTAATTACTATGTTCAGTAAGCTATACTATTACTTTTAATTTGTAGTCAAGTATTGTTGGATTACTAGTCGTGATCGTGAATGTGAAATGTGCGCGACAAATCATTCTTTCATTCTTTTGTAATCATTCAATCCTCTTATTGTATACGGGAAATCCATGCGCTAGTACTCGTGCACAATGGGTTTACATATCGTTATCTTTTTCCTTTTATTTTAGATCCGGAGTCTGTAAACTGTTAGTGTGAATGAAAGAACTTAATAAATAATCGACAAGATTGACTGATTTTATAATTTCCACGTTATGTAGGTATCCACGGTAATAGTGTAATCAAATGAAAAATTATTTCCTTATGCAAGTCGTAATGTTTATAGAAGGAAATAGCTGATAAATAGACGATAGCTAAAAACCTATGCGTGCCATGATTTGTGGTTATTGAACTTATTATGTATTTTTGCGAGTATGGCTTCAAGGATTTGGTGTCGACTATCTATAGAGCCTTTTCAGTATATGCTAATAGGATTATTAGAAGTACTCACCATAGCTTGCTCGATCTTGTTGTCGATGGCCACCGCGCTTGTGCCCGATGCGCTGTAACAAAAAGAGAAAATACAATAAGACAATGTTTTTAATATTTTATAATATATTACACATTAGATGCGACCAATAAAGAGTTATTTTGTAAAATAAACATATAAATCGAACGATATGACTAGCATAAATTGGCTTGAGTCATATTTTTACGATTTAATTGTTTACAATAAATTCATACCTAAATACTTTGTAAGGTGGGCAACTAGGCACTTCTGACTGCACGTGATAATCATAATAAATTACCTTTTAAGCTATAAATGTTGTAATTTACATTGGCAACATCAACAAATTTAGAATAATTAAAATTACACACAATGATTCCTAATGCGTTTAATTTCCTATAATTATATCCAACAGATGTATGATAAGTAAGCAAGGTTCCGTTCAGGTTTTCGGGATACGGAAAGTCAATGCCATAATCACGTTGGCATAATTCATAATTCATTCACGCACGGATGCGCGCCGTCCTGGCAAATACAAGAATTTGCGCGTACAATGTGTTGGTACGTTTACATTTCCCATATAATTGTTAGTTTCCGCAAAATTATCGATTCGCTATACGCACGCCTTTGTCTCTATAATATAAAAGAAATTGGCACGGAGATTTATCGTTTACGTAAACGACAACTTGATTATACTATCGGTGCGTTGGAATGTGAACATTTATCGTACTATAGAAACGCTTTCACGTATTAAAAACGCCACAACAAACATTGTGCGTACGTCACAGTACAATTACCGCGGACGTTAGCTTGGCAAGCATTGGTGCAATGGAAAGGTGGCGCAAGGGCGCTCGATCGCATTCAAAGATAATGAACATTCGATATGTAATTATTGCTGTAATAAATAAGCAGGGGCCGGTAACTTTGAGAAAAGCTTCCGTCGGTTATACTGCGGATGATTACGCTAACGCTGAGCGCTGTGGATAAATATTGCAAAAGCGTTGACCCGTCTGTTGAACTGATCGGTATTTGTAACAACAATAGGGAACAATGGAGGACGAAATTCTGGTGTGGCCTGTAGCCTATTTCCTTGGCTGTGGTTACAAACTTAAGTGTACTTGTAGTAGGAGAATGGAGGTGTTATAAACAATTCGCCTAGGCAGTAGGTATATATTGTGGTAAAGAATTAAGAAATACGTCTTCACTCGCCAGATGTGGACACTTGACCCAGAAACCTCTATCGATCCGTTCAGACAGCCCGGCCGCCGAGCAAGATTCGAGAAAAAGAAGTTAATTTAGAGCGATGTAATATAACGTTACAAGTCAGCGAACCACCGTCGAGGTCTAAAACCTCTCTCGTAGGTAACTGTAAATGCGAAATTGCATTTTGTACTAATTTTATCATGGTGGTGCAATCATTAGTAGTAATTGTAGGGAGTGCAGCAAAACAATGGTGCACAAATGCAGCAACGTGTCACGAGCACAGCACGCGGCGGCCGGCCACGTGCAGCGCGAGAATGACGACACACTCTACTTAGCAACTGGAGAGATACCATTACTGGCTACGATTGCCGGACTTACCCATTATGATCCAATCTAGCTGGTGTAATCGTCCAGTAGCTAGTATGTAGCACGACGTACGGCTGCGTACTTGACTTTCTCCGACGGATTCCGTGTCGCGTCAACGAGGTGAACAACACAACGCTAAAGTTGAAGCTATTCGACCGTTGAGAACCGCGTCGCGGATCGATTTCGACCGGTTCGCCACCGAGCTCTCCGATATAAAACAACGGCCGTGGACCACATGACCACCACCGCAACAATGGACCGCCGGAACATTAACGTCTGCCGAGTCGACAGTCTGCGCGGTGCAAAGAGGTAATTATGTAAATACCAACCGAATAAAAGATAATCTTTGAAAGTCTTAAATCTAATAGTCGGGTGTTGAGTTGACACACAATAAAAACTTGCTTTCTCTAGGCGGAACTCTATAAAAACAAGTTTTAGTATTCCGTGAGTGATTACGCAAGTTTGGAAGTTGACAAAACTGCACACCACCGGCGTAGAGGTGCATGAAAAAGTTGAAACATAAGACGACGACACGACACCCAAGAAGCGGAGAAAGTATTTTGTGAAGGTGACGACATTTCTCCGTCAAGACCACGGTTAAACGATGATAATTATGAAATTAAACAGAGTCCGGCTCATTTTGTTTATTCTAGGGTTAAAAATTCATCCGGTCTCACGTGAAAGAAATGTTATTCTAATACTGCGTGTTGACTGTTTCGACTTTCACGTTAAATATAAAAGAAAAAAAAAGTGTTGCCAAATATAACTCAAGTGGTGGGATTCATATTTGTGTCAGTCAACGTTGCGAACCTGGCAACAAAGCATCATTCGAAACAAGTTGCAACAGTCATAACGAAAAATTCGAAACTAGAATAACACCTAAAATGTGCTTATTTAATCATTATCGCACTCTTATCGCTAATGGAGAACTGGAACTGGATACACTTTAATAACACGAGTGTTGAAACAGAATATAATGAAAATGTGTTTAAAAAGATGTTAAGTAAATAGGAGAAGCAAACAAAGAGATAAACGTTTTGTCACCAAGCACGTGCGTGTTTGCGTAGATCACACTCAACTGTGCTGCACTTCAAACACATCTCTTGAACAAAGACTCAAAGAGGTTTTCAAGACTTTCATCCAAGAACAAAAGAGCATTTAAGTTTCGTTATAATGAGCAAAAACAATAATGTTTTATTCCTGTTATGATCACGACGAAAATAACATCTGCCTTGTCGGTCGCTGCTTCAAGTTTAGTGAATTACCACCAAACTGGTTTGATGGAAATCTTTTGTTTAACACAAGATTCGTATATACCGAGTCAGACAAGGCGAACCACAAAGATTGAGTAAGAATTCGTTTAAATGAATTTACATCAGTTGTCGATGGCCGTTGTGGAAAATGTGCACATGTTAAATTATTCATAGCTATTTTCAATACAGTGGTAGTGTGGATATGATGCAGATTAGCAAGTCGGGACCATGTATTGGATTTCTCGAAGTTGCAAGAACAAAACAATGACACCTCGAGAATCATTAGGAACACATGTCTGATATCACGTATTCACAAAAGTAAATTAGCACACGTCAAACAAAAAACATTATAACGATAACAGTATCAAAATTGGTACATAGTGCGATGAATCATGATGCATCAAACAATTGCGCTGTGTGGTTGAACAACAATACCAACTAGAAAACAAAGGTCACTGAAGAAATTATGCGAGTCGCATGAAAATTTAATGTGTTAGTCATGAACACTTAAAGCGCACATTGTTTGTCCACTACTACCGGTATTCATCAGATAGCATTCAATTAGTTTAAACTGTTGACAATTCGAATCAACTTCATTGATTCGAATTGCTTGGCTAACATTTGCGTTTATAAACTGATCATCATCATTCAAGAGCATGGTCGATTTACACAGGGATTTAAAATTGTACAAAACATTCGTAGTAACAGAGGATTATCAGCATTATCGGAGTGCAGTGTCGTCGTGTATTGTTATCGTGTAGCGAGGCGAGTGCGCCCGCGCAAGGTCATTGAAGGGAAATCGTTGGGTGTCGTGTCGACATGGCTGGCGCCAGCGGCTCCGGCGTTACATCTTGCAGCCGTGTTTCATAACACACTCGCAGTTCCTTTCAATTAGCGCAAAGAAATGAGTGGCTGTACGAATTCAATTGAGCGAATTGTTCGTAGGCGATAGAATTTGTTATTGTAGCCGATTGTAGAGGATGTGAAGTATATTAAACGCTTTGCGAAATACCTACAAATTTCGAGACCTAGCCATAAACTTGAAGCACGTGAATAATACAACTGAAGTTCACATGTCGCTCGTAAAGAACAATGGTTGGTAGGAGGAACACTAAAACCAATTGGACACAAAGGGCATTAGTGGGACACTAGGGGCATAATGTGCTGGTAGTCAGTGTTTGTCACGCGAAACGGTCACGCAACGGTGCTTTCCTCAGGATTTCATAAAACACCGCTGCTGTTATGAATGACTTAATTATGAACGGTATTAGCGCCCTGACCTGGCAATAATGAATTCAATCTAGAAACAAATTATTAAAGCGTAATACTTCCAAACCTTTTTTTAAAATTTATAGTTCTAATATGAATGTGTAGAAATAAACGAAATTATGCAGTTAACGCGTGGCTGGTTATGGCCGTGAAAAGATATTAGTCATCGGAAGATCCTGGTGGCAACTAAAAATTAAATGTGAATGAGTTTAAACACGAAGGTTCAACGTCTGACGAGCGAGTGTCAGCGATGCAGTAGCAGGTTCAACGGACAAAATTCAAAAGACGCAAGGTTTAAAATTGCAATAAAGCGGACCTAGACCTTAAGAATAATAAGGTGCTCAGTACAACGGATCGATACAGTAGTAAAGCGATAGGGACGCCTATGTTCAGCAGGCGGCGCTAACGTCAGGCGCAACGGTTTGTCCGGCTGCAGCTGGCCACGTTGCTATGGAACCTTCACCGACTTACTGTCTCGATAATTAGCTGGGCATTGTGAGAACCTTCACACCACTGTCACTCGACCGACCAACGGACAGCGATGGGCCCGCAATGCGTCAGGTTGTCAAAACGTAGCTGACAAAATTATAAATTTAACAGTACTCACACGGGGTAGAAGTAGTCTATGTACTTCACGACGACCTCTCTGAGCAGATCTTGCTTGTTCATGATGGACGTGTAGCTTCCACTTATAAGTTTTGTTTGCATGGTTTCCACTTCGTCTATCGATTTTACTGCGCGGGACCCTCGAGTCCCCGTCGTCGGGTTCAACGGAGCCGTTTTTGTTGTTTTGTGCGTGCTGAGGTAGCAATGGTAAAAAAATGTTTGTTACGGCGCGCGGGCAACCGGATCGACGCGTTGCGGCAAACTGGGACCGGGCCGGTCGCAGCTAGGCGGGGCGGTGGGGGAGGGGATCGGAGCAAGTGGCGCGCGCACGACTCTACCTACTACGGGTTACGATGGCGCCTCGAAACACCAAGGCAACGCTTTTGCGACACACCCGTTGTACCTCAAAAACGAGAATAAATCTAACAGTCGCCGCACCTCGCATTAAATGCTGAAGCTCATTCAAATTAATCTATCGCGTAGGTTCAAGGCTAACCAGATTTGGTCAGTGCTTTTTGCTATTGTTTGAATTATAAATACAACAAAGAGAATTACACTAGAGAGACACTTGAGTCGTTCTATTTTAATTATAAATCGTAGCTTGAATTAAATTCGTTTTATTTATATTGATGTAATTAAACTCTTTCCAAACAAAAAAAACTAGACGTGAAAGACAGACTGGTTTAGACAAAAAATTCAGTTAGAATGAACGCATGAGCTAGTCAGAAAACAAGACTGTCTCAACAAGGCACTATCATATCACTGAGACGGCTAGACGAGTGTCATCAAACAATTGCCACATTCATTACTACTGGCGCTTCCGTGTATTGTTCTCTAAAGTTCAAGTTTCGCGCAATATAAGAAGAAGACAATTCTGGATACAAAGATATTCTACTACAAAATAATATACAAGATACTCGTAAGAATGAAAAGCATTGAAAATCTAACGATGGTTAATGAAATAATGGATATAATAACAATTTAACAGAATTAATAAAACAGTAGAGTTCAAAACTATATAGGTCGATATAAAATCAGGAGACCAAAAACAAAGATTCTCTGGAATGATGCCCACTAAAAACGGCTTGGCAATAAATTTGATGCATGACAATGGGATACGGACAAGTTTGCAATCTGCAGTATACTAATTTGCATGAATCGAGAACCATAATAACCTGTAAGTACGACAAGTGGCTTGGCGAGACTTCAAGGTGGATTCTTGTTATATTCTAACAATAAATTCATCTTCTCAACATAAATAAATCTACCGGTCTAAAATTTTGCAAGATTTATTTAACATTATGATTCACATTACGAAATTCATAAATTATGAAACAATCATGTCTTAGATTATTTTCGTAACTGTTTGAATTCTATGAGGTGGTCGGGATATTAAATCATTTTTGTATACAGTATCGGCACAATTATACCTGTCGTGTGCTGTTGCTAGATAAGTGATATCACATAATTATCATTGTTATTAATACAACAGGAGGAACTTATTATGAATGATAATGACATTTGACACGAGCACTGTGCATGATATTCATTAACCTTGGCTTCTATGTTAATTGTACATTAATTTAAAAAAATACTCTGTGGCACATTACCACCGTATGAATATTTATTGTTGGCCCATACTGCAACCACATGGCTTATCTTTCTATACATCAGTATTGTAAATAATATATAATATCCTTGGACATTTCACACAACGCCATATAGTCCCAAGCTAAGCAACTTAATGCTTGTGTTATGGTAACGAGATGGCTGATAAACTACTTATATACATTTTTTTTTTTTTGTAAATACATACATATTATAGATAAAACACCCAGACCCGAAACAAATACTTGTAGGTCGTACAAATATTTGTTCCGTGCGGGAATCGAACCCGCGACATGCTGCGCAGTAGTCAATCGCTCAACCACTGCGCCAACCGTGTCGTCGAATATATATATATATAAATATACATAGGTATATCGTTTATGACCGGTTGTGTATGCATCATAAAATATAATTGAAGAGTTAAATGTGAAGCATTGTAACGGACAATAACTTAAAGCGTGAATACATATTTGAACAAATTGTCTGTAATATTTTGAACTATGTTTTAGAAAATTTTCAGGTTTTCAGCAATCATTTGATATTTTAAACTACTCTTGAAACATATGACCAAGTGGGGGCTGCTGAGAAAGATAATTCAAATCCTTTCCTTGTTTCTAATCAAAGCCTTTGATACCGATGCTGAAAATCTTCATTTTTATATGCAATACTTTAAAAGCCTCTAGCTCTATCCTAAAGTCATCAATAAATATGGTCAATATTACAGTAGGTACCTATGAGACTCATTGTTATTTTTTGTCAAGTTTTCTTGATGCTTCTCGAAAGCACTGACAAAAACTGCTCTCTATATAAAATGTAGATGTTGGCAATACAACAACATAGTGACGAAAGAATATAATATAGGTATCATAAGTATTTTAAAGGATTACCTTATATACCTTACCGCAATTATGAAAGCTGTAAACTTGATAAATTAATTTTCAATCAAGATGTACTAAGTGATAACTTGGAGGACAATCATAAGCATAGATGCATATTTGCATAATATGTCAATCTGCTAACATTTTAGCATCAATCACTTGAGATTGTGATGGGCATCTGTAGTCGTGTTGCGATTTATTAATTAAGCTATATGCAGATATGCTAGTCTTCTTTAAGTACCTTCTAACCTTTGTCTTCTCATCTGGAATATGACGGCATCGATCAAAATCCTTTGTGGTCAAAAACTTCTATCTACGTACTTTAAAAAAAATTGCAAAAATACTTTGCAATTATAAATGAGTTATCGTTGTTGTATTGTCAGATAATATATATTTTCTAGCTGTGGAGCTACAAAGACAAGAAATACGTGTAGGCACTTTTTCTCCGATTTTTTGCGAAGTTCTTTACATCATCGTTGGCGTCATTTAAAAAGAGCTTGTAACTACTTTATACTTTTTTTTTCTGTAATAGTGTAATGTCATGATAAATACTATTCAGAATTGAGAGATGTAAAAAAATATCTATTGCAGACGCCAGCACATCAACGTACCCGAAACTGTCAAATTTTCCCATTCAACTTTGAATCTTATATTTTAGCGATAAAGTTCAAAATCTATCAAAGAAATTTGATAGATTGTAGTAGCTTGATGTCGTCTGTACATGTTATATTCAAAGTATTTGTCGGGTTATACCAAACCGAATCCAAGAGGATATGAAAGCTCTCTTAGTTGACAATGTTGAAAGAAATGCTCTTAAGTGACAAGATCCTGATTTCGCTCTTTATTGCCTTAACAGGATACAGAGTCGCATAAATTGAAATTTCCGGTAGTTCCAAATTAAAAGATAGAGCTCCATTTTAGATTGTACCAGAAAATTTCCCAGATTAGCATGACTGCCCCTGAGAAATCTGAAAGTCTAACGAACAAGTGCAATAATTGCTGATTATTTTAGATATTAAGTCCAAACAGCTTACATCAGATATCATAGCGCTCAAAGTATGCATTAATCATTTAAATTGAATTTTCTGCAGATAGAATGTGTATCGAAGTAGATTATTACAACATAATCAAAATAAGTATTCGTTATTTATTAGGAAATCTCACAAGATTGCTATTTGTAGATTTTTTATATTTAGAAATATGAATTATATTAAGTACAATTTGATTAGGGATTGTATCTGTGTGCTGTTAGACCCAAGGTTGTATCGATTATAGTTTGTAGTGACTGAGGCAAGTGTGGGGAAACCTTCGCTCATTGTCTGTCCAAAAAAACTCCGAATACAATTTTAGGAGCACCAATTTAACTCAAGGTAACACGAGGATAAAACTTCAGTATTTGAGGCGTAGCTTAAAGATGATATATGATAGTGACATAAAGATTAGACAGCGAAAGACATGTGTACAAACCTTAGAAGCAATCACGTAATCCGTGTAAAAACAACGACAAGTACGATAAGATATGTAGCCGATAATATAACAAACAACTACAAATTATCATGAAAAAGGATGAGCAGACATTATATATAAGTTTTATGTGCGCAGTGGTATCTTGAAATCGAAAAAATCTTGTGAAAATCAATTAGATGTGAATACAAATTGACAACTTACGAGCACCACGTGTTCCTACGAGCAAAAGGCGATCGGGGTTGTTCGGTTTCGGTTGACGTCGACTTCGGTTGTGTATCTACCGTCAAATTGAGCTTGAAGCCAGCTATGGATTTCCGTCGTTTGGCTGCGAGAGCCCGGGACGCGAGGTCGGAGTCATGCACCTGTTCAGGTGGGGAGGCGGCGTGGGAGCATGTCTTCATATGCGCCTGCGCGGTTGCCACTTGCAGCAGCTTCGTAGAGAGACTCCGGCGGCCTAAGGCCTCGCACGTCGCGCACCGTCCGTCCTCCATGAAGGTCCTCGTGCGTCCGACACGGCCACGGCGTGGACACTGAGCGCGTATTGTTTCCAACGGACGTGGTGGCTTAACTGATGTCATCCGACAGACGAGCGATACACGCGCGACCGTTCACGTTCGCCGCACGAAAAATTCAAGACTATGAACGGACGCCGGAATCAGATCGATACTCGAATGAAATAGGTTTAATGCGATAATAAGAACGCGATAAGGTGTACACGCGAATAAGTGTAATGACCTAGACGGTGTGGCATAGCACGGCTTCGGCTTCGGTGCGGCCTCGGCGGGCGGCCGTGCGCGGGCGGCTCGGCGCATGCGACTGCGGTCACCACTACAAAGCACCCCCGCCTCCGGGCGTAATCCGAACGTTAACGAAGATATCGATATTTGCGGTGAATAATACCACGATACACGAACAACGAATGATTTACATGCGTCTAACAGTCGCTCGTCGAGGTGTCATTCCGGCATTCCTCTGGACTCCGTCCAGGTGATCAGTATAAATAATTGGGGGTCATGGGATGCTCACTCGCATAATTCATGCGGAAGTCCCATAACTATAATCTAAATATAAATCTGACGAGAAAATGAGTAATTTTGACAATTTCTAACTGCGTAGGAAATAAACGCGCTACCTACGCTAAGTGCGCGGCTAGTTAGTTTAAAGCAATTTGTTTGACAGGGGTGATGTATACATAGTTTTTGCCTCAATTAAGGCGGAGCAATGAGTAGATCCTAACAACTCTGGCAATGTATAAATAAAAATGACGTAGGTTTGATATGTGATTTCTAATGTCTCACTAGGCATTAAATGACGTATTGACAAGTGGGTGCTGGCCAAAAAAATCAATGCCAATAGTTGCAGGTGACCGATTTAATTAATCGGTCGAGAATCGAGATGTAGCTTCTCGATCACGAGAGAGATTTGTTTGCCCCTATGAGTGTCGCTTGCAGATTTTAGAACAAGTAATTCAGCACAAGGTTGTCTGTTGAGTCGCTCTGGAGCCGTTATTTCTGAACGCTGACCGGCTTTTCAATTGCTTAAGCGAATTAATCATATGATGCTTTGTCGGCGACATTTATTCATTTTAATGTTTCTTCCACCTAATTTCTTATTTGACATTGAACGGTCTGATTAGGAGAGACATAAATATTCTTGCCGATTCTTGTGAGAAAATGAAGTGTTCTTTTCCGTACCGTGTATTCGACAATATAATCAAAACATATTTCTGTATTCTGCATTATACTGATTGGCATTAGAACCTTCGACAGCGATCGATCGTGTCAATGTTATGTTTCCATGAAAATAATTAAAGTATGCTTGGTTCGTATTGGACTGGACAGTCACGCTATGTGTGAATTTTTAATCCCTGAACTAGTTTGCAACATTGCATTTTGCAAGTAAGTCTTTAAGCGTGAAGATATAGGTTGTCCTATATGTGGAATTTAAATTTCTATTATTTATTGAAATATCGATTACTTTTAATTTACCCATGCTTGGTAATCATTTAAATCAAGTTTTGTAGAGACTAATACATAAACAATGCAATTTAGTGCAGGTATAGTAAAAATCAAATGATAGAAAGAGCTAGGTAATTGTATTTGAGACTTGTGGTTTCTGTCAAATTAATTCTAATCTGCGTGAAAAATAATTTAGGTAGTGATCATTACAAATTCTTGTTACGTATTATAATTATTTTAATTAGCTAAGACGTCAAAGGGCGTGACACGACCAGTGCCAAGTGTTCGACACTTTTTGACATGCATCACTCTGAACAGAATTAAATATTGGCTGTCACTCCTTCCCGACACGCGTATCTCATGTCCAGACAAATAGTCTCTTGGTATAAAAACAAATCATTACGACATTATAAGTACCTACACATTATTCTGGAAGTGATTGATGTTCTAATGTACTGTGATGCTAAGTAAACATTGGGTACACCTAACAGTTAAAATGATATACTTCATCAACGTCCAGTGAATACATCCTATGTTACATTTAAGAAATGTGAAAATCTATTGACATTACTGAACCCAGTCTCGGTGGAGGGATAAACGGGAAACTCTGCACGGATAGCTGACGTCAAGGAAAAGGGCAACGTTTTATCCCGCCCGGATAAGTATTTCCCTTGAGAAGTAGGCTGAAATATTACGTTCCTGGTATATAAGTTCTTTATCTACCTCAACAATCATTACTCAAAATCGATTAAAATCAATGTTGAGCCTATTGTTATACGACTTATTATCGCGTCGTATCTCGAGGATTAAGGAATAGATAAAACTGAAGTTTAAATGAGGGAAGTCTTGATCAAAGTAACGTTGTATAACACAATAATATTTCCCTTGTAAGTAATTACAAACAGGGGGGCAATTCTCGTAATTTTAAGAATGTTCACAGTCTGATCTCAGTCTCAATCTGTCAAAAATACCTCGAATTTCCCTACATTTTGACGAGTTTTTGACGTTTCTTTGTCGCCGAGACGAGACTGCGACTAGATTTTGAACGTTTTAAATTACGAGAATTGGCCTTCAGGTCACCAATGATAATGACACTGCATGATAATATGTCGACAGCTAAATTGTAGCATAATTAAAAGAGAAATAGTACACGGCTACAAAGTGATGGTGACGCAAGCGTAGATCAAAAATATATAAAGTAGATAATGATTATAAACAGCAGCGCATCAGTGATATTGCAAAGATCAAAGGTGGATTATAAAGTCCACTTGTTACCCGATCTACCGTGCGATTACGTAATAAAACAAGTTCTGAAGCAGAATGAAAATACTCAACAGGAGCATCTTTGTGCAGCCTAAATTTAAAGGTCCTAACATAAATGCGTTACACGGATAGTAGGTAAGCGATTTTGGTGCGTTTAACAGTGTCACTAAGCAACCTTACCGCACTTTGATGGAAACAGGAAAGACACGATATAGGATTCACTCCCAAAGCCGAATATTTAAGAGGCTAAGCTGGTGTAAAATTGTGTGCGCAACTCATCAACTTGGTCGGATTAACTAACAATAAAGTTTTCCGTGGGCGGTGCAAATAAAGAGATGGTCGTGTTAAGGCGTGAATCCTTTGAAGGTTGGTTAATGGTTAGGTTTGAATGGCATTTCCGTAGTGATCCAAATGTGAAATAAAAATAACATCTCGTCCAGGTCTTAAACATAATTGGGGAAAATTGGTTACCTGACCAAGTACTTCTGAGAAACGGCTTTTAGAATCTTGGAGTATTTAAATAATTATTGTATGAGTAGACGGCGTGAAGTACCTAGTACTCAAATAGATTCCACGTGTAGGAAGGTGCTTCTGTGTTTATACGATAAAGAACATGATTGTGAGCAAAACATTTGCACATTGTGTTGGTGAAGCGAGTTAAATATTGATAACGAAGATTTGGGTGCTTCCGCTCCAAGGCATACTCCTGGTGAAATACCAAAAAATATTTACAAATTCGTAAACACATTACATTTGTGGTTGCGGTTTGCAATGTTTATTGATTCATTGATTGAGGGTTTCGAATTGGTGACTACATAAACAGAATATATAGCCTCTCGAGATTTTTAAGGTAAAATTGATAGCTTTGAACATATGGTAAAGCCACTCCTCACAAACATTTAGCCCAAACGTGGTGGCTGGAATGGCTACACAATTTGAGGGTGTACTTACAATGTAAGAAGCTCTATGTGAGCCCACTGAAGTGCGTGTACAGTGTGCCAAATATTGTGGATGAAATATTAGACAATAGTATTTCCAAATGAATGCTTGAATTAAGGAGGTCGCTTAGGTTTTCACATAAAAAAAAAGTGGTGAGACCTATGGCGGATCCTGGTTAGATTTCTTTCTCGAGGATATACTTTTAAAAATAGATTTACCTGAAGTAACGAACATAAGTTAACTTAGAATATATAGGATATGATTTGCTACTGCACGCTCTTCAAACTCATATAATCATAATAAAATGAGTTTTATCATAATATATAAATTATTATCGGATTTGCGTCGGTTAATCTTTTAAAAGAAAATGAGACTCCTTGTTCTGTGCTGTTAACTCATATGTATGTTCTGGGTCATAAATACTGAATTTTATAAACTTGTTGGATGTTAAAATAGGAGTAGGACCGTTATTTTGTGAGTACGAAAAGTACGAATTAGTATGCGGTAAGATTTCATAACAATACATTGTTTTACTTTCAAGTAATGTTTTTTCACCTTGAAAGTTACGTAGTAACAATATTTCATTGTTAATTGTTTAAATTAAAACAATATAATAAGTAGGTTTTGGGCTTAAACGAAATGCTTCTGAAGCAGAAATGATATAATTATGTTGAACAGTGGTGGTTCACAGTGTGGAAGATACCATCAAATGTTACGCATGAGATAGATAAAATGATGTATACGCTTTTGGTGTGCAAAAAAGAGTGTAATGTCCATAATATATCCAAATAACTAGTTAATGTTAACCTGCATAATCACACTACTGGGAAAATTACCATTTAGGTAATTACTTACCAGAAAACGTGTTTGTTGAAATATTTTGTTAAACAAAAATGGAGCATATTTCATAGATTCCAAATAAAGCATCGTTAATGTGTTCAAAGAAACAAAGAGAGAGAAAGAATTTCAGAGATGGTATGAGGTCAAAGTGCGGTAGCAGCCGTAGAATCTGCTGTTGCATCTTCCGCTCTTAGAAGCGCTATTGTAGTTCTGAATCTTATCAACCTTATGCATGGATATAATATACCAGATAAGGATAGACTGAAAGGAAGTCATTTTGGTGAATAAATAAGTATAGGTATGGATTTGCCACCAGCAAGCCCTATTAAATACCACATATTAGGTATGTATGTATTTTTTGTCCCCCACGTGGGAATATAAGCAGCTGATACGATGCGCTGATTTTCTTTCTTCGTTACTACGTCTTTGTTATTAACTAATTTGAAGCCGATTATAATAACATTATGGAAGCATGTCCGACCTTGGAATCTTAATGTGTATTCATGAAGTTTAAGGTCAAATTAACAGCTCCAAGCACCAGTGTTACTTCAAAGTTGGATTAATTAAGAGTATACACTCATAACAAAAATGCGGTCGAGTGTTTTTGTTAAATGAATTAAATATTAAATGTTCAAAGCAATTGCGCTTATATGGCCAATCTTTAGTGACGTCAATTTGACGATTAATGTCCTTAAATAAGTAATTACTCTAAAAAGACTTCTAATAGAGACATTTAAGCCAATCATAGCCTCAACATCGTTGAAATTGAGCATCAATTTGCGGTATCGGGTGCTATCGTCCACAACACGATGGCAAAGATATAAAACGGTCATAAAATATTCAATAGTATCGACGTTATGACCGACCGCAGTGTACAGAAAACGGCCCGTTTACATCATGATAACACGTTCAAGTTAATCGTGTGGTGTGAAAATGCTTTCACTTATCATGTCTACCTCGTCCTTATCGAAATAATTATCTGTTATTGCTGGCAAGTTAACAGATGCTATAATGAATATATCAAAAACAACAGTTACAAATAGGTGCTCCTACGTGATATTCCAACACAAAGTTTGGTTAGGTAGAACAAAGTCGAAAGTTACGCTCAGTCATTTACTGACCTGTCTAATACGATACTCATATGTCTGTGCAGATTTTGCTTGAGGTCTCTTCGTGTGTACGGCTGTTGCTGCTGCAGTTGTTGTTGTTGTTGTTGCTGTGGTGTGGGGGGCAACGGCGCAGGGGCCGCGCCCCCCGGCGGTGCTCGTTGCCCTACGAGCACCTTCAACTCTGCCATCAACTTTTGCACCATACGGACACGTTTGTACTCAACCGCGTAACACACACTAGTGAAGACGTACACCTCAATCAAACGTAGCCGACTTGCCAAGAGCCATTGGCTCGGCCGTTGCATACACGCGTGACGTCACTGCTGCACGTGATAATAAAGCATCGATATCGCTACAAGCGTCGTTACAACGCGCGTGCGGGTTCCACACTGTGGGCGCCGTACGACGCTTTGACCTCGCCGCCGCTTTTTATAAGTGCCCGATGAGCGCGCAAGGTGGTGTATGTGAGACGGAATAAACATGTTTATATTTAGGCAAGATCTAAAGAGGGTCATACGAACATTGTTCGGCGTCAAAACGAAGAGTTGGGCTAAATTAAGTGGGGCACTGGTACGCTTCCGATATCAAATTAGTACAAGTACACAGCAGACATCGCAATGGAAATATAAATTTGGAAAACGACATTTATTTTTACAACTGAATCAGGTAGTTTTTATGTATGTAAACAAACACGTTGAAGAAATTCGAAGTATGTAACCGAGAAGAGAATCCTTGAATCGTAAATATGAAAAACAAGCTGAGTTCCGTTCTGGTTTTTAAAATAATCGTCTTTGAACGTGAATTGTGTGACGGGTCGGTTCATGGAGAGGTAGAAATAGCACCACCTGACGCCGCCGGCGCAGGAAGTGCGGACGGTCGAACACCACCACTTTAATCAGAAACGAAGTGAAAACATGCACGTAATTTTTACATGGCGAAATCAGATGTAACAGAACTGAAAACTTTTATAGACAGTATCCCTATTACACAAATGCACCTCGTTATATCTAGTTTATTCCCAATGACATTAAATAAACACCCGGAATTAGGGTAATGAATACTCAAACAGTTATGTTTGCAGTGTTTTAAGCAATGCAACGCATGCAAGAATAAAAATAAATGCAAAAATTTGCAGTCAGACGAACTTTTTCATATTCTTTCGTCTCTTTTTGGAGAAGTATTAAATAAAAGTCAAAATACGAATGTGTATGATTTCAACACGAATCTTACAAATAGAGATCTGGTTTTCAGAATAGTCAGATAGGAAACGCCGACCTCATCTAGTTTAAAAAAATATGATTGACGTGTAAAAGTGTTTGTACAAACCTACTTACAGAAAATAAATCATTTATCATTTATCAGCAAGTCGGTCTTCCTGAGGCCCTTCAGTAACCATTTGCAGTTTACAGCTGTGTTTAAAAACAAATTTTATTTTCGGAGGACAGCTGCGCCTGCGTTGCCTGATTCGGAGCAAATAATGAAAGCGACTCCACTACATTCATAAAACATTTTCGTAATACTCGGAGTAGCAGCGGTTTAATATTTAGGAATAAAGGCGTTTGTCGATGAAGTGATAAGTGTGTTGTGTAATTACAACGCAGACAAGTAGAAGTATTAATAATTAATAGAGAAGGAACGGTCGACGGGTTGCGTTGCGCCTGTCCTGCGATAACAACTTTCTCTGAATGAGAGGGAGCGAGATTAGATTGAGATTATCCAAGCGTAATCATCAGCACGGCCTTTGAGTTCCTACTCGTACACAATCGAGAGCACTGAAGAGGAAGTCTAGAGAGTTCCTGGATTTTCGTTATGTTGATGTCGGAATTACAGAAAAATATAGGGTATCATTGCTCACAGCCGCGCGCAAGCTGCAAAAGGCGAGTGAACTAATCTATTGCGTGCGGTACTTATCCTTTAAATTCAACAGTTTATGGCTCTTTCAAGGAGCTCAGTTATACGTTATATTCTTATCATTTAATGCTCCATTCGCTTCAGAAGAAATAAAAGCACGAACCATATCAACATAACTGATAGAGAAATTCAGGCAACCGTGCTTTTGGTTGAGCTCCCTTTGTTTGGAGCCATTTCGTTCGCTGTGTGTAACATTTTATTTTATGTTTCTTGAAGCTTTTGTCCTGTATCTTTATGGTCCGTAATGTGTTGCACGGTTTGCAGACGTTAAAAAGGGGGAAATTATTTCGGAAAAGTTTAAACAAAAGATTTGAGACAAATAAAACAAAATTAATTTTAAAAAGCTTTAAATGTTTTTCTAAAGGGAACAAAACGGAATTTGGCAAAATATGCATACGTAGTTAAAAATTTATAATGTCACATTAAGCCAGAGCTACAGTAACATGAACAAACACTTCAATGCGCTATCCCATTGTCATAGTTTTAATAATCAATGACAGGGAATGGGAATAACGGAATAACCACCCCATGACCGTATCCATGGCGCCCATGCAAGGGTGATGACGTCACCTTTAATAGTACAACCGGAATTATGTAAAGGATACGTCGGCAATAATTAGACACAAATCGCTTTAAACAATTGCTGAAGATGCTAGCGTAGAAAACAACACGCCCATTCATAAATAAAAACCTTTAGGGCCGAGGACGAGGAAGCTTGACCTAGATAAAAAATTGGATTTGTTGCTGTACTAAGCAATGCAGTACTTACAGATGGTATTTCAGAAAGTCCTCCAGCGCACTGGATGATAAGTTTAATTCAGAAAAACACTTTTTGGCTCTTTCGCGGGTCAGTTTTGTGCGGAGGTGAGAGAAAGCGTGCTCTCTGTGCGATGGATCTGTACACACTGAATGTAGACCCCGAGAGTGTAGTAGTGAGTATGCGCGCGTCCCTATTCCCGACGTCCTTGCGTGAAAGGGGCGGTTTTGTAGGGTGGCGCCATGGTAGCACGTCAAGGCAACGAGTCAATCAATATGCGAGATGAGATCCCTGGCTAATCGTCCAAGTGTCACGCATAAAATGCGTGATTACTCAATCTCAAACGGAAGTTAATATTAATATTTTCTTTTTTCGTTACTGATAACAAGTTGATGCAACCGTTCGTGCAATTGTAAAAGTAACCGCAACAAGTAAGTCATACGCAACAGGTTTACGTATGCACATCACAGCAGATACAAACGGCCTTGCATAACTGCATCATGGTGATTTTTTCCGACCCTTCACCTTATAAACTTTCCATTCCCTTGATACTTGGATGTAAACAAATAACGGAACCAGAGGTATGACAAAACGGTTTCATTACAATGGCAAATGTTGGAGAGAAAACAAAAACGATTGCATAAGGTGCAATTGAAATCAATAATTTACGGTGTGTTAAAAAGTGTAATGGTGCTACTAAAATAACGGTGAGGATATATCGAACAGATATGAATACTGAGTTAGCGTCTATTACGCAAGTCAACAGTTACGTATTAGTAGTTGGTGCGGACGCGCACTATCTCCTATCATATCAAGACGCATCGTTGCGAGAACCGACAGCTGATCGACAGTAACCGCAGCGAACAATTCAAGTGCACAGTGCAGTGCAGTGTGTTACTAATACATTGTTATTGACAAATTACATTGATAATGCTGTCCAGTCATTGATGCAATGGCAGCATGTGAGGTTTCTCCTTGAGCTATTAGGTTACTTGAGCTGTGCGCGGATTTAGCTCATATTTTTGCCGTTATAAGAGTTATGAGTTGAAACCAAGATTATAGCCACTTCAGTTCCACACAGAACATGACATGCTCGTCTAATCTAGTTCTGGTGGTTTCATATTGCCAGTCGGCTGTCGCTTAAACCACCACTTGCGGCTGGCAACTGTACTGCTGAAAGGCCTTGTATCAAAACTCACTGTGTTTTGACAAATCGTAACCCATTCATTCATATTGTTTTGACCTTCTCCCTCCTTATTGCAATAAGGAGGGAGAAGGTCAAAACAATATGAAAAGCGCTGATAAAATAGTATACATATTTTAATGATTTGAAGTGTGGCGATAATGTTAATGAGTCAAAAGATGTGTTAACCGAAGCTGATGAGTTAATAGTTAATTAATATATCTGGCTGGTGCTCGTAGGCAGAATATTGTTATACGATAGTCAATACACTGTTTTGGCACTGCTTCAAGCTGTCTGGCAATTGATTAACGATATTATATGCCTAAACAAGATTCAGTTTAGTATACAATGAAACTTGAACAGTATAGTCGTTCGTTAAAAGTGAAATTATTCTTAATAAATTTCATACAACGAATGTTAATGAACTGTAAGTTGCTGTATTGATTCCGATCAAAACTCTGGTTTATGGCAAAAACGAGATGATGAGAAATCTAGCAGAAAAAGTTAACGAGGCTATCGGTCTGGCAACACGATGTAGGTATATAGTAAAAGGAGGATAACAAAATTTACATTCCATCTTAAAATGACGTCATGTCCACAATACCGGAACAAAATGTATAGACAAGGAATATGACAAGATAGACAATATTCGACGATGTAGAAAAAAACTGACAAGTAAGGATCGCTGAAAGCATCCCCAGTAGACATTGATTGAGATAAAAATCAACAGACGTGATGTCGATATGATCTTTATTTGTTGTGTAATCGACCATAAACGTACGGCCACATTTACTGATGTTACATAATTATTAGTGAAACTCACATGTATTTCATGACAAAAGTTATTTTGACAGGATCAGAAAGAAGCAGACAAAGGCAAGTGATTTTTTCTTAACAGGGCACTGACAGTAGTGAAATCGAGGTAGATTAGTGTGCAACCACTAGTGTGAAATGAAATAAACAAGAGGAATTAGCGCCGGCCGATAGCCTGAGCTAATCTGACCGCAAGGGAACGGGCGCCACTGAGACTTTCCCTTTTCTTCTTGTGAAAGTGATGATGCCCGCTGCAACAAAGCAACAGTTTGCATCTAAAATCAACCACTGATCGAACCATTCGCAGCGATGGTGAAAAGTTATGTAAAGTCGTGTTCAAAGCTACAAAGAGGGGCTCATCATAAAAACCAAGTACTTCTCCAATACACGTGCAAACGTTTTCTGCTAAAGAAAATGAAATTTCTTAGCAGCCGCAGTCACGTGTAAGGCGATGCACTCGATCATTTTGCCAGTAAATAGAACGTCAATCTGCTTAGATATGCAAAATGGAAACTCAGAATGTTTATTGCAAATGCATTTATAGAAAACAGTGGCTGAGTAACGCAGATTACCAAGGTGACTATCGATATCAGTTAGCTGTAAAGGGCATGAGTTATCCTGTATCCGTATATCTTATGGGTGCTGCACCATCAGCCGAGGACCAAAACAGCAGAACACGAAAACAAAACAAAGCGTACTTTCTAAACGAAGACTTTCTCTTAACGAAGTTCGGCACGGCTAATGTCCGCCCTTTATTGCCAACAATTAGCTACAGAAACTGGGCTGTTTATGGCAAAAAGAAAATTATGTGGAGCAATATGCGCAGTTGCTAAATGGCCCGATCGAGAAATTCCATAATTGCTTAGTGATAGTCAAGAACCATCAATTTTGTTGTTGTTAGGCAATTTAACTTTGTCGAAAACGTAAACTTTAACGAGGCTTTATTGTTTTAAAGCGGTGCGCAGTTTTTAATGAATACGTATATTTTTTCTTAGAATATTCGTCAGTAGCAAGTGCTTTTAGCTATATTTGGAGTAATTTATTTAAATTGCGCATCATTATCATTTATTCAGATAATCACTGAACTTATAAGTGAAAAAGATAAGTATGAAGTTGAAAAAGTAATGTATTTTTTGTCCATCGTGCCAAACCCAGTTTGCGATAAAAAAAACGTAAACATAGGTGTGGACAGAACATGACTCGGTTTATGTTAATTTCAAGGTTACTCAGAAAAATATTGAACCAAACAAAGTCTTATCAATAGTTGATAATAGGCATCAATACAAACATTAAACTTGTTTGAAGATGTATCGCTTTAATTTGCCAATATTTTTAATGTTTTTTGAGGCCGAATAGTTGCATGGTCGTTCGACACTATTACCGGCTAATAAGAAAATAACATACAAGCATTAATGTGTTGTTGCTAACCGATAATAAACAAGTGATTTTACCGACTACTCATGCAGTCAAGGTTTAGGTGCCCATTGTGTTGTATAATAGTAAGTAATAGAACAACAGTCGAATAATATTCCCGAAATGTCCTGAACATTTTACTGTTTATTGAAAACGAGCTGCTAGGTCGTAATAATTTTGATCATTATTTTGCCATACTGATTATTGTAAGTAATTTCGACAAACTCCTTGACCGATTCGTCAATAGAACAGTCACTTAATCTGAGCTTCGAATACAAGGGTCAAACATTAATCATAATCTGGCCTTGCAGCGTTAATTTTTGCACGTCGGTAATAAATAACATATCAGCAGACTTATTTCGATAGATTAATTACTTTAGTTAGCCTAAGGTCTTTGCTGATTAGAATGTAAAAAAATGCAACGTAGAGCATTTAAAAATACATATTTTATTCTTGGGGATTGGTGCCTCATCGATTATGTTGCAAAAAATTTGCGTAGCATTTAGGGTTAAATGGTAAATACTGTCGACACCCACCGTGGACCTTTTGAAACCGTCCCTGTTCCATCTATTACATAAGAATTCACATACAAAGCGGGACGACGCAGCACTCAGGACAAATTTCCTTTCGCTTACGACTCACCCAATGAAATTTTTGATGAAGCAGTAGACTGCGAACAGAGTTGCATCATTGAGGCCGAGGTCCGGCTTGATCCTGGGCAGTGCGACATGCGGCGAGGCAGCGTCGGCCGGCGGGCCGCGCACCTCTGGCGTGGCCGCGCTCATGGCGGGCGCGCCGCGCGGCCGCGTGCCCGACGCGTGCGGAGCGATCGTGACGGCCGGTCAGCTGGCTCAGCAGAGGTCCCGGCGGCGGCCGCACCCGCCCCGCATAACACCACCGGCGCTCCCGGCACGCGGCACCGCTCGCACCGTCGCCGGAGCGCGCTAAAACCACCCGCGTGTTAGCCCGCGCGGCGCACGGCTGACACCGACCGGTGGCGCTACCGACACTTATCGATCGCGACGCCGCGTCTGCGCTCTCAACCCTCCACAGACACTAGTACGGAGACTTGGAGCCGGTCTCACACGTCCAGCATAAGGAACGCCAAGTAGATCACGAGAAAGAACCAGGGACAAACGAGGTACATGCAAAATGACATCATTTGTTTGTTTGTATGCGAGATAAAGTATATTCAGATGCAAAGTTCAGTGATGAGCTTGGTCGTACAAAAGTTGTGGTTAGCACGTGCAAGTCGCGCGTGCGTCTGGCGGCGCGGCGGCACTCTGACTGGGCGCGCTCGCGCCGCGTGCTCACCGTCCGCACGATATCCGCTCACCACGCTATCTATACTCACTATATACAACTCACGCACAGCCTGCACACCTTGATTTACATACTGAAGGTGTGACAATCATAACACTTCAAAAAGGAAGTGCCATACATTTTTTACAGTATCAAAACACACCTACGTTACATGAATAATTTCAGGCTGGTACAGACTAGAGTTATATAACATCTCTAGGTATTCCACAGGTCACTACTTTTTACTTATAAAGTCATTAGAACTATATGCATTAAACTCAACAGCAAAAAAGAAAAATCCTCTCATACTGATAAAAAGTTTGATGATGAATAGCAAGAAACTTCAAAACTTTTCGACACCAGGATCGGCTGGCGAAAACTTTTTGCTAACTTTACAATGTAAGCGGCCGGTGCTGATAGACTATGTTGATAATATTAAAGTACAGCGTTAATTTAGGGCGTGACACGGCCTGTTAATAAGTTTAATAATAATTAAATGACGATACTATCTGTCACGAATTAATAAGCTCCAGAAAGTTATATTGTAACTCATTAAATATGATCTGCTACTAAGCCGAACTCGTACCAGAAAACATGCCAAGAACAAAGACTAAAACAATATTAAAATAAAACAAATTGTTTTATGATATTATCCCATACGACAAGCAAACTTTCAAAATACTCATAGTAATTAAACACCCTAAATAGTTGAACCACGGTCAACGTCCGCGTGACGGACCGGCGAATAGAGCGATCTGACAAGAGGACAAAAAAAACATCTCTCCCACCGTCCATCAAGAGTCTTTACGGAATGACGTAAAAGAGTTTTTGCCATCACTACAAGTGGTGCCCAGAATTCGTCTAATGAACTCCCGGTTCTCAGTGACCCGCTCATCGCAACGCTCCATGAGCTGCGTGAACATCGACGACATATCGAATTTCTCGAGTACATCGACCCGAATATGACAATCTCTGGCATAGAAGCTTTGCTTAATCGTATACCGCGGCTGTGTGAACTTGGCACCCGACTTTGGAAAAAATTGTTTGTTGAAGGGTTTTTCGGAAGATTTCGGTTAGTAGTGGATAGTAGTGAACCTATTTTCGTTAGTAGTAAAACCAAAAAAAAAAAAAAAATATATAAAAAAATGTCATCCCCCGAAATTCGAAAAATCTGTTTTTTTCGATTGATTCTCATAGGCAAACGTTAGTAGTGGATTGTAGTGCAATTTTTTTCGTTTGTAGTAAAACAGAAAAAATAAAAAAAAATAAAAATATTTTCGAGTATTTTTTCAAAACGATCTTATGACTTATATTCTGTTCTGAAAGCTTCTACGATTACTACAAACGCTAGAATTGACTGAGGAAGGTCCGTAGAGGTTTGTAGTAAAAAAAAATTTGATAGTAGTTGAAAAAAAAGTTGATTAAAAGTGATAAATTGAAGAAAAACTCGTTTTGACGTCTTTATTAGTGAATATTTCTCGTTCAAAAAGATATACGATTACTACAAACGCTACAATTGACTGAGGAAGGTCCGTAGAGGTTTGTAGTGAAAAAAGTTTTGATAGTAGTTGAAAAAAAAGTTGATTAAAAGTGATAAATTGAAGAAAAACTCGTTTTAATGTCTTTATTACTGAATATTTCTCGTTCAAAAAGATAAACGATTACTACAAACGCTACAATTGACTGAGTAAGGTCCGTAGAGGTTTGTAGTGAAAAAAGTTTTGATAGTTGTTGAAAAAAAAATTGATTAAAAAGGATAAACTGAAGAAAAACTCGTTTTAATGTATTTATTACTGAATATTTCTCGTTCAAAAAGATTAACGATTACTACAAACGCTACAATTGACTGAGGAAGGTCCGTAGAGGTTTGTGGTGAAAAAAGTTTTGATAGTAGTTGAAAAAAAAGTTGATTAAAAGTGATAAATTGAAGAAAAACTCGTTTTAATGTCTTTATTACTGAATATTTCTCGTTCAAAAAGATAAACGATTACTACAAACGCTACAATTGACTGAGTAAGGTCCGTAGAGGTTTGTAGTGAAAAAAGTTTTGATAGTTGTTGAAAAAAAAATTGATTAAAAAGGATAAACTGAAGAAAAACTCGTTTTAACGTCTTTATTAGTGAATATTTCTCGTTCAAAAAGATATACGATTACTACAAACGCTACAATTGACTGAGGAAGGTCCGTAGAGGTTTGTAGTGAAAAAAGTTTTGATAGTAGTTGAAAAAAAAGTTGATTAAAAGTGATAAATTGAAGAAAAACTCGTTTTAATGTCTTTATTACTGAATATTTCTCGTTCAAAAAGATAAACGATTACTACAAACGCTACAATTGACTGAGGAAGGTCCGTAGAGGTTTGTAGTGAAAAAAGTTTTGATAGTTGTTGAAAAAAAAATTGATTAAAAAGGATAAACTGAAGAAAAACTCGTTTTAATGTATTTATTACTGAATATTTCTCGTTCAAAAAGATTAACGATTACTACAAACGCTACAATTGACTGAGGAAGGTCCGTAGAGGTTTGTGGTGAAAAAAGTTTTGATAGTAGTTGAAAAAAAAATTTATTAAAAAGGATAAACTGAAGAAAAACTCGTTTTAACGTCTTTATTAGTGAATATTTCTCGTTCAAAAAGATATACGATTACTACAAACGCTACAATTGACTGAGGAAGGTCCGTAGAGGTTTGTAGTGAAAAAAGTTTTGATAGTAGTTGAAAAAAAAGTTGATTAAAAGTGATAAATCGAAGAAAAACTCGTTTAAACGTCATTATTATTGAATAATTCTCATTCAAAAAGATAAACGATTACTACAAACGCTACAATTGACTGACAAAGGTCCGTAGAGGTTTGTAGTGAAAAAAGTTTTGATAGTAGTTAAAAAAAAATTTGATTAAAAAGGATAAACTGAAGAAAAACTCGTTTTAACGTCTTTATTAGTGAATATTTCTCGTTCAAAAAGATATACGATTACTACAAACGCTACAATTGACTGAGGAAGGTTCGTAGAGGTTTGTAGTGAAAAAAATTTGGTTAGTAGTTGAAAAAATTTTTTATTAAAAGTGATAAATTGAAGAAAAACTCGTTTAAACGTCATTATTATTGAATAATTCTCATTCAAAAAGATAAACGATTACTACAAACGCTACAATTTACTAAGGAAGGTCCGTAGAGGTTTGTAGTGAAAAAAGTTTTGATAGTAGTTGAAAACAAATTTGATTAAAAAGGATAAACTGAAGAAAAACTCGTTTTAACGTGTTTATTAGTGAATATTTCTCGTTCAAAAAGATATACGATTACTACAAACGCTACAATTGACTGAGGAAGGTCCGTAGAGGTTTGTAGTGAAACAAGTTTTGATAGTAGTTGAAAAAAAAATTGATTAAAAAGGATAAACTAAAGAAAAACTCGATTTAACGTCTTTATTAGTGAATATTTCTCGTTCAAAAAGATATACGATTACTACGAACGCTACAATTGACTGACGAAGGTCCGTAGAGGTTTGTAGTGAAAAAATTTTTGATAGTAGTTGAAAAAAAAGTTGATTAAAAGTGATAAATTGAAGAAAAACTCGTTTAAACGTCATTATTATTGAATAATTCTCATTCAAAAAGATAAACGATTACTACAAACGCTACAATTGACTGAGGAAGGTCCGTAGAGGTTTGTAGTGAAAAAAGTTTTGATAGTAGTTGTAAAAAAAGTTGATTAAAAGTGATAAATTGAAGAAAAACTCGTTTAAACGTCATTATTGTTGAATAATTCTCATTCAAAAAGATAAACGATTACTACAAACGCTACAATTGACTGAGGAAGGTCCGTAGAGGTTTGTAGTGAAAAAAGTTTTGATAGTAGTTGAAAAAAAAGTTGATTAAAAGTGATAAATTGAAGAAAAACTCGTTTTAATGTCTTTATTACTGAATATTTCTCGTTCAAAAAGATATACGATTACTACAAACGCTACAATTGACTGAGGAAGGTCTGTAGAGGTTTGTAGTGAAAAAAGGTTTGATAGTAGTTGAAAAAAAAGTTAATTAAAAGTGATAAATTGAAGAAAAACTCGTTTTAACGTTTTTATAACTGAATATTTCTCGTTCAAAAAGATATACGATTACTACAAACACTACAATTGACTGAGGAAGGTCCGTAGAGGTTTGTAGTGAAAAAAGTTTTGATAGTAGTTGAAAAAAAAGTTGATTAAAAGTGATAAATTGAAGAAAAACTCGTTTAAACGTCATTATTATTGAATAATTCTCATTCAAAAAGATAAAACGATTACTACAAACGCTACAATTTACTAAGGAAGGTCCGTAGAGGTTTGTAGTGAAAAAAGTTTTGATAGTAGTTGAAAACAAATTTGATTAAAAAGGATAAACTGAAGAAAAACTCGTTTTAACGTGTTTATTAGTGAATATTTCTCGTTCAAAAAGATATACGATTACTACAAACGCTACAATTCACTGAGGAAGGTCCGTAGAGGTTTGTAGTGAAACAAGTTTTGATAGTAGTTGAAAAAAAAATTGATTAAAAAGGATAAACTAAAGAAAAACTCGATTTAACGTCTTTATTAGTGAATATTTCTCGTTCAAAAAGATATACGATTACAACAAACGCTACAAATGACTGAGGAAGGTCCGTAAAGGTTTGTAGTGAAAAAAGTTTTGATAGTAGTTGAAAAAAAAGTTGATTAAAAGTGATAAATTGAAGAAAAACTCGTTTAAACGTCATTATTATTGAATAATTCTCATTCAAAAAGATAAACGATTACTACAAACGCTACAATTTACTAAGGAAGGTCCGTAGAGGTTTGTAGTGAAAAAAGTTTTGATAGTAGTTAAAAACAAATTTGATTAAAAAGGATAAACTGAAGAAAAACTCGTTTTAACGTGTTTATTAGTGAATATTTCTCGTTCAAAAAGATATACGATTACTACAAACGCTACAATTGACTGAGGAAGGTCCGTAGAGGTTTGTAGTGAAACAAGTTTTGATAGTAGTTGAAAAAAAAATTGATTAAAAAGGATAAACTAAAGAAAAACTCGATTTAACGTCTTTATTAGTGAATATTTCTCGTTCAAAAAGATATACGATTACTACAAACGCTACAATTGACTGACGAAGGTCCGTAGAGGTTTGTAGTGAAAAAATTTTTGATAGTAGTTGAAAAAAAAGTTGATTAAAAGTGATAAATTGAAGAAAAACTCGTTTAAACGTCATTATTATTGAATAATTCTCATTCAAAAAGATAAACGATTACTACAAACGCTACAATTGACTGAGGAAGGTCCGTAGAGGTTTGTAGTGAAAAAAGTTTTGATAGTAGTTGTAAAAAAAGTTGATTAAAAGTGATAAATTGAAGAAAAACTCGTTTTAACGTCATTATTGTTGAATAATTCTCATTCAAAAAGATAAACGATTACTACAAACGCTACAATTCACTGAGGAAGGTCCGTAGAGGTTTGTAGTGAAACAAGTTTTGATAGTAGTTGAAAAAAAAATTGATTAAAAAGGATAAACTAAAGAAAAACTCGATTTAACGTCTTTATTAGTGAATATTTCTCGTTCAAAAAGATATACGATTACAACAAACGCTACAAATGACTGAGGAAGGTCCGTAAAGGTTTGTAGTGAAAAAAGTTTTGATAGTAGTTGAAAAAAAAGTTGATTAAAAGTGATAAATTGAAGAAAAACTCGTTTAAACGTCATTATTATTGAATAATTCTCATTCAAAAAGATAAACGATTACTACAAACGCTACAATTTAGTAAGGAAGGTCCGTAGAGGTTTGTAGTGAAAAAAGTTTTGATAGTGGTTAAAAACAAATTTGATTAAAAAGGATAAACTGAAGAAAAACTCGTTTTAACGTGTTTATTAGTGAATATTTCTCGTTCAAAAAGATATACGATTACTACAAACGCTACAATTGACTGAGGAAGGTCCGTAGAGGTTTGTAGTGAAACAAGTTTTGATAGTAGTTGAAAAAAAAATTGATTAAAAAGGATAAACTAAAGAAAAACTCGATTTAACGTCTTTATTAGTGAATATTTCTCGTTCAAAAAGATATACGATTACTACAAACGCTACAATTGACTGACGAAGGTCCGTAGAGGTTTGTAGTGAAAAAATTTTTGATAGTAGTTGAAAAAAAAGTTGATTAAAAGTGATAAATTGAAGAAAAACTCGTTTAAACGTCATTATTATTGAATAATTCTCATTCAAAAAGATAAACGATTACTACAAACGCTACAATTGACTGAGGAAGGTCCGTAGAGGTTTGTAGTGAAAAAAGTTTTGATAGTAGTTGTAAAAAAAGTTGATTAAAAGTGATAAATTGAAGAAAAACTCGTTTTAACGTCATTATTGTTGAATAATTCTCATTCAAAAAGATAAACGATTACTACAAACGCTACAATTGACTGAGGAAGGTCCGTAGAGGTTTGTAGTGAAAAAAGTTTTGATAGTAGTTGTAAAAAAAGTTGATTAAAAGTGATAAATTGAAGAAAAACTCGTTTAAACGTCATTATTGTTGAATAATTCTCATTCAAAAAGATAAGCGATTACTACAAACGCTACAATTGAATGAGGAAGGTCCGTAGAGGTTTGTAGTGAAAAAAGTTTTGATAGTAGTTGAAAAAAAAGTTGATTAAAAGTGATAAATTGAAGAAAAACTCGTTTTAATGTCTTTATTACTGAATATTTCTCGTTCAAAAAGATAAACGATTACTACAAACGCTACAATTGACTGAGGAAGGTCCGTAGAGGTTTGTAGTGAAAAAAGTTTTGATAGTAGTTGAAAAAAAAAATTATTAAAAAGGATAAACTGAAGAAAAACTCGTTTTAACGTCTTAATTAGTGAATATTTCTCGTTCAAAAAGATATACGATTACTACAAACGCTACAATTGACTGAGGAAGGTCCGTAGAGGTTTGTAGTGAAAAAAGTTTTGATAGTAGTTGAAAAAAAAGTTGATCAAAAGGGATAAACTGAAGAAAAACTCGTTTTAACGTTTTTATTTGTGAATATTTCTCGTTAAAAAAGATATACGATTACTACAAACGCTACAATTGACTGAGGAAGGTCCGTAGAGGTTTGTAGTGAAAAAAGTTTTGATAGTAGTTGAAAAAAAAGTTGATATATTCACAAATAAAAACGTTAAAACGAGTTTTTCTTCAGTTTATCCCTTTTGATCAACTTTTTTTTCAACTACTATCAAAACTTTTTTCACTACAAACCTCTACGGACCTTCCTCAGTCCATTGTAGCGTTTGTAGTAATCGTATATCTTTTTGAACGAGAAATATTCAGTAATAAAGACATTAAAACGAGTTTTTCTTCAATTTATCACTTTTAATCAACTTTTTTTTCAACTACTATCAAAAATTTTTTCACTACAAACCTCTACGGACCTTCCTCAGTCAATTGTAGCGTTTGTAGTAATCGTTTATCTTTTTGAATGAGAATTATTCAATAATAATGACGTTTAAACGAGTTTTTCTTCGATTTATCACTTTTAATCAACTTTTTTTTCAACTACTATCAAAACTTTTTTCACTACAAACCTCTACGGACCTTCCTCAGTCCATTGTAGCGTTTGTAGTAATCGTATATCTTTTTGAACGAGAAATATTCAGTAATAAAGACGTTAAAACGAGTTTTTCTTCAATTTATCACTTTTAATCAACTTTTTTTTCAGCTACTATCAAAACTTTTCTCACTACAAACCTCTACAGACCTTCCTCAGTCAATTGTAGCGTTTGTAGTAATCGTATATCTTTTTTAACGAGAAATATTAACAAATAAAAACGTTAAAACGAGTTTTTCTTCAGTTTATCCCTTTTGATCAACTTTTTTTTCAACTACTATCAAAACTTTTTTCACTACAAACCTCTACGGACCTTCCTCAGTCAATTGTAGCGTTTGTAGTAATCGTATATCTTTTTGAACCGGAAATATTCAGTAATAAAGACATTAAAACGAGTTTTTCTTCAATTTATCACTTTTAATCAACTTTTTTTTCAACTACTATCAAAAAATTTTTCACTACAAACCTCTACGGACCTTCCTCAGTCAATTGTAGCGTTTGTAGTAATCGTTTATCTTTTTGAATGAGAATTATTCAATAATAATGACGTTTAAACGAGTTTTTCTTCGATTTATCACTTTTAATCAACTTTTTTTTCAACTACTATCAAAACTTTTTTCACTACAAACCTCTACGGACCTTCCTCAGTCAATTGTAGCGTTTGTAGTAATCGTATATCTTTTTGAACGAGAAATATTCAGTAATAAAGACATTAAACCGAGTTTTTCTTCAATTCATCACTTTTAATCAACTTTTTTTTCAACTACTATCAAAACTTTTTTCACTACAAACCTCTACGGACCTTCTTCAGTCAATTGTAGCGTTTGTAGTAATCGTTTATCTTTTTGAATGAGAATTATTCAATAATAATGACGTTTAAACGAGTTTTTCTTCGATTTATCACTTTTAATCAACTTTTTTTTCAACTACTATCAAAACTTTTTTCACTACAAACCTCTACGGACCTTCCTCAGTCAATTGTAGCGTTTGTAGTAATCGTTTATCTTTTTGAATGAGAATTATTCAACAATAATGACGTTTAAACGAGTTTTTCTTCAATTTATCACTTTTAATCAACTTTTTTTACAAGTACTCTCAAAACTTTTTTCACTACAAACCTCTACGGACCTTCCTCAGTTAATTGTAGCGTTTGTAGTAATCGCTTATCTTTTTGAATGAGAATTATTCAATAATAATGACGTTTAAACGAGTTTTTCTTCAATTTATCACTTTTAATCAACTTTTTTTTCAACTACTATCAAAACTTTTTCACTACAAACCTCTACGGACCTTCCTCAGTCAATTGTAGCGTTTGTAGTAATCGTATATCTTTTTGAACGAGAAATATTCACTAATAAAGACGTTAAAACGAGTTTTTCTTCAGTTTATCCTTTTTAATAAATTTTTTTTTCAACTACTATCAAAACTTTTTTCACCACAAACCTCTACGGACCTTCCTCAGTCCATTGTAGCGTTTGTAGTAATCGTATATCTTTTTGAACGAGAAATATTCAGTAATAAAGACGTTAAAACGAGTTTTTCTTCAATTTATCACTTTTAATCAACTTTTTTTTCAACTACTATCAAAACTTTTTTCACTACAAACCTCTACAGACCTTCCTCAGTCAATTGTAGCGTTTGTAGTAATCGTATATCTTTTTTAACGAGAAATATTCACAAATAAAAACGTTAAAACGAGTTTTTCTTCAGTTTATCCCTTTTGATCAACTTTTTTTTCAACTACTATCAAAACTTTTTTCACTACAAACCTCTACGGACCTTCCTCAGTCAATTGTAGTGTTTGTAGTAATCGTATATCTTTTTGAACGAGAAATATTCAGTTATAAAGACGTTAAAACGAGTTTTTCTTCAATTTATCACTTTTAATTAACTTTTTTTTCAACTACTATCAAACCTTTTTTCACTACAAACCTCTACAGACCTTCCTCAGTCAATTGTAGCGTTTGTAGTAATCGTATATCTTTTTGAACGAGAAATATTCAGTAATAAAGACATTAAAACGAGTTTTTCTTCAATTTATCACTTTTAATCAACTTTTTTTTCAACTACTATCAAAAATTTTTTCACTACAAACCTCTACGGACCTTCGTCAGTCAATTGTAGCGTTTGTAGTAATCGTATATCTTTTTGAACGAGAAATATTCACTAATAAAGACGTTAAATCGAGTTTTTCTTTAGTTTATCCTTTTTAATCAATTTTTTTTTCAACTACTATCAAAACTTGTTTCACTACAAACCTCTACGGACCTTCCTCAGTCAATTGTAGCGTTTGTAGTAATCGTATATCTTTTTGAACGAGAAATATTCACTAATAAACACGTTAAAACGAGTTTTTCTTCAGTTTATCCTTTTTAATCAAATTTGTTTTTAACTACTATCAAAACTTTTTTCACTACAAACCTCTACGGACCTTCCTTAGTAAATTGTAGCGTTTGTAGTAATCGTTTATCTTTTTGAATGAGAATTATTCAATAATAATGACGTTTAAAAGAGTTTTTCTTCAATTTATCACTTTTAATCAACTTTTTTTTCAACTACTATCAAAACTTTTTTCACTACAAACCTTTACGGACCTTCCTCAGTCATTTGTAGCGTTTGTTGTAATCGTATATCTTTTTGAACGAGAAATATTCACTAATAAAGACGTTAAATCGAGTTTTTCTTTAGTTTATCCTTTTTAATCAATTTTTTTTTCAACTACTATCAAAACTTGTTTCACTACAAACCTCTACGGACCTTCCTCAGTCAATTGTAGCGTTTGTAGTAATCGTATATCTTTTTGAACGAGAAATATTCACTAATAAACACGTTAAAACGAGTTTTTCTTCAGTTTATCCTTTTTAATCAAATTTGTTTTCAACTACTATCAAAACTTTTTTCACTACAAACCTCTACGGACCTTCCTTAGTAAATTGTAGCGTTTGTAGTAATCGTTTATCTTTTTGAATGAGAATTATTCAATAATAATGACGTTTAAACGAGTTTTTCTTCAATTTATCACTTTTAATCAACTTTTTTTTCAACTACTATCAAAACTTTTTTCACTACAAACCTCTACGGACCTTCCTCAGTCAATTGTAGTGTTTGTAGTAATCGTATATCTTTTTGAACGAGAAATATTCAGTTATAAAGACGTTAAAACGAGTTTTTCTTCAATTTATCACTTTTAATTAACTTTTTTTTCAACTACTATCAAACCTTTTTTCACTACAAACCTCTACAGACCTTCCTCAGTCAATTGTAGCGTTTGTAGTAATCGTATATCTTTTTGAACGAGAAATATTCAGTAATAAAGACATTAAAACGAGTTTTTCTTCAATTTATCACTTTTAATCAACTTTTTTTTCAACTACTATCAAAACTTTTTTCACTACAAACCTCTACGGACCTTCCTCAGTCAATTGTAGCGTTTGTAGTAATCGTTTATCTTTTTGAATGAGAACTATTCAATAATAATGACGTTTAAACGAGTTTTTCTTCAATTTATCACTTTTAATCAACTTTTTTTTCAACTACTATCAAAACTTTTTTCACTACAAACCTCTACGGACCTTTGTCAGTCAATTGTAGCGTTTGTAGTAATCGTTTATCTTTTTGAATGAGAATTATTCAATAATAATGACGTTTAAACGAGTTTTTCTTCAATTTATCACTTTTAATCAACTTTTTTTTAACTACTATCAAAACTTTTTTCACTACAAACCTCTACGGACCTTCCTCAGTCAATTGTAGCGTTTGTAGTAATCGTATATCTTTTTGAACGAGAAATATTCACTAATAAAGACGTTAAAACGAGTTTTTCTTCAGTTTATCCTTTTTAATAAATTTTTTTTTCAACTACTATCAAAACTTTTTTCACCACAAACCTCTACGGACCTTCCTCAGTCAATTGTAGCGTTTGTAGTAATCGTTAATCTTTGAGAAATATTCAGTAATAAATACATTAAAACGAGTTTTTCTTCAGTTTATCCTTTTTAATCAATTTTTTTTTCAACAACTATCAAAACTTTTTTCACTACAAACCTCTACGGACCTTCCTCAGTCAATTGTAGCGTTTGTAGTAATCGTTTATCTTTTTGAACGAGAAATATTCAGTAATAAAGACATTAAAACGAGTTTTTCTTCAATTTATCACTTTTAATCAACTTTTTTTTCAACTACTATCAAAACTTTTTTCACTACAAACCTCTACGGACCTTCCTCAGTCAATTGTAGCGTTTGTAGTAATCGTATATCTTTTTGAACGAGAAATATTCACTAATAAAGACGTTAAAACGAGTTTTTCTTCAGTTTATCCTTTTTAATCAAATTTTTTTTCAACTACTATCAAAACTTTTTTCACTACAAACCTCTACGGACCTTTGTCAGTCAATTGTAGCGTTTGTAGTAATCGTTTATCTTTTTGAATGAGAATTATTCAACAATAATGACGTTTAAACGAGTTTTTCTTCAATTTATCACTTTTAATCAACTTTTTTTACAACTACTATCAAAACTTTTTTCACTACAAACCTCTACGGACCTTCCTCAGTCAATTGTAGCGTTTGTAGTAATCGTATATCTTTTTGAACGAGAAATATTCACTAATAAAGACGTTAAAACGAGTTTTTCTTCAGTTTATCCTTTTTAATCAAATTTTTTTTTAACTACTATCAAAACTTTTTTCACTACAAACCTCTACGGACCTTTGTCAGTCAATTGTAGCGTTTGTAGTAATCGTTTATCTTTTTGAATGAGAATTATTCAATAATAATGACGTTTAAACGAGTTTTTCTTCAATTTATCACTTTTAATCAACTTTTTTTTCAACTACTATCAAAACTTTTTTCACTACAAACCTCTACGGACCTTCCTCAGTCAATTGTAGCGTTTGTAGTAATCGTTTATCTTTTTGAACGAGAAATATTCAGTAATAAAGACATTAAAACGAGTTTTTCTTCAATTTATCACTTTTAATCAACTTTTTTTTCAACTACTATCAAAACTTTTTTCACTACAAACCTCTACGGACCTTCCTCAGTCAATTGTAGCGTTTGTAGTAATCGTATATCTTTTTGAACGAGAAATATTCAGTAATAAAGACATTAAAACGAGTTTTTCTTCAATTTATCACTTTTAATCAACTTTTTTTTCAACTACTATCAAAAATTTTTTCACTACAAACCTCTACGGACCTTCCTCAGTCAATTGTAGCGTTTGTAGTAATCGTTTATCTTTTTGAATGAGAATTATTCAATAATAATGACGTTTAAACGAGTTTTTCTTCGATTTATCACTTTTAATCAACTTTTTTTTCAACTACTATCAAAACTTTTTTCACTACAAACCTCTACGGACCTTCCTCAGTCAATTGTAGCGTTTGTAGTAATCGTATATCTTTTTGAACGAGAAATATTCACTAATAAAGACGTTAAAACGAGTTTTTCTTCAGTTTATCCTTTTTAATAAATTTTTTTTTCAACTACTATCAAAACTTTTTTCACCACAAACCTCTACGGACCTTCCTCAGTCAATTGTAGCGTTTGTAGTAATCGTTAATCTTTTTGAACGAGAAATATTCAGTAATAAATACATTAAAACGAGTTTTTCTTCAGTTTATCCTTTTTAATCAATTTTTTTTTCAACAACTATCAAAACTTTTTTCACTACAAACCTCTACGGACCTTCCTCAGTCAATTGTAGCGTTTGTAGTAATCGTTTATCTTTTTGAACGAGAAATATTCAGTAATAAAGACATTAAAACGAGTTTTTCTTCAATTTATCACTTTTAATCAACTTTTTTTTCAACTACTATCAAAACTTTTTTCACTACAAACCTCTACGGACCTTCCTCAGTCAATTGTAGCGTTTGTAGTAATCGTATATCTTTTTGAACGAGAAATATTCACTAATAAAGACGTTAAAACGAGTTTTTCTTCAGTTTATCCTTTTTAATCAAATTTTTTTTCAACTACTATCAAAACTTTTTTCACTACAAACCTCTACGGACCTTTGTCAGTCAATTGTAGCGTTTGTAGTAATCGTTTATCTTTTTGAATGAGAATTATTCAATAATAATGACGTTTAAACGAGTTTTTCTTCAATTTATCACTTTTAATCAACTTTTTTTTCAACTACTATCAAAAATTTTTTTACTACAAACCTCTACGAACCTTCCTCAGTCAATTGTAGCGTTTGTAGTAATCGTATATCTTTTTGAACGAGAAATATTCACTAATAAAAACGTTAAAACGAGTTTTTCTTCAATTTATCACTTTTAATCAACTTTTTTTTCAACTACTATCAAAAATTTTTTCACTACAAACCTCTACGAACCTTCCTCAGTCAATTGTAGCATTTGTAGTAATCGTTTATCTTTTTGAACGAGAAATATTCACTAATAAAGACGTTAAAACGAGTTTTTCTTCAGTTTATCCTTTTTAATCAAATTTTTTTTCAACTACTATCAAAACTTTTTTCACTACAAACCTCTACGGACCTTTGTCAGTCAATTGTAGCGTTTGTAGTAATCGTTTATCTTTTTGAATGAGAATTATTCAATAATAATGACGTTTAAACGAGTTTTTCTTCAATTTATCACTTTTAATCAACTTTTTTTTCAACTACTATCAAAAATTTTTTTACTACAAACCTCTACGAACCTTCCTCAGTCAATTGTAGCGTTTGTAGTAATCGTATATCTTTTTGAACGAGAAATATTCACTAATAAAAACGTTAAAACGAGTTTTTCTTCAATTTATCACTTTTAATCAACTTTTTTTTCAACTACTATCAAAAATTTTTTCACTACAAACCTCTACGAACCTTCCTCAGTCAATTGTAGCATTTGTAGTAATCGTTTATCTTTTTGAACGAGAAATATTCAATAAGAAAGCCTTTTAAACGAGTTTTTCTTCAGTTTATCACATTTAATAAAAAATTTTTTCAACTACTAACCAAATTTTTTTCACTACAAACCTCTACGAACCTTCCTCAGTCAATTGTAGCGTTTGTAGTAATCGTATATCTTTTTGAACGAGAAATATTCACTAATAAAGACGTCAAAACGAGTTTTTCTTCAATTTATCACTTTTAATCAACTTTTTTTTCAACTACTATCAAATTTTTTTTTACTACAAACCTCTACGGACCTTCCTCAGTCAATTCTAGCGTTTGTAGTAATCGTAGAAGCTTTCAGAACAGAATATAAGTCATAATATCGTTTTGAAAAAATACTCGAAAATATTTTTATTTTTTTTTATTTTTTCTGTTTTACTACAAACGAAAAAAATTGCACTACAATCCACTACTAACGTTTGCCTATGAGAATCAATCGAAAAAAACTGATTTTTCGAATTTCGGGGGATGACATTTTTTTATATATTTTTTTTTTTTTTTTGGTTTTACTACTAACGAAAATAGGTTCACTACTATCCACTACTAACCGAAATCTTCCGAATAACCCTTCAACAAACTATTTTTTCCAAAGTCGGGTGCCAAGTTCACACAGCCGTATACCGCTGATGTTTTTATTAGTAGTTTTTTGCAGCATATGAACTTTGAGAAAAAGTGTCGATATATACCTCGAGCTGTAAAATAAATTACGCTTCACATTGTAATAAAGTAAGAGGCGAGTGTCATCGCATCTCTTGATAATCTTTTTGTCGAACGTGAGGGACAACAAGTCCGCTTCTTAGAAAATAATTCTCGACTTCCCGGCGCGTAGCGCTGTTTCCGAGAAGCAGTTTCTGAGAGATGCATCATGGAATGATGGAACCCTACTTTTGAATTACTAATAGTAGCCAAGTTTAAAAGCCATGTAATGATTTCACAGTATCATCGATTAGGGTATAATTCTCAGTAGCCTGCAAATACACTGAGGCATTAAAAGAAAACTAAAACGGAGAGGAATCAGCAATATCCTTACTGAATTTTACATTATATTCACATATCAAAATAACATATCATATCATATTCATTATTTATAAATTAACTCTTTAAATAATGCTCATGCTCATGCATATTGACCGTAGAGTGAGTGAACCCAGACAGGCACTTTACTTTGTGTATTTCATTTGATCACCACTGCTTTCAAAAAGGTTAAGGAAAACGTCGTGAGGACTCAATGGTAAACCGCACCGAGATTGTCCTTTTGCTGAATTGTTCAGTCCGAAAAACCTCTAGGAACATTGAGGCAAGGTCACATCCCCGAAGGGACTAACCTACATTAGTTCAGAATGAGAATCTGATGAAAAGGAAAGGAACCAAAAGCCAAGTAACATTAAAACAAATATTTTCTGGCAGCCAACATTGAAGCCAAGTTGACATCAAGATTATAAGCAACATCTATTAAAGATTGTTGATCAGCCAATATCAAAACTAATTTTAACTTATGGGTGTTACTAATTGGGTGCAAGAAATAATGTACAGACGATCATAAAAGACAGTTCTATTGTTTAATCAATCGAGTTGGACAGGTCTTGGCAGCAGAATCATAGATAAACGTAGAGGCAGTTAAACAATCGTAAATACTTGTTGGAAGTTAACTACCTAATTACTCTTTGGTGCGTAAATTATAGAGTAGGCCCCGTTGCGATACGCAATAAGAAAATGTAAGACAAGCCGATGAAGTGTTAATCATGTAAATCATTCCATCCTTCCACATAATTACAACAGAATGCGTTTGTTTATTAATGACATTCAATTTTGCTTTGAAAAATGATTAGATGTAAATTTTGCAGTGAAATCGATACTAGTTTCGATTGTAATAATATTACTGTTAATAGTATTACTGATATTATCAGTGACAGGATTTTCGCGCAAGTACGTGGTATAGATAATGAGTCGGGTTGCAAATAAAACAGTGGTTCCCGTGAAGTGATTCGCCTATAAATGCATACGTTGAAGTTGTTCGTGACACGAGAAAATTACAAAGTTGCATTCGCAATCAGTGCTATGGTGTCTTTAACGTTCGCGTGCATCGTTCTATTGATGCAATATGACCCACTTGTCATTTCTATGAAATCGTTGCCTCTATAAACGTCACTGGGGTATTTTACCTGCATGTTTTTTGGAGGACTGACTTCCTTATTTTCCAATAGTAATGTAATCTTAAGTAGCGGCAAGAAAATTGACATTGTTATGAAATGCAAGATAATGTAGGCAAAACAGTGAGTGACGAATAGTAACAAATTAATTTGTGAACAGTTTCGATCAGCTAAATTTAATCTTAAGCCCAGCAGCGGCTGCCGTATTTACGCAAGTATTAGCGATTTCCCGCTATCGGCAAGCAGCGCATGCGCACAAACTGATCTATGGCGCAAGCTTCCATCATTATTCTCATTACGAACTGGCGAGCGTGTTCGCAATTGCGGCACACCCATCTTAGTGCCAAATGGTGACTTGACAATATTACTACAAGTAGTTTGATACGTAATTTGAAAAGGCTAAAGCCCTTTTATAGGTCGACCACGCACTGTGCACACCGTTTTCGTATAAATGTGGGCTGTTGTGAGAATTATTTGCTAAATCAGTTAAGTGAAAGCTCAGATGATGCAACCGACTGTGTGGCTGTTTGATAGGTTAAAAATAATCTTCTAGATCAAAGTCTTGGCAAGTGCTTACAAGAAATTACAAAAACAATTGGCATGAAATTTTATTTCAAATATATTTCATCTAATATAAAAATTAACAGGATCTTGTTGCTGTAAAATCTGAGCACTTATAAATATTTCCTTTTTCAGTTCAGTGACGTGAAAAATATATTATAGATTTTTTATGCACTTCCGCAAGCAATTTGAGTGCTGAAATTAGTAATTTGCCTAAAATAATTTTTCAACATCTGGTTTTGATGTTTTCATTAGTTCAAACGTCTAGTTCTTTTGATATGTAGGTTTACCGTGGACTTAGTATATAATTAAAGGGGGTTCTGAATGTTTAATTGCAGCACATTACCTGTCGCCAAACGTTACGAGTTGCGTGAAAATACAAGAGTATGTTTGTGCACGTGGTCGCCCTGTGCTGAGGCCAGGCCGTTTCATTTCCCTATTCCTGCTAATAAAGTTTTCAATTTTGCCGTAACAAACAAACGGTTGTTAATCAACATTGCTACGATTTTAGATTTCAATTACGTCTCTATATCCGTGGTCACGTGAGACTGCCGGTGACTTGAGCCTGCTATGTGCTGAGGTGTACGCTGGGAAAGAATGCGATTCACCGTTTGCCACCTTATCAGCCGACATCGCATCGTCGGGTGTCCGATTACGATACAATAAACGTACACAATATATTGCATAATTCAACTTGAATCGATTACAAATTGCGGTGGCGAGGGCAACAATTTGTAGAAGTCCTGATGATTTTGAATTAACATGCTGCGATTTCTGGATTGTTATCTTACGGAGAATCGGTATCGAATCCGTGTTGTCGTTCTTATCTATCGATCTCACTTTATCGGGTGTTATCGTTAATTACTGGTATTCGATTGTGAAGTTCTCATGTTATGTCAATGTAAAGTAAACAAAACGTTAGTAGTATCACAGTAAGACAAAGAATTTGTAAAATTTTTGCAATTGATAAGATAAATTTAATTCAGGATGTATTATTGTCTTGTATTAATCAGAGCTGATACAATCCAAGTTGCCCACACACCGTTGGCAATATCGGTATAGCTAGCCTTCTTTATGGTACACAATCATGTAGCAATTAATCTGAGGGTCTCCAAATGCAAATATAGATAACCTAACGCATGGGGCTTTGGTTAGCAATTTCACTTACGAACTAGCCAGAGACATACAAAATATTTCTCAGAGAGAGCCAGTACCTATGGAAATCAAGGTTATTAGTAATAATAATTTTACTATTACACAGTTTAAAGAAAAGGTTAGCACAACCTCACGCGATGCCAGAAGCATTCCGAGAAGCAATAGTAAACAAGGAAAATGTTGCATTACAATGACAAATCGAATTTTTTAATGATCGCGAATATGAGGAAAATTGAGCCTGAGTTAAAATTAAAAAGTGGGTTAGAAAGGGTACTTAGAGGGTAGGTATAAAAATTACGAGTCAGTGTCACATGTGCTAATATTCCGCTAACCTAATAACGTAATATAAAACAGTCATATTCTACCACTACCTACGTTAAACAATTTCCCAAAATCTCCGTACATTTACAAACAGCGTTAACAATGAATCGAATTATCATGTTAATCAACCCAAATCTGTACATAAACCAAATTGTTATAGTAAAGGGTTGGTACTTCGGTAGAGTCAAAAGCTGCGTTCAGCGTGTTGTGAGGGGAATGCCCGTGAGAACCCGTCTACGGTCAGTGGGCGAATTTCTCACGCAGTGTTTATGTTTCAACTACAATTAAAACAATGCGCCGAGATGGCATTCCTAGTACAGTTACGATTATTATTAATTCCACGAAATTCCTTAACATCAAAACAGTTTAAAAATCTACTACGCTCAACCTTGAAGAACTTAATTAGGTACGTACTGAAAGCGAGAAATTGATTCATCAAAAAAAAAACCCGCTTGAAACAGCTGCAGATCTCATGGCGCAAATGAAAGGTTTCCGAGAATACATCAAACGAAATAATAACATACACTTTGTTAAATTTTAGCTGGCCATTTGCTTAGAGAATGATATACCTGCACGTCAGGAATAAACGATCAGGTTGGTTAACAATTTATCATACAGTTGCACTCCTGCTATCGCCCCGAGACATTGGAGTCATTAGTTACAATTCGCAACAGTTGCTCTGCTATTTCGAGAAACTAACTAACTTTGGATAGAAATGTCCATAGAGTAACGTCGCCGAGTGGTCGAAAGAAGTGCCAAAAGGAAAATTCTCTCATAAATTAAATGAAGCAACTTCTGTAACTAACGTCACATTTAGCATGAATTGAAACTCGGTTAATTATAGGGTTACCTTCTATAATTAGCTCAGTTTCATTTATAAGAAAATAACTTACTTTGGTCCACGTCATAGAGTCACGTCGCCGAGTGGTCGAAAGACTGACATTTAAAAGTGCCAAAAGGAAAATTCCCTCTTAAATTAAAATGAAGCATCTTGTGTGACATCACTTTGGCAAGAATTGAAACTGCGTTAATTATAGGGATAACCCGGGAGCGAAATTAACTAAGTGTGGTAATTCTTAGAAGATACGTACTTTGCTCAATTTGAACAATATTGCAGCTGCATAGTGACTTGCACAATTTGCACTTAATCTTTCATTGATTAAATTATCCTCGTGAAACGGAGTAAGAGAGTAAGGGACTAATAATGGCAAACAAACGTTTGGTATGATACCAGTTAGTGAATAATTTTCTATGTTATCCATATATTCTAACTTAGCATGATGCTGACCCAAGTCTGACAAAGTTAAGCACCAACTGAATTGAATTAACACGATATGAGTTTCCGCAAATATGTCCGCATCGCGTTCTGTCACGGTCGACGTCGCGCAACAACCGTGCGACAGTCGCACGACAAAAGCGACCTCTGTAATCTGACCAATTAGTATAAGCGTCAGTTTGAAAACCAGCCTCACACAAACTGCTTTGATCAACGCTCGACGCGCAAACTGAGCACCATTTTCGTCGCTAAAATAATTCCATGTTATTTGTCCCGAACAGGTTATTAACACGTGAGTAAAAAGATAAATCTGCGTGTTTCTAAGAATACAAAAGCGTGAAGAATGTATGTCACTGTCTATAACGATTGTCACTTTAAACCAAAGGCTAGTGGAAGCAGCAATTAAAATAAACGAGTCCACACAATAATACACCTCGAATCTTTTTAAATCGGATGATATTCTGCGAAGCTATCTCCAGCTGTCGTGTAACAATAAATATGATGCTGGTACTCTTTAATTGAACATTAAAGTTCAATATTCATTGTAAACTGGTTTGTTGAAACATTATTTTCATGTCGGTCAATATAACTAGGTCTGATTGCTGCTTCTAACGATATAAAAATTTTGTGGATTACCTTCACGACAGCAAACCAGAAAGCGGCAGTAATTATACATTAAATTATTATACCTGCAACAAAAAATGAAACATTGAATAAACGGTAGTGCGCCTATTAATTAATAAAGACTAATGTGAACTTGACTACCGATAATAATTTCCAATCAATACGATGGAATTATGCAATATGTACCAGCGATTGCAATTCGAATGCATTTGTTGCTAAACAAATAAGAACACAAAACGCAAATAGATATAAACGTTGCTTGAGATAATGGTTTTGACGAAAGTGACTTTGTAACTACAAGTTTATTGCTAGCTAGTAACGAATTCACACATCGTCACAGTAAGGATCTATCCTCTGGTACAAAGAGCACAACGCAAGTGTAATTGCCATAAGGAAAAGGCCGTAAAGCTCTCACAAAGTCTTGTCCACAATGTTGCAGAACATGCAGACTATTTCAGTAATGCAAAATGACGAATTTTCTGAAGCCACGAGACGATAAAAGAATAAAACGGCTCTTGCGCACAAAGTAAAATTTTAAATGAAATATCGGTCATTTCCGTCGGTGATGTTTTCTTCTAATCTTTGAAGACTAAATTAGAATCCTATTTTACGAAGAAACTAATTATTAAAATTTACAGACAATGTCGCTGTTTACGAGAACCAAGTTTCCAAATGTACGAGAAATACCAATGGCGTCATTTTTGGCACCTTTTTTACATCCCTTTGTAACAACAGGTATAAATTCTAGGTGGATCAAATAAATTTTAAATTTTAGTGCACTTATAACACCCACTGCTCCATTCGATGATAGCAACATTAGTTGCGATTGGAAGCAACACTTACGATTTTGATACAAGTCTGTTTGCCAAATACAGCCGGAAGACATCACAATTTCCAAGAAGCGCCTGAGACAAACATAATATTATAAAGTGTGGACAGGGATAACGTATGAATAAAAATAATCATTCATCTGAAAACTAACTGCAAATAATAATTATTTCATTTGGGATGGTACTATTTTAATTATATCATCACGTACCATTCAAAAGTCTAACCAGTCAGGAACGAAAGGTGTATATCAATCACCAAGTACACTTAAAGCAATTTAATATCACAACAGATCAGAATCTCAAAAATTGCAACTCATTCTCAAAAATTGAATCTGTGACCTTCGCTCTTGAGGTTTAAGAACTATGAATTTAATTAACTATATCGTTGTCTGTGGTGCATAACAGCACAACAACTTTCATTTGAGAAATCAATGTCGTTCAGTCGACTTTTTATTGTTGCTTTAAAAAAATTATCTCGAACTTTCTGGGGAAAAATACCAAGGTACAGTATCTCGCGAGGTTGTTATTTGAGAATTAGAATCAAGTACAGCAATTAGAGGTGAGCTACAAAGTTTAACATTTTGCATCAAGTGATTATACAAATTAACGTGTCTGAAGGCACCATCGTGAGGGGCACATCACGCCGCAAAGCGCGCTCCTAAGCAACAACCGGCAATTTGTGAGTTGTAAGCGTTTCATGCTCATGCTGTAATTACTATTCAATTGAAAACTGTTTTTATTTTTAGGTGGAGTGTAATCTGCAGCAAAAAATATTCTTTGTCGCATTTTAATAAGATGTTTTACTCGTATCAGAGATAGAAGTTACTAACGTCTAATAAAGTTTGTTTGGCACATGCAAACTTGACTTGTAATTAAGTCTGACACCCTTACTAAAAACAGTGACCCATGAGCATGAAATATCACATGGATAATCCAAAAGAGACAAAGTAAGTACCTATTCACTTTCAGACTGCCAGACACAAAAAGTTCATTCAATTTATCCTTGCCTAACCGAGCGGGGCAGGGTCATTTCAAAGCGCTTTCCTCCCTATTACAATGTTGAGGAACTGGATTGGAGGTAATTTAGCTTTGGACACTGGTATTTGAATTTTCAGAAGTGACTGCAGTGAGGCCATGTGGATTAATTTTAAAGTTTTTGCTCGGAAGTCAAATACCAGACATAATTATGTAAGTAATATAAGGTACGTTTGTATACAATTGAACGTTATGCTCATGATTTCTACAATTTGTTCCCTGACAGTTACTTATCGAATGCAACTATTCATTTCAGAGGCGTATATAACATTGTTATCAAGGACATAAGATAGAAATCGCATACGAATGAAAACCATGGTGGGAAGTAATAAAACAAAATTATGGCCGACTGACGATTGGAGAAACCGATGACCACGTGTTTCCTGCACGATCTGACACCGGTGCTTCCTGGTGTGTTTCTAAATCTTGCAACCTTGAATAACCTCAGGTTATTTGACGCGAGTGCTTTCACAGGTTTAATAATTTAATTTAATGCGTGAAGAATGAAACTTTATTCATAAATAACCCAGCAGTAGATGTTCCAGTGCGCGATAAAATTTAACAGGAGTTCAGCCGCGTCAGAACGTGATCAATAATAATTTTGGCGTTGTCGAAACTCCCGAGTAAAATAATCTTTTAAGGAGAGAACAAGAGGCCAAAGTTGTGAGTAATTTCAATCATCTTCGTGATGGATTCTGTTCTCCAAATAATGCTCGTGGCGGGGCATTACGTTAATAATTGGTTTCAGGGATCTCAAGAGCTGGGCATGTTCGGCTTTGGGAGCAAACGCGCATGCGTGCTGAATTGCAAAACAACCGGTTCTGTTATTTCAATATGTAAACACATACTAGTTAGCAAGGAATTATATCGGTTGTAAAACAGCACAATGTAGAATAGAATAGGAAACATGAAACGAGGCCAATTAATTAAATATTCTTATACTAGCTCGTTATTTTCTTCAACGTTTGATGGTACAAGTAATCATGGGTATAAATTTGTGTAAAAGAGAGAAAAAAAAACCCGAGTTGTTTACGCTCGTGAAATGCTGCAGGCGATTCGCGCGGTCATTAAAGGAAAGCTGACATCATCGCCGAAGTTAGAAACGGCCGAGTATTGTTGTTATGCGCCGGGCTCTACACCGGCGAAAGGAGATTGTTTATCAGTAACTGTTGCGAATATTAAAAATATAAGTGGTAATACGTACCTATTAGAATAGCATTGTTCTTATTCAAACTAGGATTGCGAAGTTCAATGCCACGGGCGTCGGATTACGAGCAACAATTCACCGGTTCATTGATTTTATCATGATCACATTGGCACGCATTGTGTTAAATGATCCATTGATAAGCCCACAAGCGTTATAGTGAATAGTCGAATAAACAAATAGAACTCATGCCCAAAATCTATCTTATTAGCATGCAAACGATGTATTTGTCACTTATGTCGAGACTTTGAGACATTTCGATTGGCAGTTGGCACCAAAAATAGATTCTAAGGAAGTGTTAAATAATTTAAAGTATTCTCTAAAATTATTGGCACACAAAATCTTAAGTCAAATTAGATATATAATGTTTAAATAACCAGAGAAAAACCTAGTCGTTGATTAAAACGAGAACATTCTAGTCAGCACTTAATTTGTATAACATAGACACGAGCGGTCCCTCATTCAGATGTAATCAAAGGAACTGGTTTTTCTAGACATACACAATTAATTGCAGAACAGCCCTTTACATTTAGAAATAAAACAGAAGCTGCATATGCATGACATTCATTGTTAGATAATGCCTAGACTGCCAGGAAAGTTTGCTGAATCTAATTAATAGAGTAAAGGGTAAAATGATTTTAAATTAAACTTGGTTGTTGAGAGTTCCTATTATACCCGAGGGCCAGTTGAGGGTGGCTTTTAACATGAAGCCCCACTCTATATGCAAATTGAGGGTAATGAGCACGAAGCACACTTATTCCATGAATTAAAAAAAAAGTGTAGTTAACAAGTGAGGAAGTGCTACTAAATATAACCGTGACGGAAACTGAAGTAGTTTGCATAAATTCAAGTTTATGTTTATACTTAGAGACAATGTTAGGCTTAATTTATGTCATTCTTAATTTTTACAACGTAGATACAGACAGAGTACACCCGTGTACAAAAAAGCCTGTAGGCCGTAATTTAAAACGCTTCCTTCATACCGTGACGTGGACTTACAAGCCGAATCTTCACCATGAAAAATCTTATACAAAAACAGACCTGTTTATTCTGCTTCGTTCCAGTGCTGTGCGAGAGGCGAATAAAAAAACTTGGCAAAAAATCTCGCAGGTTGAAATTGCGCATGTTGGTGACTGCGTGAACGAGTAAACGCTCCGACCAACTCGGTTTTTTCTTTGAAGCACGTAGGTCACTCGAAATGTAGTCCATTTTCAAACTAAAGAAAAGCAAAAACAGCAATGGAAATGTCTCAAGAGTATTGAGCCAAGTACTGCTACAAAGTTGCAGAGTTTGGTGACTGCGCAGATTCAAAATTATTAGAAAATTGCGTTATGATTACAACTACGCTTGGTTTCTGATTCCGCGTACTGATTAAATGAATTACGTGCATAACTTGTCCTCTAGAATGCTTCGTCAACGTTCTTGTAAAAAACGTGACCCGATTGGTACCTACTGAGAGAGAATTTGTAACTAGGACCAACATTTACATTTGGGCGATTTGCCCGAACGTTTTGGATAATAATAATACATAAATAGCCTATTGTCCGGGTATTAACGAAAATTGATACTGCCTCCAAAATAGCTGTTCTGTGACATAAATTTCCGTTGTATAGGTAGATTGATACAGCTTCGTTTGCAATCAAACTGACGGACGCCTACCGCTATTTGCTAGAGCTTTCATTAAGATTTTTTAGGTCAGAACAATTGCAAGGTTAACTGTAATCTTAGATTTATCGATGAATATGTATATTTGTTGCTAAGTACTCGTTGGTTGACCGCTTTCAACACTTGAGTCATAAAGAGTGATGTCATTATTTTTTGTGGGCACTTGGTAAATATTAATGTGAGATGAATTGCTTTTCGTTCGTGCTCGACAGATGGTGCTTACAATGCTTCGTTTGCATTTAAATAAGTTATACATACCGCTATGTATATAATAACATGGTATACGTATGTATACAGTTGTATTCAATCTAGTTTAGCTTCATGCTTTAACTATTAAGACTTAAAAATTAATCGAGAGCTAGAGAATCCAACACCAGATAATTTTATTGGAGGAATAATTTGGAATTTTTGACAGTTCTTCGATACAAAATCTGTCAGACGTCAATTTTATTCCACGAATAAAACACCTGTCTGCTTTAATTCGTAGTGTTTTAGACTATGGTACGTTCCATTTAGTTCCATGCAACAAGGGTGCTTTGGCTGGGTTGGATAGGATTCAGTCAAAATGTCTTCGGATCATCTCTGGTTGTATGAAATCTTCTCCCATTAATGCATTACAGGTTGAGTGTGCTGAACCTCCCCTGGCCTTGAGACGGCAATATCTGGCCTCCCGTTTTCTGTTTAGGTTAATATCTAGATCTTCCCACCCCCTTTTAACAAGATTGAATGAGTTAGATGCCTTATGTAGAAGCTCAAATTCCCTTAATCATAAAAGCATTTCGTCAAATTCATAATTTAGGATGTCCAATAGAACAGAATCCCCGATTACCTCTTTTTAACTTTCCCTATGAAGTCAAAGAAAATTTTTGGGGTGAAACATATCACCCCAAAAATTTTCTTTGACATCGGTATTTCCAAAAAGTCCCCTTCGGCGAATTTAGCTTTCAATGCGGCAGTGGGAGAACGATGGTCCGGGTTTCAAAGGTTTTTTACAGATGCTTCAAAATTTTATGATCTCAGTAACACTGGCGCTGCAGTTTATTACCAAAGCTCCAGAATTATTTTACAGTACAAATGCCCTGAGGAGTCTTCTGTGTTTACGGGTGAGTGTGTGGCTTTATTGGAAGCTTGTCTTTTTATAGAGTCCCACCACAATATTGACAAAGCCGTTATTTTCACTGACTCTCTTAGCTGTCTGCAAGCCTTAGCACAAAACCCTTTCAAAAGTAAATTGCACAGTTCCCTTGTTTTAAAAATTAAAAAATCTTTATTTTCTTGTGCTAGTAGTCAAAAGGAAGTTCAGTTAGTTTGGATACCTAGTCATTGTGGTATTAAGGGCAATGAGTGTGTTGATGCTTTGGCCAAAGATGCTTGCTCTTCAGCAACAGCTGATCTCACCTACAACACTCATCAGGGGTATGACTTACTGAGCCTTCCAAAAAATAAGCTCCAGTCCTCATGGCAGGAACAGTGGAATATCACTGGAAGGAAAAAGGGCAGATTTTACTATGCAGTACAACCGATAATAAAATCAAAACCTTGGTTCTATGGCTACAAAAAAGCCTCCAAAACAATTATTTCTATCCTTTGTAGAATTCGCTTAGGTTTCTGTTGTACTCCGGTTTTTTTGCAAAAGATTCGCGTTCGAGATTCCTCTCTCTGTGACTGCGGGTTGGAAAACGGCACTCTGGACCACATCTTCTTTGAATGCTCGAACAACGTTCCACTTAGATTTATATAGACGACTCCCAAAATTTATGATCCCTCTTCCGACTAATTTCCCGTCTTTACTAACGTATTCCTTCCCAGATCTGCTTGTGGCGCTGATGACCTTCATCCGTCACAATAACATAAAATTATGAAATATTCTGCATGTGTGGGTGTGGTATGCGTGCATTTTTTGTTTTATCAATTACGATATTAATTAATTTATTAAAATTTTTTGTTTGTTTCAGTCCCATACTAATCCAGCAAGATCTACATTGTATCAACTGGCTCAATCATATTATTTTAGTCAATCTTTTTTTTCCCCCTTTTTTTTCTCTATTATGCACACTTGGTTTTCCAGCTCACATTAGACATTGGCAGAATAGTCGACATCGGCTTTGCTTGCCATTTATTAAAAATAGAATAAAACACCTGTCGATTGAAAAATCAGCCCTTAATAAATAAATAACATTTCATTTATGAAAACTTATATTAAAATTATTTGGCACTACGAAAGTTTGCTAACACTTAATTAAACCAACAGAACATTATAATCATCATATTGAAGGGAAAGAAGACGAATGTAAAACTGTTTATATACTCCCTCCGTAAGCTTAGTCTAGCCTTATGCGTAGTCCAATCAATAAGAATATTTTTAATTTGAGCAGTAAAACCACCTAAACAGTTGTCAAATCTAATGTAATAAAAAGCGGGAACTGTACAATACACTAAGAAAACGATGACTTCATCAACATTTCAGTTAATGGCAGCACGCACGACTGACGGGCCAAGTTTTAAAGTGCAAATAGTAAACATAGTTTTGACAATAACACACACACACACACACATGAACACTTTTCCAGTGTAACATTTAGCTATTAATAGGACCCGAAGTCGATGATCGGTTTTGGCTCTTCGGCGATACCCAAGCCAGTAGAGGCCAAATAGATCGCAGCCGTGAAAAATGCCGCTACAATGTTGATCTTCACGACCAAGAGTCTTATTGTCAAATATTAAGGTTGAAATTACTGTGATAATGATGCTAAAGAGGTAACTGGCAGGAAGACATCCGTCAATCAATCAACACGGCAATCATTGACGCTCGCGGTCATTCCGAGAATGGACTGATGCCACGTGTCTGAAAGAACTGCCCACTGATATGAAAGATGACAGGAAAAGTGACATCGATGAAGCATAACTGAAAACTTATCTACGTGTCCTACAACGCGGTCAATTAAAAATAAATAATGCATGAGTAACGATAAATGTATCGTTAAAAGAAGCGCCACACGATAGAAGCATATCAATCATAGCAATAGACGTCGATAGCAATAAAACAGTCATAAAAATGGACGACCATAAAACAAAACAACCTGTGAGTCGGTCGTTATTTAAGGGAATCCATAAAAACTGTAGCACAACAAACTATAAAGACCACCGCAATGTCGGTGCAGTGCTGTAGGAAATCAACGCGGTGGTTGCGCACACTAAAAATAATATTACTTGTTTAGCGGGACTTTGATAGTTTCCCCAAACTCTAGAATTTATTACATCTCTTGCAAGGTCTAGAACTGACTCAATAGGTTTGCACAGCTGTCACTTTTTGAATAACCCTTCTAATGGTTTAGGTTTACCATTCATCTTATAATGCCCGAAAAACAGAACTCGAAAAGGGTAAAAACGTAAAGAGAGCACAGGCAACAAAAAATTAGTAATGCCAATCTGCGAAAATACCGCAAGTTTTCTAATAACTGTACAAGATTTCAGCAAAAAAAGTGTAACGAGTGAAGGCTAAAACAGTTTTAACTTTAGGCAGAAAGCACGTGTTATCTTGAACAATCTGAAGGTATGAAAATATCTAACAGTATTTGCGTAACTCGTTAGAAACAGTGTTTAGAACATTTCGCAGGTGAAATTAGGAGTGATTGATTAACTATGGGGGCTGATATTGCCCTATTAACGACTACGTGAGTCAAGTTATTTGCATACTGATCGTATTATATAATATCATGCGATAACCTGATCACAAGCTAATTAATAGAAACCAGATCAGAAACCGGTCTTTGATGGATTATGTGACATGAAGATAGAAATCTTTTTGATTAAATTTGTATACTGTTCTGGTTGATAGCATCTTGAATAGAGACAGACATACAGTATGTACAATTTGTCATTCGGAGCCACGAAATCTTAAGCAGTCCCGTTTGGCCGTCACTTCAACCCATGTTTTGGCACGATGTTATCTCCAATGAGATGCTAATGTATTAGTTGGCACGCACGCCTGTCAAAATTTCAGCCTATCAGATTACTATATTATTAACAGTGAGTAAGGGAGTGGAACTGTGGGGCACGTTTATTGTACCATCGAGTTTTCACGTTGTCCTTGTTTTTCAGTACCTTTGGTAATGTATCCGTATCCCTGACCTTGCGTTCTTATATTTAGCGAGCGGAACGGTGAGGTTGACGAAAATACATAATTTCTCCGTAAATTGGATATGTGTGCAAAATAATAACTCATGTTTACAACGACTGGCACTTTTGTTGCCGAAATTGGATTTCACAGTGATTGAAAAGCGTATTATCTTCACGTAAAGTTAAAATATGCTCAAAAGAATAAAGTAGATTAGGTCGGAAACGCTGAATAAGACTTAAATATTAACTAGAAGAAGGCAAATAAGTCTAGATTTACTATTCCACCTGAAGGCTAAACCATCCCAACAAGTTGTATACAATAGCGAGGGAGTACTATGAAAACTTATTCAGATGAGGCATTGTACGAAAATGTGTCCAGTGCCCGTGACCTAGGGTTTTGTTTGCTACGCAGTGTCCGCCAGAAAGACCCAGACTGCTTGTCGCCGCCAGCACAAGAGCGAGATAGATATATATACTTAAATGAGGAGCGGGACAGAGACAGATTACCGACCATGGCTTGGATATAAAAACTCTTGTGTGAGTTGAAGCGGGTGACGTAATGCTACTGAGCATAAAACGCAATTTTATGATGATCATTAAGTATTTTTCAGTAGCGTTATCATAAGATTAGCAACCACATATTTGTACATTCATGAATAGTAAAATAATTAATAAATTGATGTTCATAAATGGTACTACTAACTGAATTATTATTATTATTGAGTATTGAATTAATGTTTCGCCTTGAACAGCGACGAGTGACAAACTATTAAAAATTCTGAACTGTTCAATTAATAAATATAATTTGTCGATTATCACTGCTACCAAATTGAAGTTTAATTAACTGTTTGTATATTTTTTTTGTAAAGAATAATTTAAAAGTTGTCTAGATACGGAAGTCACTGCTCCAATACGCAACTTCCAAAGAAATAGGTAGGTAAGCAAAAAATAAAACATTTGATTTTATTAAAATAAGCTGGTCGTTTGAAATTATTTATTAATTAATTTATTACCGTTTTAAACTCAGGGAGATAAATTAGTTAAATTACTAATCAAAATTATACTTAAAAAACACAACATGTCATGGTATTGAGCATTCACTTGAAATGTTAAATTTCATCAACTCAAATATTTCATGTAAATAATGTTTCAGCTAAAATACGTTTACGTTGGCGAAACTTTGAAAGAAATTTATGAAGAAACGTCTGTCGTAACGTTTACAAATGAACTGACCGTGAAAGAAATATGTATTGATAATGGCCTTTGCTTTGATACCTAATTACTTTATTAATTCAGTTAGTAAATAGACGTGTGTACCTACAAACAATCCAAAACACACCCGAATTCAACCAAAAATTTAGGAGTTGTAAAACCAGGAAGAGTTGTTTGAGAACTTTTTTTCAATACTCATGAATTGATGACAAGACACGCGTTATCAAGATTATTCTGATTCATATAAATCTATTTTGCTCATCATAATTCCGGTTATTAATGTAGATAAGACGGACGAAAAAACATTTCAGAAAGGTGATTCAACCTTTTTGATTTATAACCTAAACATGACAAAAGATAAGACTTCCTAAAAAACATATCAGAAACTAGGACTATTCCCTTAAATTGTTTGAAGAGTTTTTTGAAGAAAGAAGATAAAACTTATTGAAGCTACTAGATGACGAAGTGTTATCAAAATTTAAAATGAAGTTAATCATAGACAAAGTGATAATTTATCTATGATAGTTAACATTACAACGAGCAACTTAAAAACAATACTTACCAGATTTCCAGACTTAACAAATATTTTGAATTAGAATTTTATAGGTATAGGTAAAGGAACAGAAACAGTAGGAAAACCAGAAACGGAAAAAATAGTACTAGAGAATATTAACATAATAAATTAAGAAAAAAATTAATAAGGAAAAATAAACGCTCGGTAAACAAATGAAGGTCAAAAACATGTAAATGTAGCTATCGTATAGAAACTGGCTCGTATAAATGTTGGGGCGGTACCCGACTCGAAAATTCACAAGGATATATCTAGACATTTTAACCTTTGCCTGTAAAATACGAATAAAGTATGATCAAATTAGAGATCGTGCTGTCCTTGAGATAAGTAGCTTTACCGAAGTAATTGCAAATCGCGTAGCCAATATTCAAGTAATATGTAAACGACATAACCGTGGGACACACGCCAAAAAGAGTGGAATTTGAAAAGGCTTCTGCAGTTTATTTCGAATTCCAATAATTGTAATTCGAAATAAACTGCATTCCGGGTTTAAGCAGAGATTTTTCAGAAAGAATATGGCAGTGTAGCTCAGCAATATCCAATAAACTAAAAGTGAGTACACAAATATTAAAATAAGTGCCTATGCGTGTCACTACAACTAGAACATAATATCCGTCGTGTCTACAAGGCTAACATCAAGATAATCCCTTTAATCTCTTAACCATCGCCGTCGTGTGCGCAATGAAATCGTTTAAGTGCGTTATGCACGCCTTGCATGTGACGGCCTAGACTTCACGTCGGCGGCTGAATGCTAATCGCGGTGTCATAAGAAAGGCATATGTAGACGTCAAATTAGAATAAATAGAAAGTAGCTAAGCGGTCAAATTGAAAGTAGCTTGCCATACAAGGATGGCCACGATGTCTGTGTCTGTTTTATTTTTATATTCAAAATCATGATTTTCACCGAGCCATTGGCTACGATATATTTTTTATTTAAAATAGTTTATTCTTGTAACAAATTAATAAAGGAAACAAACAATTCAATTTCTACGGCATATTAGAAAACTATGTAACTATAAGCATTAAACCATAAATTCAATTAGCCATGACGTTACTGTGTTTTTTAGAAATAAATATCATATCAAAGATTAAAGAAGTCCAAATATTGAAGGCAATATGGAAAATAATAAGAACGACCATTCAATAAACCAGTTACACACACATATAAACTTTACATAACTTAAAAAAAAAACTATAAACTGGCATGGCACAAATAGGTTAGTTGATCATTGCTTAACCGCATTGGCTGATCCGCGTACCTAAGTAAGCCACGACCTCCTTGCACTAATCGTTTTTTACTACACTCGGCACAGGTATGAGCATTTATCGTGCCACTCGTATCTCTTTTCAATTTCGAAGTGGGCAAAATTCCAGTAAGTTCCAGGAAGATCAGAGTATTACTACTCATAAATATAAGTGGAAGTGTCTTTTTCCAGGAGAGTTGTTTAAATTCAACGGGACTCTCACATTATGCAGTTAGCTACAAAAAATAATAAGATGATAGGTACCTACTGATTGAATTCTTCCAAAATCCAGTGACATTTACACGAGGCTTTCATCAGAACGAATTGCTAGATAAGACGACATCAAAAGTATAAAACACTCAGATAAAGGGACTTTCAGTAACGATTGAAGAATGGAGAAATAATAGAAGTGAAGGATGAAGACAATTTAACGATATAAACCAAGATGAGTCTTCATTATTTATTGTTCAGAATAATTATGACATGTCAATAGATAGTTTATTTTCCTGTCAGTGTTGGTCAAAAACATCTTGACCGCAATATGTACATGTAATTTCTATGTTACAGGTATCATGTAGGAAATAGTGGGACATGACATCATCAAAGGAGCGGTGTCGCGTACCATGTGATTCAGTAATGATGCAATTCCAATAGCCTGATTCAAGTGGGAGTCTTATTCTAGACACCGATTCTAATATAATACAACAGTAAAATTTGTAAAAAGCGTCATCTCGTAAAAAAAATCGAAACGAGACGAAAGAGAGAACAATGTACGAAGAGCGAAGGATGAAAACAAAAATGAATGAAGAAATCAAAACGGGGGTAAATAGCCAGAAAGAAAGCTGACTTTTAAAGACATGTCAGCAGAGGATTCAATTATTATTGTGTGCTTTGAGATAAATTATGGCCATTGTGCCTCAAAAGATAAGAACAAGGCGAGGAAAGGTCTAAAGCGAAAAGAGGAAGACGATTTATAGAAATCGTCTTCGAGAATCAAGCTTGGTATAATTCTTGCGGTCATTGCAATGGTTAGTATTATTAAAATTGAGCACACGTTCGCAAATAGCCGTGAGGTCACTCGTGATCTTAATTACGTATCGTACGATTTTACTGTATCGAACCGGTTCAGAACGAAGTGGTCGAGATTTTAGGACCTCCATGTGATCATTGGTGAATTGGTTTTATTTTTTAAAGATTTTAAACTAGCTTAGTATAAAATTCATTTTATGATCGAGCTTGAAAAATGAGCATTGCTTAAATATTGCGCCGTTTCAAAGCAGATTTAAGTACTTATTTATTTTTCTTTTAGAACAATGTTGTCTGAAGGACAACACAGGCAAAGTTGCTTGGAATTTGATTAATGTCATAGAACAAAAATAATTTACATTTGTAACTAATTAATTCTATTAGTTTACTCATCATAACATGTTAT